>JAECWR010000094.1:7932500-9132500 GCA_018150935.1 Drosophila pruinosa | reverse complement strand
TAAATCGTTTACAAAATTAAATTAAAAAGCCCAATTAAATGGCCTCAATTCCGGCATTGTTGTGGCCCTTTAGCATCACCTTTAACCATGACCGCCACTTGGACAGAACAAAAAGTCAACGTCGAAGAGCGAGTAAGTACATCAAATTATTTGTACGTTGAGCAAATCAGTTTTTCAATAAGAGAACCGCAATGACAATGGTAATGGTTGTGGCGAGCACAACGAGGATGACGACACTCCTGGGAGCAAGGAGCAAACATCCTGCGGCGGTGACGTGCTAACTCCAATTGCCCAGCAATAAAAACTTTGTCTTTGCCCCCCACCTCCCCGGCTTGGAAGCCCCACAATGCCCTCAGGACGAATCCATGGTATGCTGTTTGCCGTCTTTGAAAATGAGCAGCACATAGCTGAACTCTGAACTCTGGGCTCTTGGCTCTGGGCTGGTAGCTAAGCGAAATCTCAGTTGGAGAAGCGGTATGCAAACCCAACGATTTCCGCAACTTTCACATTTCTGCAAACGACAAGAAAAAAGTAATTTAGAGCGTTGTCGACATAACCAACATGACGGATTTATTACATTTTAATTTGTTGAGCACAGGCATAAGAAAAACAAAAAAAAAGGACGAGTACATAAATATGTAAAAGTTCCAGTATATATTTTATGGCAGCCCTTGACAACTTGGTCAAATGTTTTTTTGGTTTTTTCTTCGCTTGGTAAATAATTTGGCCATGTTTTTCTATATCGACAGCAGAAGCAGGAGCAGGAGCAGGAATGTCCCTTATTTCTCAGATTCGTTCAATAGAAACTTTTCGAGTGTCATCGGAGCGCGCACAAATTAAGAGTCTATTTATTTACTGTTGATGATAAAGGAACCCAAACTCTTAAGAAGATGCTTGTATTAGAAGACCAACTCTTTGCATCGCATCCAGTTGAGCGTGAATCTGGGCCCTGGGCCTACAGCCAGCAATGAAAATAAGCACAACTCGACTAGCAATCTCTCTCCCCACAATTTGCAGGACAAACTCAGGCCCATCTTTAATAACGAGCAGCTAAGCAATTTTCCTGACTGTCAAGCAGTTTCAGAAAGAAAAAAAAAAAAGTTCATGTTCAAGAAGCAGCACAGTGGCAGGAATTTAAAAGGATAATTCTAAACAAATTACTGCTACAAGCCGGCAAAGACCCGACGACAGGGATAAACAAAATCTGTGAGGCATCTTGAATCATTTCGTCAGTCGACATCTTGCATGCGCTGCAAATAAATTTGCGACTTTCCTGTCCTCAGCTAAAGCGGATATCATAAATTTAGCTGGCTGCAGACAGAAATTTATGTGAATTCGGCTCCTGTCTGGCAGCCACTTTGTGTACTTTGTGTGTGCAGAGTTTAGAGTGTGCTGTGTGTGTCTGCTATGGCCGAAAGTGGCTCAAAGTGTGGAGGACATAGACCAAGCCGCTTTAGCCAGACAATATGGTAATTCCAGGCAGCGTAATGTAATGTAATTGAGACAGCGACGAGGGGCGTTTAACACCAAAAGCAGCAAGAACAACAAGCAGCAGCAAGCAACAAAGCAAAGATATTTTGCACAGCAAAAATAAAAATAAATAAATAATATGGAGAGAGCCAGCCTACTTGTATCGTGACCCTGCAAAGCACTTTATAAAATTATGCGGCCCCTCAAAGATCGTGAGTCGGGCAAGAGTCTAGGGCAATGTCGCATTCTGAGGCATGTCAAACCTTTCTCTGGCGGCCAGGTAAACATCATCCTCATATTCATATCGGACAGTTTCAGTTGGGTGCAAAAGCAAAGCAACCTTCTCTCACAATCACATGCAAATGAGCTGATGTACAGTTGGGCCCAGTACAAAACCAACTCGTAATATGTTTCAGTTATAAAATATATTCTGAAAGTTTGCCACAGTTTATGCCTTAGTCCATGTAATTCCTTGCAGATAGCTGGGCAAACATTACTTTTGCTACTTACGGAGAGAAGGAGAGAAGGATATTGGAAGGCGTTTCTCTGCGGCAGACAGTGTTTATGCTTATTAATTTCGGTCGCAATTCGTTAAGCAAATGACTCGGCGCCTAGACGCCGCCCACTTTTCCGGGCTGCCAAGCAGCAAACTCGTTCATCATGTGGCAAGTTTATGAACTGAACTTAACATGGCATCCTTGTGCTGTATTTAAGCGACTGGCGAAAAAGTTTACCCAAATTACACTTGTTTGCCCAAGTTGTCAACGCCACGTTCAGATTTGCACATGTCACGGCATAGATAAGTGGCTTGACTACCTCAACAGAATAATGTGTAAGTGCCGCATGCCGCATGCCGCATGCCATGCGCGACATGCCACATGCCTCCTTCCTCATTCCACAGGCACAAATTGTTTTGTATACCCCACAGCAAGAACTAAACCCCATCTTTAATTCAATAAAACAATTTTGATCTTAAATCAACGAAAGCCTATGCTTCATTGCATACTTTTAGGCTTAAATGAAAACATTTGTCGTCAGTCATAAATTTGTCAATTCGGACGAGTTGCTTACTCGTAAAGAATTCAAGCCTGGTTCAACTGTAGAGTGTTCTACCTGCATTTTTCCGATGAACATGGCCCAGGAGCCATGTGCGTTCAGGAATGTGTCGAGCAGAACAAGAATGCTGTAAAATGGTTGTCCTCCTATCAACGCCTGTGTCTTTGTGTCAGACTGTCGCAATGTCACAAACAAGTTAATTTCGATGGCATTCGTGCGACACGTTTTCACACATCATTTCTGGGGGCTCTGACCATACATATGTGCGTATGTTTGTGGTATGTGGCAGAGTCTGCTTGTGCTGCTATTTAAAGTGAATGCCAGTGCGAAATAAAATTGCTGCATACTTTCGGGCTATCGACTTAAAACAGCCGGAAGGCAAACAGGATTTGGGCATCAATTTAAGCAGCGTCAGCAGCACTTTATTGAAAATTGGTTTAATAAGCCGAAACGAAATAGAAGGAGAGGATGAAGGACTGTCAGCCAATAACTCATCATATTGTCGTATCCTGCTTAACTTTCAGTTCATTTGCATATAATATTATCGAGAAGCGCTACAATTTCACAGGTGAACGAGCAGCTTCCGTTAATGAAGCCATAAGACTAGATTAGACAAAAGTCGTAGATTAAATAACCCATCTTAATTGAAATAACCCAAAGTAATGCATATGAGATGCACCACACTGAATTGTCTACAATGTTATAATAATCCCATTTCATTGTGCACATGTAACAATATAAGTACTCATTCATACCTTTTGTCTGAATAGACGCTCTCACATCAGACTTCCGAGTGTAATTTATGTATCAATATTATTCAATTATGCGACTCTAAGGCACGTATGCTTTAATAAATTATACAGTCAAATCCACATCGGCATAAATTGCGAGCAGCTGACACCTTTGAAAATAAGGTAAATAACAGTGAATACTTATAGATACTTATGCCGTTTGTTTATCTGTGAATAACTCACACCAGCTGGCTGGCTATGTGCATTAATCAATAGGAGTCGGTCTATGATTTGTGCGTACGTTTAAAGTATTGTCAAGTAGATTAGGTAGATTACAAATTGAGATTGCCAGCTGTGTATAATAGCTAGACGCCATGCTAAATCATATCGTAAAGTTCACTTAAAGCCATTTGGATTCATTTAAACCCAAGAATTGTATGGTGAGCAAGCAACCAAATCTCGTAATATTTTTGCTTGCAACAAGGATCCGACGTTCAATTTCACACCTCGTTGCAAGGGCACAATCCTGGCAACGATGATTTTGCCTACTTGACATTTTTATACAACAGTAAAAGAAGACGACATCATCAAAAGTGTCAATGTGTGTGGGCATGCGTATGTGTCATTGTGTGAGTGTGGGAGTGTGAATAAGGATGTATTGGATTTGGCAAGCTTGTAGCCTTTTCGCACAATGTTTGTTTACTTTCCAAGATTTTAAATATGCGAGCGAAAAAATGTAAGAAAATATTTGTTTGCCATAAAATATGCAAATGTAGCTCAAAGCTGAACACCTCACAGTTTGGGATATTGGTGTATTAAAGTATTGAATTTATGCATGCCCACACACGCACCTGCACACACACATACAGAGCTATCTCTGCACGCACACATGCACAATGTGGTCTTGACAACATCTTCGTCAGATTTTTGAGTTTTTTATGCCTCGGTTTATGTTTCTAGCTGACAGCAAACGGTTGATGGATATTGAATATCCACAGTGCCATATAGTAGTATCCTTCTCCTGCAACCGAATTTAATGATGACGCCCTCAGGCTAGCGCTCCTTCAGTCTATTGTGAAATGAAAAAGAAAAATATTTGGCCAAAAATGCTAGCTGTTTGCAAGACGAAGCTCGAAGCACACTTCAAAGTTGTTATGTTTCTTTGAAATTAAACGATTTAATTGCATTAAAGTTAAATCAAATGCGCGTGCGAAAAGTTTTACGCATTCAGCAAATCGTTCAACTCAAGCGTGCCGTGCGACGTCTATGGGCAAAGGGCAAGGGACGGGTGCCACGGGAGGAACACAGCGAGAGGTGGAAGCTGATGTGGTTGTTCCCATTTCGTTCTAATTTCGTCTTTGTTTGCGGTTTACTTGGATCTCCTGCAACGCGAAAAAGTTTTAATTAACTGTTGCGAAGCACGCCTCTGTCCCAGTCCCGCCCCAGACACGCCTCTTTTGTTTTGGCCCAGCGATTCTGAGGCTTTAAGCCCAGCCTTTAATCACCTATTGACAAAATCAGAGTGTGGAACAGGTGATTCCCCTCATACCCGGAACCCATCAAAAGGTCGCTTACAATTTTTCCCTTTTCGCACATATTTGCGCGTTGACTTTGTGATTTAAATTCATTTTAATTTTCCCATTAAATCCCAAGCGACTGTCTGGCGCAAAATGTAACTGAGGTTTAAGAGCATTTTTTACCAGTTTACCCAAAGGGTGAAGGGATTACATATCTTTGTGACAACCCAAAATGTATATGATAGGAGGCATCTCCGACTACATAAATAGTCAAGACAAGCCATCTGTGGTAACAATATGTCATATTTTTGTTCGCCAACCAAATTTATTTGAGATTATAGCCACAGCTTCTTCAGCCCCTACAAATCTAAAATCAAACGAAAGCAACTTTAATTTTTAGTGGACACCATAAAAGCTCAAATCTTGACAAACTCCTTTTTTTAAAGAAAAATAGGTCATTTAAAATTATGATAAACAAAAATATGTAAAACTTAAACATTTACATCTAAAATACGTATAACTGGAGCATTTAAAACTGAAATGCGTCTACTACATAAGAAAAGTACTTTTTGAAAAATTGTCCTCGCCGTGTCGTGCAAATGGGAAATTATTTTGTTCGTGCTCGTGTCGTGCCCTGTCTTTAAAAAGAGGCACGCGGCCATCTCTACTTGCTTTACATGCACTTTTGGTTGGTGCGAAGTTAACATAATCTTGTATCCTTTGGGTACAGATTATAATAAGGTACTTTGAAGCCCAGTCAGAAACGGAATTGTAAATACTTCTTAATGCTGTCTGTAAACTTAGCAGTTAACACTCTGTCTGTAAATTGAACACTTCAGCGGGTACATTAATACCGATTAAAATATGAACGCTCTTTAATTGCAACTTATCTTAAATCAATGATACTCGTAATCATAGTTAAATTTAACTTTTGAATGTGCATTTTTGTGCACTTTTATTTGTCATTTACAAACATTTTTTTTGCGCATTCAGCAACTACACAATGTGTGTGTGTGTGTGTGTGTGCAGGGCTGTCAATAAAGTAACTGCATTAATTACGCACTTCTGCACTTATTGCTCTTACTACGCATAATGCATGACTGTGCTGCTTTGTTGTTGTTTTATTGACAGCTGCCTGACCAATTATGGTGCAATTAACACACTTGATTGCCTAACGTCTAACCAGCATGCTCTCTGACACACACACACACACTCTGACTTCGAGTAGAGTAGGCTGTGCAAGCGCTGAGGTGTATGCTTTGATTTTAACATTTCAAAGGTACCACATCGCCCCTCGCTCCGTCTCCTTGCACTGCCACTTGTCCCTATGAATGCGGTTCGTAGTCGCAGAGCAAAAATTTGCAAATGTTTTTGCTTTTGACTGCAAAGTTTGTTTTACCAAGTTGGGCATAAAGCTGATTTCTAGACGCCCATTTGGCCAAGGGCCATGATCCAAATTTAAAAATAGATGCACTCAACCCAAAGAACTTGCCAATAGATAGTCTTTGTATGAAAAATGCGGAAAATGCACATACATTTTGATGGAATCATTATTACTTTTATTATTTGGGATCTCACACAAATCTAAATAATATTCATGGTTTCAAAAAATTCAAAATTATTTAAACAGTCTTGAACTTATTATTTTTTTTTGTTAATTTTTAATTTATAATGAATATATTTAACTTTAACTTAGCTGATTTAATTCAACCTTATATTCATTTCCTTGCTGCCAGCTGCTAATAGCTGACACAAAATTAAAATACATAAATAAACACACCTGCTTCCTACAGTTTTGCATAGTTAAAACACCCAATTGCATTGATGCTGGGTATGCGAATCAGCCAATTGATTTCCATGCTTAAGTATTCACTCAGACAAGAAACCATTAATTGTGGCAGGTGCCAAAAAATACTACGACGTTGAGAGCTGAGTGTATTCAGTCTGGAAATTTAAATATTACTGTCTGGGTACTTGACTACAATTGAATTCGAAATGCAAATTAGAAATGTAATAAAGGCAAAAAGCGAAACATTTATCAAAATACATTTAGAATATTTGAGTAAATTGAATTGCCTAATATTGTGCTATACTTGTAGATTATTTGCTCACAATATCAATTACTGTACGAAGCATTGTCAAGACCAATACGAGTACAATACAATCAATATTCGTCCTTCTGTTTGTGTTTGCTGTCACTTGCCGACTAATTTGATGAAGTAACCCTCGTGGGCGAGTTAAGAAAATAAAGTCTACAAGTGTGTATATGTCTATCGACATTAACAATGGGGTACAATGTCTAAACGAATGCTACAAGTTGTAGTTTAAATAATTTATCAAAATAGCAATCCGGAAAAAGACCAAGACAGTTCATATCCAATTGTCCGATGGTCCGACTCCCCTGGCCCCCTAGGCGTCACAATTTGATGTACGAGCTGCGCCAAGGACTGTCCCCAAGTGGATAGGCCTCCAAAGAGGGGTCGACTCCTGCTGTTTACGTCTTTGCGCATTACCAACGTGCGACGATGCGACGACTAATAAAATGAAACGCCAACTGGGGGCTAAAGGAGCTGGCAACTGGGAACTGGCAACAAGGACAATGCGCCGCCACCGACAGCCGCCGCCTTATTATGTTGACATACCATTCCATCCTGGCGCAGGCAAAGCGTTTGTATAATTGATTAGGTTTGGCTTTGCCAATAAAGCACACACTTTACTTATCGCTCCCCCAGTCCCCAGTCCCTGGGCATGTCTATCTGTATCTGTGTGTCTCGGCTCTAAATAATAATTTATGTGCTGTGTACAAAGACATTAATCTTTATTGGAACTCAAAAGTATATGCAAACCGCTGACAAGCTATTTTCATGTCGTCTTCTAGCTAAACGTGTTCAACTCATACTCATACTCGCACTTGTAAATAAAGTACTCGCACTCGCACTCACACTCGAAACTTTCTCCAAGCAGAAAACAAGCTATGATACCTTCATTGCTATGCTAGGCAAGGTATAGGAGGATATGTTGACCCATCCAACTGGGAATGGGCAACCAACTCCCATCTGACACATTAAAATCATTTTAATTGCCAACATTTTTGATAGGCCTCCATTTTATAGGCCGCAAGTGTGTGGGCACGTTTAATTGAAATTTATGATAAATTGCTGCTCTACTCAAATTTTACGACAATCGTGGTGGGTGTAAAAGGGCAGATATTATGTGTCTTCTTTTTTATAGATTAAACTGACTCAGCTGTTAATCCCAAACTGATTCCTGCAGTAGCTTTTTCCATTTAGGATCTTTGAGTGCTCTTTAATAGCACAATGAGCTTAACTACCAATGCTAAATATTTTTATTTCACTTCTCGTGCTTTAATTAGAAGTCTGTATAGTTAACCAACCCGTTCGCATCGTTTGTTTTTATTTCATTACAACTTATCAATAGTAAACTCTGAATGGAAAGGCGCTGTTATAATAGTCCTTTTGCATGCGTTAAATAATGTCTCACTCCTTTATTGACAGGCCTATAACAATCCATCAATAAGTCAAATACTCTCTGCCCTTTCCCCAAATTGCAGACCAATAACCTTAGCTGAAGGGTCAGTCAGTCTGTCTGAGCATAGTCCATTTTGTATATGCAAATTGAAGCAATCAATTGGGGGCTAGGTCCAGTCTGCAAAGAGGGTCTATTGTTTCAATGCATTAGAAAAACGTAGACTTTGTGGGAGCGATGCGTCTCTAATGGCAAAAGCAAGAGCCAGTCAAGTGTTGCGCTTTAGATATAATTCATCAGTTGAATGATTTGATTTATATGGCTAGGCACGGCATGTGTGTGGCACGTTAGTTGCTACTATTATTATTATTATTTCGTTATGTGTGCTACCATTTGTGGACCATTTGCTCATGAAAATGGAAAGTATTTTTGTGAGCAAAAGAAATTTTGCGGTCGCGTTGTTGTTAACATGCATGCCTTAACATGAAACCATACAGATTATAAACACACATAAATGTAGGGGGCGGGGCCCGTCTGCCTCCCTGACTGCCTGACTGCCAGCCTGCCTAGCTGCCTAACTGCCTGCTTGTCAGGCAGGTGTGAACAACCTTTCGAGGCACACACGATGTGCATGCCAAGTGATGATCTTCGTGGTAGATCCAGCCCGAGTCTCTTGTCTCAGCAATTAGTTGGCGCAGGCAAACAATTTACGGACTGTGGAAAGTAACTTGGCATCGATATCGAGATCGCTTTTTGTCACTTGCTCGTTGTCTGCGCATTATTGAAGACTTAACCCCATTAGCGTAAATTGGCGCACTTGCCAATCAGCGAAACAGGTAGACGGTGGATGGCTAGGCAAGGGCAACAAAGAAACACACTTTCTGCGGCATGCCAAAGAACAGCGAGGCGAAAACTTTTACCCAGCCCCAAAAAAAACAAAAAAAAAAACAAAAACAAAACGAGACGCACAATATCAGCTCATTCACGAGAGCTGCAGAGACAGAAAGAGAGCGAAAATGTCTCTGCGGCAGCATCTTGGAATTTTTAGTACCTGGCTTTTAGTACGAACGAAACCAGTTTCTGGCTGGCGCCGAGAGAGCTGGGCAGCCAAAGCAGAAGCTGCCATGGCCAGCGCCAGTTGCTGCGCGACGCTCAAGTGGAGCACAAGACACAGGTCGAAACGAGAAGAAGGCAAGTAGAAGTCGAAGTCGAACTCGAAGTCGAAACCAAAAACGGGACGCGACAACTCAACGAAACGGGGCGAGACAAAGCGAGGCGACGATGCGCATGCGCAGTCAGTTGTACTTGTAATTGTAGTTGTTGTTGTTGTTGTTGTTGTTATTGTTATTGTAGTCGTAGCTCTGTGTGCAGTGTGCCAGTGCGCAGTTTAATTATTGCTCCAGCACCATCATCCCAACAACCACCGCAACCAACAACAGCAACAGCAGCAGTAGCTGCCTCCCTGGCTGCGCAAAGTTTACTTGTTTGTCTGCATTTTTACTGCACTTGTGTAAGTAACTGCACACACACGCACACATCTGTACATTCACACACACATACGCAGCTAATAATAAGTGTGTATAATAGCCATTTTCCAACGCTGTGTGTGCGTGCGCTTTTCCATGGGAAAATATTCTTTTTGTCGTTTTGCGCTTTCTTTTTGTGTATAACAAAACAAACGTAAACAAGCCGCGCTACAACACGTAACAAACACTGCAACATTGGCGAAATGTAGTAAAAAACTAGCCACAAAAGAATACAATTTCCCAAGCAACAACAACCGAAACCGAAAACCGAAAACAAACACTTTTTGTTTGGAATTGTGTGCAATTTCACAAGCCGCCGCTTGCCCCCCGCCCCTTTTTTTGGCCCCTCGATCCGTCGCAAAAGTAAGCCAAAAATATAAATCAGAAAAGAAACTGGTTACAACAACAAAAACAACAAGAGTCAGCAACAAGTCCAGCAACAAAACAAGAGGCAACAATTTGTTTTTAAACCGCAGCTTGTGATTAACATATTTCCCATCAAAAAGTCCATGTTTTTAATCGCCCTGCATGCAGCTGTATGTGTGTGTGTGAGCGTCTGTGTATATACATGCGAGTGCGAGTGCAAGTGTGTGTAAAACAAGAAGTGGACGCAGCCGCAGAGACCTTGAAGCTGTCGCAGTCGCCGTCGCCGTCGCTGTCAACGCGGTCGTGGACCAGATTTTCGTATCAGTTCGAATCGAATGTAATGAAATGAAATTAAATTGCACATCAATATATCAATATGTGTAAATCCCGATGGTTTTGAAATGCAACCTATGAGCATGTTTTATGGCCAATAAAAATTTACATAGAGATGTTCACATATTAGCATACACACATCCCATGCCCGTATTTATCGAGACAGTTGAGTCTTGGCCAAGTGATGGCTGATGTCTGATGGCTGCTGCGAGTATTTCGAAAACTGACCAAATAACGTTTTGCATGACTATGGACCGTAGAGCAAATAAACGCCTAAGTGTGCACACAGTTACACTCACACACCTGTGCCTGTACGGTACAAGTTGGTTTTTGTTTTTGGTGTCGGCGCGCGAGCCAGCAATCCAATCCATTCCAACGGTACTGCAAACGCCCCGAGAGAAATAATCAAGAATATGAAACACACAACTGCGCACACACATATGCGCACCTGTAGTTGTGACCTTACACACACACACTCATACAGGCTGCGCCTGCGCTCCAATAACTGCTACAATTGTGCCATAAACAAGATTAAAATAATTACACATATATATATCTCTTATACGTATGTACTTATATTTAATAATAAAACAAAATTATATTTGTGCAAAGAACAAATACAAATGAAAAGCCAAGGTTAAACATGTTACGGTTTAGCATTGTGATATCGTTTTAATCAAATGCAATTATCAAATTCAACACTTTTTTCTTAAATGAACTGGTAATTAGCCAGCCAATCCCTTTTCAAATAAATTACTTACTACAACTGTGATAATGTATAGAAAAGGCTTAAAAACAAATATCAATTATTTGAACATTTCGAAAAGACTTAAGTGCTGTAAATAATGGTTAATTAACATTAAATTACAAACCGGTTTTCGGCAAGTATTGATTCATAATCGCTAGAGTACCGCCATTATATTTTGCAATATTTATAAATATATATTAGTTACCACACATCGTCATTTAATATTAGCAATCGCGAGGATTTATATCTTTACCCACAAATGTATTCAATATATTTTCATGAGATGTTTCCTCACCCGTCTGTTGTAATTTTTCAACCAAACTATTCTCTTATGACTTAACTAACGTTTCTTTAAGTCAAATGGATAATAATAGTAAATACCTGACTTGAAAAAGTTAGATGCAGTTCCAGAAAAACAGACACATATCTAGAGATTGAAAACTCTTCGCTTTTCATTTATAATAACAATGGAATCAACATACAAAAACCCTAAACCCAGATTATCCAGATTGAAAACTGGTGGCTTTTCACATATGGTGGCTTTTCACATATGGTGGATACAAATTCTTGCACAATCATAATTTATAACTTAATAGACAAGAACAATGGCTTGCATACAACATAGTTTTTACAATAACAAAAGCGACACGCACCTATTTCTTTGCCCAAGAGTGTCGGCATTAAGAATTGAATGCTACAAGTAAACGAAGTAGCTCGTTGAACACATACGAGTGGAGATGTAGCACTTAATGCCATCATAGCTCCAAGCAGTGAGTCCCAGTCCCATTCCTAAGTGTGATTATGATTTGATTGTGAAGGGAAGATTGTATCTGGTAATCGTCATGCTCCATTCTAAGTCGAATGGGTAACTTTTTGTTAGCTTTGTTGATTATAGCATTCATATTATTTTGGGTTCGCTCGTCGATTGTCAACAAAAAAGCCCAACACAAATATGTGGTTCTGACCAAAAAACTTGCCTGCGGTATGCAAATGAAATGTTCCAACAGAAACTGAACAGCGACAAAAAAAAGAGAAGCAGAAACAGAAACAGAAACAGAATGAAGTTAAAAGAGGAAATGACCAAATACGAGTTTGAATTGTAGCTCGAGTTGGGCGAGAATGAATGTGTAATAAGCGCGGCATTTGAAACGGGTTTTTATGTAGTAGTAGTAAATTGGCATTGCTAAATGGAAATCAATCTTGTATCTTAACTGCAGCGCGGCAAAACGAAAATGGAAATGTGGAAAATGCTGAGGCTGCCAAATTGTGGACACCGACAGCGACATCAACATCTCGTCTTGTTGTTGTTATTATGTTGTCTCTGCTACTTGACCCAGCATTGTGAGGCCTGGCGACCATGTCCGGAGCTGAGCACCGCCTTGCGTTTGCCATGCAGGTGAGTGAGTAGTGAATAGTGAATACCAACATAACATATGGACAGCGCATTTCCGCTTGTCGATGATTTTAATAATTGCATGCAATTTGCGAAGTGGTTTTCTTTAACTTTAATCATCGCGATCATGACGACGACAATTACGATTACAATCACAATTACAGATGCAATGTGGTGCCTTTTGCGGCAACCGGGCAGCTGGGTGCCGTGGCCATGGACTGCGATCGCGTCGTCTTTCATGGCGATGCACCACAATTGCCGTACGGGGCGCCCATCGTGGCGTATACGCAACGACACAGCGGCCAACAAACATTGCCCGCCCAGGTAAGCCAACGAACTGCCAATGCAGTTGCCAATGATGTGCTAAAAGAGCGCCAGTGGGCAATTGCTTAATAGCAGACATCATATGCAGGCTTTATAGATCTAAAATTTTATGAAAATATTGCCAAAGAGTTAGATTAATTTGATTTTTTAAATTGTTTCAGCTAAGAAAACTTTACCTTAAACATGTAACTTATTGCCTTAAATAACTATTTAACTAGTGTATAGACTTTTAACATTCTATTTATTTGTAGCATAATTAATAAGCATCATTTGGATATTTAGTATTTCTAATATTTGTTTTTTCCTCAGACATTTGGACAACTGAAGCTGCCAATTGAGGAGCTGGACTTGTCCAACAATCTTATACGACGCATACCCGACAAGGCATTCGTTGGCCTCAAGGATGCGCTAAACGAGCTGCGACTGGCCAACAATCTGCTCGGCGACAATCTCAATCCCATCTTCTCCACGGCCGAGCTGCACAGCTTGAAGAATCTACGCCTGCTGGACTTGTCCGGCAACAAGATAAAACTGATTGAGGAGGGTGTACTCAAGGGTTGCGTGGATCTGAAGGAGTTCTACATGGATCGCAATAGCCTCACTGCAGTGCCAGTCAACTCGCTAAATGGCCCAACCGCACTCCGGCATCTTTCGCTGCGTCAGAATTACATAGGTAAATTAGAGCTATTACAATTGCTTGATTCATTAACTCCAACTGGTTGCCAAACTTAGCCACGCTGCATCGGGATTCCTTTAGCTCGCAGTCGCAACTGGAGATTATCGATCTGCGCTACAACAGCCTGCGCAGCATTGATAGCCAGGCATTCCAGGGATTGCGCAGGATTCGGGAGATCAAGCTGGCGGGCAATCGCATTAGCAATCTGAATAGCGATGTCTTTGAGCAGCTGCCCACGCTGCAGAAGCTGGATCTCTCCGAGAACTTCTTTGGCCAGTTTCCCACTGTGGCGCTGGCAACCATACGCGGTCTAAAGTCCCTCAATGTCTCCTCGAACATGCTGCAAGTGAGTTGGTTAGAAACGCAGACTTCCAATTCAAATTCAACATTATCTTTGCCATTGCAGCAATTGGACTACACTCACATGCAAGTGGTTAAGTCACTGGAGTCGCTCGATCTAAGCCGCAATAGTATTACCAGCATTCCGCCGGGAACATTCCGCGATCAGACCGCACTGAAGTACCTCGATCTCAGTCTCAACTCGCTGCGCACAGTGCGTATACTTAATATATAGTAATATCATGTACTCATACATTTTCCTGTTTGCTTGCAGATCGAGGATGACGCGCTGGAGGGTCTGGAGAGCCTGCAGACGCTCATCATCAAGGACAACAACATCCTGTTGATTCCAGGCAGTGCTCTGGGTCGTCTGCCGCAGCTTAGCTCGCTGCAAATGGACTTCAATCGTGTGGCGGCGCTCTCCTCTGAGATCCTGGGCTCACTCCAGGCAAGCGACATTACCACCCTCTCGTTGTCCCGCAATGTCATCCGTGAGCTGCCGCCCGGCAGCTTCCAAATGTTCAGCAGCCTGCACACGCTCGATCTGGCCGGCAACTCGCTGGCGATGATCAATGCGGACATCTTTGCGGGACTGGAGAGCACTCTGATGCAGCTAAAGCTCTCGCAGAATAGACTTACCGGTTTGGGCGGCATGCCGCTGGTGCTGCCCGAGCTGCGCAGCCTGGATCTTAGCATCAACAATCTTGGAGATATTTCGCCCAATATATTCACCGAATTGGAGAATTTGCAAGCCCTGAATCTGAGCGGCAACCACCTGGCACCACTGACTCCAATGCTCTTCAAGCCCCTGAGCCGTCTGCAGATTATTGACTTGAGCCACTGCAGCATACGGCAGCTGAGTGGAGATCTGTTGGCTGGTCTGCAGGATCTGAAGCACATTTATCTGGACGGCAATCAGCTGCAGGAGCTGCAGGATGGCAGCTTCCTCAATCTGTGGAACATTAGCACCATTGATCTGTCCAACAATCGCATCAACTCAATACGCGCCGGCGCCTTCGTCAATGTAATGCAGCTGCAGCGCTTAGATCTGCATGGCAACCAGCTGTCCGCCTTCAAGGGAGAGTTCTTCAACACGGGCACAGGCATTGAGGAGCTGGACATCTCACACAATCAACTGAGCTATCTGTTTCCATCCTCCTTCCGCATTCATCCACGCCTGCGTGAGATTCGCGCCTCCCACAACAAGTTCTCCTTCTTTCCCGCGGAACTCATCACCACGCTGCAATATCTGCAGCACATCGATCTGTCCCACAACCAGCTGAAGACCATTGATGAGCTGGACTTTGCCCGACTGCCGCGCCTGCGCGTGTTGCTCCTGGCCGACAATCAACTGGATATGGTCAGCGAAATGGCCTTCCACAACTCCACCCAGCTGCAGATACTCGATCTGTCTAACAATAATCTAGATCGCATTGGCGAGCGCACATTCGAGGGCCTGGTGCGCCTGGAGCAGCTGAATCTTGAGCATAATCGCCTCTCCGAGCTCTCCGACGGCGTCTTTGAGCACTCCAAGCTGCACATGCTCGAGAACATCAACCTGGCACACAATCACTTCGAGTATGCTCCACTGAATGCCTTGCAGCTGCGCCAATTCTTTGTCTCCTCGGTGGATCTCAGCCACAATCGTATTAGGGAACTGCCCAAGGATGATGGCATCATGATGAACATCAAGAGCATCGACCTGTCCTTCAATCCACTCACCGCCCAGGCTGTGCACAATGTGCTCAACGAGCCCAAGACGGTGCGAGAAGTCAATCTGGCGGGCACAGGCATTGAGGAGCTGCAACTCCTTGAAACTCCCTTCCTGCAGTCGCTAAATCTGTCGCACAACAAGCTGCGCAACATTAAGGCTGAGGTGTTCCAACGGGTTACACTGCTGGAGACGCTGGATCTGTCCAGCAATGAGCTGCTCTCGCTGAGCGATCTTTCGCTTGCCTGGCCGCAGCTGCAAGTGCTCCAAGAGCTGGATGTGTCCAACAATAGCTTTGAGCTCATATCGCAATCAAACTTTGCCCAGCTGGAAATGCTGCGTACGATTCGCCTGAATCACCTGCAGCTATGCAGTCGCATCGAGAAAAATGCATTTAGAACGTTGCCAAATCTGGCCACACTGGAGGCTTACGATCTGCCGCTGTTGGGGTATCTGGATCTGCAGGGCATCATGGAGCTGCTACCGGGCTTGGAGATGCTGGATATTGAGGTGAAGGATGCCACAATTGGCAGCGAACAAATTCAACCCCTGAAGCATCCACGTCTCAACTCCATTGGTATACGCGGCGAGCGCCTCAAATCCATATCCTCGGGCACCTTGGCCGGTCTGAAGAGCAGCGAGCTGACCGTAAAGCTGCAGAACACTTCACTGAATGCCTTGCCGCCAGCTCTGCTCTTCCCTGTGCCCCGCTCCTCACATCTTACACTGAACGTTGAGGGCTCCAAGATTAGCTCTCTGGTGCCGCAGTTCTTGAACGCTCTAGAGGATCGGCGGGCGAGTCTGCAGCTGCAGGGATTAGAGAGCAATCCGATCAATTGCAATTGCGATGCTCGCGCACTGCGTCGCTGGTTGCCCAACTCGGGTATGCCAGACCTGATCTGCCAGCAGCCGCCTTACATGGCCGGTCGCAAGCTCATCGAGGTGGGAGACGATGAACTGACCTGCGATGCACGACGTATGACATCATCAACAGCACGACCCACAACACCGCAACTGCAGAAGAGCTCCAGCCAGCTGGTGACGCGAACCAGCAGCAGTGCGACCACAGAGGAGCCGTTAATTATCTGGAGTCTGGAACCCACACAGCCGACATTAATGAAGATTAAGACGAAAGCGCCACTAATGAAAGCGCAGGCGCCCATAATTGGCAACGACGACACATTGATTATAGGTATTGTCGGCGGAGTGGTGGCCTTTATTGCCATACTCATCATCATCATTTGCATCATTCGCCTGCGCATGAGCAATGCCGAGTATCAGCAGAGCGCCGCTATGATGGGCATGCCGTCCATGCAGATGGGCGCTCACAATGCTGCGTACAATTACAAGAATGGCGGCGGGGCGCCAACTGCAGCACTGTATGCTGTCCCACCGTATCAGGCGAATTATGCCACGCTACCACACAAGACAGCCTCCATACACCAATCGACACAAAATCTGTCGCAGCGCCAACAACAGGCTGTGCAGCAGGCGGCGGCCGCCCAACAGGCAGCTGCTGTTGCCGCCTACTCGACAATGTCGCGCATGTCCTACTTCAGTGGAGCTGGTGCGGCAGCCAGTGCTGATGGAGCCGAGAGCTTGACGCAGCAGCATCAACCGTACATCATTTACTCGGACGACAAGGCATATAGATAAGCCCCTTTGGATAGTCAAATCTGTCATCCTCATTTTCTCCATCTATCTCAGTCAATTAACAGCAGCGCAGCTGAGGAGCTCGCGTTTGCCCCAAAAACAAACAGGTTCTACACAATAATGTTCATTGTCAGCTTATGTTGTATATAGACTTAGTACACTCTAACTGTATCTGTATCTTAACATAATTAAGTCGAAGCATCGCGTATGCGTAATAAATAAATTATAGTATAATATAATTCACAAAAAGTGTCTTTATTTATTTTATACAGCAAGATGGTTTTCATAAAAGCCTTTACTCGTAAATGCAGTTACATTAGTATGTATGTATGTATGTATGTATGTATATTTGAGTGTATATGTATAATCATATTCATTTATGTATAAAAGAAACACATGTGTTTCAAAATGTGTCAGATACTTCAGGATAATCATTCACAGTCTTTGTTTTCCATATGTTCTAACTAAACAACAATAGGAGCGTAATAATAGCCCAAAGAGTTGTATATATACAATGCTCGCACCAATTATTAATTAATTAACATGTTCAATGGCAACAAGGAACGAACAAATTTGAGATACAAAATGTAATTTCAAAAACAACAATCTGCTGCATTCTGATTTAAATCGGGATATATAACAAAGTAATTTTACCAATCTATGCCATTTGGCCATACGAAGTGTGCATGTTGTAATTGCGACGACGATAATAGATCATCAGTCCATAACTGACACATAGCAGAACAGCTACTATGCATATAAGAATGCCTGTAAATTCATTGAAAGTATTTTATTATAACGAAGCAAACAAAAAAAAGAGCAGGGACATTATGATAACTTGCCTGTCGCCGCCCCCAAATTGGCTTCTTCGTATGTCATGGTCAATGTAGATCGCTGGCATTCAGCTTCCCAATCATCGGGCAATACATCCTCATACAACTTAAATAGACTACTCAGTGGACACGATACACCACAGCCGGGTATATCCATTGGCAGCGGTTCCGCAGTGGTGTTCTTGTAAAACAATGACACCAATGGTGTGTTCTTGGCATCCACACGTAGTTCAAACATTATGCAGGCCGTGTATGGTGGGCTGTGCAACTGTTCAAATCGATAACATCATTAATCTAACCGTTAAATGCGAAATATTATATGTACTTACCTCAAACAACTTAAGAGTATTCAACAAGTTGGCAATTGTTGTATCATGAGCACTATACATAAACATAGAACGATCGGGATCCAGCTGTTTCTTAAACTTTTTGCTGAATCGGGTTAGAATATCTTTAAGTAGTGGACCAGCTTTTAAGCGTGCCAGTTGCCGAGTATATGTGCTAATGGAAAATGCAAAATTGGACACATATGTCCAATCAGTTCCGCCGTAAACCTTTTGTGTCCACACTGGCAACGTCTTGTTATATAGTTGCTCAATGAATAACGTATTGTTTAGATATTGTGCTTCTATAAATGTTTTTACTGGGCGACCACTATTTTGACTTAAGTAAAAAAAGAGATCTTTAAAGTGTTCTAACTTATCCTTGAACTCTGACGACTCTTGAAATATAGACAAATAGTAATCATATGCTGGGCAGGCTTTCTTTCCACCTATTATCTGAATATAGAGAAAGTCGAATATTAATCTGAAAATTTCTCAAAATTTACATTAACAATTACCGCATCATATTTTTCAGGAATGGTATGAACAGGAATAGGTTGCCATTTAATCTGTTCATTCCAAACGTCCTCCCCCACAGGCTCATACAAACCCGCTAAATTGGACTGAGCACTCATCAATGTTCGATCCACGTCTGTTGACTGTACATAGATCTGCTCAGTATCAAATCTTTCGCTCAACAGCGAGCTGTAACGTTTTCTCAGCCATTTTCCAAGCTCATAATGTTGTCGCTTGCCAGTCTAATACAAATTTATACGGTATTTAGTGACTACTACCCGCATATTAAAGAAATTACTTACATTAGTCAGCAGTCCCCAACCAGTGGGCCAATATTTTCGATTGTTCCAAGGATCGGTCGGATAAGGGTCAAGAGGCATTCTATCCCCATGTCGAAAAATCTACAATTTAAAATTAAACAATAAACCATATGGCATGTGGCATTTTCCAATGCACTGACTTACCACATGTGCAAATTTCAGTTCACCAGGTAACGTGACTTGAGCACCTTCCAGATTTTCAATGGACAAAGAAAACGCTTTACCAAAATCAAATGACCATATGCAAATCATGCAGAGAAAGATGATCGCCTTGACCGAGCAGCTGCTTTGATAGTACCCCATCTTAAACAAAGCAAACCGCCAACATGGTGAATAATAAATTGTTATTAACTCAAAAGCAAGACATACGTAGTTACATATGTGTGATACAAAAGCGCTTACCGTCAACCAATAAATGGAGACCTTATCGTACGCAGCGTATCTTTTAAACAATATGCATTACTTCAAATTGATTTAAGCAATTGCTGCCGTTGTTGCGATTTATACGAAACCTGTGTGACCGCTAGTCGAATTTCAAGAAATACTGCTCAGCTTCAAAGAAAATATTAATTACGGTATTTTAGTTTGCTGGCCATATAATACCACCACTAAGCAATGAACATAATATATGTGGTCATATCTAAAAAAAGTGTAGCCAAATTATGGATGATCCTGTATATTTTTGGCAGTAAAAAAGTATATTTTAATAATTAATTTATGATCACGCTAGTCAATAACACAATTTATGTCGGATTTGTGGTGCACCAGTTTGAAAATTTAAAGACTTTTCTAAATATAAAATTATGTAGTTCATATTTGTATTTTTTATATCGTAAGTTGTTGGCCTTTGAGTAGAACAAGTCTACTAATACGCTCATTCTTCTTTTTATCGAATTTAAAATTTCTATATGCATATTACTCAAATGGCTAAATATTGAATGATTCTTAATTTCAATTAACAAATATACTGATTATGGGACTTAATGGTAACGCGATTGATTTCGAACTGTATAACTTAACTTAGGATATCGCGCGCACAGTGATTGGAAAACGAAATTCGGCTATGGGGTTAGGAATCCACTCTGATTACATTAGCGTCGGGTATCCATGATAAAAGATTACATGCATTGGGTTCATTACGCTTTAAAATCTTCTATTCCCGCCTCCCATATTCAGCGTGGGTCTAGGTCCATTAAACCTAAGTAAACCATTCAATATAACATTGCACCGCATTAAAATTCGATTTATGGACATACCTATTTCTATTGCCAGGAACACTGCCGCCATGACTACCTAGTGGAGGGAAGTCCGATTGATATGAATTTGGTGCATTGTGATGGTGACCATTAGTAGGTCCGTGTTTGTTAAAGATGCTGCTCTGAGTGTGCGTCATACTACTGCTTTGTCCATTGCCACCACCTCTCCTCGCATTGAATCCGCCGCGTCCTCCAAATCCACCACGATTCGCACTGAAACCACCGCGACTACTCTGCGGGCTTCCACTGAATAGACACATATTTATATACATTGTCAAACAAATCAATTTTCGAATTTTACCTATTGATTCCGGGAATATTTCGATTACGCTGGAACATTCCATTATCAGCATTGCTTCCACTTGGTCCATTACCAAATCTTCCTTGCTTGGTACCATACGACATTTGCTGCTGTTGTTGATGGTCCACAGCGGGCAAAGCAAATCCACGGCGATCTTGTCCAATATTTTTTGAGGACCCTGGTCCACCAAACCCACCACCACGATGACCTCCCCCAGCACCACTGCCAAGGCTACCAGAATGAAAATCATTATGATGCATATTGCCGACCCCTTGATTAAATTTGTTTTTAAAGGCCTGTGGCGGTCCGTCATAACTTTGGTTTGGCTGTGAGCCCTTGCTATAGGGTGCGCTGCGTTGCTGTCTAAAATTTCCCTCATTTCTCACGGGGCCGAAGTGACTATCATTTGAGCTTGATGTGCGATTTCCTCCACCTCCTCTGAAACTATTTCCACTCATGTGACCACCACGGTTAAAGTTGCCCCCACCATGACCTAAAATAAATCATTTTCTTACCTGGCTTCTTAACATATACATATTTGGTAATTACTTTACCTTGCATTGGTCTTCGACTGGCGGCACCTCCTCCACCTCTTCTATCTTTTGGTCTACCAGGTTCCACCACAATAGCCTGCCCTTTAAATTCAATGCCGTTTAGAGCAGATATAGCTGCTTCAGCCATTTCAACGGTCTCCAAATGAACAAATCCACACCGATTCATAATATCGCACTCGACTACTACTCCATAGTTTGTGAATAAATGCCGAAGCTCCTCGGGCTTGCAGCCAGGCGGCAGGCTGCCCACGAAGACCTTGGCAGTCTGAAATTTTGCAGAAACAATGGGCTATCACCTATATTTTTTAAAAACACAACCAGAAATAATACATACGGACATTGAAGGCCCTTTATTGTTTTGGATTTTTGATTTTTCTTTATTTTTATATTTATTTTCGTGTTTTCTTCTTCTTCATTGCCTAGCCAGACTAACACTCAACATTTTGCAATACTGTTATTTAACAGCTGTACCAGGGCTTCATAAAATTAAAATTTTATTTTGTGCATGTATCGGATGGAAACAATAACTAATTAAATAATCATGATTTTTAAAATAAGACATATACTTTTAGTTTT
Organism: Drosophila pruinosa; assembly: GCA_018150935.1. Classification (NCBI taxonomy): domain Eukaryota; kingdom Metazoa; phylum Arthropoda; class Insecta; order Diptera; family Drosophilidae; genus Drosophila; species Drosophila pruinosa. The sequence goes on along the minus strand of JAECWR010000094.1, from coordinate 9,110,492 downwards.
TGTGTTTTGAAGAAATACATAGAAAAATAAACTACTAAACTACTAAAATCATCAGCTGTTTATCCACTCCAACAATCTGTTTCGAAATCGTTGAGTAAAAAATATCGATAAGCAATTTTATACTTTGCAATGAGCGCTTAATGCGATGAAAACAATTTCAATATCTAAAGACGGCATAAAATTATCGAATAAGTTTATTTGTTTGCTTGTTTTTTTTTGTTAATGTTTTTAAGCAATGTGGGCGCCAAGCATGGAAGATACGCATTTTTCTCACATGGATCCCACAAAGAACGTTGTACAGATAATGCCAAGCGTGGAGATGATGGTTACTTTTAGTGGTGATAGAGATACACTGCGCGCTAAAAAAGCTTGTGTACTGTACGCCGAAAGAATTGACTTCAAGGAGCTAATTGTAAGCAACGCCCATTTAAAAACTGTACATAAAAATAAGCATATTCTTTATAGCAACTGCGGTTAACTGAAAAATGTGATCAACGTCGCATGTATATAACTACAGTAGATAACGCATCCTTTCATGTACTGAAACAGGATCAGTCTTTGAATGTCACTTTCGCTGGATTTATGGAAAATGTGGTGCGTATGTTAAAGGACTGTCAAGCTGGCAAACTAGAGCTTTGCCTTTCTATTAGGGACACAGCTGCAGGTGGCGATAGTCCTAATCAGAATTGGGATTATCTTCTGCAATTTGTGGAGATTAGATCTTTTAAGAATCTCGTGCATTTAAGCCTTCCCTGCCGATCTGCGCCCCTGCATACGGTGCTGTTCTACATTAATACTATGCTAGATGCGGCACATAAAAAAGCATATTTGCTAGAACAAAATACGCAACAACTTCAAATAGAATTGAATTCCCAGCGAGCGCACATTGAACAATTGGGCATGGACAACACTAAATTGCGTGAGGCATTGATAGAAAACACACGCCACTTGGGGGAAAAACATTCAATGGAGCTGCAACAAATACAGGACAAGTTGGAAAAACTAAACGAACAGCGCAGCAATGAACTGGAGCGAAATCGTCACTCAATAGCAGGACTTCAGACCCAATTGGACAGAGCCATACAGGATAAGGGAGATCTCAAAACTTTACACGAACAAATTGAGAAGCGCAATCAATGCCTAAACGAGGAGCTCGCATGCTGTAAATCCCGCATTTCGACTTTAAAGGAGCAGAATGAAAAGTTGCATACTGAGCTGACGGGGGCCAAAAAACAAGAGCGCAAACTGGAGTACAAAATAGAAGATTTAAAACATCACACGATAGAGCTTCAGGAGCATATTCAGAAAAATAACAAAGATAAGGTAATGTAGAGCAACTATGTACTTATATTGAGATGGTAGATCAAATATTAATTCTTATTTCAATTATAGGCCAACATTGCTGCCGAATTGGAAGCAGAGAAGAAAATAAGCCACACTAAACGACAAGCTCTTGAAATGGCCTCTAACGAAATATCCAAGGCGAATCAGATTATATTGAAGCAGAACCAGGAGATACTTAACCAAAAAAAGACGATTACGTGGCGCACTGAAGTGGCGTTACAACAAGAGAAAGCTATCAAAGAGAAGGATAAACTGTTGTGTTTACGGGAAGGAGAACTTGAACACGAGCGACAAACGCTTCAACAACTTCGTAAAGAAATACCTCAACAGCTTCAATCAATGCGCCATTTTGCTCAAGGTTTAGAACAGAAGTATACAAATCGTAAGTTCTCGTTTTGACCAAGGGTCTTTGTCTATTACATTTAAATAATTTCAGAAATAGACTCACTAAAGGAACACTTAACAGCAGCGAGCGGCAAAGAGCAAACCCGGAAGTCTAATCGCAAATAGGGCAGAAAATACGTAGAACGTTTTAGCAAAATTTGTGTTTGTTAATGTATTATTTTTTCAATAGCTTTAATTAAATTTTATTTGCCTATACATAGTCTTCATCTGCATTCTTTCCATTTTGAACGTGCGCCGTGGCTACATTTACAGCCTGACTAATATCTTCAAACTGGTTCATTTTCAGCCTCTCGCGTATTAGTTCTGCAATGGCCTTTTGTGTGCGACGCTCTAAGCGCTCCAGTTTTTTACTAACGTCGCGCTTTAAATCCCAGTCGGGTTTACGAGGTGCCAAATTTGTAATGTCGATTTCATCAATGACCATTGGCTGCTCTAACAAATTGAGCTGTGACTGGACGGCCAATTCAATGTTTCCTGTGGGTTCTTGAGCTAAAATTTCGCCAGTTGTGTTTTCATTTTGTGGGGTATAACTGCGAAAAACTGGTCTACAAATTTAAAACGTTTTACATTGACAATGTAAACAAACTGTACACATGTCGTACTTACTTTGGCAGTTTTTCCGCAGTCTCTGTAGCACTATTACTTTTCGACAGTGCCTGCTCGCGAAGCTTTTGCAAACGCTCTTTGCGCTTTATAGACTCTTCAGTGAGTTTACCCAAGTTACAATTTTCGTTATTGGCCATTAATATGATAAAAACGAAAACAATTAAAATAAACAATATTTGGTCGAATGCTGGCTTTGGTTAAATCGATAAGGTTACTGAATGAATCGATAAATGTGGTGCGATATACTAATGACTTAAGCGCAAATGCAAAATTTTTTGTTTTAGTTTTGTTTTACTTTTGGGTACTGATAATAACAGTAGAAACAATGTATGGAGCATGACTTCGAGTTCATTGTTTTTATATCAAAAATAATTAAATTGTTCATTTCACAACCTATTCGATAAAAATGAGCTAGATACATAAATACTTAACAAGTTGGCAGTTCGTTTTCATGGAATTAGAGTGAGGGGAAAAAACAACGCAACTTTTTGCTGTATTAAAGAAAAACAAAAACATTTAAGTTAATTTGCAATTAAAACATTAAATCGGCCTACTGCAAACCAAACTACTTTTCTTCTTCACCGCCGGAGAGGCCTCTCAAATGAAAACCTAATCGAACCGCAATTGCCTGCAATAATGTAGCAGCTGCTTCAACAAACTGTTTTGGAGTAAGGTAATTTGGCTGGTGCTACTACTGGCCATCTAGCCAGCCAGAAACGCTACCTAGCGGGTGTCGCTGCAAGTAACTCTGAACTGTCGGCTAGTGGCTGATGGCTATTAAAAACCACAGCGAGAGTACGTACAAGTATTTTTGTGTATTAGAACGTCTAGACGGCGCGCAATGGCAATGTACGCAAGCGTGTCATATGTACATTTGTTCTAATTTAGTTTCTCGATTAAAGGGAGCCGCTGCTGCCAACAATACAACGGACGATCGACAACTAACTGTAAAGCATTCACACAATCAGTGCCTCGTTGAGCTCATTGTTCTGCGACTGTGACTGTGACACCGTTTACCCGTTGCCCGGCACCAGGGCAGCTGTAGCTAAAAATGGAGTGGACCAGGGAGAAGACATTGCTGCTCATAAGCGAGTATCGACAGCGACGTGGGCTGTGGGACATGACTTGTGACGAATATCGGAAGAAGGATGTAAAACAGCGACTCTTAAATGAAGTTAGTGAGGTGCTCGGGGGTAATATTGCAATCCCAGAGCTAGAGAAAAAGTTTCACACACTGCGAACGCAATACCATCGAGAGATAAGTCGTATGAAACGCAAAGAGCCCTATAATTCAAAGTGGTTTGGTTTTAAGAATCTCGTGTTTTTGAGTTCGCCCTATGCGTGTCGATCGACCAAAAGCCGCTTGAAAACGGATCTACTATTGCAAGAAAATCCCACAGGTCCAAAATACGTGTTGGGAGAGGTTACGACTGGGTCCGCAGAGGGCAACAATATGAACGAAGAATACATAATTACTCCGCGCAAATCGCACGCCAGCAGTCGGGCTCACGAGCTGGAAAAACTTATCGAGGAGACGACGAAAGACGTGGATGATATTGACGATGAAGAGCCGGGGGTCGAGGATGATGTGGACACAAAGCCCAAACTAAGCAAAGAGATAAGTGGCACATATGTTCAAATTAACGAGGATGAAAATGAGGCTCTAGAGAGTCACACGCACCACCATCAACAGCAGCAACCGCACCATCAACAGTCCATTATGGAGCTGCACCACACTTCAAACACTGTGGAGGCAGTTAGTTTTCAGGCTAACGAAAGTGGTGAGCTTCACTATCAATCAGCACCATCTTCGGCAAATGCCAGCAGTGGAAACGGCTCCTCTGTTCATGTAGTGCCTACGCGCATTATTAAGATACAAAGGCGGGATACGTCCAATCAGGAGAACGGTTACTACGAAGACCAATCCACGCAGCATCAGCTCCATCCACCGCCAGCTAAACGGATATATTTTGATCCCAATAGCAGCCACAGCACAACAATACTCTCTACGTCCACACTCGCGGCAGCAACACATAACAGTAACGGGAGTAATGTGCTGACAACAACATCCGGATCCGGCGTAACAGGAGGTACACTGCGTCTTCCCCGAGTTAACGCCATAGTCAACACTTCACTATCGCCTCCCAAACCGGCCAGTTCACCAATACCTTTACCTGCGGTCGCCAGTCAGCTACGCGATGAGTTCTCCACGTATGGTGAATACGTTGCCAATGAGATGCGTGCCATTAACAACCGGGAGGTGCTAATCGCGCTGAAGCACAAAATAAATACAGCCATATTCGAGGCAAATATGGCGGAGCTGCAGAAATGAAAACCACAAAAAAAGGCAGTCTTCGATACGCCGAAGATTAAATACCCATGTGGAGAGACTTTAACTTGTTAAAAAATACAAGTGTACTAAACATTTAAAATATTACAGTACTCTCTACCAGGGTGTAAGTATCATAATAAAAATACAATGTTTTTAGTGAGAATTTAGAATTAAGTTTTTTGTTCAATTTGTCGAAAACCGAATGGTTTTAGTACACCCCAGTAATTGTAAAGCTTTTGTTTTAACCTGTTTTTAAATCTGTAAATTACATAGATTCAAACAATATGTATCAATTTGATTAAATAAGCCAAATATAAAGTTTAGTAGAATCCAAATATAAACATAAAATACTATTGTTCCGACTCTAAGCAGGCTAAAATAAACATAACTAACTTCTGGTCCTATTTCTAAATTTCGGTAAAATGCTTAATCCTATTTGCGAAGCATTTACAAATTTACCTGTAAAATTTGATATTGAAAAACTTGCTGCGGAGAAGCCAAGAAATAGGCAAGATAATGTTGAGAAATCGCTTTCTCCTAGAGACTTTCTTAGCAAACCAGACAACAATTGGGTGGTTTTACCAATGTTCAAATATCACTTGGAACACTTGAAGCCAATTATGTCTTGTCGAACGAGCAAGTACTTGCGTTGCCGCTATAGAAGATTCTTAGACAAAGTCCCTGATAGATACGTTAATGTCACTGTTCATGGTTCAAACATCAGCAAGTATGTGTGTTGTAGGTTTAATTAATCAGTTCTACATTATAAACGTCTTTAGTCAACCGTGTCCCAGAAGAAAATCACTGACAGGTCAATTTTATGGTGTAGATTTTAAATTGGCGCCTGTTCCAGCTTCAGCAGATCCTCGTAGCTCCTTGGTAGCAAGATCTGCTAAATCAAAACATACTTCATAATCAAGGATTAAATGATTTATTAAATATCAAATTCATATTAGCTTATATTTTAACTTACCGCCAGCTGTATCATCGTTATCGGTTACAATTAATATCGAACAGGTACAGACTAGAAATCGACGGACAGAAGGCAACTCTAAAAGTGGTAACATGGGAATTTGGCAACACTGTTCGATCAATTGAGACGAAAAATGTTTACAAAATGCATTAAATGTTGTGGCTCAATAATTATTTATGTTATTTTCGCATGTCTACTTGTCGAAAATTGTGGCAAGTATTAAACTCTGTTTGTGTACAATAAAGATTCAATAAATAACGTGAGTTTTTGTCTATAGTCGCACTGAAACGGACTCTGCGCCACTACGAAGTTTTCCACAAAGATGATGTTGTACATAGGATTGTGAAGAGAGGTGCTAAGCAAAGTAGTAATCCATACAATACTATAAAAGAGCTAGAGTTTAAGACCCTAGGAAAAAATTTTCGTGTGATTTTGCATCCCCATCGTGATGTACTCCATAGCAAGTTTCGGGCCTATGCTGTAGATGCGGATGGCAATGAGACAGTTGTACATTTGGGTGAGTAGAAATAGGTTATTAAATTCAATTAGAAATTAACTAATCGTGCTTCCATCGATACAGATCATGACAATTTTTATACAGGTCGCGTATTTGGCGAATTAGAATCGTCAGTACGCGCACACATTGAGGATGGGACCTTGACTATGTCCATAGAACTGCCTGACGAAACCTACCACATAGAGCCTTCCTGGCGCCATTTGCCCACAGCCAAGAAACACACAATGGTGGCCTATAAATCTTCCGATGTCATACTAAATCATAACGAGCAAGGTGCAGTCCCCAAAACCTGTGGATATATTAAAGAAGGTCGCGAATTAGAAAGTAACGACATTGACCATTTAACACGCGAGAAACGACAGGCGGATCAATATGAATATACACCTACTAAAACGCGCTGTCCACTGCTTCTTGTTGCCGATTATCGGTTCTTTCAGGAAATGGGAGGTGGAAATACCAAGACAACCATCAATTACTTGGTAAGTAGACTAATATATTCCTTGGATCATCTTTATATGTATTTTTCGTTTCAGATAAGCCTCATAGATCGCGTACATAAAATCTATAACGATACCGTGTGGCAGGATCGCTCTGATCAGGAGGGATTTAAAGGCATGGGATTTGTTATCAAAAAGATTGTTGTACACTCGGAGCCAACGCGTTTGCGTGGCGGTGAAGCCCATTACAATATGATACGTGAAAAATGGGACGTACGCAATCTGCTTGAGGTAAGTTTTGTAATGAGCTTTCCGATAGTATGGTATTGAAGCTAAAGTTTGTATTTTCTACTGTTCTACTCTTAAATGCTGCTAATTGTCTTGACTCTTGCCACTCTCCTTGATTAATGTAGGTCTTTTCACGGGAATACAGCCATAAAGACTTTTGTTTAGCTCATCTCTTTACCGACCTCAAATTCGAAGGTGGCATTTTAGGCTTGGCTTACGTTGGCTCCCCACGCCGCAATTCTGTGGGTGGCATATGCACACCAGGTTGCTAATCCTCACATCTCAACAAAAACATGATTATCATTTTCATTTGGTTATCATTACCTTTATGTTTCCCTAGCGTTAATTTGTTGCAGTTGTTGTTTTGTTTCTCCATTTTCAGTTTTTTAAGAAATTATTAAGCACCAGCTGCATTCATTAAAATATCTAAATAATTTATTTTATTAACTTAGAATACTTCAAGAATGGATACACACTTTATTTAAACTCGGGCCTGAGCAGCTCTCGCAACCATTATGGACAGAGAGTAATCACGCGCGAGGCTGACTTGGTAACTGCTCATGAATTTGGCCATAATTGGGGATCAGAACATGATCCCGACATACCTGAGTGCTCACCCAGTGCCTCCCAAGGTGGTAGCTTTTTGATGTACACTTACTCCGTCAGCGGTTATGATGTGAACAATAAGGTATTTATGTCTTAATCACCTTTGAATCATTATTTACTAACTATCATCGCATTTTCCACAAGAAATTTTCACCCTGTTCTCTGCGCTCCATTCGCAAAGTTCTGCAAGCAAAGTCCGGGCGCTGCTTTTCGGAACCAGAGGAGTCATTTTGTGGCAATCTACGCGTTGAAGGAGACGAGCAATGTGATGCTGGCCTGCTTGGCACCGAAGATAACGATTCTTGCTGTGACAAGAACTGTAAGTTGCGCCGCAATCAGGGCGCTATGTGCAGCGACAAGAATTCACCATGCTGCCAGAACTGCCAATTCATGCCGGCCGCAATGAAATGTCGTGAAGCCCAATACGCCACCTGTGAACAGGAGGCACGCTGCACAGGCTCCCACGCTGAGTGCCCGAAATCACCGGCCATGGCCGATGGTACAATTTGTCAAGAGCGTGGCCAGTGTCGAAATGGCAAGTGTGTGCCATACTGTGAGACACAGGGGTTGCAGAGTTGCATGTGCGATATTATCGCAGATGCTTGCAAACGCTGCTGCCGCATGAGCATCAATGAAACTTGCTTCCCGGTGGAACCTCCGGATGTACTGCCCGACGGCACACCATGCATAACAGGCTTCTGCAACAAAGGAGTGTGCGAGAAGACCATACAAGACGTTGTCGAACGATTTTGGGACATTATTGAAGAGATCAATGTGGCCAAGACATTGCGGTTTCTGAAGGACAACATAGTCCGTAAGTAATGAAGCTAAACTGCTGTTTGTGGATTAATTAATTACGCTTATGTTCTACAGTTGCCGTTGTGATGGTCACTGCTGTCTTTTGGATTCCCGTTAGCTGCGCCATTTCTTATTTCGACCGTAAGAAGTTGCGCCACGAGATGAAACAAATTGAATGGAGTCAAAAATTGGATCTCATACATCCCAGTGACGAAAGACGTCGTGTCATACATATACGGTACGTCAGCTTGAATCTGTAATTGCCCTTATAATTTGACATAAGATTATTACAGCGTTCCACGTCAGAAGATCTCAGTGGCGCGAGCTTGTAATTAACATAGAACGCTGTGGCGATCATTGTTTTATCTTCCGTGAGCATACTTCTCAAAACTGCCACAATTATTTTATATTAAGTATAACAATTGACATACATAACATAATGAATAAAATTCCCAATAATATAGACTAATTCAAAAAACTACTGAAAACTCTAAATCAATTCTAATCGCAAATTACTGAATCAGTGATTTTTAGCTTGTTTGCGGTCGTACGTATTTGTTAAACATATTTCACTGTACACCTTTTTTTGGATTGTTTGTTTTTATTCATACTTTACCAAAAATATGTTTTGTTTCATACTGTTAACATTTATGATAGATTTTTTCGTTTTGTTATTGTTAATTAGCTTACTGGTTGTTGTATTTATATTTGTTATTACTTCTTTTTATTGCTCTTTCCATTTGTCTGTGGTGAAGCTTCATCATCAAGCTCCAGCTCACTTTCATCTTCCTCATCTGAATACTCCTCATACATATGGACATCCTCATATTCTCCAAAATTCATCTCAGACTAAATATAATAAATTTATAATTATCATATGTTGCATGAACTAATATGTCGAGCTAAAACTTACCTTGCCGCACACATAGACCGGCCCCGTGCCTTGGACAAGCTTGAATGTAACTGAGCCATTTGGAAATTCAACATTTGGTCGCAACGAACGAGTTTCGCCAACCTTTAAAACGGCAATAGGGATTTTAACTATCTTCTTACTTTCGTTTTCTTGTGTTTCCGCCTGTAAATAATAAGTAAATTTGTTAAGTAATGTGCAATTACTTATAGCAGAAGGGTAATTATTTGAATAACAAAAGCACATAGTATACGACAGTATTTTCCATTTAAATTATACATTTATGCCATACCTGTATGACATTGAACTCGCCTGATTTCGCCTCTGGTCCGAGAGAAATCTGTTTTATGATCAGTTTGTATGAGTGCACAAGGTACTCTTCTGGAACTTCTGGCACAGCAAACTGTGCGATTGGTTCTTTTTCGCTAAGGGTAACACCTGAAAAGAGATCAATTGTTAAGATTACTATGGACGCTCTTACAACATTTTTGCCGGTGATGCCGCATAAACACATTTACTTACAGAAAGCAATGGTGATAGTAGAATTAATATTGTAATAGATGCTTACCATAAAATGCCTCGGACTCCATTTGTATGTTTCAAAAAACGATGTTGTACAGTCAATTAGAAGTTAAAGAAAACTTGCACTTTTTCACACGTGCCTGCCCTATACGTACAATGGCGATTGCTTAAACAGCGTGACCGCACGTTTATTTAAAAAATATGATATTTTAAGTCAAAATATAGTACTTTTATAAATATTGCCTGGTTACTTTTTTCTATTTTTCCATTTTCTAATAATAATTTAAAAAGGGGAAACTTATTGAACATCTATTTTTTCATTGTGTCCTAAGAGACTTAGATCAATTTTAGAACATGCAAATGTTCTCTTCAAGCTGATCAGATATGCATTTCAAAACAGATTTTTATTTTATACAATCGCTGGTTAAAATAAGATTGATAAAATGGCAACAAGGTAAACTTCAAAATAATATTTGAAATGTTGTAGTATTATTACCTTAGATATTATTATATTACAGTATATCACCATACAGGAAGAAAATATACCATTAACGGTGATTAACTAAAGTCGCATTGGGCAGAAATTCAACGATTTGCAGATTTTTGAGCCAACCATTTGAATACTCAATTAGTTTTATTTATATTATTCGCTAAATAAAAATAAGAATATAAATAAAATAATCTAGGCAGTATTTTAAATATTTATTCTATAAATGTTAATTTGTCTGGTAGCCCCATTTAAATATTTCTGGCCATTGTGCCATCACTATTTCGCGTTCCACCCCTAGTACCAAGTAGCTACCATTTTGCAAAAGTTTTTGCTCAACACGTGCTCGGCGCTTGGATTTTAAAGTTTAGACCTGCAATAAATAATTACTATGGCGGAAGAATCATTCTATGGTAACTATCAATCATCATCATGCTGCCAAATGTCTATCAAAAGCGTACAATTAGACTAGTAGATATATTTGTTGGCTACGTTGCCGGCTGCCGGCGTTTTTATTCAAGGTTGCGACAGTGTACATTTGTATACGTATACGCATACACAGAAGCATTAATATAAGTGTATATGTAAATGTACTCACAAGTGTGAATTTTTTTTGTTAATTTGCAAGTAATACGTATTATTTTCAGGCGTCACCCTAACCGCAGAAGAGAACACTGAAACCTGGGACTTCGTTGATGAGGATTATTCTCGCGGCCAAAAGCTCGTAATTAAGCAAGTTTTGCTTGGCGCCGAGGCAAAGGACAATGAGTTCAATGTAGTTGAGGTAAGTGAAAATACGTATATCTGTAGACAAGTGTGGGTGTCGGTGTGTGCGCCACTTTTTTTTTTATTGCCGCGAGGGCAGGGAAATGGACCGGTTTGTATTTTCTGCAAGCACGCGCAACATTTGTTGTGAGTTAGGGTAATTTTGTCTGTATCTGCAATGCGCGCCCTTTGTCTGATAGCTTTGCTGCTCACTTGTGACGTCACAAATCACCAGCAATGGGCTTTGAATGTGATGCTGTCTGTACTAATTATATAGCTGGAAATTCAACCTTTTTTCTAGTTTCTCTTAATATAAATGTTGAACATAAACTATATTGTAAAGGGATAGATACATATTAAAAATTAATAGCTTTAAGGAAACTCGTGCAAGGTATCTTCTATTCGAGTACTCTCGCCCAGAACACTCTTCTTGAACTGTGTACTTAACTGTACAAAATAAGCAACACTTTACTATTGACTTAAGTCGCATTCAATATGAGATACGCGTCTGCTACCGCCATGTGCTATCGTTTCGATTAATTCCGTAAAGCTCTTTGTGAACTTGAACATGCTACGCGACTTCTTGTGCAGGCGGCACACCACGCCGGCTGCTGCTAAATTCCAATTCCAGCAAATGAGATCGCACTGCAGCAGTTTGAGATCTTCTTGTAGTGAGACTAATGTCTGCAAGATTTAAAATGGAATGAGGTCATTTTGTTTTTTCGCCGAATGAATGATTACTTACGGAAGCAACTGTCGCATCAATTGAAATAAGCTCGTCGCCTTTAATGACCACGAGAGAAAGATTATCCATGTGCTCCGTCACGTGCTTAACAATTGTTGATTTCAAATATTCGGCTGCCGTGTAATCCACACTGCCCTTAAGCTCGGACAGGCCCAGCTCGATACCGTTGTGCTGTTGCGAGCGATAAACAAGCTTAATTGAAAACATATTCATTACATATAATTGATTCAGTGTTCAGCTCACCTTTTGTGTCTCGAGTTGGAACTGAGGCGTCATGCTCTTCTTCAGTATGAATAGCGCATTAACCACGATGCCCACCAGCATTCCGTACTCGAGAGACCAGAACAGGCAGCTCAGCGCGGTGACTACAAAGGGCAACATGTCTCGTTCTATGGGACAACAAATGTATCATTTAATAGATGATATTGTAGGTAACTGGATCATTTTTTTGTTACTTTTGGCACGCCAGATTTCGGCTATCTTGTCGTACTCTACCATAAGCAACATGGCTGAAATAATGATGGCTGCCAGCGTGGCCTTGGGTATATAGGCAAACGTGGGGGTCAGAAAAGCAAGGGTCATTAGGATGAGGATGCCTGTGACGGCGCCGCCAAGCGGCGTCTGCACACCACTCGCATTATTAATGGCCGATCGGCCAAACGATCCGGTAATGGGCATCGATGAGAAAAAGCTGCTGAACACATTGCAACATCCGAGAGCAACCATCTCTTGTGAAGCGTCCACAATCTTTCCCTTGGCTACAACAAAATACTTGCATTTAGTCATATCATTGCTGTCCAAAAACCAAAAATGACGCACAGAATGCTTTGCCTATGGCCACGCTTTCCAATATACTCAGCAACGCTATGGACGCAATTGATCCACCTAATTGAGAGACCATTTCACTGAAGCCCATAGGCTTGCCGTCCTCATCATGTGTTTCAAATGGCGGGAGACGTACGGGCGGCAGGCCAGCGGTGATTTCGCCACTGACGCGAAAAGGCACTTCATGATCACCTCGACTAAGCAGATAGGACAACAAGATGCCCACGAACATGGCCAGTACATTGCGGCACATCGAAACATATCTGTTTAGCTGGCGGAATCCACAGTTCGCGTCCTTGAGTTTCTTTAAATTGAATTGAGGAAAATAATCGTTATGGATGTTGCAGTGCATCGTAAACTCAACTTACACGCATAAACAGCAGCACAATGAGAGTACACCAGCCAAGAATGGCATCGTTACGACGTGTCTCCTTGATGTGACCAAAGAAATTGATCCAAGACTTGAGGAACTCGTTCGAGTTGCTCTGGATGCCAAAGAGATTATTGATCTGGCCACTGCCCACAGTCAAAGCTGCTGCCAATGTGAAGCCCGTCGTCACCGGCATCGAAATGAAACGCATTAGCACGCCGAGGTTCAGCAATCCCAGCAACAATATCACGCAGCCGGATAGGAAGCACAGCAGCACTGCTAGATCAGGATTTCCGTCAATGTGTGGATTAACCATCATCGAAATAATGGCTGTGGGTCCTTAAAAAATTTCTGAATGAATAGTTGATCAATCACTTTCAATTTAGCTGCTTGCTCACCCACTGTGATATCCTTGCAGGTGCCAAAGAAGATGTACATGAAGCTGCCCATGAACGATGAGTAAAGACCATAAACAGGAGGCAGGCCAGCCACTGCGCCATAGGCAATTCCCTGCGCCACGGCTGTGAGACCTACAGTCAAGCCGGCCACGGCGTCGTCCAGTATATATATAGTCTTGTACTTGGGCAACCACGTGCAGATGGGCAACTTTCGCTTTACGGTATCCGTGGTGCAGCACTTGCGGGTCTTGGCGCCCATGGCGCCACATACGTTTGGTAGGCGTTCATGATAAAGTTCATCTGTGGGCAAAAGACAATTGGAAAAATACTTGAGTCTGATTGAAAGTATGACAAGTCAACAAAAGCAACGATTGGGATCTTATCTAGCTGACAATGATATTTATGTACATGTATAGGACATATCGAAACATATGTATTTTATTTATTGCCTTACACTTTAGGCACCCCGACATAATCTCAAGTGGACCCACGAATTGCTTTGGGACTCTCGTGATTGCTGATACTATGAATTGAAGATCTTCAATTCTTGATAGTTCCTTCTTTAATCTAAACAATTTTGATTGCACGGAAATCATCTGTAAATTTCCATGGAAAGTGTTTCCAACTGATATTTTGCTTGCTTTCGAATACTTTACGTATGGTTCGAAAGTTTAAGATTTCTCGTTATCTTTAAGTGATCATGGCCCTACGGGAGTCTTTTGCAAATTTAATTTAAAAATTTACAACTCACGTATATTTGCTTTTCTCAATGAACCACTATTCATTGATTGAAAATGAATTTCCTGATTGAAACAGTTACCAATTTAATGATAAGATAACTTAGAAAATTTTCCATAAAAATTGATAATTTCTCTCGTTTCATTCATATTGCTTTGGGTTTCATTTTGGAAAGTTGTCCTGCCTGAAGATTTGTAATCCAACCCTTAGCATTACAAAGTTATATTAACTTTTCACTTTTTTGTTTACTATATTTATGATTTCTCCTGTGTCACATGTGTAGGGAAATTTTTTATAGTATATAGAAAGTTGTCTAGGCTGCACTTAAGATAATTGGAATATTGTTCACAAATTTCTATTTATATTGTACTCGACGATTATCAGACACTTATTAAATACTTGGACTCACCATCATAGTCGCACATATTTGCGAAGCTATCTGTGTAAGTGAAGTACTTAAGATGAATTAAAAGAAACTTGCACACTAATTGACTCTTAAAATTATTTATATGTTATATATAAATATTATTTTATGTGTTGTATTAAAGTTAGCGTTAACTTGTTGAATGTAGCACGCGCTTGGCACTTTACAAATTGAAAAATTGAATGTAACCCGTAAAACTTCCGCAAGCGTAGGATTCAATAAGCCGGTTGATGTGGTCTCTGCGACTGCAGACCGACGAATGGCCCGGGAAGAATTCGTTAGCGCCGTTATTAGGTTGTGTTTACCGTTGTCCACTGCTCGCTGAGTGCTTTGCTCTTCACTAGGGCAACTGATATTGTATAGATATCAACGGTGGAAGTGTGACAGTGATTTGCACTTGTTCCTAACATATTAATCTGATCTTCACAATTCGTGGTTGGAAATTCCAAAATCCAAACTTCATATAGAATTGCATTATGCATTGTATTAGCGAGGAAATCGGACTCTGGAACATATATTTATAGTAGACACAAGTGCGTTTTGTTAAGCTAATGAAATCCTCTTATCTTACCAAAAGTGAAAACTGGAACACTTGATGGAATTATCTTTAAGAGTGGAACCCCAAAAGTAGACTTTAGAGAGGCAGAGCTTATCTATTGAACCAGCCATCAGGATGTAGAAATTGTATTGTTATTCTTATCTTAGGCATTTCTGACAATAATCTTATTTAATTGATTTTTTCGTTTTTATAATTTCAACGGTATTTTATTAGTCATAGTATTATCTGTAATTACAATTCATATCAATTATCTGCACAGCTCTAACAAATACAACAAATATATTGTGTTTACAGGTGACCACAGGCAAGGATTCTATACAGATACCAATTGCTGTGCTGAAGGCCGGAGAGACGCGCGCTGTTAATCCCGATGTGGAATTCTACGAGACAAAGGTGACATTCAAGCTGATCAAAGGTAGCGGACCGGTCTACATTCACGGCCAGACCATCAAGGATGACGTTGAGGTGGTTGACATGGAGGAAGAGGACGATGAGGACGAACCTGAGGATGAGGAAATCGAGCACCCAAAAAAGCGTGCCAAAATTGATCAGAACGCCGATGGCAAAAACGCCAAGAACCAGAAGAAGAAGTAAAACAACGAAAAGTTTCTAAGCTATATCTGTAGATTTTAAAAACTGTTTTAGGCCCTATACACAATATATAATTACATACTTTACATACGAGATACGATGTATAACTTCAAAATGTACGTTTAGTTCCTCTTCTCAGATCCTTAAAAGAAAAACATTTTCAACACCAGTTCAACAATAATAAAATACTAATGATGATGATGTACTACTACTACTAACTCTTTAACTCTTAAGCAATAACTATCAATCTGTGTAGATATACTTATGTATTTTGCAACAGTTTAGGCAACGCTCTTTGAAGCACATAAATGTATATAAGTACTTATTACGATACAACTGTAATAGCTCTGACAACACCAGCAGCTAGACTTTAGCCAGACTTTCCTTTTAAATCATTTCATAATTGGAGTATAACAAATAAATTGTCGCCGGTATACAAGAATGGTATGCATGTTCTCATTTTGTTGGCCTATATTTTGGTTTATTTATTTGCGGTAGGTCTGTTTATTGTGTTACCAGTATTTTCAAGAATTACAAATTAAAATAATATCAGCTATTGACTTATAAATTTTGACGGCTGTATTTCGTGTTGTTCCAAGGTTACAGTTGTGTGTTGTATATTGGAAATTTAGTTAGGCGATGGCATAACACCTATTCTCTCACAGGCTGCCTTCTCCAGAGCCTCACGATGCTTGGGATCGGCAATTTGGATGAGCTCGTACATGCGCTGGCGCACATTCTTGCCGAAGAGCGAAGCGATACCGTGTTCTGTGACAACATAGTGGACATGGGCACGTGACGTGACGACACCGGCACCTTCAAATGATGTGAGATAATTAGAATTTTTCGAGAGAAGAACGTGTTAACCTTCAACTTACCCGCTTTAAGCACAGGGACAATCTTGCTTTCTCCTTTGTTTGTTGTTGATGGCATGGCAATGATGGGTACACCTAAACCATCTAGACCCTCAGCAGCGCCACGAATAAAGTCGACTTGACCGCCAAAGCCAGAATAGAAGCGTGTGCCAATCGAATCAGAGCAAACCTGGCCAGTTAAGTCGACCTCAATGCAACTGTTGATGGCTGTCATGCGGGGCTGTTGCCTGACAATGCCAGTGTTGTTGACGTAATCAATGGCCAGCATTTCTGAAAATAGTTGAAGTTGATTAGGTGGAGTTAATGTCTAGCGTTGTCTAAGTCCTGGCGGCCTTACCAATGAAGGGGTTATTGTTAACAAAGTCGTACAAGGCCTGGTCGCCAATTAGGAAAGAGCCCACTATGCGACCTTTGTGCATCTTCTTTCGGCTGTTTGTGACACAGCCCTTCTTGACCAAATCAACAACTCCGTTGGCAAACATCTCGGAGTGGATTCCAAGGTCCTTGTGATTGTGGAGGGCGGCGAGCACAGCATCGGGAATGCTACCAATGCCCATCTGCAGTGTGGCACCATCTTTGACCAGATTCTCGGCAATCAGTTTGCCAATCTTTTGCTCAACCGGTGAAATTTTACCAGTTCCATGTTGTGGCAGTTTTTCATTAACTTCAACAGCAAAGTCAAAGTGGGATTTGTGGATGATGGCGTCGCCAAAGGTTCGGGGCATGTGTGGATTTATTTGAGCTTAATAAAAAGAATCCGGTTTAGTATATAGAATCTTAGCTTAGTTTGTAACACACTTACCTACGATCTTCTTGGAGTGGAGCAGACCAGCACGGACACAATCAACGCTGGTTCCGAGCGAACAGAAACCATGACCATCTGGTGGCGACACATGAATTAAGGCAACATCGGGCTGCACAATCTTTTTGTAGAAAAGATTAGGAATCTCATGCAAAAATATAGGCACATTGTCTCCACGTCCCTCGGCGACAGCTTTTCGCACATTGCCGCCCATGAAGAACGAGTTGGAACGGAAGATATCCTTGTACTCCGGCTTACAATACTCAGCTGGTCCCTCAGTGTGCATGTGACAAACCGTAACTTTCTCTAGCTTGTTGCACTTGCCATGCATCGTCATCGCATTCAAAAGCACATTTGGTGTGCCTGCAGCACCCTGTGCGAATACAGTGTTGCCTGAAAATTAATTAAATCTTAATCAAACAAGTAAGAAAACTACTGTCGAGTTTGCTCGACTGTGAGATAACCGCCACGCAATTTTACTAAATGCAAAATATAATAAAAAATATATACTAAAATATACAAATAAATATACCAAAATTAACTTGGTTCAAAATGATAAGCTTACCAAGCTTAGGACTTTATTATGTTTATTGAACACCATTATTATGTCACTGAGTGACATATCAGCTGATTAGGTGCATCTGCACCTGATTTGGCCTTATAAAAGTAATTATTTAATAACCTCTGTGTTTTTTGTCCGATTACAACCAAATTTTCAGATATTAACATTGTGGTTAGTATTGTGCGTACCAAAACTGAACGTTCTACCTTTAAAATGCCATTTGGTTTTTTTAATTTACGGGGGCGGAAGGGGGCGTGGTCAAAATGTAAAACAAACTTGATCTGCGTGCAATAATAAGACACCCTATCCCGCAAATTTGGTTGATATAGCTATAGTCTCTGAGATCTACATAGGTGTTCATACGGACAGACTCGGCTCTTGACGCTGACCGAGAATATATATACTTTATGGGGTCTGCCTGTTACATACATTTTCGGTTGCCACAAAGTTATAAAACCCTTATACCCTTTGGGTAGGCGGGTATAAAAATTACTATACTTGCAGCAGCAGCGGTTGAAGTTTTTATTCCACAAATATCAATGATTGATTGAATTGGTTTTTGTCTCTGCTAAGTGTCTCTACTAACTGAAAACGCAACTCAGTTACAAATAAGATTTTTATAGCAAACTTCCTGCCTGCTTTATATCTAAATATACCCTCAAAGAAACAATGTCATATTTTTAGAAATGTAGTGTAAAAATTATCGTGGCTGTGGCAAATAATATGCTAAATGATTACAGTAAATAGACGAACAAAAGAGAACACGGTTGAGCTAACGATACTTTTGAGATGAAAAAAAAAAGTTTACTAATGAAGATATTTTCACAATATTTTTTTTTTCATATGACGTGTAATTTTATTACCTTTAAATTGAGTGTGAATTTTACCATATTTTCACACTACTAATTTGAACAAAAATGTTTGTTAAAAATTCAAATATTTTTTAGAAACAGCATAATATAAAACTTTGAAGCTAAACATTTTTATTGTGTGTTCATATGCTATACCAGTGCGAACCACTCTTTAAATTCATAAAATAAAAAATAAATAAATAAATATAAATTTAACACTTTGGAATACCTGTGATTTCTTTGCCTTCAGAAATATTAGAAATTTATTACTATATGTACAATTAACGTACATACCTTTCGAAAGAGAAATTGAACATAACGATCGGTCTTATTAAATACTAAAATTTTAAAAATGGGTTTCTTTGAAAACGTTATCACCTTCTTGTCGAATGAATATAATAAATTTCTCTAAACGTATCCGTCACAAATTTGAATTTTGCAACTCTGTCTTTCTCTCTCTTTGTGCAGCCTGCAGTATTAACTTTTAGTAGTTATTTTAAATTTTAAATTTTTTTTGTGCAATATTTTATGGGTTGCGGCTCCGCCGTAAACCGGCAAATATCAACATATATAGATGCATATACGGGGTAGGTCAAAATCTATTTTTATTGCAGCCGATGCGCTGGCGTCAATAATCCTAAATAGCATTGCTTAAATTTTCTGCCAAATGCAATTGATGTGGATGGGTTGCAACTGAATACACTATCTAACACATCACGATAAGGTAATGTATCATAATTCATTAATTTACTTAATTGTCATTACTACAATACTATCATAAAACTGTTAACGTTTTGTTTATTCTTACGTAGAATATTTACTTTGAAATACGTTCACAACATATCCAAATGCATGATTATACATGTATGGATGTATTGGTGTGTGTTATCTGCCAAAACGTGCCATAAAAATAAAAGAAAAAAAAAACCAACACTTTTCCGAAATTATATGACGTAGCTTCTGTAGTTCGGCGCGTGTTTTGCGAATTAAACTATATTTAGACAGGGAGGAACCTTCTATATTTTATCTACTGTTCTTCTCCTATTCTACGTTCTACAGATGAAGCTCTCAAAGTGCGAACAGTTTCAATAGAACGCAAATGTTTGTACGTCCATTTTGTGGGCGGGGTCCATTAACCAGTTTGATTAGTGGAGCATCAAAATGCTTTCGTCCCTAGCAAAACTTGCCAATTGAAATTAATTAAATCAATGCCGCATTAGCACCAACAATTTAGCAGCTGCTGCTGCGGAGTATCAGAATTTTTGGTGCCCCGCCTGAATGGTGCTCGCAATAAAATACTAACACCATTGTACAATCGTCCAACTTCTAATATTATTGCATAAGGCCAGACATACTACGTACATTCGTACATACATATGTACAATGTTATTATATTATGTAGATAATATGCCCTTATCACTACAACTGTCTGCTCGGCGTGCTTGCTCCACCGCCAGGCCTGTTTTTTCTGCCGCGTCTGTGAGCTAGTTTGTTAGTGAGCGTGTGCCGCGCCACTAAGCTAAGCTTTTCAGTCGCACAGGGCAAAGTACAGCATATGTTTACAAGCAAATATTATTGATAACAGTGTGCGTTATTCAATTTACTTATAAAATACATATGTGTGTACATGCATACATACATAGATACTTGTAGTCCAGATGCAATTAATGTAAATAATCGAGAAATCGCTTGAAACTTACAACGGTGAAAATTTTTCACATTTGCATACTCTAAGCTTGTTTGTGAGGTTCTGATTAGCAATTATATAAGGTGCTCTTCATTATTAGCATTAACCCGAAGCCATGGCATATCTATTGCCAACGTGGAAAGAGCAGAGCTCATAAATAACTGATAAGCTAATAGACAATTTCTGGGACTAATCACAGTCAATTGATTTCCACTGTCGGCGTCCATTGAACACCCTGTAATTGCCCACTTGAAATGTGTTTATCCATGTGTGTATGTAAATAGTTTGATTTATACTTGCCTCATTACAAACGCACACACACACACAAACTCATAAATCCGTTTAATATTTGCATGACTTGTGCGCCCCTCCCCTCTTCCTTTCCACATGTCATAACCTTAACCTGGCCGCGTTTTCATTCTGTTTTTGTAAGCAATCGTCTGTGACGAAGGGACAGCAGACAGACGATCAAGTACGGAATAATGCGAATATTACATAACACAAAATTTTGCGGCACAAAATAAAAAATTTGCAGTTCCAGTTATATTCAAAAATAGATAATTTAATAACAAATAAGGTTCTTACCAGATTTGATGCAGGTAACAGCTTCCTCTGCAGATACAATTGGGGGCTCGCGGTCGATAGGATGCGACAACTCATTTACATAGGTGTAGTAGTTGTTATGGGTAGCCGCAGCGTTCACCGACGACCCTATCAGAAATTTGTTGATTTGGCCCACACGACGCGCTAGTTGCTTGCTCATGATTGCTGTTTATGTGCGATAATACTCAATATTAATTGATGTCGAAGGCAAGACAAATTACGATTCCTTAAGAAATGTGAAAACAAGTTGTGGATGCAACCAATCGCTGTTTATCAATCCCGCACTACAGTCAATCAGATTTACTTAGTACCGCGGATTGTGCCCACCAGTCCGTGTTTCCAGTCCAGTAGCGCGTTTACTACTAATTTATATACAGCGTGGCCGAAAGATAATTTTTAAAATATACTATTATTTACGAAAAAAAAAACCGGAATTTCAATTTCATAATTACTTGTTTTTGGCAACACTTTTTTAGATATGACACAATTTCCGAGAAATTATTTTAAAATGGCGCCAGTTTTTCAATAGACTTGTTGTTTCCTTGGTTTTTTTCTAAAACGAAATAGACCCATTAGGAATATAATGAAATAAAGATTGATAAGATAAGTACTCAGACCAAAAAACGACTTATCTTTTCTGTATTTTCCTTATTTATCTTTAGACTGTTTCTTATAACATGACAACACTTTTTGCCGATCAGAGTACCTATGCCCTTTTTCCTTGTGCCCAAAAACCAGTAGTCACAGTCAGATGCGAAAATGTATATTCCTGGTCTTTGGAATTAGACAAGATAAAAAACAACATCACTTAATTCCACATAGAAATAGTAATAATTTTACACATAATTATTAATTTAGTAAAATAGTTAAATATTTTTTTTAAATTAAAATAAATAAGTGAAATAAATTAGTGTGGCCAGTGTTTTATTCAGTTTTTTGTCAATTGTCTGACTTATCTTAAGTTTATTAATTTAGCAAAAGCTAGATTTAGTTTTAAATCGTACTTAGCTTCAAAACGAATTTGAGATAATTATAATTATTTTATTAGGGCCTTACATGATTTAATGCGATTAAAGCCATATTTGAGTGGTTTGACTGAAAGAACATGTGAACAATTGAACTGATTTGAAGTGAGTTCCAAAAAAAGAGTTAGTGAACATGTTCATTGAAGTAAACAAAGTTTACACAACACTAATATATTCGCCGTCTACCTAAGATATATTTCTTTGCATTACAGCGAAACATTAAAAATTCCAAATGGATTCAACTCGAAAAACAACTATATGGGAAAACAAGTACGAAAACATGCTTATTGACTTGTGGGAAGAAAACATAAAGATATTAAACAGTGCCGACCGAAAAAAACCAGTATTTCAGGAAATGGCCCATAGATTGCAAGAAGCCGGCTTTGATGTCGAATGGAAAAAAGTGAAGTCGAAGGTAGATAATCTGAAGAAGCATTACAAGTATGTATACAAACTTAATGTATCATTTCCAACCAATCTGTGAAGTATGAATTAACAGGCACGTGTTGAGTGAAATGAGAAGCTCCGGCGGGAAACGAACCAGATGGCGGCTCTTTAGGAGAATTCACACATTTATGGGGAAAGGAAAGACTAGTTACCCCTTGGATGAGATTTGCGATAGTTCAGGTAACAACTAACTTCGTTTCCTTTGACTGAACTAATAAACATTGATATGCCATTTTAGAAGAAGACTCTGAAGATGAAGATTTCTTTAAATTTGAAACGAGTGAGAGTGAATTTGTATCGAGAAATGTAGATTCCAATACTGCGACTAGCTTTGATGGCTCGTGTTATGAACAACTGCAAGGGCAAGAACCTGAAATAGAGGGAGAAAAAGAAGATGATTTTACAGTCGAAGAGCCTCCAGAAATACAATTAGGGAAGCCGAAACGCACTCGCGAAATGACGGCCTATGAATCGGCTATGATAGAAATAGTCAATCAACGAACAAAGGACTTAAATAAAGCAGCTGCGGAAAGACTGGATGTTTTAAATCATCATTTAAATTGCACTATTGAGTTTCAAAATAAATTGTTGGCGATGATATCTAAATAATAGAATAACCGACGATAGTACAAAATGTTTTCTTGGCAAAACAAATGTTTGGAACAGCTGCACGGTCAAAAATATCAGCGCATATTAAATTTTATTTTATTGGTTTTCGTTTAATATATTGAAAATCCTACTGCAAAAAAACGCTTTGGGCTAAAATTAGCAAATTACATTGTAAATGTTTTACTTAGATTTAGAGAACTAATTAAATGGTGTTATATTAAATTAAATTAAGAGATTTTTGTATTCCCTAGTTATGCGTATTTCATTTCTTCTTTCTTTCTTTTCTTGGTTCAGTATATGTATGTATTTATTATTTTCGTCATCGATATTTTTTATATTATATTGGATATGTTTGACTCTATTGCGAGTATATATAACTAGTTTACGATCTGGTGTGATATAATTTGGGATTCATTATTGAACATTCAGTTATGTACGTGCATAGGATATATGTACGACTATTCCGTTCTAGGTAAGTGATAATATGTGCAATTATTTTCAATTTCAAATAAGTTATACTCGCCTACCCATAGTAAATAAGGGTGGTTGTATATTGGGGAATATTTACTATTATGTTTTTTAGTATATCCTAGAAAAAAAGTATATATAAGTGGTCGGTATCAACTGTAGCTTTCTTACTTGTTTTTTTTTTTTGTGAAAAGTCAAAGTATTTTGTAGTTGGCTTCGTAATAACTTCTCTCTACATTTTGATTTTTGAACATTGGTTACAGACGTTTTTTTGTTTCAATCTAAAATTTTAACATAGGAAATAATTTGGTTTTATATATTGGAAAAATTAAATGTTTTTATTTTTAGAGAAAATGTTGGAGAACAAAAGGAAGAATCGATCACGGGAAAAAAAATTCTTTTGGCTGGGGCGGCAATTCTTCGTTTTCTCTCCCATATGTTTAATTTGTGGAACACATTTACTTTGCATCTCAGGATTCGTCATATGATTCGCATTGCAATTTAAATTTGGCCACCTTCAACAAATCGATCCTTTTTAGGGCCACCAATAAATGTAATGTAATAGGTTCAAATTGAATCAATGGATTAGTTATACTTTGTAGTGCAGAATACTTATGAATATGTTGTTTAAATAAATCTACAAGAATAATTCATATTGCATCACTGTGATCTTTCGTAATTATTTATTGAATCCTCGACTGAACTCTAAGTCAAACTCTGCCTGGCCCAAACTATGTACATGGAAGCGCCAGCAGCAGAGAGACATTCTTATATTTCATATTTATATTCTTATGTAAATAGAGCTGCAGAGAGGGAGTAGATAGACTATATAGCTTGGGTATTTATGTATGGAAGTGCTGCTAAGGCGAAATTTAAGGAAGTGTGGAATTCCCTCCAAAGGTTTTTTTTTTTTTGAAATTTTTCATCGAACACGCGTTGAGTTTTGATTAATAAGCTTAGTACTCAGAACGAAAAACAGTTTTTCGAGTGAGAATCAATCAGCAGATGTAAAGCAAGAATAAAGTTCAAATTACATGTAAGTCCCACATTAAATCGTAATTGGATGTTTTTATTATTTAGTGAAAATGTGAAATAAATGTGATTGAATGCTTTTAACTTAAGGGCACATTCGGGTGCTTTTGGCTGCAATGGAAAGACGGTATAAGAAAGGGAACCACTGAGGAACTAAAAGAACAACTAAACAATGTGAGTGACTTGATTCCCTACGAAAATAAGATTGAGTGAACATGTTCACCAAAGTAAACAAAATTTACACAACACTTCTCGTCGTCCACCTAAAACATTTTCTTTGCATTAAAACGAAAACATTACAAATTACAAATGGACTCAATTCGGAAATCAATTGTATGGGATACAAAGTACGAACACATGCTTCTTGACTTGTGGGAAGAAAATATAAAATTATTAAAAGGCCAAGACCGAAAAAAACCAGTATTTCAGGATATGGCCCACAAGTTACATGAAGCTGGCTTCGATGTGGAATGGAAAAAAGTCAGGTCAAAGATAGACAATATGACAAAGAAATACAAGTATGTACTTATTGTATCATTTCCAACCAACATGTGAAGTACGAATTAACAGGGACGTTTTGACTGAAATGCGAAAACCCGATGGGAGCCGAATTCAATGGGGATTCTTTAAAAGAATTCACACAATTCTGGAGAAAGGAAAGTCTAATGACCCCTTTGAAGATATTTTCGTTAATACAGGTAAGCCCATTTCCGGCAGTATCGCTTTCTTTGACTTAACTATTAAACATTTTTCAGATACTTTAGAAGAGGAGGAAGACATACTCTGTAAAGTTGAAGAGAGTGAAAGCCATTTTGGGTCGAGAAATCACGATTCCAATACTGCGGATAGTTTCGATGACTCGTGTCATGAACAACTGCAAGAGGAGCAACTTGAACTAGAGGAAGATGAAGAAGATTCTCCAGACGAAATGCCACCAGAAACAAAATTAAGGAAACGAAAACGTATTCGCGGATTGACGCCCTATGAAACGGCTTTGATAGAAGTTATAAATCAACGAACAAAGGACTTAAATAAAGCAGCTGCAGAACGGCTGGATATCTTAAATCATCATTTAAATAACACTATTGAGTTTCAAAATAAATTATTGGCAATGATATCTAAATAGAGACAATAACCAACCGTAGTAAAAGATTTTTTAGCAAAATAATTTGATGGAATAGCTGCGCGTTCAAAAATATGTCCGTATCTTATTAAAGTTTATTATATTGATTTTCGTCCAATTTATTGAAAATCCTAATAGATAAAAGCGCTTTGGACTAACAAATTTAAAAGTAACAAATTACATAAATGTAATACTTAGATTAAGAGAACTAATGCAAAGATGTTATATTCAACAAAAACGTCACTATTTACACAGGCTTAGGTTCTAGAATTAATAATTACTGAAGAGATTTTTGTATTTCCATAGTTATGCGTATTCCTTGGTACAATGCATTTATTATTTTAGCCATCTTTATTGTTTATATTGTATGGGCTATGTTTGATTCTATTATATATGACTAGTTTACGGTCTGCTTCGGCACAAATTGGGGTTTATTATTGAACATTCAGTTATGAAGGTATGTATAAGTGCATAGGATATATGTACGACTATTATAGGGTATATTTACTAATCTCATGTAAGTTGTAAGAAATGAAAGGGTCATCAATTTTGGACGGAACCTAAACAATTAAAGATAATTACTAAACGGCACAATGTGAAATTTCAATTGTCTTTTTTTTTTTAAGATAGCAAGCATTTGCCTGTTCAAATCTGACTAGAGGTTCGGGATTTGGGTTTACTGTTTAAAAAAGAAAAACAATTGTGCAGCATTTTAAAAAGTTTCCATTATAAAATGTAAGCTATATAATGTATGTACTATATATCTGAGATTACAAATTTGCGTTGATTGCGATTTTGAGTAGTTAATCAGTTAATAATAGTTATTCAGTTTGTTTATAAGAAGTACTTTCCTTCATTTTCCTTTTCATAATTAAAAAAGACGCTCTACCAAGCTAATATTTAAAGATCTAAACTAACTAAGCCTTCTTCTATTTGGCTCTTGCTGTGTTTACTTTTTGGTGCACTCTATCTCGTTGGCAGCGTCATATTAATGCATAGCTCATGATCCCGTAGATCGCCCCATCCGCCGTTGCCCTTACGCAGTTTCGATTTCTTCAGCAAACTTGGCACCGTCATCATGATGGAGCGCGGAAACAGTTGATGCGAATTTCGCGCTATGCGTAAAACGTGTTGCACTTTGGAAATAACTTGATTGGATTCGCAGTTCTTGTTCTTGTGATGAACCCCGCTGCAACAGAAAGAGTTGAGTTATTTAATCAAAAATTATTTATTGTCTGCTTCGATTTACCATTCCCCTATGTGGAAGACACGTGGCCCTTTGACTATCATGGCATGCAACTTGCGCTGCAGGCACTGCTGCGATACGTGCTGCAGTGACCAGTCCCAGTTGTAGTCATCGTATGAGCAAAAATGCTTTGCACACCGCCGTATGCTCCTCCAGGTGGTACGATTAAAGGCGAAGCCCATGTTGTGCTTGCTGCTAATCCATGGCATTGCCTCCACCTAGAGAAGTAAATCGGATGCATAGAAATTAATCACTACTTGCAATAAAGGGGACGGTTAATTAGGGGACAACATATAGAACAAGGGACAAAAAGGGAAAAACATGCAAATTTAAATTTCTTCAAGTTTCAACAAAAACGAGCCAAGGCCAAATATAATAATAATTGGCATTAACATCAATTTAGTTAATATACAGCAAAATCAAATGAATTATATTCAAATAATCCTCAATAAGTAATACATCAAGTGTCCATTATTTTGTGATAATTATTATTGATCCAATTAACATACATATGTGTATATCTTGTGATGTATACCCCGTAATGGAACTCATGTAACCATATTTGTTTAAGTATTTCAGATTTGATATAAAACTTCCAAAACAATCTATTCTATCAGTTTTTATATGGGGTGTCTTGTATACCTTGCGATAATCTTTGACGATGCTGTGCCTATCGACCTTATCGACGCGTAAGTGGGCGCGGGCACGGACGTGCAACTGTATGTTGCATGTGTTGCATGCAGAGGATGGAACATGCCCAACAAAAATATAATATACACACACATACACATAATCACATCGAGAGAGATACATTAAGATTTAGTAATTAACACAGAGCCATGCGATATGCCAAAGCAATTGGTGAGTAGTTAAGAATTCGAGGTTATCATGCAAAAATAGTTAAAAGTTATAAAGAAAATCAAGCAACTTGTGCGTTACTACGGCAATGATGGGGAAGTGCTATACTTTTGATTTAAATTGAATTGTTAAGGTTAGATTATAACGTCGTGGTGCTACCTTCTGATAGACGGAATATAATGACGGCAGGACATGATAGTTCCATGTTTGTGCACCATTTTTATTATTTTGATTATTATTGCTATTTTCATTAATGTTATTGGTGTTGGATGTGGCGGTGACGGTGACAGTGTTAATGTGATTAGTTCTTTTATTATTACTGATATTATTGTTATTATTATTATTATTGTTAGAATTGGTTTTGTGGTTCTCTGCGTTATCAACGTCAACGGTGTCGCCCACATAGACCTTGACATTCTTTAATGAAGTGCTGGATGATTGCGCTGATGAAGACGCAGTTAACTGCAGTGAGTTTCTATTATTATTTTTGTTCCTATTTGATCCTAATAGACTGTTTGACGAGATCAGCGAGGAAGCATACGATTTTTTGTTAGTCTGCACGAAGTATAGAGAAGAACGCATAGATAGTTATGATATTATGATAAAATACATGACAGTTGTGATCGTGTACAGCAATATGTCCGTATGTTGTGTGAGTATTTATGTACACTAGGCTTATGTGTTGTGTTCGATGTGAATGTACATATGATCTATATAAACCTAGTGCTTCATATGATGTGATAACAGTTATATTGGCAGAAGCGTTGAGAATTCGGTTTTGTTTAAATTATAAACAAAAAAACATAAATTGTACAGATATCGATAATCATATTGATAGATATTGTTTTTTTTTTTTTGAAGCAGCTGTTTTGTTTCTTTTCGATTAACCAATTAGCCAGGCAAAGAATGCCTAGGCATATTCAGTTCTTACCTTGCTGTGGTAAGTGTAATAGTTAAAGGTCTTCAGATAGGTGCCCAGGGACAGTATGTTGCACTGGGGGCACAAGTCTTTGGTGCGCTGCTGCATCATGGCCAGCAAGTAGAGGAAATCCTCGGCCACATAATGATCCTCCTCAAGGAATAACACTAGGCCTGCAATTAGAAGTTTTTTAGTAAACATTCATTTCGAGTGTTGCGCTATCTGACCTGTATGAAAGCGTGTAACTTCCAGCTCGTTGAAAACACGATTTGCCTTCCACCACCAGTGGTGCTTGGTCTGCGTAAACTTGGCCTCTCGATAGTGGCCATAGAGATCCGGATACAAAGCATTGTTGCAGTTGGTGATCAGAGCCCTTAATGTCATTGAATTAGTTAGAGTTCAAGTGATGTTATTCTACAGTACTCACTGCTCTTTCTTAATGTTTCTCGGACAGTCGTTGGGATCCACGCCAGGATACTCGTGCGGATGGGTTTGTATTGAATGCGGATAGAAGATCTGCAACACCTTGCAGAAATCAATCTGCTGCACCAGATCATTGATGTCATCGTCGTAGTAGTCGTGCGAGAAGATCAGTAATGTCTTGGAAATGTCACGAGCCTGCGCGAGACTGACAATCAAATGGCGTAGGTAATTGATGCGTGTGTGCACCTGGAAAGGGGAAAGATGATGGATTAGACTGATCGCTAGCAGTTTCTTTCAACTTACCTGTATGACAATTATCACAGAATCATTTTGCAGCGGACCGAATGTGTCCTCGTTTAGCACCAGCTGCATTTCGTTGTATCTGGTGATCTGACGCTTGATCTCCGTTATATTGGGCGGACGATAAGCATCAAAGCTAATTGTCGTCGCCATTGACATTCCCGTTCCCGCTCCGTTCACTGCAGTGCTGCTAGCATTCAAAGCGACTGCTGTAAGGGACAAAAGTGATTAAGCCACATAAAGGAACCAATGCTAGAACAACTCACCTGCCGCAGACGTGCTGTGATTGCGTGAATGAGGCGTCAGATATTTGTGCAGCGTTGCTGGCACCATCGACAATATGGCATCCACCGAGTCGTTGGTCACTGCGTCGCTTAGCATCGGATCTCGACTGTCCACTAATCGAAGTCGTAATCGTAATTAATTTATTATTCATTTGCATCACTTATACACTTACAATAGTTAAAGTTGTGGTACTGCAAGAGGCCAAAGATGCACAGGGCCAGGATGAAAATGCTGCGCATATAAAAATTGTTGCGTTTACGTCCCATGGCCCCGGTATTGGGCAACGGTATCAGTACACGTCCTACAATATAGACAGACACGCCTTTAGTGAATGCTGTTGATGTTGATATTAATCCAGATGGCACTCAATTACCTCTCATTTTTGACATTTTATCAGCGACTTGGCACTGAGTAGCTACCAAATGCCTGCTAGGCAAGCTCTTTTATTCCGCCATCTGAAATTGGAGTAAAAACATCTGTATTGGATACATAACATTCGAGTGATAGCAAGATAACAATGAAACCAGATGTCAATATTAATATTTGAAAAACTATTTCAATTTCATTATTGAGACTAAGCTGTTTGCTATCTTCAAAAATATTCGTATACCCTAAAGCCATATTACAATCGGGTAGGCTCGAGTATTAAATCGATCTTCTAATCAAGTGAACTTGCTGCTTTTACCGAGCATTCCAATGGAATAGTGTAACCCTCAATAATATTACTCAAGGGGCATTTCATTTTCTCAAATTGCACAATTACAAACGGAGACTAACTGCGAGTGCTGCTTCTGAGTACCTATGAATAAATTGTTCTGCTCGAAATGGCATACAATTGCGATGCCGGCAGCCGGCTTCGCATGAAATCTTATAATGCTCATACGCCATGTGAGCTCTTGAATGTGCCTAGGTGATTAGCTGGAAGCCTTAAGCCTATGCACTGCCATGCTCGTCGCAAACTTGTGGACTAGCCAGGGCGCAAGCGCAGGCGGAGCCAGTACGGATTGGCCTCCCAGCGACACGTACTCGTGGCGTGTTTTGTCATCCGTCCCGGGCTCGTGGCGAGACGGGCAGTCGGGGTTTTGTAAAGTGGGCGATCGCGGCCTCGCGTCAATTGGCATATAAATAGAATATATGTATGTATGTATGTATATTTGGCGAACGCGATGTTTGACGGAATGCTCATTTCGTTTCGTAGTTGCTTAAGAATTCTAAATGCATTTAAAACATAGACGTTACAAGGAGGAAGGGATATTACATACAGCGAATAGTTTCAATCGTTAAGAGCTTATTTTATTTGATAGCCTTTTAGATTACACATATGATACACCAATTACAAATGCGAATTTTAAAAATCCAGCTTTTATTGCTTAATATGTATTTTTTATGCCTATCGTTAAGACAAGCTATGTCAAATTATATATTTCTTAGATTTGTTATTTATTGCTCAAACTAAAAACGGCACAAGATTTGAGAAATGTGCTTTTAAATATAATTATTGAGTGACAATAAATGGAATATAGAGAAGAGATATCTTTGATAAAATTCTCGTTTTCTATTGAGTTCAAGTCATCAAGAATATTAAATCAGTCCATCCCTATCAGGTATTGTTATCTTTCCTCGTGAAATGTAAATAATTAGAGCGGAAATGACGCAATTGTAGGACTTCGAAAGAAAATTCCAGGGAGCTGCCGTATCATGCCCCAAAGGAATCTACAAAGTAACTTTTCAATTTCCATTTTTATCGTTTGTTGTGACAAGAAAATACATTAAGTACATATTCGATACTAGCAGACAAATGTAAGCAAACGAAATGAGATAGTAAAAATGCGTAAAGGCGTTAGGGACATAAGAAACTGTCTTAGTGAGTCATTGCCCCTCGGCTCCTGCCCCTGTGACTTATCAAGTAAACCATTTGGGAAACATAAATAAGAAGCAATAAAAATCCATTTGCTCATGAAAAAAACTGTAATTGATGGTAACACTCGTTGCCGTCCCCTTCTCCGTCTCCGCCCATTAAATGTCATGGGAACAACAACAAACATTACACATTTTCATTCCGTTTTATTTTCTTTCATTAAATTCATTAATGAAATCAATCAATTTCCATAAATAGCTGAGAGCAGCACTAGTACTACTTATGACGAATACTTTTAATGAGGGGCGGTGACGGTGGCGGTGGAGGCGACGTTTACACCAGTTCAACCCCGCCTCCTTGGTAAAAGCCACAAAAAGTTCACAGCGCATAGACGGAAACTATACACTTGACTTTGAATTTGAACTTTAGACGGCGACTGTTGATTGAAAAGACTCGAATTTACAATGGTCTGAAGTGATTGTGCGCCCATATGTATCAGTTGCAATGGAGCAAGAGGGAACTGCAGGGGGCGGGGGATATGTAAACACAATATTCATGAGAAACAGGCCCACATTTATTTATTTTTTTTAGCTGGCGACTGTTACGAAATACACACTACATAACTGCCAAAAGTGCTCACTCAGCAGCAAAGCAGAGCAAAAAAATAAAAAAAAAACACAAAATCAAAGTCAATCGCAAAGACAGATGCAAACACAATGCGAAAACATATTCTGTGTTTTCTTTGCGCTGTTTGTTGTTGATACTTTTGTTGTTGTTGATGATACTCTCGTTGTATCTGCTAAAATTTTCAAGCATTGTGCTAATTTATTGACCGCTGGACGAATCTAATTGACGCTGAGAGTTGACTTACCTTTGGCTAAATTTGCAAGTGCGCAATGTTTTCGTTTTTGGCTCCGCCTCGTCTGTCGGCATCGTTGTTGTCCAATCGATTTTTCAGACGCCCCAAGTCCAAGTCAATTTGCAGCGTAACAAATAAGGAAATTAAGCGCGCATTCAAATTCTTGCTTCAACGTCTTCAATGTTACGCCAATTTCTTTCATTTTGCAATTGTCCCTTTTATTTGCATAATTGTGGTGGACGCCATATTACTGTTCTTGTTGATCTTGTTGTTGTACTATTGTTGATTTGTCTTTGTTGATACGCCTCTGAGATTCCCACAGATTGGTATTATATTTGTATACACATTCTTTTAGTTGCGGATGCTGCGGTTATACATAACACACTTCGCACAGATTGCAAACACATACAAGTATGTTTATTTGGGATATGGTTTTATTGCTACATTTCAAAGCCCGTTTTATATTGATTATGCTATACGTTTTATGCAAATTAATGTATTCACTTTTCGTTTTCGTTAAAGCACACCAAAAAATTTCACTTAACCGTCTGTCGTCCGCCGCTCACAAAATGTATCTTTCAGTGCGCTCTCACAACTGAAATTCATTTGAACAGCTGTGTTAGATATTGGGTCCAGGAGGGGAAATGGCAGCACACCATTTGCTGTTGAGCAGCGTGACCACAAGTTGAGATTTAAAATATACTATTTCACTTTGAAAATTATACCAAAACAAATAACTTTAGCGAGCTAGTTAGAAAATTTATTTAATAGGAGCAGCTTTTTGAGCAACTTTTTGTTTCCTTGTTTTTCAAAAATCTAAAAGCCATATAAAAAAATTTAATCAGCATTTTAATGAATTAATTATAAATTGAAAATCAATTTCAGCTTAAAAAGAATTTCGAATTATGCTCTTTCGAAAATAAAAATTTAAATATTCAAGTTTTAAATATTTATAACAAAATCGATGAAAATATTACTCGTATATTATATATACACAGTTATTTTATAAAATGACTTTATTTAGTCATAGATGTCAGTGTTTTAGAATTCCAAAATATAAAAGAGAAATTTGGTTTTCATGAGTCAAAGTCTTTTAAATTGTTAAGTGATCGCGTTTGATACCCAGAGTTATAAGTAAATTGGAAGTGTGAATTATCAAAGTTGCATTTCTGCAACATGACTTATTTAGGTACACGGTGCACGTAATATGCCACCCTGGAAGTATCGGTCTATCGACTGCAGTAATTCGATTATTTATTAGTTTCTTAACATTGCAATAAGTGTGACCATTGAAGGTATATTATATCTTTGATACTAAGAGATTCAAAACCAACAAAAGTGATTTCTTGGAATATTTCAAGCAGTAAGTTCCGATCTTTAATTCACCCACACTCGAATGAAGCAAATATCGTTACTAGTTGTATACTATTTTTATAAAATTATTATTTGTTGGAAAATTCTTATCAGCTTAAATACGCCTAATCCGAGTTTATGTGAAAAATAAAGAAGCAAAAATCTTTTCAAAAAGTTGCGCCTACATTTAAGGGTAATAAAACTAGTATTACGGTATATTTATTGAGGTATAATAGTACATATTGATATTTAGCATGCGGTCACGCTTTTTGGAATTGCAGCCTTGGTCTCGCTTTGTACCTAAGCAAGACCAACTTTTTTATTCCAAAAATATACGGACGCGCGTGAATCATTCGCGGCGAATCGACTAACGACAGGCATAAATCGGGTGTACATAATATATACGAAATATTCATATTCGAATTTCAATTACACGTATTCGCATTCGCTTCACAAATTTTTATTATTGCTGTCGTTGTCGTCGTTGCAGTATTTACGCCCCAGCCTGCCTCCGTTTTGCCCCGTCAACGAGTGTCGAGAGTGTGTTACTAATTTTGTATTAATAGTTGTGTTCTCTGTGTGTCCAACAAAATGTTCAGTTTTCTGAAGCGCGAGACCCGCAATCAAGAGGTGGTCGAGAATGTCATTGGCGAGCTAAAAAAGATATATCGAAGCAAACTGTTGCCGCTAGAGGAGCACTATCAGTTCCATGACTTTCATTCACCCAAATTGGAGGATCCAGACTTCGATGCGAAGCCCATGATACTACTGGTGGGTCAGTACTCAACAGGAAAGACGACCTTCATTCGCTACCTGTTAGAGCGCGATTTCCCGGGCATTCGTATTGGCCCCGAGCCGACCACAGATCGGTTTATTGCCGTAATGTACGATGACAAGGAGGGCGTCATACCCGGCAATGCGCTCGTCGTCGATCCGAAGAAACAGTTCCGCCCCTTGTCCAAATACGGCAACGCGTTTCTGAATCGTTTCCAATGCTCGAGTGTTGCGTCCCCTGTGCTAAATGCTATTTCCATTGTGGACACGCCCGGTATTTTGTCTGGCGAGAAGCAACGCATAGATCGTGGCTATGACTTCACAGGCGTGCTGGAATGGTTCGCA
This sequence comes from Drosophila pruinosa, assembly GCA_018150935.1. Taxonomy (NCBI): domain Eukaryota; kingdom Metazoa; phylum Arthropoda; class Insecta; order Diptera; family Drosophilidae; genus Drosophila; species Drosophila pruinosa. Next base: position 9,075,548 of record JAECWR010000094.1, on the reverse strand, counting down.
GAGCGAGTGGATCGCATTATTCTGCTGTTCGACGCGCACAAATTGGATATATCTGACGAGTTCCGGCGCTCCATTGAGGCCCTCAAGGGTCACGATGATAAAATTCGCATTATTCTAAATAAGGCGGACATGATTGATCATCAGCAGCTGATGCGCGTATATGGTGCGCTGATGTGGTCTCTTGGCAAGGTGCTGCAAACGCCCGAGGTGGCACGCGTCTACATTGGAAGCTTCTGGGATCAGCCATTGCGTTTCGATGCAAATCGACGGCTCTTCGAGGATGAAGAGCAAGATCTTTTCCGTGATCTACAATCTCTGCCCCGCAATGCGGCGCTTCGCAAGCTTAACGATCTGATAAAGCGCGCACGCTTGGCCAAGGTGCATGCCTTCATTATTGCTGAGCTGCGTAAGGACATGCCATCGGTGTTTGGCAAGGATAGCAAAAAGAAGGATCTGATCAAGAATCTGGGCCAGATCTACGATCGCATTCAACGCGAGCACTCCATATCTCCTGGTGATTTCCCAGACATCAAGAAGATGCAGGAGGTGCTCCAGCACCAGGACTTTACAAAGTTCCATTCACTCAAGCCGCATCTGCTGGATATTGTGGATAACATGCTGGCCAAGGACATTGCGAGACTGATGGAAATGATACCACACGAGGAAATGACGCTCGTCAACGAACCCGTCGTCAAGGGTGAGTCTTGTTTTTTAATCCTTTGTTGTGGGTAAACTACTGTATATTTTTGTCTTTGTCTCCTTCGGCCCAAATTCGTGTGCTCGTCCAGCAATCTCAGGTAACTCCGTCGGTCTAAAGCACAAGTTCTTGCCACATCATCCATTTACTGTTCCCGCTAGCCGCACCCGTATTGAGCACCCTCAACTTTTGACCTACCCTGCACCCAGTTCCGCAAAATGCCTGCGTTGCGATAAAAGAAAATTATCGTCAAAGGAGCGATAAGTGGTTGAATTCAATGCCCTCATCTTGGGCTTGGCAATTCGATTTCAGTCTTAGGCAGTCGTTCGTCGAAGTCGAATAGTCTCTAGAAGTAACTTTCAACTAAGTAGAGTTGTTTCTTGAAAAAATTAATATGGAATACTGAGCTGGCAGATTTAATAACATGATTTACTAGCCCAAAGGTCAGAGATCAACATTTAAGTGCTTCAGGAAAGCGATCGCATTAAGGTTTGTCTATTGTCTCAGGTTCAGTCGTACCCCCAGAGACGCCAGTTAGACCAAAGCACGCGCAAAAAAGATAGAAACCCAGTTGACCCAGTTAACAAATAGTCATGCCAAATTGTGGAAAACAAGTTTACCTAGCACACAGACACAGTCACAGACACAGAGCTAAGTTGGCTGATGAGTGCGAGCGAGAGAGGGACACGTATCTAATGATTGCAGCAATTACAATTTAACTGCCTAGCGGTGCATGCAGCAGCCGCAATGAAAGTTAAAAGTAGTCGGAGTCCACATTTTGGGCATTTCCACTCGCTTTCCATCTGTATTTGTTCATGCAGCTTCCTTTTTCACACTTATGTAACTAGCTGGACAATGTGTGCTAAGTGCGAGCCAAATAGCAAACGCTACACAAACATTTGCGATAAGAGCGCGTCGCTGATAAGATGGCGAATGTGTCTCGACGCACTATTTTGCTAGGGAAAGAGAGTGTCTCAAGTTTAGGTAAATATAGTTAAAGTTGCCGGCAAGAGGTGTTCTCTATGCTCATATCTAGAATGGGGCGTACTATATATTTTATTATCAAAGCTGAACGCGCTTTCGTCATGTTTCCCCAATGATAACAAATATCGAATCGAACCCCATTGTGGACATGATGTAAGCAGCAACTGGAAAAAATAACGTCAACGGAGGCTCTCGCATGACTCACTGAAAACGGAATGGAAGTGGAAGTGGTGCCCCCCAACCCCGAGGAGTACAGTCGGACATGCCACATGTACAAGTCGCGTCTATTCGATACGAGTCGAGTCGAATCGAGTGTATTCACTTATTCAGGCATTTTACACTCGAGTGATCGGCAGACAGTTGGACGGACAGAGACTGACCATAGACGCGTCCAGATCGAGATTCAGATCCAAGCAACCATGACGATGAGCACACATCGATCTAAAAGCTGAGCCAAAGCGTTACCAAGTGAAACAGAAACAGCAGAGTGAAAACATTTAACGCAAATGCAGGCAATGCTCGACTAAGAGTTACCCATTACATCGATAAATTGCTAGTATTGTAAATGAATCCAAGCGCAGCCAATACGCACTTTAGCATACTGGGACTTATAGGGTAGTAATCGCTAAGCTTGTTATGTGTGTACATTAAAAGTGATTATAATTGTCGCCTCTGCGAGTAAAGAAGAGGGAGGGGAGGGGTGTAATTGTTGTTATTCTGTTTGTTTGCCTCACATTGACCTCTGAACCTTTTAATCGTTGTGTGTGTTGTACGTGTTTGTTCTAAGTTATGTTGGGCGAGCTTCATTCACACATCGACTTGGGCTTTTCATTGGAGTGTGGCAAAGAGCGAGAGAGAGAGAGTTCAAGGTCTTCGAGTGCCCCACTTAAATACACGTCGCATTGCAAGGCTTACTTTAGCACCTGCTGGTGTTCACCAAATGAATTGTTTATTGCAGCTGCAGGTTGCCACCGGGCATAACAGACTTAATAACTAACTAATAATAGCAAACCCATTTAGACAACTTGTTTGTTGTGCCTTATCGGCGTTGCCAGGGGCTGCTTATAGACATTAACTAAGCCAACTTCTAGATAAAAATCAATGCAAGCATGCTTGAAGCTTATCAAAGCTTCACACTCTGGTAGAGTCGCTCCACTTTTTGTTAGCATTGCTCTAATTTCCAACAACAAAGCGTCTTATCTGCAGAGCTAAGAAACCAGATGAGTGTAGAGTAAACAACACATTATTGGGTTAATAATAAAGCCACATGACGATCGAAACTAAAAAGCTTGCAAGTTTTTTGTATATTCTCTACAACAAATATGCAAATAATGATTACCTAATAACTGTATAAGATCTACAAACAGCGGTAATTAAAAAAGCGGAAGATGACAGCCAGAAAAATATATATGTATATAATATATTATTAAAAAGTATAAATGTCAATGTTGAGCATGCTCGACAGTGAGATAGCAGCAAAATCATATGTAAATTTAAAAATGAATTTTTAATTATGCTCCATTTAAGTGATTAATTTCAAAAGACAAACTTATTAGTTTTACAATTGATACACACATGGCCATCAACTAATACTGCTCTTCTGACCATGAAGCACAGAGTGAAAAAGTTGAGTTATCTCCCACTTGACACGTCGATTCATGTATACTCTGGAAAAGCTCTTAACTTGATGCTTGGTTAAATTTGTCTAATGCTGATAGTAAAATTTGGTCACATATCTATGTAGATAAGTCTAGATAACAATCAGATAACGACTTTTGCCTTGTCGTATTGCATAATACAATTTAATTTGTGTTGCCATAAATCACGAATTAAGCTACATCAGTCAGCTTATAAGCTCCAGTTCACAGCTAAGCCAAGCCCAAATGCAACCCATTCAATTGTAATTCCAATTGCATTGCACACTCAACAACACTACACAAACACATACTATCGCACACCTCTCACACAACCTGAGGAGGCCGCGTATCAATTTGCAGTGTGGCCGGCGCCGGTTTGGCGCGTGTTCCACTAAATGGGCTCATCCTTTGCGAATGTGAAATTGAGCAGATAGACAGGGCGCTGAATGGAACTTGCACAAGTCTAAATGCAGGAAGAAAGCATTTATTTGATGAAATATGTAGATGTCTAGTGAAATTTCTTCAATGACTAGATCGTTGCCTTTTTGCATGCTTTTATGATTTGAATTGTGTGGCCTGAATCCACTTGAATGCTCTTCTAATTAAACGATTAGCACATTTGGCACGACCTTGTAGAAAGTATTCAATATATGTACTCTTCATCCCATATATAGCATAGTTAGTGATACATTTCGTCGAAAATCGCAGCGAAATGCCAACAAACTGATGTCATGCGATCACAAAGTGAATGCGTCATGCTCAATCAATTGTCAAATGATATTTACTAAAATACAAGTGTCCAAGGGGGCCGATAATTGAGCTACCTCTGATTTCCACACGAAAGGTCAGATATCGTGGCAAACCTGTAATACCCTCCCCATTGTAAGTGTACTCGTCGATGTGAATGAACTTGGACGTTTAAAATTACACCGAGTCAAGATGCACAGCCGAAAGAAACCCCCCAAAAGAATGCGCTGATAAAATGACTAAGAAGCAGTTCCTTCTGAAATAAAAAATCAAAGTCAAGAACATCGACGCGACGCGGCGATCCACGACAATCACGAAGCTAATTTTGTGTGTCGAATTCGTGTCGTTGTGTTACGATTTGTTTTCTTTATCTTTGCATAGTTGAATTTTCGAATTACTTTAGCTTCAATTTGCTTTACTGCATTTCCTTTCTGTACAGGCAATTGACCTTAACATGGGATAAGCAGCGAGCGGAATTGAGTAAACAATAGATCGAGTCTAGTGAAACGAAAGATAGAGGCAAATGCATTGCTTCTGTTACAATACTGACTGTACGTTGTGGTTATAAACTTCTTATAAATAGTCGGCATAATCAGAGAATTATTCAGCAGTAGCGTTCCTCATCACTGTAACGTGACTTGCTGTCATGCCGCTTAACTGTATAAATTTCATCACCACGCAATCTGTTTATACCCTTTGAAGAGGTCTAAAGAGAGGTCGATTCAATTATGAATTCTTTATCATAAATATATCGACTGTATTTATAGGGAAATATTCTCACTATCATTGATATATGTACATATGTAAATGTAATATACTGGAACTTTGATATATAGTTGTTATTTTCTAAATCTATTTTAGGAATATAATTACAGACGCATAATCAATACTAGTTATAAATAGTTTTACAAATTCTCTTGAAAAGAGAACACAACCAACACCCTTCAAAGTTCTCTTAGCGCTGCACACAGGGTACCTAGTAGTCCAGTACCCTCGACTGTCGCCTGCTCACTTGTTTATTTTCTAGTTTTTTGTTAGCTTATCTAGTTGTATCATATCATTTGGCAAATATGTATGTATACCCGTTTATGCGCTGAGTATGACTATAGTACGTGTGTAGTAAACACATCTGCAATACCACAATGTTTAGCAAGATGTCGCTAAAAAGTTTCTACACACCAATCCAGCTTTGCGTTCTGAGCTTCTGTTCAGTTGGTTAGTTCTTTTCATTTTGACAATGGCACACTAATTTCTTGTAGCTTTCCAAGTGTGCGTCACGCTCTAGCACAAGTATTTCAATTGCTTACTCTCTCTCTCACTCTCTCCCGTTCTCTTTGTGAACTTAATTTCTTTTTATTGCATACTGCAGAGGAGGAGCATGAGGTCGATATGTGCGAGGAGCCTCAGGCTTTGACCCCCGGCACCCAGAGTGCTCAATTTGCGGAACGCTTCGATCGTTGGCTGCAAAACCTGCGCCAGCAGCAGCTTAGATTGTTCAGCAGCTGCACTAGTAGAGTAGACAATATCGAGAGCGATACAGGAGCAGAGATCGCTAGCGTATCACCTGCAGAGAAACCCGATTCGAATCTTGATTCACAGCCAGAACCAGAATCAGAGCCAGAGCCAGAGCCAGCCATTGAAGTAAGCAAGCTAAACTATTTCTTGAACTGGTCATTGCATTTTATGAGCCGCAAAATAAATTGAAATTGAAGAACGAAGAGAACACTTGCAACATATTCGAGTAATGTGCAGCGTGCCGCCATGCGCCACAATCGTTGATTGTTGCACTTAAAGTAGGTAGTCTCAAACCGCAAGTATGTACTTAAGACGGTCGCCCGTTGGTCGGGTCTGCTCTGGTCACGACGTGGCGGCTACGTCAATTGGAGCCTTAAACGATCTGAAGGTTTTTAATTGCGCCTAATTGAATGTTTGTGCACGGCGACGCACCGAGCAAAACTTAGATTACATGCTTAATTAACATGCTATATACACATACACGTCTACTCGTTGACCTGATAGAAAATGGAGGCTGAAATTGATTCTGTAACTCATTCCATGTTATTTTTCATTGCATTGCAGGAGGTGCCTTCGAGGGCGTCATCGATGATAATGTCTCACCATTCGGCTACATGAAGGGTGAGGGCATCGATGCTGGATACGGAGAACACGAATGGATATGCAACAAGGACAAGCCACGCACAGATGCCATCTTCAACGGGCTGGGACCGGTCGATGGTAAAATATCCGGCTCGAGTAAGTGCATCTTTATTCAGCTATGAAAACAATTGATTAATCCAATTCCCATCTCAATTCCCATACAGCTGCCAAGCAAGAGCTCATCAAATCAAAACTGCCCAACTCTGTGCTAAGCAAAATCTGGAAACTGTCTGACATTGATTGCGATGGTTTCCTGGACATCGATGAGTTTGCGCTGGCCATGCACTTAATCAATGTCAAGCTGGATGGCTGTGAGCTGCCCACTGCGCTGCCGGAGCACTTAGTACCACCGTCAAAGCGTTTCGCTTAATACTGATAGCATCAAGGCCTAAAATGAAAAGCACATACACACACACAAACATAAACACGCCCCCCACAAGACGGAAATTGCTGGCAAATCCTACGTGAAAAATGCTGCACTCTGTTTTTTCTTTTCTTTCTTCAATGGATGGCAAAGCAGATATTTACTTTTATATGTACTTTATTCGTCTATAAAATTTGCCATTTCAGAGTATTATAACTCAAAAATGCAGAATTATAGCATATAATATCAGCATCCATGAATTCATAGAATTTACACAGCAAAACTATTTTTGGATAATAATCAATTTTAAATTGTAAACCGAGAGAAACTAATGATGAATGAAAAAAAAAACCCAAATCGGAAACTCCAACTGAAACAGAAAACTAGCTAGTGCAATTATACAAAAATATTACAATAATGCATGTGCTCCGCATAGTTGCCCAACGTCACTGTTGATTTAAGAGAAAAGTACATAGAAGAAAACAAAAACGTTTGTTTAATTATAATGAGCAGGCACGAACTTATACAATATGTAGTTTTAACTATGTTTATGCCCTTTAAAATTTGCCTGAAACTGAACCACTTTTGATAAAAATATTTGATATATATGTACATGTATATATACGCAATGCATTGATGTTGGTTTAAAGTAATATATATTTATTTGCTATATTGTTTAATTATCTAAATGCTCCACGCAAGCAATGAAATTTGTGCAATTCTAATTGTTGGTTTAAGTAAAGCCTTTGCTTCTTATTTAGTGAATTCTTGAATATTATTAAAGTGAAATGAAATTTTGATTTAAAAATTTGTATAAATTAAATAAAATGAATAATTTTTTAATGGTTGTCGGAATAGTTAAATAAATTCAAGTTGCAGCGGGGTTTTCAGAAATCTAAACGCATAAGGGAAATAATTCAAACCTTAGTGTTAAAAGTTACAAATCTTCTCGATAAATGCTTTAGTTTTTACAGAGCACCATGGAAAAATTCAATACCAAATAAATTCAAAAAGAACCGCTTTAATGTAGACATTTGTGGTAGATCTCTTTTAACACTACCCAATTAGTACTATTTGGTTAGTGTTTTTAAAATGTATTGGGCTGATGGTATGTTTTCGTGGTATTTTGTGAAATTTAGCTTGCGGTCACGCTAACAGTTAGCCGGCATTTTAATTCAGAGAGATTAGATAGCTTCGGTTATTTCACTTTCGTTTTTTATTGAAAAAAATTGTGAAGCTAATACAATGGCCACTTACGAGGAAGTAAAGGACATTCCCAATCATTCAGAAAAATACTTGGTTGATGTGCGCAACACGGCGGAGCTAGAAGAGACTGGCACTCTACCAGCTAGCATTCACATTCCTTGTAAGTACTAAAGTCCCTGGCTTAACTAGTTTAGGCATTTGATGAGTCATACTTTTTTTTTATGACAGTGCCCGATTTAGAGAAGGCTTTGAACTTGCCGGACGCTGATTTCGAGAAAACGTACGGTCGCGGAAAGCCGGCTATTGATGCTGTTGTAATATTCTCTTGCAAGGCTGGGGGACGAGCTGCTCGGGCTGCAAATCTGGCTAAGACTCTGGGCTTTGCCAAGTAAGTATATGCTCATACATGATTATGTACATTTATTTACACAATACTAAATACAAAATTATTGCAGTGCCAAAGCCTATCCAGGCTCGTGGACAGAATGGGCAGAGAAAGAGGGTAAATAGGATATAAATTGTTGACCCAAAAAGGCCTATATAAAAATAATTTCAATAAATAACATTTAAAAAAATTTAAATAAAATCTAAATCTTGACTTCCTGCATCTCACCCCAGCTGCGACCTATTTTCAGCTTAACATTGAGTGGCACATTTAATTTAACGCAATTTTGCATTGTTAGACTAAGAATCTTTGCTACTTTTTTTGCTTTATCCACGGGCACCTCGAAAATGAGTTCGTCGTGGAGATGTAAGACAAAATGAACAGCATCTTCAGTTAATCCAAGTTTTTGGCCATAGCGGTCGATGCTCTTTTCCATGCTTAAAATCGCCTGCTTAGCGATATCGGCAGCTGATCCTTGAATAGATGAATTGACCGCCTGGCGTTCGGCTTGTTCTAGAAGAAATAATTTTTAAAAGTTGTTAACCACGCGAAACTCACGAATTCATACTCTTTAGCTGCGGCTCGCCACTGTTGATATGATCCAGGTAGCGTCGGCGACCAGTTATGGTCTCCACGTAACCGTTGTTGCGAGCAAACTTGACCACTCTTGTAGTGTATTCCCTGAAAGCAAAGATATTTGTTGAAAATGCCAATGCATAGATTGCAAGCTACCTTATGCCAGTGTAAGTTAAGTGAAACTGCTCCGATATCATCTGCGCTTCCTGTTCGGTGCATTGAAGAGATTCAGCCAAGCTGCGCATGCCCATGCCATATACTATGCCATAACAGATCTGTTTGGTGCCGTTGCGCAGGTGCTCTGAGACTTGTGATTCCGATATCTTATTCCAGTGCGCCGCAATGGCTGTGAACAGATCTTGTGGGGAGTTCATCACAGTTAGCAAAGCCTTGTCCTGTGATAAATGCGCCAATATTCGCATCTCTAGCTGACAGAAATCTGCGGAGATCAGACAACGCGTTGGATCCATTGGCGCAAATGCGCTTCGACACGATACGTCGATCTTTTCTTTGTTTATTTCAATTGTAAAGTCCTTGGCCACATTCTGCAGATTGGGTTCTGACATGGATATGCGCCCAGTAGCTGTGTAAGTAATGCTTTGGCCATGCACACGGTTTGCCTGAGAGCATTTGAGCAATGGTTGCATGTTCTTTGAGAGCAGCATGCTCAGCTTACGGTAGTTGAGTATAAGCTGCGATATAGGCGAATCCAGCTTCTCCAGAATTTGACGGGATGTGCTGAATTTACCATTCGTCTTGCGATGCAGTCCCAGCACCTTGGCAACCGCCTGTGTGGAACCCAAATTGAAACGAGATCCATTTAGTTCATAGATCTTGCTTTCTAACTTCTTCATGGTGCTGAGCATCTGTTGGAAAAGCAGCTGTAATCGATGCTCCTTGGCCGGAAAGCCCACGCATTCCATATTACACAACGATATCTGTATGGGCATCTCCACCTCTGTAAGGACACAGTTGTAATCAATCCATATTAATATAAAATGTGGGATTATAATGGACATTTACTTCGAAAGAATTTAAGCAGTTGTCCAGTTCCAATGCGTTCCAGATTCTCGATTTGCCCGTTGAGTATGTGGACTGTAAGGCACGCTTCAATGGAGGCACGTACCTTGGGCATTATGGCGCTACTGGCATCTAACCCATGGCTGCTATAACCTCGCCCACTGCCACACAGATTGGACAAAGCTGTGCATTCAGGCGCAAACTGCTGGCACTGCAGAGACGAAATCGGTTGACAATAGAAAATTATGATCAATTTTGTTTGCTAGTTACCATATTTTGAAAGCTGAGCGTTCTGTCGGGTTGCAGCAGCCAATTGCCCACCTTAGGATCCTCCAGGCTGACATTAATCCTTCGCAGTTGGGGCAAGGCGAGACGTAGGGTCTTTAGCTGCTCCTTACCATCGTGCATCAGTATTGTTAGCTCCTGACGTTCCAGCAAATTGCACAATTCCTTTACTTTTGTATCGCTGCTGATCACTTCAGGTTTCTCCGCTTGCAGGTTCATGTAGTAGACTACATTGTCGGTCAGGCTGAAGGCCACACCTGCTATAAAGGAGCTGTCATCCACCTGGTAGAGTATCTCAGTGGCAGCAGCTGCTGCTCGTTGCTCCGCCGCTGCCACTTGGTTGATAAGCAGATTGGCGCCAATTAAGGGCTTGCGTCTTCCCGCTTGAGCCTGCAGTCCAATGCTGAATCCGCAGCGAGTCGCTTTGTGCAGCTCTTCAAATGCTAGCTGGAATAGTTGTCGATTGCCACATATGTCTACGATGTCGATGCTGCTGAAGCTGGAAGCGCTCTCCTCCATTTTGGAGCAGCTCATTATATGCGATGCATTTAGCTGCAAGGGATGCTTTATCAGCGAGTTTTCCATGGACAAATTGGAGAGCTCTATCGAGGAGCCGCCGTTCGTGGATGGCTCATCCACCCGCTCGGGCTCCTGCTGTTTCGCAGGTTGCGGCGTCGCTGATTTACGCTGCGAACGCAATTGATAGGAACGCATAAGCCGGGAGGAATGCGGCGTTTGAGTTCTACATCCGCTAGACGCCTTCGGTTGTGAGCTGGGTATCTCATCTGCATCCGTCTGCATCTTTGTTTCGGCTGCAGTCAAGGCTGCTGTAAGGCCTGTGCTCATCACAAACGAGTCATCGCCTCTAAAGAGATCCTGCTCTACAGTAGGTGTTTTACTTGATTGACTTGGTGCTGTGACTGGATGATTCCTTGGACTGCGCCGTGGCAGCTGTGTTGGAGTGTTGTTCTTGCTATTGCTGTGGCTTTTGGCGTTCGTTGTGCTTTTGGCTGCTGTGGGTGTTGTGGATATATTGCTATTGGTTGGGGTCTTGAATCCTCTTGTGTGCATGATCTCAACATTCTCTTTATTGCTGCTTATTTTTGGTGTTGGTGGCGTGGAACCAACCTGCATCTTCGCTGGAGCATTGCTTGGCAAGCCTTGACGCACGTTTTCCATTTCAGCGCGTCGTTTGTTTATTTTCATCATGGCAATGCGACGACGTTCCTCCATTTCCTTCTTCAGCAGCTCTTTACGACTTGCCTCGCTTGTGCTGGGTACCTCCACGTCCACTACAGGTGTGCCAATTGTGTTGATACGATTGGATACAGCAAGTGGTTTAGTTGCAGGAGTCATGGTCATTTGTGTTGAATTCGCTGGAGGCTTCTGCTGCTCTTTTGCGATTGGTTTGGTTTCTGTTGCATTTATCTTTTGCTCGCTCTCCACGCGCTTTTGCTGCAGTTTGCACATTGGAGGCGGTTTTAAAGCAGAGTTATGGCTATTTGTGCTATATCGCGTAGCTTCATTCTTTGGTTCAGCTTTTGTTTGGGGACTCTTCTTGGGCTCTTCCTGAGCTTTACTCAATGAAGTCTTCAAGAACTTCGTAGGAGCATTCTTAGCTCTTAACTGGCTTTCCTTGGCTTGACCGACCATCTTTGCTTCAATCTTCTTCGACTCATGAGAATTAGCCAAGCTTGAATTAAGTTTACGTACTTTGCGTGGCGACTCTGGCCTTGGAATGGGCTCTTCGCTGTCAGTGGACTTGCGTTTGTGTTGGGAGCTCTGCAGCTGCTGCTCCTCTACAGACATGTGCAATTCCTCAATTCGTTCATTGATGTCAATTGACTTTGAGCTTGCTTCGGCTTTCTTAGTTGTCTCCTGCTGTGTCCACTGGATATTTTCGACGCCAATTTCATATTGCACAAACTGTCGCGCCTCACAGATGAGCAGTTTGGCTGCCTCGGCAACAGTCATGCCAGCTTTGCCGGTGATAAAGAAGTTTCTGGCCGAGTTACGCTGCGCTGTTTCCAGGGCGTCCTCGTTGTCGTGTTGCTTGGCCGAGTCAAAGCTTAGGGAGTTGAAAAGGAGCTGTTCGAGGGCCAGCACATCAATGTTGGCCAGTTCCACAAGGCTGGTAATGCCCGCATCGTAAAGTGCTCGCGCACGCTTGTGGCTCAAGTCGGGCAGACGCATCAGATCAATGAGATCGCGGTGTATGCCAAAGTAAAGACGATCCTTGAACTGGGAAACCACCAGGGAGAGTGTAGACCACTGAAGCGAATTGCAAAAGGCGGTCACAATGCCGGCAAATGTTGAAGCCATTTGCTGCAGACTCTGCAGCATGCCGCGCGGGCACTTGAACTTGTGGGCCACTACATTGATTGGCGTCTCGTTGACCAGCTCCTGCAGGGCCAGAGCTGTATAGAAGCTGCATGAATCGAAGATATAATCATAACTCGAATTATGAAGTTTTGTACACCTACCGCTTGTGGATCTGCATCAGTTTGTAGTCTAGTTTTGTCTGCCCTCGCATGGCACGCACAAGAAACGACTCCTTCACGCCCACCAGCTCACCCACCTTTTTCATGGCCGGATTGAGTTTCTCCCACATGTCCAGATAGAGCAACCAGTCTACATCTTGCAGCTGATAGCACACGGAATATGGCGTAACCAAATAAACAGCATGCAGCTCCGATTCCAACACAAAACAGCGACGCGATTTCTGCAGCTCTGCGAAGAGAATGAGACCATCGGTAGGTGGCATGGACGAGGCCAAGCAGGCTGTGCCCAGTCGGGTGGCTACGTAGTGGTTCTTGTCGGCCTCCTCGTCTGTTTGCAAGCGTACAAACTCATATTCGATGAGGAAATCCAAGGCATCGTTGATGTGGTTGGAGTCGTCCTCATCATCCTCCTCCTTTTGTTCCGGCTCTTGCTCTTGCAGAGACCTTTGAGCACTCAGCAGCGTGCAATTGACAAAGTTATCAATATCTTCCCGGCTGCTGGCAACTCCTGATGAAATTACTTCGAGCAGCGCGCGTTTTAGATGCGTCTATAAAATTAATATAATTAATGACATTTACCAAAAAAAGAAAAATTCGAACTTTGATGCTTACGCTGCCATCCATGTCCAGACAGGACTTAATTGGCTTCAGCTGAGCCGTCACCAGTTCTTTGCCGATGCGTGCATTGCTCTCCGTGCAAACGAGTATAGACTCGCCTAGAGTATCCTTGCCAGTGCGACCAGCACGACCGATCATCTGTCGATACGTCAAGGAGCTCATCTGTTTCCCGCCAAACAAGGGTGATCGAATGAGCACGCGTCGTGCTGGCAGATTAACTCCCGAGCTTAGTGTGCTAGTAGCTACAATGACTTTTAGTGCGCCTGCCTTGAAACTGGCCTCGACAATGTCACGCTCCTCGGTGGTGAGCCCAGCATGATGGAAGGCACAGGCGTAAGTAACTGCCTTCGACATGACCGCATCAAGACCTTAAAGTAAAGCAGGTTGTTATAATAGTGTTAAGGAGCAACTCGACCCACTAACCCGTTGGAATATCCCGCAGTTGCCGCTTGACATCCTCAATGGCCTCCGTGTTGAGCTGTGCACGAAGCTGCTTGGCCACATTACTGTCGGATTTGATTAGTGCATGCATTGCTGTAGCCAGCTGCACGGCCAGGTTCTCGCACCAATCTTTGGAAGGACAAAAGACCACTACAGAGCAACCATCGAGCAGCGTCTCGATGCACAGCTGTGCCACATTATCACTGTCGTTGCCAAGCGGCGGTACCTCCGACATGCGGGTTATGTCGCGCATAAAACGTAACTGATTGTCATATATTTTGTTGCCCACTTTGATCATCTCCTGTAGTGCAACTGGACGATAGTTGGTTATGTAGAGTTGAGCATTCAGCCAATGCTGTAGAAGCTGCACATTGGCAAGCGTAGCGGACATGGTAATGACCTGTATCTGCAGCGCATTCTTCCGTGACATGTACAGCACCTTGGCGAGTAGCAACTCCAAGATGTAGCCACGTCCGGCATCTGAAATGAGATGCACCTCATCGACGACAACTGTGCCAATTTCATCAAGTTTTCCTTGTTCCAGCAGCTTGTTTATGATGGAATTCGCTTTTTCGATGGTGCAAATGGCGACATGAATGCTATCGAAGCCACCGGGAGGTGTGTAGCCTCCAAAGAAACCTTCCACACGGTAGCCAGCTGGCGTCAGCAAATCCTGCAGGTAGAACATCTTCTCTCGCACCACGGAGATAAAGGGTAAGATGACTAGCACCTTCTTCCCCCGCTCTAGAACCGTTTTAAGCAGTAGGATTTCGCTGACAAGTGTTTTGCCAGCCGAAGTGGGTGCAGAATAGACCAGATTGGAGTGTTCGAAGAGCACCTTGGGATTGCTGAGGCATTCGACCTGCCAGTCAAACATTTGGTTGACACCTTTCTTCTTGTACTCGTTGAGCACACTGTGGGGCAGATTCCAAGCTGAGATCTGTTTGAGAGCATTCACATCCAGAGGCTTGTTTACGACTGGAGTTTTCTCACTTGTGTTGATGGGGCTGTTGGGCGATAGGCGCAATTGATTTGGGGACATACTGCTTAAGTTTTGTGTCAATTTTAACACCTCTTGGCATTGGTAGACACTCTGCTTAGTTAGCTCACAGTGACTTCGCCTCAGGTCCTGTTGAAGTTGGTGTGACGCCTGAGAATTTCTTGCTGGGCCCATAAAACTGCTTTGATCGAGATTTTCTAATTCAATTGGAGATTCTGTCCTACTATTCAAAGGTTCCGACTCTGTTTCGGTGTCAAAAACATCTTCAGTGCCTATATGCGCTTCAAAAACGGATGTTGTGTTCCTGTTCTCTAAAGTGTCTTCAAATATTCCTGCTTCCAAGTCTGCCTGAATTTGTGAAACACGCATAACAGATTCCTCCGGTTTTGGATAAAAATCAATCTGCTTGGCCTTTGTCTTGTTTTTATCATAAGAAAAGTCATCTTTGAAAAACTGAGAGTATTGCTCACAGCTGCCATTTGCCACAGTCGTCTTTACAAACTTGGTTTCAGATTTACTTCGACGAAAAAATTGACGTTGTGACACGCTCGACTTATTTCCTGGCGTGGGTGTTGTAGTTTTAAAATTTGGAGGTGATTCTTGAATAATTTCCAATCCACTGGTTTGTTGATTGTTTATAAGACTTCCGGTGCTTGGTCCTTTCAGCTCATTTTCCAAGTTCATAAACGTGCTTTCGCCAAACTCAAAAGATTGCGAGAATGCCATTCTATAAAATCCTAATTTAATTTGCTACTTACTATTATAAAACAATTTAAAAATTAATGGAAAAAAACAAAAATAAACTTATGCCGCGGAATTCATTGGCGGACTGCCAACCTAATTCACAAATCATGCTAAGTACATTTTTGTAGAGATGTGACCATTTGCGTATAAAATACTGTTAGGTACTAAAATGCAGAAAAGTTTTTATTGGTATATTTTGAAATTCAATTTGTGGTCACGTTTCGTTGAACGTTTGTTTATTAGTGGTTTTAATGGAAAATGGATAATTTCAAGGTGCCGGTATTGCCATCTGCGCTTAAAAACGAGACAATTCCAGATGAAAAGTCAACAGAGGAAGTACCATCTTCATCAAAAACTTCTGAAATAAGTAGTTCCTGTCCGTACAAAGTTCCAAAGTGGTCCAAACCTCCTGCCGCAAATGAGAATTACAGATTTGAGGTGCTGAAATCGGGTCAAATAATTGACGAAGTCAAAGAGTTGCAGCAACAAGCCGTCTGGACGTTTGGTCGTCTGCCCGAAAATGATGTGTTCATGGCACATCCAACTATATCGCGACATCATGCAGTACTTCAATATAAACCAAAGTCAACAAGCAATGAGGGAAGCGATGAGGAGGAAGACTCGGACAACGCATCAAAGCCAGATCAACCGGAGGGATGGTACATATATGATCTAGGTAGCACGCACGGGACATTCCTCAATAAACAACGTGTACCTGCGCGTGTATTCATACGCATCCGTGTTGGCCATATGCTCAAGCTGGGGAATAGCACACGGGTGTACATTTTGCAGGGTCCCAGCGAGGATGAGGAGCCCGAATCAGAGCTGACGGTTACTGAACTACGCGAGCAACGTGATCAGCAAGTGGCGGCGGCTGCTGCTGAGAAGGTGCGAAAAGCAGAAGAAGCAGCGGAGCGAGAACGCAATGAAGGCGCTAGCTGGGGAATGAGCGAGGACGCTGACGAAGAGACCGATCTTACACATAACCCCTATGCCAGTACAAATAACGAGGATCTTTTCTTTGATGATCCAAAAAAGACGCTTCGTGGTTTCTTCGAGCGAGAAGGTCTGAATCTGGAGTACAAGTGTGATGAGCTATCTCAGGCATCGTTCGTATGTCGTGTGGAACTTCCAATAGATGACTCTAATGGCAGACCCATCATAGTGGAGGTTACCCACAAAGGACGCAAAAAGGATTGCGTGGTGCAGTGTGCATTGGAGGCATGTCGCACACTTGACCGACATGGTGTACTTCGGCAGGCCAATCAAGAGTCTCAAAAGCGCAAGGTACAGAAAACCGGGGATTCAGACGACGAGGATGAGTTCTGGGATCGAACTGGGGATGTGGCAAGGAAGAAACAACGCAAAGCAAATACAGGCACAAATGTTACGCTAACTTATGACGATTTGGTAAGTCAGCATGACCAAATTGGGAAGTCAATCGTAGTAATATTTGTATTTCTTCGTGCAGCTTAAGCAGGAGTCTGAGCTTAATGAGGAGCTACAAAAAGTGGAACAGGAGATAACGGCATACCAACAGAATGAAAAACATTTGAAGGAATTGGCTGCTAAACAGCAAAGTGCTGATGATGACTTGGACAATTTTATGGATACACTCAGTGAAAATGTCACACAAGTGGATAAGACCGAGATCAAGAAGTTGAGAGTAAGTAGATAAGTTAATTGTTTGAAATAAATCTTATCCGCAATTTTTCCTCTTTCAGTTTGAGGAGCAACGCATCAGAAGTGAAAAGCAGAAGTTACAACGGCTAATTAAAATAGCTAAACCAACAGCTCTACCTTTTTTCGCATCCATGACTAGTTCGGTGGCGGACAACAAGGAGCAGGAAAGCAATACGGCGAAGAAGCAGTTGCCAATGATTGGCAAGCGAAATCAATTTAGTAAATTTAAAATGGTGAAAGCAGTGCCCAGTACTCGAACCAAAGTGCAAACGAATGTATTTGAATGCGATGACGAGGAGGTTGAAGAAGAGGAGGTTGACGAAGAGGAGGATAACATTAAAGCTGATGCAGTAGCAAAGCAATCGAATAGTAAAGATTCAAAGGAAATAAAACCAACAGACGTGACGGAAGTGGACTCTAAAAATTTCATGGCAGGAGAGGAAGTCGTAAATAAATGTCATGAAAAGATAGAAGAAGTGCTCGCTGCACCAGTCGAGACTTCAGCACACAGTATAGAGTCACAAACAAATACTGCTGCCAGCGAAAAAAGCACTGAGGAACAAAGCTCTGAAGAAGCAGCTCACAGAAAGCGGCGTCAACGTGCTCGACAACGCAACAAGCAACGTTCAGATGTGGACATGGACCTGAACGAGCTGGCTGAGCATGAGGAGGATGAGAAGTACGCGAAGTGGGTGCCACCTACAAATCAAAGTGGAGATGGCATTACGCACCTGAACGATAAGTTCGGGTACTAACTGCGTATATAACAATTTGTTAGTTTAAATAAATTAACAATTGATATTAGATTAGTTTTCTTAAAGAAATTGTATTTCAGATGTTAATATTAATATTTCATTTGTAAGTGTCTATAAACAATAAATTAAATATTAATGATAAATGAAGCTACTCGTTTGCTGTAAAGAAAGAAGCAGGTGAAGGAGAAAAAGCTTTTCAACACACACTCTCAGTAAACACTTGCAGTTTACCCCAGCACTGTCGTGATAAGCTGCTACCCCAACTGGTTCCAACCCCTAACGTTCATTCACTTTCCACTGGAAGCATTGAGGGGGTGAGCGATTGTACTACAAATTCCTGCGCATGTATAGAGAATGAACACGGCTGTCGAGACATCGATGGTTGCCGCTGTTAAGGCTCCAGCACTTGAACTTCCAATTCAGTTATAATTTTGCTACTCTTTTCGTCAGTACGGCGAACGGTTGAACGTGGGGACGAGTCTTAAGTTTACCAACAGTCGCATCATATTTTGTTTATGACCAAGTGCCGATCAAATTAGCCCAAAATATAATCAATCAATTAATTCGCAATTAAAATTTTAATGGAAAGTCAAATCGAGTCAATGCCACCGAACGGCACTTAAGAAGCAGTAAAAATTAAATATTGATGCGTTACATAAATTTACAAAGCAATCTAAACATTGCGCTTTAAATATTATACTTAATTATTGGAGCTGATAAAAAGTTGTATTGATGCCGACGCCACGTGTTTTCTCAATAGCCGGAGCACATGTGTGGGTTACATTTTAAAACGCGTAACAGTCCGTCTCAAAAGACGTCCCTACGTTGGGGCGACTGCTGCTGGTTCCTGTCAAAATTGCGGCACACAATTGAATAGACTCGTTGGATTCCTATAGGCATATACATAAATCTAACAATATTCGTATATGCATGTTAGTTAATTATTGTTACTAGTGTCTGTGATCTGCTTTCTTTAGCAAATGAAAAGTAGTCGCACACAAATCAAATTGTTTAGGAAATGTTGCATAAGCTAAGGCGCATTTGATTGGCGCGCGCATTTGCCGTCGTTAAAACAGAACAAGACGTGGGACGTGGAACGTGGGACGCGGGACGTGGGACGTGGAACGTGAAACGCGTAGTCTGGTCGCATAACTTAACGCCTGCTTTTGAACTTGAACACACACTCATACACATAAAGGTTTTACCATAGCAAAGGTGAGCTCGATTGCCCGTAAATGCATTGGGACATGCGCAGAGATTGTGGCCAACTTTCTGCCACTCTGACATTGCTAGTGGGAGCAGGCAGTCTCTGCCAGCGACTTTATTGCTCTTGTTTTTGTTATTGTTGTTGTGGTTGTCACAGTTGCTTCATGAAAATGTGTTTTCATGGCTTTCTTTTTGAATGGGTTCCTAAACCAGCGTGCAAATTTGACAAGAAATGGGGCATAATTAACGTTAATTATGAGTCAAGTTTAGACAAAGCCGAATCCTTTAGAAATAATACCCTTCTTGTGGCTCTTCAGAAAAAAACCTTGGGCATATTATAGTCATAGAAACAAGTGTAGCAATTGTTCTTAGATAACGTAAATGCCAAACTCTTCGATTACAAATTGCTGTAACTAATTGACTCTGTCAGTTAAGCCCTAATGAATACGTAATAAGAGCTGATATCTCTTCGTATTGCAACTGTTTGCAGCTAGTTAATTGCGCGCCATTAACAAGGACGTAACTGGTCAAAGGCCATTAGAGAATGCCATGGATTATTCTTGTGTAAAGGTCAGATAAGGCAGTATGTCCTTGCCGCTAAAACGACTTAATATTTAATTAAAAAATTGTGTGCAACGAGCATGCAACACTATTTATAATTATGCTACTCAACCTTCTCTGTCGCCCACTACAGTAGCTGAAAGGTCGAAAGTATTAGTTTACACAAGCACAGCGAGCACAAGCATCTTAAGGACACAAGGACAGGACTGCAGCGACACTCAAGATGATCAACATTGCTGGCGTGGTGAGCATTGTGCTCTTCTATTTGCTTATTCTGGTCGTGGGCATCTGGGCGGGCCGCAAGAAGCAGGCGGGCAATGATTCCGAGGAGGAGGTCATGCTGGCAGGTCGCTCCATTGGTCTCTTCGTGGGCATCTTTACCATGACAGGTGAATTGACAGTCTTTTTTCTATTTATTTTCACTGATGTCTTCTTCTCTTGTGCAGCCACCTGGGTGGGCGGCGGCTACATCAATGGCACCGCCGAAGCCATTTACACCTCCGGTCTGGTCTGGTGCCAGGCGCCCTTTGGCTATGCTCTCAGCTTGGTATTTGGTAAGTTTTATCCACCCAACACTCCTTTAGTTAGTTATTTATATTTTTAAGATTTCCCTACTTTAGTATTTTTAAGTAGATTATTTATTTCAACACAAAAATTTAATTTAAGTTGATTTAATTCCATTTATGTTCTGATTACTTAAATCATTTCAGCTTTTCGTACTCACTTATTTCCCGACTTTATTATTATTAATTAAGAAGATTAAAATTAAAGTATTTAAATGAGTTTTTAAAATTAAATTTAATTTAACATAATGTAATTTTTTAAAATTGATTTTAAATATATATATGTAAATATAATATAATATATGTATATAAAGTTTTTTCATGAGTTTAATTTATCTTGATATTATTATATTTTAGGTTATTAGCTGGCGCTAAATAAATAAATATGAGTAAATAATCTTTTATTTTCTTACTCACTTATTTTGGTATTTATTTATATCAGATTTTCAGACTTTTTGTGTTAAGTAAAAAATATTTAAAAATTATTAAATTATAATTTAAATTTATTTTAATGGTTTTAATAAATTTTGATACAATTTAGGGCTTATTATAGTTCGATCGGCTGTTATTAAATTAATAAAAAGTAAATCAATAAATCATCTCTAAATTCCTTTGCTTTTAATTTATTTCATATTTTTAGTTGGAATATTTATTTAAAAAAATATTTATTATTTATTTTATCATCTCTGATTTCTTAATTGCTTTATATTTCCAGACATTGTAGTTAATTACTTAATTATTAGAATTTCATTTACTTATTTATATTAATATATGCATATGTTTTTTATTTAATTTTGATGATTTTTTTATGTCTTTTTTAAATATAAAATTAAATAATTAATCATCTGTGCATTTCCTCAGGTGGCATCTTCTTTGCCAACCCCATGCGCAAGCAGGGCTACATTACCATGCTGGATCCGTTGCAGGACTCGTTTGGCGAACGCATGGGCGGTCTGTTATTTTTGCCCGCCCTTTGTGGCGAGGTCTTCTGGGCGGCTGGCATTCTGGCCGCTTTGGGCGCCACGCTGTCTGTTATCATCGACATGGACCATCGCACCTCGGTCATATTGTCGTCGGGCATTGCCATTTTCTATACGCTCTTTGGTGGCCTCTATTCGGTGGCCTATACGGATGTCATACAGCTCTTCTGCATCTTCGTGGGGTTGTGGATGTGCATACCCTTCGCCTGGAGCAATGAGCATGTGCGCAGCCTGAGCGACATGAATGTGGACTGGATCGGACATGTGGAACCGAAGCAGCGCTGGTTCTACATAGACTACGGCTTGCTGCTGGTATTTGGTGGCATTCCCTGGCAGGTTTATTTCCAGCGTGTGCTGTCCAGCAAGACCGCAGGTCGGGCACAACTATTGTCCTATGTGGCAGCCGCAGGTTGCATACTGATGGCCATTCCTCCTGTGCTGATTGGCGCCATTGCCAAGGCCACACGTAAGTCCCCAGCTGCAGCTGCAACTGCAACTTGAAGTTTAACTAATGTCATGTCTCGACAGCTTGGAATGAGACGGACTACAAGGGTCCTTACCCTCTCACAGTGGACGAGACGAGCATGATATTGCCCATGGTATTGCAGTATCTGACACCCGATTTTGTGTCCTTCTTTGGCCTGGGCGCTGTCTCGGCTGCAGTGATGTCCTCGGCCGATTCCTCGGTCCTTTCGGCGGCCTCCATGTTCGCACGCAACGTCTACAAATTGATTTTCCGTCAGAAGGCATCCGAGATGGAAATCATTTGGGTAATGCGCGTCTCCATCATTATTGTGGGCATTCTGGCCACAATTATGGCACTCACCATCCCCTCCATCTACGGCTTGTGGTGCGTATAATTGATTGACAGCTCATCTACATAAGTGTGTACCTAATTACATCTCCCTGACCCTCTGTAGGTCCATGTGCTCGGATCTTGTCTACGTCATTCTGTTCCCCCAGCTGCTGATGGTGGTGCACTTCAAGAAGCACTGCAATACCTATGGCAGCCTGGCGGCTTATATTGTGGCTCTGTTCATACGACTGTCGGGTGGCGAGGCGATTCTGGGATTGCCCGCCCTCATCCACTATCCGGGCTACGATGAGGAGACGAACACACAGCTGTTCCCCTTTCGCACCATGGCCATGCTGATAAGCCTCATTACGCTCATCTATGTCTCCTGGTGGACCAAGTAAGTGGCAGTTCAAGTCATAATATCATTGTCTCACCTCCCGTTCTCGTGCTCTGCAGAATGATGTTCGAGTCGGGCAGACTGCCGCCAAGTTATGACTACTTCCGCTGTGTGGTCAATATACCCGAGGATGTGCAGCATGTGGGCGATCCAGCCGAGTCTGGAGAGCAGCTCTCGGTGATGGCCGGTCCACTGGCACGCTCCTATGGCGCAGCCACAATGGCGGGCAAGGACGAACGCAATGGACGCATCAATCCGGCACTCGAGTCCGATGATGATCTGCCCGTGGCGGAGGCACGTCGCATGAACCAGCAGACGGCCCAGGCACAGGTGCAGAAGATGCTGGACACGGCCACTGGCAAGTCTGGCGGTGGTGGTGGACAAAGTGGTCCGGCCATGGCCATGCCCACAACAGAGCAGGATAACACCGCCTTCTGAGCGTCGTCCCCATACGAGTAGATCTGAAAGAAGTCTTAGTTTTCTGTAGCTTCATGCAGTATTATGTTGAGCTTATTACGTATCTGAAGGATACACTCACACACACCCACACACACATACACATATAAGCGTACGTTACACACACAAGTGCTCAGGTATAAAGTGCAGAATGTTGCGTCTAAAGTTTTAAATGATTTTGCCATGATTACGTGTATAGTTTGTAAAGGCTTAGAGCCCTACCACCCCAGACCCCATCTCTTGACCTCTTTCCGTATTACGAAGGCTTTCACACACTTAGAATAACTGAGGTAAATATAAATCGAGACATATCCAATGTATAAATGTTATATATAGCGATAACGACACGAAACGAAACATATCAATGTTAAAACTGAACGTAACTGAAAACATATCAATTGCATTTGTCATTCAAACGAGATAAATGCATTCAAAACATACATGCGTATTATTCTATATAGTTTAGAGAGAACAAAAAGAGAAATCGAAATACTCATAGTAATAAACGAGTATATACGTAAAGATATATATCGATCCGGTTCAACTTACTCGTACATTCGATTCATTTCAAATTGTTTGTGAATACATAATATATATAGATTGTATTGGTCCTACAATTATAGGTGCATACAATGTGAATCATGTGTCCTTCCACAAGCAAATAGATGAAGAATCAACAAAATCGAACATATCATGAATGCAACTGAATTATACTATATACATATGTATAATACCTAGCTGAAATGGAGCGTTATATAGGCAAATGAATTTTAGCTGCTCTCAAAGAGCAAAAACCACAAGAAAACTAACTAACATAACATAACATAATACATATACATACATATAGAAATGTTAGAAATGTTGCGTCATAGTACCTAATGCGTATATACACAGTTATACATACATATACCTATTTATATATATACCTATTATATATATATAGAGAGAATGCTAAACACTGAATTTAGTAAGATTATACCCAGGTGAAAACCCCTATCTATCTGCATGATATTCTCTGCGGTATCGAAGACATTGGCGAATCCAAAACACGCGCTGCCTAAAACCTTATCCCCATTACCAACTACCAAATTTCAGAATCCAAGAAATCTAAATTAAATTGATCTTGTTTTTCGTGTTTGTAAATCGATTATTAATTAAATGTTTCAAAATGTTCTATTATTCATTCCTTCTCTTGGCTCGTTTGTTGAACGTTTGTTCCCCTCCCCAGTTGATCCGACATTTAAATAGTAATGTTAATTATTATCTATGTGAAACTATTTTAAATGTAATATGTACTTAAATGTTGACTGCTTTTTGATGGAGCCTCGAGGCAAATAAGAGTTTTTTAAACTTTACATAAGCAAACTAATAGTTAATACTACTTACGTTTCAGCTAATTCAATGTCCAAACAAACATACTCAAGTTGCAGACAGTTGCGGCCGAAATATTAGTGACACCAGAAGTTATTGCTTTATAATAGGGAATTAATATATTTGTTTATTATTAGAAACATTTAATTTTAATGTTCACAACATAGTATAATATATATTCTAATGTCAAAATAAAGCACTCAAGTTTATGTTTGCTTACAATTGTGTACACATTTTGTTAAAGTGCTGACTTTATTTTGGCCACAACTGTGCTGCAATTCTATGTTCTTTGCTGTTGTTACTTACGGTTAATTGTTGATATTTATTTCGCATAAACTCTGAATGTATATATTGCTGAAAACGAGAAGTTCGTTTTCTATAAATATTTCAGCAATTTGTTAATGGAATTTCAAGATACAAAAAACCAAAAAATATTAAATCGGAAATTAATTAAAAATCGTGTGTTGAATTTGTGCAGCAAAACACAAACTCTGTATATAAGAAACTTAATTGTTTTTGTTCAAGTTATTAAGCAAGTTACTAACAACAAAACCACCAACTATTTTATGTATTAAACGATGAGATGAGATAAGCTGAATCGATGGCAAAAGCAATGAAATTAACTAAAATACTATGGATAGGAAATGATGTGCGTACCACAATATGTTGATATTGAAACTATTAGTATGTTGGGTTTATTTAGGGTTATTCTTTCACCTATTGTTGTTTAAACATGCCATAATAATCAATTGATGTATACATACATACATACCTATTTAGTGGCATATTGCAAGTATGTTAAATGTAATGAGACAAGATTACGATATACAATACGATATATGATCAAATTATACCAAAAACAAAAACCAAATACATATCAATGTTTAAAACAAATGCAAACAAAAAGAAAATCGAAAATTGAGAGAAAAAAAAGTATTTAATAAATAACAAATATATATATTAAAATGGTTTCTTTGTTGATGCAAATGGCGTGTAATTATTTATTCCCCAACTATTTGGCAACTGCCGCGTCTAACTGCATCTATTTAAATGGCCATGTGTGTAGGTGTGTACTATAAGTAGACGAGAGGCTTGTGCAACACCCACAACGTCGACAAACATTGTTGCCACAGCAGAAACTGCTGCCTAATGACAAATTTAAAACAATGGAACCGCATTATCGTAAGCGGAAATTTCTCATCATAAAAATGCAGTTGAAATGGGAAGGAGGGAGAGAGGGGCGAGAGGAGGGTATGCAGATCGCATACAACAAGAAGATCACAGCCAGAAGAGATCATCAGGAAAGAGGTAAGTTATGTGAAATACTTAGAAGTAAATTAGTTTAATTTGCCCAAAATAAAAAACAACTAAAGTTGAGCTCATTATGTTGCCGCTGTCATTGTTGTTGTTGTTGTTGTTGTTGATGATGGTTGTTGCTTGTTGCTCTTCTGTAATTAACTTATTGTAATCTTAATTAAACTCAAGTCGTAAAGTGCCGCGGAGGGGATTCCCATCACAAGATCAGCGCAGACGTCGCACAAGAATTGCCCTCTAATTGATGTTGCTGCTGTCGCTTGTTGTTGTTGCTGTTGTTGTTGTTGTTGTGGATGTTGCTGTCGTCTCAAGCTGCTGCTGTGGCAGCTGTATATCCGGTATTTGGTACGCCATTTGCATAACTGTTTGCAAATTGAGCCTTCAACTGTCATTTGGTTGACCGACCGGAAGAATTTCTCGAATGTCAGCTGCCTATCTGAGATCTCTCTCTGTTCTCTAGGGAGAATGTTGCTTAGTAAAGAATCGCTTGTTTTAAGTATTCAATTCGAACGTCTTCTTCTTTATTAAAGCGAACATTAGTTCGACGTATTATGTCTAGTACAAAATTACAGCTAACATTCAATGGGTTGTACCGGGGGATCGAGTATTTTTTTGTTTTTGTTTTTGCTGCGAATAATTTACAGTTGGCGATTTCCTTTGTCTAATTGATGATTTTTGATGAGAATGAAGCTTACCGGCTACCGTTTACCGGCTACCGGTCAAGGGCGAACAATTGGTGCTACTGAAGGATGAGGACACGAGTATTCTAAGGCACTTGGACGATTGCAGTTCCTGATACTGATGCAGTTGTGGGACTCGGTATCGGAATCGGACTCCCGTTTACTTCTTGCGGTACGTGTAGCCGCCATTGGAGCTGTAGCCCTGCTGAATGGTCTCGGGCACCTGGCTGGGCGCATTGTAGGCGTAACCTGAGTCCTGGGCAGGTGCTCCATAGGAGGATGATGGACCGCTGGGAATGCTATCACCATTTGGTGCGCCATAGCTAGAGGATGGCGCTGCGGGTGCATTATACGATGATGATGGGAATGACGAAGATGAGGCTGAACCGAATGCGGTGCCGCTCGAGCTATGGGAGCTTGAAGGTCCCGAGGGCGCACCGTAGGAGCTAGAGGGAGCCGCGGGATAAGGTCCTCCACTGCTGCCGCCTGCACTTGGCGCAGAGTACGAGCTGGACGGGCCAGATGCGAATGAACCGCTGCTGTGACCACCGGAGCTTGGGGCACCATAGGTGCTAGACGGAGCAGAGGGATATGGTCCACCACTGTTGGCGCTGGGGCTGGGGGCGGAGTAGGAGCTGGATGGTCCTGAGCTAGGAGCTCCATAGGAGCTGGACGGAGCAGATGGATAGGGTCCTCCACTATTAGCGCTGGAGCTGGGAGCAGAGTAGGAGCTGGAGGGTGCAGAAGAATATGATCCACCGCTGCTTGCGCTGTGGCTTGGTGCCGAGTAGGAGCTGGAAGGTCCAGAGCTGGGGGCGCCATATGAGCTGGACGGAGCAGCCGGATAAGGTCCGCCGGTGTTAGATGCGGGACTTGGTGCCGAGTAGGAGCTGGATGGTGGGGCAGGAGCGCCATAAGAGCTGGACGGAGCTGCTGGGTAAGGTCCTCCACTGTTTGCACTTGGGCTGGGAGCAGAGTAGGAGCTGGATGGGCCAGAGCTTGGAGCGCCATAAGAGCTGGATGGTTGGGCAGCTGGATAAGGTCCTCCACGGTTGGCACTTGAACTAGGTGCCGAGTAGGAGCTTGATGGAGCCGAGGGGTAAGAGCCGCCTGTGTTGGCACTTGGGCTAGGTGCCGAGTAGGAGCTGGAAGGCCCTGCGCTGGGAGCACCATAGGAGCTAGAAGGAGCTGCAGGATAAGGTCCACCACTATTGGATGAGGGACTTGGTGCCGAGTAGGAGCTTGATGGTGGGGCAGGAGCACCATAGGAGCTGGAGGGAGCTGCTGGATAGGGTCCACCGCTGTTTGCACTTGGGCTGGGAGCAGAGTAGGAGCTTGAGGGACCAGAGCTTGGTGCTCCATAGGAGCTGGATGGTGGGGCAGCTGGGTAAGGTCCTCCACTGCTTGAGCCGGGGCTAGGAGCCGAGTAGGAGCTTGATGGTCCGCTGTGGCTGGGAGCAGAATAGGAGCTGGATGGACTGGAGCTGGGGGCACCGTATGAGGAAGAGGGAGCCGAGGGGTAGGGTCCGCCACTGTTGGATGCGGGGCTGGGTGCCGAGTAGGAGCTGGATGGAGCTGAAGGAGTACCATATGAGCTCGAGGGAGCTGCAGGATAAGATCCGCCGCTGTTCGCGCTTGGGCTGGGAGCAGAGTACGATGAGGAAGGTCCATGGGAGGAGAAGCTGCTGCTGCTGCTGCTGCTGGAGCTGGAACCGGCGTTGGGAGCTCCATAGCGGGACGAAGGCGACGAGATTGGCTGGAACGAGCTTGAGCCCGAGGGAGCACCATAGGAGGATGAGGGCGCTGGTGCAGCTGGACCAGAAGTATAGCCGCTGCTGCCAAGGGTTTGCGTCTTGGAGGGAGCGCCATAGTTGGTCGACGGAGCTGAAGCCAAGGGAACAAAGCTGCTCACGCTTGGAGCACCATAGCTCGAAGAAGGACGCGATGGGGCGCCATAGCTGCTCGATGGAGGCGACGATTTTGGTGGGCCGTACTTGGGCGATGGAGGTGCTGGGGGAGCTGGTGCGCCATAGCTTTGAGAAGGCGGTGCCGACTTGGGTGGACCATAGTTGGAGGCGGGACGACGAGAATGATGCTTCCTGGCCGGTGGTGGTCCATACGACTGGCTGGGACGGCTCGGCGGAGCACCGTAGCTGGAGGATGGTGGCGGGGCTGGACGTGCAGGGGCGCCATAAGAGCTGGAAGGTCGGTGAGCGGGAGCTGGATATGGTCCGCCCGAAGAGGGGCCAGGAGCAGAGTAGCTGCTGGACGGACTGGGGCGCGAGTTGAATGAAGGAGCTGGACCCGATGCCGGAGGCAGATAGGAGCTGGCAGGAGGCGCACCATACTTGGAGGACGGTCTAGACGGAGACGAAGGTGGCAGATAGGCGTTGTTCAGTGGCGCCTCACGCTTGCCGCCCGCCACGGCGACGACGAGTACGGCGGCGACTCCAAAAAACTGCAAGATGCAAAGCGAATGCAAGAGTTGGTTGCATGCAACAAGGAAATTAGTTTTGTGTGTCGATTCGGATAATGTGCCACTGCTTACCACTGCAAACGACGAGCTCATCTTGGCTGGCGTGCGATGCGTTTCAATAGCAAAAAGCAAATTGGCCAAACTGTAGCGAGGGGAGATGAGGGGGAAAGAAAGAAGAGAGTGTGAGTGTGAAAAGAAAGTAAGTTGTTGTTGAGAGCTAAAGAAATAAATTACGCTAATGTTGCATCATA
Source organism: Drosophila pruinosa (assembly GCA_018150935.1). NCBI lineage: Eukaryota > Metazoa > Arthropoda > Insecta > Diptera > Drosophilidae > Drosophila > Drosophila pruinosa. The sequence goes on along the minus strand of JAECWR010000094.1, from coordinate 9,046,697 downwards.
GTTTTTGTTTCTTACGATGACCGATAAATGAGCGTTAAGCCATGAGGTCAACCTTCAATCCAAGCTCATCAATCTTGACGGACAGACGGACAGACGACCAACTACTAAAGATGATGGCAATGCCAAGAACTGACCAACTGCTGGACCGTAGCGCTTAGACCTCGCATAAACTGAACTTTAAATCTAGCACCTTCACACTGTCCCCCCCCTTTGCATATTTGCGTATTTACATAATTGCTTTTTGCTTTAACTGGGCCATAAAAGAGAAAAATGAAAATGAAATAGAAAATCGCTAACCAAGCAAAAATATATAAAACTCACAGGCCACAAAATAAAGTGAAACTTTTCTTTTATGCCCTGCAAATTGAATAAAGAGCCGCAGCTAAGGGTCTTGATTCCACACCCACATGATCCCTACTATCTCTTCCATTGTGGCTGAGCCGCCGCAGAGTGGGATTTTATGAGGCGGCTGCCTTCTACTCCCAACTAACGTATTGAGGGCCCTCCTACAGTCCGAAAGCAAGCATTGCCACACTCGAGTTGACAATGCATGTGACACAAATGTTTTTCTTTGCAATTGCTACCAATTATTGCTCTTCTTGTTAGACACATTTTTCACTTTCGATTGTTAGCAATTGTGGCTGTTGTTGGCTTGCCAAATAGCTGAAAACCTAATTGTTATACTCGTAGTACTCAAATTTGGAGCTCGCTTCGAGTTCGTTGAGTGTTGACTACGTTGACCTGAGTTGCCTCAGGCCAAGTACATATTTTTTATGTTCCTTGTGGCACTAATGACAAAGATAAATGGGTTTAGTTTCCTTAACTTGGCTAATCGAAAACAATGGGTTTTAGCTGTCACTTGCACTGGGTTAACACGAAGATGTCGATGACATCCTTTATCTTTTATACAGGGGGTCTAAGTCCACACCAACCGTTTGAAGGCAACAGCAGTATATATGATGTGCAATGGATTTGCTGATAAAGATGATATGCTGCTCAGCCGAATGTCGAATGCAAACTACTCTGTGGTGTGGTACGCAGCATGCACTTTTATACGAAAGCCGCCTAGCTTCCCAGCCAAGCTGAACGAATATCAAAAGTTGGCAACGCAAAGCAAAAGGCAAAGGCAAAAGTAAAGCAAGGCAAAGCCAAAAGCAAACAAAAAACAATAACAAAAACAAAGACAAAGCCGAAAAATGAAGCTTCAAGCCAAGAGCAGCAACAACGTGTTTTCAATTCGGTTTTTTATGTAACTCCAAATGCACTCTTCAAAAGCGAGTCACTTCGCTAACATCTCTGTACATTCAACATGCGCTGCCGGCGTCGGCGTCGGCAGCGACGTTGTTGTTGGGCACGAAGCTTTTGCGGTTTTTGCATTGATAAAAGACCGCCCACTCATCAAGGGTGCGGGGGTATGGGACAAGTTCAGTGCCAGCTTCGATCACAATTTAAAGCTAACTACAACAGTTGTATAACTTGCCATAGAGTGCGTCTTCGCTCTTTGCAAATTGCGTATACGCAACGTGCGTTCAACACTAACAACTAACAACAATAACAACTAATTGCAGCTGTTCAATCTTTCAATCATATATTTTTCATATTGAGTACTTGTGGAGTTAGGCAAGAGTTGGTGGATACTCTGGCTTCTTCCAGACGTAACTGGCCCATGGGATGCACTCCTTCAGCAGATGCATGTAAGCAAATCCCTTGGGGCAATCCTTTTCGGTGGCAGCCACATTCAGTTCCTCGCACAGCCAATACTTGGCCGGATCAAAGTGATGGGTATACGTTTGTCCCACCTCCGACTCATCCTGACAGGCCGAGCGGCCAGCGTCGCCATTCACAGCAACCACAACGAGGGCCACAAAGGCAAAGAGGGCAAAGACTGCAAGCATATAGTAGTTGAATGACTGTAATAAATCTCTGTGATGGGAATGAAATGTCCAGAGAATACTCACAGGCTTTCATGGTTAACTGTGCAAGTTTTGTCTCCAAAGTGTGCTGTTCTCTCTGTCCCGAACGACACTTATATAGTTCTTAAACAAAAATAAGAGCAAAACATGGAAATGTGAAAACAACAGTTGAACACATTCGCATCCGTTGATTGATTATTATCATTGGTGACACGCGCCGTGATAAGAATAAACTTGCCAAAAAGAAATGCAATTTCAATTTAGAGGCAACAATTATTTAATGCTTTTTTGTTGCCCTTGACAAAGTTTATAAATAATAAAATGGTGCATCAAACGCAACACATTTCATATTCACATTAATATATATATATTTAGATATATGAGAATATTACTAAACATAACCTCTTTTTAAATATATATTACTTGATTAAATAAATCAGTCAAATGTTGACAATCTTAGCTTTAAAAGTGACTTTTATATCCTTTGAATTAAATGAATAAAATGTTAATATTACTAAACATAATTTGATAGTTCAATATAAATATAGTTCTCTTCCAATATTGTCAGATGATTAAAATGAAGGCAATCTCAGATTTCCAAGTGCATTTATTTCGTATGATATATATAAATTCAATTAAATATATAAGTACTATGAATGTTAAAATTACTAAACATAAATCGATAGTTGCTATCTTGAAATATATATTATTTGATCTAATACATATCAGCTTACTAAAGCTAAAAAACAAATGAAAATGAAGCAGAGAATGGAACAAAATCATTCACATTAAACAAGTTATTCATATATCATAATTCAATTTATTTTATCTGAAAATAAAATGAATAATGATATAGATAAATGATTTATTATTCATAACTGTTGAAACTTTATTTTAATACAATTTTTACTTACTTATTGTCGGCTGCTAGCAGCTGAATTAAATAAACTTATAAAAACTAGAAATATATGTTAGAATTACTATAAATCGATTGTTCAACAAATTCTACCTTACTGGAAACATATGTAAGTAATTTAATCAAATACATATTTAGATGACTCAAGTGTTGGGAATCTGCTTTTATTTCGTTTATCACTTAGTATTCTATGCATAATTTCCCCAGCTTCAATACAAATAAAGATGTCTTTTGTGTGGCCAAACAATAGAGGTTTCGGGTTTCACAAAAGACATACCTTAGATACAGTAGTATGCGAAATATATAGGTAACCCTATAATTTTAATCGTGCTGTAATGTGAATTCATTTAAATTGCAAAACAATCTTTGGCAAATTAGTTGACAGACAACAGAGGCCTCATGTTGCTATCAAAATTATTGTGTTGTTTTCTTTGGTTATTTGGTTATTAGTTTTTGTGTCGTTTTGCAAAGTATCTGTGTGTTGTTACAACTTGTGTTAACTGTTTTGTATCATTGTGTGTGGCTTTTGTTTGGCTTTGTTGTGGATGACCCCCTAAAGCGTTTTCTGCGGCAGCAGCAAACACTTGACCAACATAAATGCTTAAGTGTGGATGCAAAAAAAATCACGAAATGAGCAGAGCAAAAAAAACAAAAACCAAAAAATGAAGACGAAGAAAAGAAAAACAAAACATTTAACGGCAAAGATAAAAATAAAAAAAACACCAAAAATCTATTACAAAATGTTTAAAATGTAATTACAGTTTCCGCGTTCACCTGATGGCCACAACGGACAGAGGGCAGACAGTTGGACAGAGACAGACGGACTATAGACAGGTGTCGCCAACCAGCATGGGGCCCAAGTTGGTCGCCTGCTTAACTTAATGATGCTCCTAGTCTGCGAAAGACAACGACAATGACTTTGCACAGACACCTCAGGCCAATAAATTGTGTATAACTCTATGAGTGTGTTGCGAGGCTTAGTTTTGGGCATTTCGTCAAAGACGACGGCGTTGACGATGACGAAGAGTTTCCGAGCAGCATAGCTCATTATCGATTAAGAGGCTACGCTTTAAAGAAATCCAATTATGGCATCGAGGAAGGGGCAAATGTGGCTACTTATGATTGCACAAGGCCCCTCCGCTGCCCCCCTTCCAGCACTCCTATCTGTGTGTGCTCTGTCAAAAGTATCTCTAAAAATAAGGCAACCAATTTGCAGAAAGTGCTTTTGCTTGTGGAGCATTTGATTGGGACAAATGTCAACTGCAAAACTGATAAGAACCCAACCCATCCAAGAGGATGCCCCACCACGACAGAACACTATAAATATGCTCTCATTATGCCATCGACTGCAACACTTTCATTCGAGTCCCGCAACAAAATGCAACTAGGTAGGAGTTCTAGCGAGTACTAGCTATCTTGCCATCAATCTAATATCTATACTTTTAAATGCAGCTACGATCGTCAGTTTCCTGCTCTTGGGCATCTTTGTGACCCTGGCAACGGCCTACAATGGCCAGGATATCTATGCCGAGCCCAACTGCAACATTGTTGAGGATCATGCTCGCAAATTCCGTGACATCTCGGACCCCACCCACTACTGGGTTTGCCCCGAGGGACAGGAGAAGGCCGACTACATCCAGTGCCCCGACAACTATGCCTTCATGGAGCCCGAGCAGGCGTGCGTCGTCTGGGAGCAGTGGAAATGGATTGAGCCCTATACCAAATAAACAGCGATTAAGCTAAAACTTTGAGAGCGCAAAAAGAAAAGTTGAACCTGTCGTTTCATATGTGTTATGTTGTATTAGTTTGGCCAACTTTTGATGGGATTCGAGGGAGGGTGGATGGGTCAGTTGACAGGGAGAAGCAAATAAATTAATTATGTGAAATTATCTCGGTTTGTGCCCTGAACAAGGGCGGCATTCCAAAGAGATGCCCTTGCCGAAAGTAAGAAGTATATCATTCACCCGAGTATTCGCATTCGCATTTGAACTCGTATTCGTACTTGTATTCGTAGTCGACTGGTGTTTTCTTTCATGTTCGGATACAGATACAGATACACACTCTAGAGGTTGTTAAGGTTGTGCTATGGTATGTCTGATAAACGATAATTAGGCAGTGCGTGTCTGTTGCGCTTGTAATGTTATCTAACACCTTCGATTGCCAATCAAAATAATAAACGCTGCTGCTGCTGCTGCCGCTGCCTCTAGAGCTGCTGCTGGGACTGCTGGGGCTGCTGCTACCACAATCAATCAAGTTGGATGGCACCGACATGTGCTTTGGCTATAGACATATTTATTTAAAGAGCACGAATGAGACTGGGAGACAAGCGGAGCAAAGACGATGATGTCGATGACGAGCTCCAGTTGCTCCAGTTTTCGGGCTCAACAAAATATATGGCATATTGTATAAATGGTTAATTTTTATTTGTGTTTTGATAGTTATTGTTATTGTTATTGTTGTTTCGCTTCAGACAAGTAAAAGTCATAAATATCAAAGCGAAGGCCCCGATAAAAGTGAAAAGTACTTCAATAAATTTTTGTTAGAAATCATTGCCGCAATGCAAACAAGTTGAGACCTGAGATCCGAGACCTGACTCTTTGTCGCTGTGTGTTGGCACTCAAGTGGTGCACTCATTCGACTCGACTCGACTCGACTTGACTCGACTCGGCTCGTTGTTGCTGCTGTGAAGTGTTCATCAATGGCATCATATAATGAATTTTATTCATATTTGCTTTACGCTTTAATACAGCTCGAAAGCAACTGAAAGGCCCCGTAGCTATGCCCCAATTAGTGGCCGCCCCCCTCTGGCCTGCTCACCAACTGAAGAAAGTTTCGATGGCCTTGACAAGGCCCCCATTAACATGAGTACTCGTTGCATCTGGCTAGATGGGATCCCAGCTCCGCTCCAGACATGATAATGACAATGACAATAGGCGCAAAAACAAACCATTTGCCATAAATTACAGCTGCCTCATTTGGTAATACACAATATTGGCGTGGGCTCAGCTTCCCCAACAGCTCGGTTTTTATCAGCTGGCAGCATCTACGGGCTGTCTTTGACTCATTTCTGGGTTAAGTTGGAGCTCTTGGGGACGCAATTACTTGACTGCCACCATAGATAATTACTATAATTATATGCTCTTTCAATATTTCAGCACCTCCAAGAAGATGCACAGCTGCAGTCGCCATTGCAGCAATTTAAACTAAATAAATGCCAAATCGTGATTACAATATGATTCAGGCAATATTTGGCTAGAATTTGTACTGATAAATAGAGCTAATTAATTCTACTGCAATTGATGTGATAACGAACTGTGTTACAACTTTGGCCTTTGGCTTGCCAAGTTTGCTTTCAGTTGTAAATTTGACTTGACAAATTTGCATTTTTCATGGATTCTAATTATGAAAATCAATCCATCTCCATCAGTCGCATTCTTATTGATTGATAGCAGCAACAACAACAAGAAAGCGACTACAATCCTCTCCATGTGCCATTTCCTTATACATTCATCCGCAAAGAAATAGACAATACACAAACAGTCGGGGGTCGAGGGGGTCGGGCTGTCAGGCAGGTGAATGACAAATTGACACGTCGCAAAAATGATAAATTTACCGCTAGACAGGTGGTCGGACAGATAACAGATAACCGACAACCGACAACCGAAGCCAAAACAAAATCCAAATGACCTTTCATCAAGACTGACAAGCGAATTGAACAGCTCTCTCGAGCGATCTAGCGTATAAGCTTTTAGTCGCAGATGTGAGGTTAGCATAGGTCAAAGTTCAAAGAAGCCCAAAAACTACTCCTGCCACTCGCTTTGACGAATCCAAACACCCAAACTTTAATTCAGTTCAAGTCCATTGCTGACGTCATGCTTGCTGGTGGGTTCGCTTACCCACATCACATCAATTACAACGTTTTGGAGCATCACAGCTGCCCCATCTGATGGTCTTTCAGTGTACAATGAAAATTAAATAATTCCCTTTTAAAGGAACACATCAATAATTCAGTTACTGGCAAACGCTGCGTATGCGCAATTTATATGTATTAAAACTTGACGGCTATAAGTGTCATCCCCCAATGAGAATGCTGCATTAAGCTGCTAATTAGTTAATGTAAATAGCGGCAATAAATCAGAAATTTTAATTTGAAAAAATACACATATTTCTTGTTAAAATGCTGTGCTTTTGTGTGTGGCTAATGCATAATTTATAAAACGTGTAATTAAGATATTAAGGAGTTCATTTAAAAGCAAACCAAATGCGGTTTAAGCTGAGTATTGTTTGCCATTTTCATATACGCAATAAAATCGACAGTTCAATTAAATTTCCATCGATGGCAAAGCGAATGCGAACAGCAAGTTCTAATTTGTTTAAGACACTAAGCCAATATTTGCCAGCCATGTTTCCCCTGGAACGTGCCCCCTTGTGCCGAGCTTTCACCACACTTGCCCCACTTGCCGAACAGCTGATGAATGGCTGGAAGGCGCAGATGTCTTGTGGCAGGCTGGAAGTCTCTTGGCATATCCTACGTGTGGAAGGCGATTCATTCTGACAGGCCAACAATTAGCCAAGCCAGCTCCGCCTACAAGTCAGTTGCTATGTGCGTGTGTGTGTGTGTGTGTGTGTGTGTGGGCTTGATGTTGGTATTAGTGACAAGGCCACACCCACGCGGCCATGTTTGAATGAAATGACAGGCTGCGTTGTCGGAGGAAACGAGAAAGCGAAGCGGGACTCAGGCCGAAGAAGAGAGCTGGAACGAAATGGGAACGGAACATGCTATGCGTTTGACATGAAACAGAACAGAAGTGTACGAGTATTAAGAATTTAGGTTACACACTTTTTTTGCGAGGGGCAGCTTTGTTCACGTAAATCGACTAATAGTCCGCTGCTGTTGTTGTTGTTGTTGCTGTTGTCAACTTAAGTAAGGTCATCGAAATGTCAAAAGTTGCACTTTTCAATACAGGCACACCCACGCTTGTTGTGTGCCTGTATAGGTGTGCTCACAGTGGCAGCTAAACGCAGAACGACACGCAGTCAGCTTGTAGCCATTCACACGTTCCATGTAACAAAGTGTTTGTCGCGCTGACATTGTTGTTGCCACACTCACACACACGCACACACACACACACATGCATAGGGAAGTGTGAGTGGGTGGCACCGACAATTCGCAATTAATTTGCAGTCTTTCTGCCTGCGTCACCGTCGTCGTCATGACGAAAACACACAGAACTTATTGATCGTCTTATTCTTTTTATACGAATCCCCCTGCTGCCTCTCTGTCTCCCTCTTCTCTAACGCTGGCTTCTGCTCCGATTTGTGACCACATTTTGCCATTTTTCTGGTTTGTGTCCTTTTACTGCTACTCCTTTGCTTTTTTCGTCCTCGCTTACACACTTCAACACTTTCGGCGGCCATTTTGATGGCGATGCTCCCATTGCTCCCCTGTGCGCCTTAAAAATTCCACCACTCATGTGCCATGGTCTTCTCACACTCACACTCGCTCTCTCTCTTTCTCTCGAATTTCTCAATACATTTTTGTTGTTGCCTTTTCCTGCCTGTCATTGCCTGTTCGCTTTGTCGCTTTGTCTTATTTGATTTTAGTTTCCTTTCTAGGCATCCCACTCAGTTGTGCTCTCGCTGTCTCTCTCACTCCCTCCCTATCTCTTGACTGCCAAGCCAACTTAATTTTCATTTTATTATTTTATTGATATTATTCTGTTTGCGCAGATTCCATTATGCTTTATTGCCACCATCCTCCACATTTGATGCCCCATTATGACAAGCTTATGCTTATTTGCTATTAGCGCTGTAAATTGCCGACAAAAAACAAAGATTGGCTCGAGCTGGGACAGTTGCCAAAATTTGTTGAATTTTTTAATAATCGCTTAATTAAAAGCAAATATTTAACATCAATCCGGACAATAATTAATAGCAAACAAACGAGTAGTTGTGTAGTAGACTGAGTCAAGAGCGTAGACAAACTCATTTATTTTTCACAAAATTAATGACATTACTTCTTGGCAAATATTATTATTCATTTCATACATCTTCAATCAGACAGCTTTTTAATCATAGTCTAGAATAAAATATTATTTAATAGTATGTTTAAAAAGTACTTCACAGCTTGCAACCTGCACTTTAGTATATTAAATGTCATTAATTACAGCTGCCTGTCCAATGCCTCATCTCCTATGGGGTAGTTGCAAATGGTAATGAGCCACAACGCACTCCTGTTGCTCCTGTGAATTTTTCTGGCTGCGACAGGTGCCAGGAGCACTGACAGCAGCAACATTTGCTTAACAAAGGGGACAACACAGTAGCGGAGCAGCAGGATCAAAGCGTTAGGGCCCAGGGATTAACATAAGCAGTAGTATTATATAGTGTGGGAATAACGAGTCAAAGGCAAAGCTGACAAACATTTTGGTTAAATTATATGAGAAATGCAAGAGTTATAAATGAACTGAAATTAATTATTTCTTGAAGTATTTTAGGCTTTCTCTCGCAATCAACTGGCAATCCATTGAGAGGGAACTATGTCTCAGTGTGGGGCACTGCTGGTTTATTGCATTTGCCGATGCCTCGTGGGGAGTCTCAGGACATGGCGTGGAACAACGACAGAATCATGACATGATGGCGGCAAAGGCTGTCTATCCATCTGTCAATATCAGCAGGCGGGCGCCAGGATCAAACATCTTTCATGCCAACAGCAGTGCAAATATTTTATGGATTTTATAATTTAAACCACCTTTGACACAAGGGCATGATTTAGTTTCAGTTTCAGTTTCAGTTTCATTCTGTCGAAAACTCTGCGGTCGGAGCAATCCAATTAAGTCAACGACTGAAGTGGACGTGTGCTTGGGCTTTGAAACTACTTATTAAGACAGTCGAGCAGGCAGCCAAATGTACTATATATACTCGTATGTTGTGTAGATATTTAGTTATTAGAGAATACACATGCACACACATATCAGTGAGTATAAAAAATCAATAGGTTGGAGGCATAACGAGCAGGCAAATCGCTTTTTACCTTGCCACATCAACTCAGTCCCAAGGCCCCAGGCACAGAGTGATATTTTACAAGTGTTGCTTTTGTTGTTGTTATTGCTGCTGGTGGAGGGGTGGTTGTGGATGGGGGGTGTGTGGTGTGGTGTGGTGTGTGCTAGGGTTGGTGCTGGTGTCTGTTTTACGGTTCGCTTGCCAGCGAGCAGATGCCCTGAACCCGTCATCTAATTACGAAAAGGCGTACTCGGCTCTTATCATTTGCACAGCCCAACTCAAGGCATTAATAATTTATCACTTGGTATGGCATTCGTAGTAATAAGTGCAAATATATGGCATATTTGTGAGACATGTTTATGTCTAAGAATTTTGCATTTTTGAATTTGATTGAGTTAATTTGTTTTCTTTTTTTATTTTGATTGAACAAAGCAAATAATTTGATATTAACATATTTCTAGCAGTAATTTATTTATTCATTCAAAGTCTGATATGAGCTGTAAAATATAATTAGATACAAAAATAAATATTCTAAATAATTTGATCGTCTAAAATGGACATAATTGTTGCTTGGCTTTCATTGAATACTTATCCTTATTTCCTTGAGGAAGCGTATCAAGTGTTCGGCGTCCTTTCTCACAGCAGCTGCGGTTGTTTTCCATGCAGTCGTTGTGGCTGCCAACTGGCAGGAATAAATTCATAATTGAAAATAAACATTAGGGCATGTAAATTAAAATGGTATGCCAGGAATTTTTGAACATGCTCGCTTCAGTTCAGTTTCTCGATATAAATAGAAAGGACATTTTAATACTTCTTTGCAGCGTCTTGACAGTTTTATTGTTCAGATGCGTGTTGACTTTGAAATGCAAAAGTATTCTGAAATAAATAGAATTAGCTTTTATATGCATATCCGATGTCAACCCATGTCCATGGGGCTAATTAATGCCTGGCATCCTCTTTGTGGATAAAAAACAATTAGCTTGCAAATTAAAAATGAATTAAATTTGAAGTGCTTGGCAAATCAATTTGCTGACGTGCGAGAGAAATTGCGATGTTGTTTTCAGCACACCGAGAGGAAGTAGGAGTATAACATAAATTTATACGATATATATAATATATTATACTTAGCTCTGGCTTTGTTTGGTCTATTGTGGGCGCCTAACGAGCTGCCCCGTTTATATTTCTTTTGGTTGCGTGTCTTTTGTACATTTCTCTGTGGTTTGCCTCTGGCTTTGCTGCGGGCTCTGCTGGTTTCTTTTTGTTTTTCTTGTTTTTTTTGGTAATGCTGCGAGCCGCCCACGCGTCTTGGCCACTGGCAATATAACCTTGTTTTCCAACCACTTTCCGACATAACCGAAAGTACGTTAGCCCGACAGCACGTTTCTGGCGTCTGTGCTATATAATGTTCCCCTTACGATTGTGCGAGTATATAAGACTGGCTATATGCTTCATGTTCAAGTCGTGGCCCAAACAACGACACACAAAACGCACACCCGCTGCGGCACACCTTGATTTACCTTGCGGCAAACTCAGAGTCAGGCCAGGCGTGGCAGGAGACTTGTCCTGCTTTCGGCATTGCTGCTGCTGCTCGTATCGATCGTCTGCTTAAAAAGTCTTGCTTTTTCTTCCCTCTTCCTTTATTTTTCACACTAGCAATAGTTTTGGTATGATTTTGCACACGTAATTGCTTTTACGTGGCCGAAATTTAAAGTTTGCACTCTGATGGTGGCTTAGTTGTAGTTGTTGCCTCGTTGCAACTCTCCATGTGCAAGTTTGTGCATATTTAGCAAAGTCAGTCACGAACTGGGAACCCTCAGTGTGCATCTGCAAAGCGAACACTTTATTGTCACAGCCCGTAAGTGGGTGTACTTCGAGTTGTATTTGTTTGTTACACAAAATACATAAATTATTAGATAGAATCCAGCCAATACTCGATCCCGTACTTATACTCGTCCTTGTCTTTGTACTTGTACTTGGACTAATGGCAAACTTTACCCTTCGTTTGACTTTTATGAAAGTTGTCGCAAATGTATTTCTAATGGCTTTATTAATGTACAAATAGACAGTGGCAAAGAGCAATAGAAATGTACAAATAAGTAGCCAATAAATAATTGTTTTTATTTGTATTGTCTCTTTTTCATTGCAAAAGTTTGTGATAATGACAAAAATAATACAAATTCGAATCGAACAGTTCTTTTATACATTAAAGTATTACATTTCAAAACATATTTAGTCTATTCACGAAATACATATGTTGTTATCATAATAAGCAATTTAAATAGTTTAAATTTGACTATTTTTGATTGGCTTTACAACTTTAAATATATATATAAATGGATCTCTTCTCTTTTTAAGAACTCAACAAATGGAAAATGGAAAATTAAAATCTCATTTATTGCAAAATGTATAAAAATAAACTTAAAAAGCTCATCTGAATAATGTCATTACGCACAAACCAAATGCACGTCTCTTTGGCTCATTTAACTTGAATAATTATATACTCGTACTATCACTTTGATGGCAACCTTTGACATGACTCTGCTCGGCAATCTTGGCACAGAGACTGCTGTGTGTAAATCAGAACACAATGACTTTAATAAGCCGCAAAAATGGCGTGGCATTTAAACTCGAGAGCATAAATAAAATCTTGATAAATTGCGAAAAAGTGCCTGGCAAAGTGATAAATGACAATGAAATTGCCAAATTTTTGGCACCCAAAAGGTCTGCGACAATGCGCAGCGTGTGGGACGAAGTCCCCGTCGACTGATGGAAGATTCAGTTGTGATTGGAATCTAGACTGCAACTGCAGTGCGTCCGAGATATCCAGAGACATCAGATATTAATCAGTGCCATTTGTACTTGCTGACGGCTCGAACAATGCCAATAAATAGACTTCGGTTCATTGTTGTCGTGTGTTTGCTGCTGGCTTGTGTGTGTTTGCAATTGTGGAAATTAAAGGAAAATTGTCATGTGCTCTGGTCCAATTACACTATTATGCAGATTGAAAAAAACAGTCTGAGAATAGGCAAACGCTTTGCCGAATGACTTACATAAGCCCCCAAAAAGTATGCAACAAAAACATGGCAAATGGTGGAAATGGCGCAAGCCACAGAGAGAACAAACAAACAAATGGCACAAAATAGAGAATAAAACAAAATATGCAAAGAACTAAGACGAATTTGGAAGTAAACGCCTAGACAGGTAGAAATTGATTTTCTTTTGCGTGGGCAAAAACAAATGCTAGCCAAAGGCAAAACCATAAGACAGCAAAAGCGCGAATAGAATTTTATTCAAATGTGCTCAACTAGGCGAGAGTAATGTGCATGGGAAAAGAAGCAGGAGGCGGCGAGGCGGGTGGCAAGGCGGTGAGAAAGCATGCCAATTGGTTGGCTGCCACATGATGGCGCATGCGTCATATCCTGCGCCGTGGAAAGCTCACGACTTGGCACCAGAGACAAGAGACCAAAGACGAAAGCCAGAGCCAGAGCCAGAGACCGTGCAGCTGGAATTCCAGGCTGAATACCGAAAAATGACGGTATACAAGCAGCGACGTGAAGCAGCGCCAGACAGAAGTTACCTTTGCTCCTGCCCGGACGACACAACGCACGCTGCTATTTGCTGTCGTTGTCGTTGTCTGGCCTCGGCCTTCCACACAAGAGTTGAAGAGTTGTCAAAAATTACATTAAATAATTCCGAGAGTCAAAAACTAATTTTCGTGCTACGGAAAATTAATGCATTCAATTTAATTGCAATTTTTGTCAACGGCTAAACGGTCGAAACGGGCGTAAGCGAGTGCAGAGTTAGAGTGTCAGAGTGTCAGCGTGTTCGGTGTTTTCGTGGACTGTGTTCGGTTTTTTCGGCTTGGATTGTATCGCGTGTTTTTTACATAACCCAATAGCGAACGGTGTGTCGATTCTCGAGCAAATCCTTGCAATTCCTGGCGCGCATTTCATCCTAATTGCCTAATTGCTGCTAACCCTCATAACGAACGTGGCGTCCAACGAAGGCAACAACAGCGCCGCGGGCAGTGGCGCGGAGTCGGCCGCCCTGTTCTCCAAATTGCGTAGCTTCTCCATTGGCAGCGGGCCCAACTCGCCGCAGCGTGTTGTCTCCAATTTGCGCGGGTTTCTCACCCACCGCCTCAGCAATATCACACCGAGCGATACAGGTTAGATGCCACATGCTATGCAAATCAAAAAACAATATTTACAGTGCTCAGCCTCATAGATAGGGCATTCTATGTATATTCTGTTGGAAATTGCCCAACGATTTATTTCGAGTACTTACATAACCTGAGCATGGGCCTCTGAATATGCATATAATTAAAATTAAACAACTTCTCCCATACAAACACAAACACAAGCCGTACAAAGGCTGCAAGTGTTTCGTTCTCAGCATTCACCTCATCTCTGTCCCTCGTCCCCGTTGTCCTTTGGCAAACGCAAACGCAATCGCAATCGCACACACATACACTTACACATACACCTACACGCACACAAATACACACTCTAACGGTGGCTTATACAGTTCGCTACGTCTCCCAAGGCTCAAGGTATAGATAGACACATTTGTTTAACGGCACGAATGAACTTTCTGCTTCGTCTCGCCGTGAAACGAAACGGAATGGAACAGTTACAGTTGGTCTCCTAACGTATCAGCGGCGACAGCGTGAGCGCTTCCTGCTCTTATGCAATGCAGATATGAACACGAATGATTGAATACTATAGTATATAGCTCCGAGTTTAGTTGAACAATTGCTGGGAGCAAAACTGATAACAAATATTAAACAAAAGTTGGCTCGACAAATAAATGAATTTTCTATCTTATATTATGATATGAAATGATCTATCAATAATCAAAAATTTAATGTTTCTTCTACTAAAAATATTGCACAAATTTATTTTCAATTTTCGACTAAATATATTCCACAAGTTTACATATAAACTTATTTGTCAATCATTATTTACTTCAATTATATATGAAGAATATAATTAAATTTAACCATAAAAATGTTTTAGTAAAATTTAGATTTATACTTGGAAATCATGTTAGCTTTTGCTCTCCTCTATATTTCCATATTTCGATTTTAGAAATACAATTTCAATATTTGTTAAAACCTAAAATAAACTTAATAGTCAAATTAATAAATCGCAATTCTGATTATCTGCAAATATCATGCATGATGTTGGCAAATGCTCTTAATAGAATATATTTTCTTAGCTGGAACAAGTAAAGTGAAGCTGAAGCTGAATATTATGAAATAATTGTAAATACATTTTCTATCCTTCATTTACAAATGTATTTGTTATACATTATGTATGCCACGACCTACTCACTTCATATGATTCGCCATCAACTCATTTAAATTCAATTTAAATTCAAATTTAGCCATGTTATGCTTATTTATATTATTAAAATTAAAGATGCATGTTAAGATTGCCGTGTCTAATGAACTCTGTGTGGTTTCTCATTAAGTTGTAAAAAAGCGCTAAATTATTAGACTGGCAAAAATGTTTGAACACGACTGGAACTTTGTCATAAAAGGCAGGTAGCCAGTTTGCGGAATTTACACTGCTGGTGTCTGCTGTGTGTGCTGCGGATGCTGTGGCTGCTGCATAATGAAGGCAATAAATATAAATTTCCCACACAAACACGAAAAACAACAGAGAAATATAAACAAGACAACGGCTGCCTCGTCATTAGATTGTTTGCCTTGTTTGCCCTTGTAGACGCGTTTGTAACGCTGATGTGTTCATAGCGGTTTCATGTCAAAACAAAAAGGGCGCACCGTCATTCGGTCGTGGGGTGGCTGGATGTCGACCCCATAGCCAGAATAGCCAGGACCATGACAGGCAAAGGCAACAGCAAAGACAAAGGCTGCCTGCCGCATGCCTCGAGGCAGCCGAGGCAGCCAGGAAGGTAGCTTGTAATAAGCCAAACGAGAAACAAGTAACGCATTTGTCTTGATGCTGTCTGATAAAACGCCAACCCCAGAGCAGGCCCACAGACCGCAGAGCAACCAGCAACAGCAACAGCTCGAGGGTTGCACCCTGCCACATTGAGCCATCAGCCAGAGGTCTGTGCGTGGCAGGCAGCATCGATGTCGACATCAAAAGTCGTAAAACGGGCGCTGATGGTGTTGTTGATTGGCAAGCATTTGTAGCGCTACAAATGTTCACATTTTCGGGCTTAAAACTGGCCATGTGATAAGACTGAACTTGCTGGAAGCGTTGCCATTAATCAGACTCCTTCTAAATGAACTGCCGCATACGTAATGATAGTTCGCTGCTCTCATAGGTAATTTATGAGTCTATATTGCAGGCAAAAAGCAATAAATGCTCCAAGTCTAAGTTATTTATGAGCAAATCAATTTGTTCCCCTGGTCGAAAAGTATAGCAAAAATAAAACTACAACACTGTGTGCGAAATTAGACGCCTTCAATAGGCAACTGACCACGCCCAGTTAATGTTTTGATTTATTGACAATGTGGCCATGTGAGGGAGGACACGCATACGCCCCGTGGTACCGACAAAACACAACCAAATTGCCAAAGCTACGCATAATGTATATGCTTTTATTTTTACGATTATGCGTGCGAGAAAAAGCTCGACATGGCTCTACGATGCCTCTCAGCCGGAGCCCCAGTCTGAGCCCGAGCTTGGGCTGCCTTCAAGCTAAGTGGCCGCGTATCCTTTGGGAATTGATAAAAGCCATTTTAAGCTTGTACAGAAACAATGACAACAACTGCGAGCAGAAGAGCATAAGAGCAGATAAAGCATCTCCGACACGTTCTGGGATGTAAGTGATGCTATTGGGATTTTGATAATTCAACTGTCCCGGGGCAGTCGTAGAGCCAGCACTTAATGTGGCTCGTTTGTAACTTTTGCAATTAAAAAACGTGGTATTCTGTTGGCCGCGAGCAAACCAATTAAGCTAACCCAATTGCAGTGAAATCGATAGGGCCCAAAAGACGGCGACATAAAGAAAAGTCAATTAAACTTGAAACAACCCGACGATGGCAAAGG
Source organism: Drosophila pruinosa (assembly GCA_018150935.1). NCBI lineage: Eukaryota > Metazoa > Arthropoda > Insecta > Diptera > Drosophilidae > Drosophila > Drosophila pruinosa. The sequence continues at coordinate 9,029,844 of JAECWR010000094.1, read as the reverse complement.
CGGCAATGAAGTAGACAACGAGGTTTGGGAAACAGCGGTCGCTTGACTGACAAAAGAGGGTTAAGGCCACAGAGCCATAGAGCAAAAGGGCGCTGGCTAATCGATCAAGTGGTTCTTGTCTTTCTTTACCTCACCTTACCTATAGCCAGCCATTGGCCAGGCTCAGCTTAACATGTTGGCCATAAACTGCGCACAGTTCATTAGATGAGCGCAAATTGCACAAGTTCACATATCATTTATCAATGAGAGAGTCCAGAAGTAGGCAACGCGTACAGTGAGTGCCATTAATATGCTTACGCCTCAGCACACAAACACACTCTCACATAAGTGTGAGTGTGAGTCGGAGTCCGAATTGTGTTTTACAACCCTTCGCTTGCCACTTGAGCAAAGCAGCTTACAGCACTTCAACAAACGTCTAGGGGGGCCAATAGCATATGCCTGTGTGTATGTGTGTGTGTATGTGTGTGTGTGTGTGTGTATGGCCTATTGTGTCGACGTGAGAAACGCGGCTTATGATAAACATTATGATTGGATTGCCATGTGATACCCACAACAAATGCGCACATTTAAGTATTATTGATTTATTAAGAAATGTACCTGCTGATATCTCTGTAATTTTTTTATAACAAATGCCACAAACTAGGTCATTTATATTGTTGCAATATTTATGAGTTTTGCCAACAAAGATACACACAATTTTATTTTACGCTGATTACCTCGCCCGTCAGACACACCCAGTACCCAGCACTCGGCTACAGTCGCTGCAAAAAGTACTGCGCCACAGGCAGCTGAAAAATAAATGTAATTTCATTTTGCGCTCCTGCCTCCTTCCCCTTTCGTTTTCCCTTTTCCTTTAATCCCCACAGCTTTGCTAAAAATGGCAAACTGCTGTGAAGTTCCCAAGGCAACGGCAAAAAATGCGGCAAAAGTCGCTGATCATCCTCGGAGGTGTCTCAAGGTGAAGTATCTCGATGGGGGTGTTGAAATCATACACTCCAAGAATCAAGTACTTTTGTCTTCTGAGAACTTAAAGCTGCCTTTGTTCATAACTTATGCAAAGATGGGGGATGAGGAGCAGATTCCATTCTCAGCTGCTCCATTTGCCAGGCAGCTCAAATTGCAGGCGAAAATTTCATTTGTCGTTGTCGACTGTGCTAAAAGTGCACTATGAGTGTTCTCAAGTCTGTCTGCGAATAGATTCAATTTCCATTCACATTGCTGGGTGTGGACTTCCTCTCGTATGTGAAATGCAACTTGAAGCACAAATGTTGCTTTGAAAGTCCAAGACCTACTTAGTTATGTACGCTCGACTAGCTAATTGCTGTGGGGAAATATGAAAAGGAAACCCAAATAGAGCGTCACAGGGATAATGAAGAAGGAGCCAGAGCTAGAGCCACACAAAAGGACGCTGAGCAGGGGCTAAATTTAATGTTGGATGAACGCAGTCCGAAAATGTTTTATGAGCTGGGAAACTCATCAGCTGTCCAGGGTTTTGCCAGTCACTGCGGAAGCGGAAAAATCAATAAAATTATAAAGGCGTAAATATAAATTGGCGCTTTTTGATGATGTATAGTATACACATACTTGTGTGTTTTGTACACATGTGTGTGTGCCAAGACTTTAATTTTTCAGCTGGTTTTGGCTCTCTGGCATTGTTAGAACAAACATGTTGTTGGCACACGTTTCTGCACTTGACTCGAGTCGCTGCTGGCAGCAGCAACCCCTGGCTTTGATAAAAAAGAAACCTTCGCATGAGTGTATGAGTGTGTGAGTGTGTGAGTGAGTGTAGCAACCCCAGGGTCAAGTACAACGACCCACCTGGGCGCTCGCTCTTGCCTTGTTATTATAGTTATGGGCCTGGAGCATAAAAAACCAAAATTAAAGTCGTTGCATGAAAAATAACATTGAAACACACTGCACACGAGACATACGATAATTGACTCATGTGGCTTGGCATAAGGGCGGGCCCGATCCGCTGAGCTCCCTCCAGGCATAGACACAGCAAAGTTTGGGGAATAACATACACACACACACATACACGAACGTGGTCATGAAAATTTAATGATAAAACGAAATGTTTTTCTAACGTCTCATGTATACCAAAGAGGAGCAGCAAAGTTTGATGGGGGGACTGAGAACAGGGGATGAGTGTATGTGAGTGTATTCATACCCTGCACACGTAAAGTTTTATGTTGTGTCTATTTGGGGGTGCGTTGCAAGGTAAATAAATGTTGAAATTAGATCAGCCCATCTGACAGGGAGAGCAGATCCAACAGCTCAAATAGAAAAGCAGAAAAAAGTGTACAATTTATGTGTACGAAATGTAGTTCGAATAAGGTAAGTTAAAAGGTAAATTTGTGCAGTAATTATTCGAATTTAATATCCACATAGTTTGGCTTAAAGTTGCACTCGCCGATAGGGTTGAAAAAAAAATGAAACTGGAGTTGGAAATGAGATTGCTCGCGTGCTATTCAAGAGGTGCTTATCGCCATTGTATAGCAGTGATTATAATTACAGTCTGGCACAAGACTCGAGTGAGGGCACGCGACTTTGGAGGGCATAATTATAATAATCTTTTGCATATAACATTTCTATACGAATCTACATATATACGTGCTTCAATCACAATGAGGGAAAAAGCAATTGAATTGATTGCCTTTTGTCCCAATGCTGACTGATATGAATATTTAATGCTTTGATTATAGAATATTTTTGGTACTCGTATTTGTTTTATGATTGAAATGTGTGTTAATTGTGCAAACTAATCTACATATGTACCTATGTCCTAAAATGGCAATGTGAATATCGAACGGGAATTGTGTGAAATAATCTTAACAAATACACTTTTTGTTCACCAGCAGGCATCCTTTTGCAACACAGAAACAACATTTCAATCATAAAATCAAATCAAAATCAAACAAAACTATACTTTAAAGAACGAATCAATTGTACTCTTATCAAATAATAAACTATTCTATGCCGTAAAAGTGAAAAAAAAGAGCTTCTGCTTAAGCAAAAAACAAAACAAAAAAAAAACAAATCAAATAAAGAAAAACCTAACGAAATCTTGTTTCTGTGTCGTTAAAGGTTGTTCACTGGCATGCCAACAACTTGCACACCAACAACTACAACTACAACTACAACAACAACAACACGAAATCATGTAAAACACAGCTGAAAGTGCAACATCGAGCATAAGAAACAATACAGTTAACCAGAGAGATCAGAGACCACAACAGAAACCACCTCAAAAGCAAACCAATTGCAACTGCACCTCAAGTAATTAACGTGCAGGCGACGAACGAAACGAATCGGAATCGGAAACGGAAGCGGAAGCGGCCATATTGAAAGAAAGAAAACGCTGCACAATTTCCGGCAGCGGTCATGAAATTGAAAAGCGGCAGAAGCACGACAAAACAACAATAAAAAGCGAGAGAGACAACATTGAGTACAAAGAACAAAAAAGAGAGCAAAAAAGAAGGAGACAAACGAATTTCAAGCAATAAAAAAAGTCGACGAAAGGCAGCAAAATGGCCGCATTCCAAATACCTCTGATCAATCTGGAGCTGCGTGAGGTGAAGGAGATTGTGTGGGAGAAGATACAGGAGCCGGTGAATCAGCGTCGCCTCATTCTGGTCATTGTGTCGATTGCCCTGTTGCTGGACAACATGTTGTACATGGTCATTGTGCCAATTATACCCGACTATCTGCGCGAGATTGGCAGCTTCGACGATGGGCCAACACCTCCGCCATTGCGCGACAATGTCACCGGTCGCATCATACCAGTGCATCGTGACCATCATGGTCAGGACTCGGCCACCGGCATACTGTTTGCCTCCAAGGCCATCGTTCAGCTGATGGTGAATCCCTTTTCGGGCGGCCTGATTGACAAGATTGGCTACGACATACCCATGATGATTGGCCTAACCATCATGTTCTTCTCCACGGCTGTCTTTGCCTGCGGCAGCAGCTACAGCGTCCTCTTCTTTGCCCGCTCTTTGCAGGGCGCCGGCTCCGCCTTTGCGGATACATCGGGCCTGGCCATGATTGCGGATCGTTTTACCGAGGAGAATGAACGTTCACAGGCGCTGGGCATTGCGCTGGCCTTTATCAGTTTTGGCTGCCTGGTGGCGCCACCTTTTGGCGGTGCCCTGTACCAGTTTGCCGGCAAAGAAGTGCCGTTCCTTATACTCGCTCTGGTCTGTCTGCTCGATGGTCTAATGCTGTTGCTGGTCATGAAGCCCGTCAAGGAGCAGCTGAAGCAGAGTAAAGAGGTTTCCACCCAGACCATTCCCATTTGGCGACTCCTCATGGATCCATATATTGCCGTATGTGCCGGCGCACTGACCATGTCCAATGTGGCGCTCGCCTTCCTCGAGCCCACCATATCGCTGTGGATGGAGGACACCATGACAACGGATAATTGGAAGATCGGCATGGTCTGGCTGCCCGCCTTCTTTCCCCATGTGCTGGGCGTGGTTATCACCGTCAAAATGGCCAGAAAGTATCCGCAGCATCAGTGGCTAATGGCAGCCGGTGGCTTGGCTCTGGAGGGCTTCTCCTGCTTCATCATACCGTTCTGCGAAGGCTACAAGATGCTCATGCTGCCCATCTGCGTCATCTGCTTTGGCATTGCGCTTATCGACACCGCCCTGTTGCCCACTCTGGGCTACCTGGTGGACGTACGCTATGTGTCCGTATATGGCAGCATCTATGCCATCGCCGACATCTCCTACTCGATTGCCTATGCCGTGGGTCCGATTATTGCCGGCGGCATCGTGGAGGCAATTGGATTTATGTCACTTAACTTTCTCATCGCCTTCTCGAATCTTGCCTATGTGCCTGTTCTGCGCAAGCTGCGCAACATCTATGACTTCAAGCCGTTCGAGAACGAGGCCAACATCTTGATGCAGGATCCGCCAAACAAGGAGTATCAAACGTATGTCATGCACGACCAAAAGCCAGTTGAGGGCGAACTAAAGAATCACCTGGAGTACGGCCAGCAATATCAGCCGCAGCAGGAGACCAATCTCGATGAGCAGCAGCAGTACGATTATCAGTCGCAGTCGGGCTATCAACAGGCGGCTGGAGGTGGCTACCAACAGGATCAGAACTACCAGCCCGGCTACCAGGAGCAGGGCGGCAGCTACACCCAACAGAGGGTCGCGAATCCTTTCCAGCAGCAACAACAGCAGCAGCCACAGCAGCCACAAAGCAGAGGTCCTGCCGCACCAGCGAATCCATTTAGACAAGGATTTTAAACTGTTGTCTTATTCAAAACTAACATTTATTTACACATGTTTATATCGTTTATTTGTACATCTTTGAGTCGATTGTTTGTACATTTCGTTAGAATTCTGTTACACTCAAGGCAACTTTTATTGCGTATATCGTAAGTCGAATCTCGTAATTCGAATATCGTAAGTCGAATATCGCAAGTCGAATATCGTTAGTTGAATATCGCAAATCAAATATCATAAATCGGCTCTCGTTATTCGAATATCGTAACTCGAATATCGCAAGTCGAATATCGTTACGCGTATATCGTATGCACATAGATATTACCTATTTATAGTAAGTGGTACGTACACTATAAAAAGCATAATCGTAGCGTGCAATTAGTTAAAGCAGCTGCTAGTTAATGCCAAGCACTTGTTTTGTATCATACACCAGAGCGCAGATTGAGCTTAAGGTTAAAGGTTACACATAGCATATACATACATACATACATACATACTAGCATAAATAGGAAATGCACGCATACATATATATACATTTACTTATAGTGCGCGATGTGGACCGACTTGTAACATCGGCCTGGACGCCTATGCCCTATACTCAGTACTCCAGCTGCCGTTTTCGTGTCTATCAGTGAAGCTAGAGAAACCAAAGCATAGTCATAGTTACGATCAGCAACGGCAACTGTTGCTGTTCCCATTAGCTATCGGATCTGCATAAGTTATACACTATATACATTATACATACATATTTATACAAACTAGCTGTAAGCGGTGCTGCTGACTCGGCTCCACTGTGCCACAAGCGCCGTCCTTTAACAAGCAATGACATCAATATCGCAGACATATCACAATTTGCACAAACTCTGAACTCGGAAAAGTATCCCCCCAATTGGAGTGGCATATACTCCCCCCTTCGGGTGTCATTGTGACGGACTTGTGGGCTAGCAGAAGGTGTCTGGCCAGCAGCGCTATATGATTTGTGTTTTAATGGCATTTTGCGTTCATTTATATTTGAACATAAGACACAACCAAGGTAACGATACATATCAGAGTCTCGATGGCTCGCCTGTTAAAATTACCAAAAGTGATATTAACTATTGCTATTAGTATATAGTTCGTACTTCTACGAGCATATATGCTCGTATATATCGCATCATATCGATCAACTATTTTTAGGCCCTACTATATATACAAATTACGACGATATACTCGTACTCGTATAATGAAAATATTAGATGTTTCAGATTTACCTACCAATCAATTATTATTTGCTTGTCGACTCTATGTGCAACATGGTAGAATCGCCACCCCCTCTAGCCCCCATCTGGGCCTGGATATGGGTGCGCAAACAGCCGCCGTAGTAGCTCAACGATAGCATAGCATTAAATGTGTGTACCTTATGTGTATGTAGCATAACTAAGTAACTCTAACTGTACTACTTACGATACCATGTCATATTATGCATGCATCTGAGTCTATACTCAATCATGATGATGATATTGTAGGTATATTTCTACTCGTATTGATTGCACCAGTTTTTGAAGGCAGTTTACTGCCCCTATATTATACACCCACGTACGTCTAGGCTTAGATAAACTGAATTTTTGTATACATACCTACATATATTACCAATACCTATCAACACCAGCACTGTGGCCATGTGTGTACGAGTACTCGTATGCATGTGGCATAGCTATGGTGCATGTATTGGTTGAATTATCTTATAGACAAACTTGAACATTCTGTATCCGTAAACATATCAGTGACACGGCCATTTTCAACTTATACATACATATAATATATACAAACAGCAAAGTTATCTAATCTAGTAATAACCTACACATGCATAGCCGTATGTGTGGAGTTTATTCAAATTGAAAGTGAACATTTGTTTGACATATACTTATTTCCCATCTAGTATGGTAAATGCACTGATTTTAAAGCAATTAGTTAAGCAAAAATGTAGAGAGGAGTTATATTTAAATGCACGGAATCTTTTCAATTCTGCGAGTATCTCATCTAGCATCTATATTTGTTTAATTGATTTTCAGAATATACCAAGACACACACACACACATATATATATATATTATAATACAAACCTATAATAGTACATATTAACAAGCTTTAGTAATATGTAACAAACATAATGAATAAAACTCATGAAAAAATCTCCCATCAAATGTATCAATTAAAACAACGTGCGATCGCGTGCGAACAGAATCTTAACGCAAAACTATATATAAAAACATATATAGATAACAAATTTACATACAATATGAAAAACAAAAAAATTAAAAATAGTGTATAAATCTGCGAGAAATCTGAATTCCAAGACAAGATCACATCAGGATCACAGGAAATCCTCTCAAAGCATATAATAGCAAGATCTTAAAGATATTGTTCATGCGGAAATAAGACAGAGAAAAATAAATATAATTAATGTATCAATATTATAGTTAAATACACATATGTATATTTAATGGGCATTTCTAAAAGCAATATACAAACTAATTACGAGAATAAACAAAAGAAGTTGCAGTACTCAAGTGTATCTGCACGTTATGTTAATTAAACCTTCTAGATAACCCTAGTTTATGTTCTCTCAGCCTAAGGAGCAGAGATCATTGAATAGAAGTCAAATATACATGCATATATTATTTGAAGAATCTTCCAAAATCGTTTTAAAATTAATTATACAATATTGTACATTTTAATTAAAGATTTAGCAAAGCGACTTGAGAAAGCCCTCGAATACTTTTAACTTATTAAGTGAATACTCGTCCTTTGGCTCGAAGTGTTTACAGTGTATATCAAAAGTATTCGTAGCTGTTGCTTGCCGAAGTTTGCTAACAGTGCCGGTTATGTGTAATATCTAACGAAATTTTATATGAATAAATAAAATTGAGGAAAAAATAAAGAAGAAATTAAAGAAAATATATCTGTACGTATTGTAAAAATTAATATGCTGCTAAAGAAATATATATAAATAAATATGTATTTATAAAAAAAAAACACAAAAATAAAATGTAACATAAATATAATTGAGTAACAAAATGAGAAATTATTTGCAAACAAAAAATACAAATAATTTGGAATTTAAATTCAAAATAAACATATGTATTTAAAGTGTTAAATGTTCAATAGCATATTATAATTACTTAAACAAACTGTGCGCATTACATGCTATTATTATGATTTCGAGAAAGTATAAACAAATTCAAGAAACTATATTAAAATAATTCAAAATTAAGATTAACGAATATTCAAATAAAATGCGACTAAAGTTCATTAAGTGTTTGTTATACGTAACTATGATTTAAACAATTTCGAACGTTAATTACATTTTAAAGAAAAGCCCTAAATAAATGCCGCCACAGTTCAGTTTTGTATATTTACAATTAATTTGATATGTAAGTTTTGATCAAAGTGTTTCAGATAATGTATTTAGGTACTAGTGTATTACAATTAACAAGAATTAACTATGTTAAATTATTCGCAATTTGTTTCAGCTAATGTTATAGACGTTTGTGTTATAGTACTTGTAATATTATACATATAAATATATTAACATTATATTCTAGTAATAAATCAATGAATACGTCTAGGCATTCAAAAACAAACTAACACTCAAAACTCAAATTCAAATTCAAATTCAAACTCAAATTCAACGTCACACTCAAAGTATACTACCTAACCCAGTTCTGTAACGTTGCTGTTCAATTTCAAAGTCTATCCAACTTTACGAGTACTCTATAACTAAATTCAGTTTCTTACTTATCCACTTAAAGTTAACAATTACTTTTAACTATCCCAAAATTAAAGCAATTGAAAAGCTACTGCTTAGAAACGACTTAAGATACTGATGCATGCAAATAAGGAAACAAACAAGCCAATTTCAATAAAAATCAAATTTATGCAAATCATGAGAAAAAGCCAATCTTCGGTTAGCCGAAGCACCAAATATCCTTGCAGATCTACATAATAGATAGAAACTACAATTACGAATATATTCGTTTTTTTCCCCCTTCAATTTAATCAAAATCTGGAAGGATATTCAAATGCAACCGGAGTAGACATTTGACCCATCAACATCGTGTTGAAATATTACCAAAAATTCTTCATACCAAAAATATATCATGGCTAATGGCAAACGGTAATGAATTATGAATTGCGAATTGAATGAACAGCAAACAAAATAGTATGAATACATACAGTACTCAAAACGAATAAACAGAAAATGGTACGAGTCAGTGAAAAATCGAATGAATAATGCATATTACAGAGCGAAATACACATAAAACAACAAATAACAAATACTATTGAAATATAATTGTTAACCATGAAAAAAAAGAACGGAAACAAGTCTTTCAATGGGACAATGCTATTAATTATATTAATTAGTTAATGAAAACTGTGGCAGAGAAGTGGAATGAAGGGACGCCAGGGATGCCTATGTATAAGTTGAAAGTTTGACTTGCAACTTCAGGTGGAAGGCAGCCAACTTTTGCAGCAAACTTTGCTAATGGTGGTTGGTGGTTGATGGTGGCTGGTGGTTCATGTGGCTCATGGACTCATCAAAGTTATCAAGCCAGCCAGCCAGGAGTGGGAAGCCGAAGTAAATTGTGTGCGTGCCCTGCGGCCAGAAATTTGGACGTGGAAAATGAAAATGATTTTGTGTTTGCAATTTCCATTAGCAACTTTTGCCCCAGCTCCACGTGAAACCAGGACACGCATGAAGCTGAGCTGGAGACCAAGGGAGAGCACGTTTGAACCACCGGACAAGTTAGTTATTACAGTCTATAGATACATACTGATACTATGTATCTTTAGCTGAATGTATCCACAGTCTACAATAACGGTCAGTTTAGCTAACCACAACTACGATTCGTTGCAACAATACGAAAGCAATTTACGCTTATTTCAACTCGAACAATTAGAAAAATATTTCGAAATGCCTCAATGCGGCAGTTAATTTGAGTTTGCCACATAATGGGGTGTGGGAGCTTAGCTATCCCAAGAACAGTAAAGGGCAGTGGGGGGAAGGAAACAAAAGCGGCAAAAGCGCAACCGAAGGGTCCAAAACAGCATTGAAAGTGGCGTAAAACAGCAGCGCTAAGACCGTAAAGGATTTACGGCTCAATTGTTACGTGTGCGTGCAGCCTTAAACAAGAGCAACAAACAGGAGAGGTAGCAGCTGAAGCTGGAGCAGACCGAGAGCCACCCTCAAATGGATAAATTGAAGCGAAGCCCTTTACGAGCAGCGAAAACGAACAAAAGAAGCAAAGACCCATTCTGGCATTCATTTATTCATCCATTCATTTATTCCACAATGTTATGACCATACAGCATCCGCCCCGACAGCAACACCAGCTCCAGACCTTGCCGCTCCTGCTGGGGTCACAGCTTGTTTCGACTGGTGTTTTATGTAGTCGAAACGTGTCGCGTCGCGGGGCGTTTTCCGATTTGTTTTGCCTTTTTAAATTGTTCTGCTTCATTTGCTCCGGTTTCGGCGAGAATGCAGCAAAGATTTGGCAATTATTTTACACGGATTCAGCAAGTTGCGCTAAATACCAAGCATACCTTTGCGTGTTCTGCATTTCCGATTAACTCAGAAAATAGATCGATTATATCTTCAGGTTCCACATGTAGATTGCTTGTCTGCATCGCACCCCTCATCGCTCTAATGAGCTATGGTCTTGGGGTTGACGGCCGCCGAATTGCAATGCTGCCAGCAGAAACATTATTCTTCACTGGGATTACATTTTTATCGCCATCTCTGACAGGCGGCAGCAGTTTGCTGTCGTCTGGGACTCCGCCTCCTAGCCAAAGACCCGCAATGAATTCGAGCGTGATTTTTGCAGCTTAATAATGAGCATGTTGGTTTATTGAAGCGTTTTATTGCTGCTTGTTAAACAGTAGGCGTGTGGCCAACAAGCTCCATCGTTGTTGCTACTGCACACTGGATCCGTCAGGGGTCAAAAATGAATAATTTGAAACGCAAAATATTGGATCGATATTGATCAGATCTCGAATAAATTTATTATAAATTCAAACTAGCACCCAAAGAGCGTAGGATAAAAGAAAATGCTTCAGAGCACGGCTTGCAAAGAAAGTTAAAATAGGCTGGCTTATTTTATAAAAATAAATAAATATTTAATTCACTGTGGGTTGTGCAAATCGTTTATTAAGTTATGGTCAGCTCTTTGGCCCTCTTTAAACTTTTTTGCACATTATTATTCATATTTAATGATTATAAATGTGTTTAAAATGTGAGTTTCAAAGCAAGTTCAAAAGAATTTCAAACATTATTTATGTAAATATATTTGCACAAACTTAGCATTGATGGGAAAGAAATAGATCAGGGCTTTAAAAACTATATTGATTGACTGCACTGAAAAAACCGAATGTTTCTGCGAAGTTCTAATTAAAATCAAGAACCACAACTAATAAATCTTTTGCGTTTGGCATTTTCAAATTGATTATCGACACTCTTGTGATTATTAGCTTTGTTACGTTTTTAAATATTATCCATCTTGTTAATGTATTTTGAATCTCATTACGTTCGGACAAGAAGCAAATATTTAGTGCTAATATAAGGCTCAGGTTCACCGGCTTAGTTGATGTGCCACTAGTGTGACCATAAATTATATAATAATGGAACATACTCGTTTGAATATACTAAGAAATTGCAATCAATGTATTTATTTACAAGTGGAACATTTCGAAAGATTCGTGAGATTTTAAAATAGTAGCCTTTTTTAAATCAAGTTGCGACCTGCTTGTTTCAGTTGTAAGTTAGTCAGGTATATACATTGGAAATCATTTGCTGTGCCATTAGTGTGACCATAAATTATATAATAATGCTACATACGCTTATTGGTATATACAATACTAATAAAGTGCAACCATGGTATATTTATAACTTGTTAATTTTTGAGCATATGTTTAAATTGTAAGAGAGTTTTGGTGAAAATGTTATAAGAGTATTTATGGCCACTGTGCGATACAAGCGCAACCACTGTGCATTGGGGTGTGAATCGTAGAGTACACATGTGAATCGCTCTTCCCTGGCCAAGACAGAGATAAGGATGATCATAACGTGCTAATGCATCATTCGATTGGAAATAATGCAAATCGAGTTATGGAAACACAAAACTTTTCGAGGCCAAAAGCAAAAAGTAATCATGAGTAGACAAAATAACTGACAGCAAGCAACAAATTGAAACAGACGTCTACACACGAACGGCTTCATCAATAACCCAGGGGGGAAACAGACAGTTCCGTTGGGGGGAAAGTCTGCATCGGAACCGGAAGTCCAAATCGATGTCGACGTCGATGTCGGAGTGGAAGTGGAAGTATTCCTTATCTGCTGTAATGGTGCATGAATATCTGATTAGCAGGCAGACTGCCTAATCAAAAAAACCAGCATCAATCAATCAATTGGAAAACAAGTAATTGAATGTGTTGCATACAAAGGCTGTCCTTGACTAGAAATTCAAATCTATAAGGGATAGAGACATAGATACCTGAGCCTTGCAGTGCTGCCATGACGACTTATAAGTAATTAATTTAATTTATGAAAGTGAAAACGCCATGAGCGTATCTTTGATATCAGTTCAGTTACAATACATATATACATAGTAGACTTAAAATAACTTTATACCATTCTCATTTCTCTGGAGTTACTTTCTTGTAATAATTAAACTTTCAGACATATACATCATTACATCGATTTATATATAATTTTGGATTCTTGTATTGTTAAGGCACCAAACCATTATTGTACTTAAGAATAAAATAATAAAAAACAAGTAAGAAAGCTACAGTCGAGTTTGCTCGACTGTGTGTTACCCGCCACCCATTTTTAGTGAATGGAACAAACATTAAAAAAGATCTCGAGCATATTGTATTTTTTGAGAATATACGAAACAATACACCAAAAAATATACTGCCATATACCACTGTCAACATTTTTTTGCTTTACATTACAGAGTGACATAGACACTGCACTGGTGCAGCTGCACCTGATTTTACCCTATAAAGTTTTTCTTGATTAACCTTTATTTTTTTTTATTCGATTGTAACTAAACTTACAGAAATCATTAGCTTAAAAAACCAGCTTATAATTAGTTTATATCGATTTGCGGGGGTGGAAACGAACTTGCAACAGTGGATATATTATTACATATTCTCTCCAAGTTTGGTTTATAGTCTCTGAAATCTATATCGCCTCTTCTGTTGTCACTGATCAGAATATATATTCTTTATGTGGTCGAAGATGGCTCCTACTGCCTGTTCCACACATTTTCGGTTGACACAAAGTTATAATACCCTTCATTGGGTAGGTGATTATAAACACAAGCAACTCGAATATACTCAACTAACTCTTTTTTTGAACATGACAGATTGAAAATAATATTTTCTAATGCATTCCGACCATATTTTGCTTTTGATGATGACTGCTAATGATGATATTAAATATTTCAGAGTGTCATATAACCAGTTAAAGATGATGTATTGTTGGGTTGGGGCAGCACACAACGCTCTCTTGCCTCACACTTCCGGCTTAATTACTTAATTTGCATTTTCCAAAGCCATCCTGCGCTTCCTAATACCATTTATTATAATTTGCAGTCAACGGCGTGGCAAATTCCACATCCCTTGACTCGTCTAGTCTAAGCCAAAGTCTGCCTAGTCTCTGCCGCCAACAACAAGACGCTGATTGCTAGACAGACGGCTGGTTAAAGCTTGTGGTTAATGTTTTGCCTGCAAAGACAACAGTCACACTCCGTGCAACAACGAGAGCAACAACAACAGGAACAACAAAAGAGCGGACGCTCAAATTGCTGCCACGTGACTCCATTGTTAGTGGCACCCACAATGGGACCAACTGTAGCTAGTTGAACTCGTAGTCATGGCTAAAGTGTGGGGGCATCTTTGGCCAGATAATGAAAAAAGGATAATAAATTGCATTACATTTGGCCGAGGAGGACGCGTGCGCTATTGAGGGCTGTTAGAAGCGTTTTGCTTTCATCATGATTGTCGTAAAACCATTTTTATTAATAACATTATGATTGTCATAAGTTGTGCCCCCAAAAGGAGGCTTTGCTACGAATAACCCTCCACCCCCCCTTGTGTCAGTCAAGTGTTGGCCATTTTGAAAGAGGCGAGTCAGACTCTGGCAGAAATGTTTCTATTTCCACTAATTTGTTATAAGATGCGCAAGAGGGCTGCAAGCCAACTAGTATTACTCACATTCAGACGTACGCTCACTTGGCCTAAAAGCTACTAACGGAAATTGCCTTTACTTTGGGCAACCGGAAGTGCTTACACACTCGAGTAACAGGCAAACTTTAAAGGAAACCAGAACGGACACTTGAGAAGCGGAAATGTTTACAACTTTAAGTCGGATAGGAAGACGTCGCAGTTTTATTGCACTTCTGGTTAAAGGATGAAGACCATAAATGCCCAAGCAATTTGTCTGATGTCATTTCGATAAAACTACATTGATTTGGTATGAGTATTTTCCAAAGATTAGAAACTGAAAAAAGAACAAAGCGAAAGCGAAAGCGATAATAATAAAATTGAAGAAACCTTCTGTAAAGAACAATAGAATTATTCGAATAATGCGCACTTTGAGCTGTCCGATTAGGTTTTTAGACCATCGACGAATCTGACATCGGCATCAATAATAAACCTTCAACGTCATGTCCTCAAATTCTTGGGAAGCTTCCACACTTGAAAGAAGTGACAATGATTAACTAGCAGCGGATTCAATGAGACAGTCAATATCAGCTCATAGATTAATCAGACATGTGCATGAACAACAAATTAGTCAACAATTACACTTGTGAACAACCATTGCTTTTGTTCTAATCGGGGCAGCCCAAAGCGACTATTAATAATAAATCTATTTATATGTACATATATTCATTGAAAATTACCACTTTTTCTATTTGCAGGATGGAAAGACTCGATTTTGTCAATACCCAAGAAGTGGCTGTCCACGGCCGAGTCTGTAGACGAATTTGGATTCCCTGACGTGAGTGAAATTGATTTAACAATTCCCCAATTTCTTTGCAGCCAGCCTCAAATATTTGTACTGTAGCTCAGCAAACTTGCTACTTTTTACTAATTCAAATACAAACACACAGAGAGGGAGAGACGCACACATACACACACAGCTAGAGAGACAGACTAATCCTGTTTGTTATAATTACAAATGCAAATAACGAAGGCTTTTGTGTATGGCAACGACAACGACAACGGCAACGGTTCGCTGGGGAGCAACCGGAACTGTGCAACCAGAAAGTCCAACTGTCAGACTGTCAGACAACTGGGCAGCCCGGGCAACAGCCTACATGGCCTACAGCCCACTGTTGCCGTCAACAAACATAGATTCAAAGCAGCCACCCCACCACCACCCACAAATGTTTATGCCAACCCAAACTTACTCTCACCTGCAAAAGCACAGCAACAACCCCCAAAAATGATGGAGAGATTGACATGAAAATATGTAAAGCTGTGCTGCGGGAGGGAGAGGGAAAGGTGAACGCAACGGGATGGCAAGGGAAGGGACGGGGGTGGCTGCAACTTGACTGCTGTCAGAGTCAAATGACAGATGAGTGAAAAGTTACTTGCAAATGTATTGGCAATGTAATATAGAAGTATCTGATATCCTTTAATCGGATCCTAAATTTAGAAATAATTTTATTTGAATTATTGCTAAATTTTGACTAAAAATAATTCAATATAAAATCTTAAAATTTATTCAATTTTCGATAAATTAAATAAATTTTATATTTTTATTAAGCATTGCAAAAAATTTGAGTTATCTAGCCTGATCAAATAGTATATATAAATGTACATATATATTAAATATAATTTCCTTATTTGTTTTGTTTTAATTTAATGCTTGACATGATAACAAATTACATTTTTTCAAATTTGCTTTAAAAAGCAGTGTCATGAATAGCTTTTTTTAATTCAGAAAATCAATAACAAAATATTTATTGAAATCAAAATAATGTTGTTCATTCCACTACAGGGTGTTTTAAATCACATAGAAAGTTGGGCAATTCATGCTGAAATTTAATTGCAATTTTAGGAATACCAATAAGATAATAAGCAAAGATTTATGGAAATGTTTGAAGTTTTCGCACTACAACTGAGTTGGGAATGGGAACGAGAATTGGGTGTGATAAGCAACTGAGTAGTTAAGTATTTTCCAGCCCCTCGAATCGATTCCGAGTGTTGCAGATAAAACTTTTGTATTTGGGGCGGGGTGGGGGGATTCACTGGGGAATCTCAAGAGCGAAATTCTCAATTGAAGTTGTCAGTGACAAGGAAAAGTGAATGGCAAAGAAATGCCAAAACATTAACACGAAAACGAGTAGTGGAAGAACAGGGTGCTGAGGGGAAGGTTAATGCAGAACGCCCCAATGTCAAATTCATGGTATTTTCCCTTTTTCCATTGCTTTTGCTACACACTTTTCTTCCATTTCATTTTTATTTTTCCTTTTTTGATTTGAAATTTGGGTCCCGAGGGCATAGCATAGCATTTTTGCTGGTGCTGCAGGGTTGGGCTTTATATTATATCAACTGCCATAATGTTGTGCATACAAATGAGCAAAGGAAGGCATAACGAACCCTTTTCCTTTTGCTTGCAGACTCTACCAAAGGTACCTGTCCCACCGCTTGAGCAGACGATGGCCGACTATGTGTTGGCACTGGAGCCCATCACGACGGCGGCGCAGCTGGAGCGGACCAAGGGCATCATCAAGCAGTTCTCGGCACCGCAGGGGTTGGGACCGCGACTGCATCAGCACCTGATGGACAAGCGAGAGGCCGAGGACAATTGGGTGAGTTCAGTTGAGATGAGTTGAATGCATATGAATTTCTGTGAATCATTGCACTATGAAAACTTTATTCAATCCAAAAATGTGTAGCGCGAGCAATTGCATAACATAGATGTTGTGATTATGCTTAGTCGAGAACTGGTGGTCCAGATGGCAGATTCGGGACAGTGGGATCTGGACCAGGTGGTGTGGGTCCCTCATTGGGCGATGGTGGCTCTGGCACATAAATGGTGGTTCCCGGGGAAGCATTTGGATTCGCTGTGGTTGTGGTGGTGGAGGAGTCTACGGGTGGTCCGGGAAACGCTGTTGTTGTAGTCGTCTTGGTGGTGGACGACGAGACGGTGGTTGACTTTCCGGTTGTAGATGATTCCGGTGTGCTGGAGCCCGGTGCTGCTGTGCTAGTGACGGTGCCTGTGGCTTGGCATGTGACGGGAATGGTCAAGGAAGAGCAGCCAACTGCTGGCCAGTAGCCAGAGCACTCGTAGCACTCCTGCTTCACATAGTTGAAATATGGTGTGCTTGCAGGACAAGTGATCAACGTTGCGGCGGTCTTGCCTGTACATTGATAGTACGATTGTATATCCAAATAGTTGGGTACTTTAATGCTACTCGGAAGCTTGGTGCAATCGATGACCGCAACCTCACTGTATCCGGGAGAGACACAAGACTGTGCCTGCACTCCAACGGCCAGTAGCAGACTGGCGACTGAAAGGATAACTAAATGTGGAATAGAATTAGACGATGAGTATCCTTGAGAAATGGCTTCTTCTCTTTCCTTACCGGCTTTCATAACGCTGCTTTGTGTGGTCTTCGGAACTTCGGAACGACTTGCTGAGTTCTTGGCGTTGTGATGACTGCTTCCAACCACTCAGGCACCGAGTCTTTTATGGCTCTGCGGCTCAGTGGGGCACTTGTTAAACATTCTGTAATCAGCGCGCTCGTCTAGATTAATTCATGTCGAACCTCGGGCCTGGTGCCAAAATTAAAATGGAAATCGAAATCAGAATCGAAATGCCAAACGACTAAACTTGCTTAATTGAAATGCGTTTTAGGTCCTATCTCCCGCTCCTCCTCCCTCTCGATCAATGAGTGTGTTTGTAACCTGGGTAATCTTTGGGACACAGATAACATACACATCAGCGAAAACTACAATCGTAATGATTGAATAATCGTTCGATGCCAAGAGTAGTTCACCAGCCACTCCATTGCCATAGCTTTTCAATTAGCATGACGACTGAATCATCTACGACTAGTACGAGTACTCATAGTGCTTAAAGGCACTTCTCTCTGCCATATCACCCTCACATTTCCACTGAACTTTTATCGTCTTCGAGCATTGACTTCTAACAACATTCATATCATTTCAACGATTCACTTTATTTAGCCGACTAGTGAATGTGAGTGTGCGATAAACACGGCCGGCTCCATCTTTCTACGGAAATTCAATAATAACGGAAGTAATTGCGCCAAATTCCAAACAATATTTCATTAAATACCTGTCAGGATCACAATTGCCCATTATTTGAGTATAACAGCTGTAATCTCGTACTATCGCAACTATTTTTTGTAATTCCCTAATACAGTAGAAGCTCACAAATTAGAACTATTAGTAATTAGGATTCGAGTAATCAAAATCTGAAATTTATACATATATTTGTAATTAACAAAATAATTTATAATACTCATTGCACTGGATTGTTACCTTTTTCCTTACAATTTATTTACTTGTACCCTAAAAATAATTCTGAAATTAAAATTCCCCTAAACACAAAGTGGGTCTAATTTGTGAGCGTCTACTGTATTAAAATAACTCAATAGCCTACACAACATTGTAGTTTCTCAGTCCTTCAAATTAAATGCAAAATCAATAAAGCACGAGCTGATCAATTACGTAGGATAATATAATATATTGTAAAGGTGCAATAAGAGTGCCATGTGCCATACAGAAGAAGGCATCTGCGAACCCCCTGATTGATCCTACGTCCGTCTAGGTAACTGAGTTATATAAGAAATTATAAGAGCTAAACATTTTATCTATAATTTTAGATACCATTTCCATTTCACTCACAATTCTTAATATAAAATTTGTATGACTAAAGCAATCATTGATAAAAAACTATACTATTCATGATCAATCAAACAACAATCAACTATCCATCTAATCTCTGAAGCTATGTATTATATTATCTAGAGCTATAAACCCAAGTGATCAATAAAATTGAGAAATAATTTGATAGCAAGAATCGGTTGCTGTGCCACCAGTGTGTCCATATATTATATTGTAATAGTATTTTATATACCAATAAAGTGCAGTAAGCTTTTCATGGTAAATTTACTTTATTTTAGGCCATATAAATGGTATATTTTGTAATGGAATGGATTCATTTGGCAAGATGAGATTTTAAACGATCATTGTGGCTTTTTGGAATTTAAAAATTTGGGCGCAACTGATACATGGTGCCAGAATGACATCGAAAAACACAACAAGTAGGAGTTGCTGCAGTCAAGCTTTGGCTGTACGAGGTCATGTATTTTAAGTGTAAATCAATTTTGTTCAAAATGATTAGCTTGGTAGCACTTCATTATGTTTATTGAACAGCATTATTATGTCACTGAGTGACAACTCGCTGAACAGGTGCAGCTGCAAGTAATTCGTTAATAACTTCTGTGTTTTTTGTCCGATTGTAACCAACTCAGAGATCATTAAGATGGTGATTAGTATTGTGTGTGCCAAAACTGAACGTTCTAGCTTTAACATGATACTATGAAATCGTTCTTTTCGATTTACGGGGGCGGAAGGGGGCGTGGCCAACATCTAAAATAAACTTTATCTCCCTACACCGAGTTTTTACATGTTGTCTCCAAATTTGGTAGCTATAGCTTTTATAGTCTCTGAGATCTCGATGTTCATACAGACAGACGGACAGACAGACAGTCGGACAGACAGATAGGGCTATATCGAATAGTCTGTTGAGGCCGATCAAGAATATATATAGTTTATGGGGTCGCAGACGTCTCCTTCTGCCTGTTACGCACATTCGGATAAACGCAAAAGGTCATGATTTTTATTTAAATCCATGACCTAATTAGATATCTTTGATATTTTATCTATACAAAGCAATAGCAGTAATTTGACAGACCACTCCTTTATGAAGAAAAGTAGTAATAAATAATAGTGTTATAATAAAGTCTCTGATTATGTGTTTCACCATAAAATGATTTATAATAAAACAGTTACTGGAATCTATCCCCACAGGGGGAAAGCGATCGATACAATGGGAAGATAGCAACTATTCATGTCAACAACAATGCTGATAAGAGCGCGAATTTGCTAGCAGGTGTTGAGTTTTACAGGGTATATGTGTGTCATGACACTCTGCTTTCAGAGCACTGCATATGGTAGTCATAAACATCAATCAATTGAAAGTGTTGACTGTTTTCGATATTTGGCGACAAGAACAATTAACTAATAGATGAATGAAATAGACCATTTCAGTGGAACAGGTCTAAAGGTGCTATCAACGTTTAAGACGTAATCGAAACAAAATATTTGTGAATTGCAGTTAGATATTTATTTGTTGCTATTTGCGTTGTTTTTGTTTTGCAATGAAGTTTTGAATGAAATTCCGCTTGTTAATTGATTTCTTAGTATAGATTCTGTTGCTCCCCACGCTGGTGGGGTAGGAGGTGTTAGGCCGATGGCTTCTTCTGGCCCTTGCTGGGAGGCGTGGGCTTCTTGCCAGCCTTGGCGGGAGCTGGGGCAGCGGGCTTCTTGGCGGTTGCCTTGCCTGGCGTGGGCACCGATTGCTTCTTGGGGGCGCTGGACTTCTGTGGCACTGGAACTGGGGCAGCTGGTTTCTTGCCAGGCTTAGGGGCATCAACCACAACGGTGGGTGGCGTTGGTGGCTCAGTGGGTGGGGTTGGTGGTGTGGGGTCCAATGGCATGGCGTGGGCCACTTGCTCGTGCGCCTCATGATGATCCAGCGGCAGCTCATGGAGAGCTGGCTGTCCTATCAGTGGCACTATCATATCATCGATCAAATGTGTGGTAATGGGAGCTGCCGTGGGCAGGGAGTCCATGGGTGGTGCAGGCACATACAATGCTGGAGCGGCACACTGCTGCAGCACAAAGGAGAAGACCTCGCCGGCGGCACAGTGGACTGTCAGCTGGCTGCCAAAGACGCTCTGGCAGACATAGTACTCCGAGTTGCTAAAGTAGCTAGGCCAGCGGATGCCTACCTCCTCACGGGTGCACTGCAGCTTGTAGTCCAGACGGGCCTGTGACAAAGCCGCCAGGCTGAGCAGAGTCAGAGCGAATACTGGAAAGAAAGTGAAGATCTAGGATGCTGAAGAAGCCTGAGAGAGAGAGAGCAAGACTTGTCTCACCTTTCATCTTGTCTGTGGGTTGGTTAGCTTGGGGTATCCGTTGCTGTTAGATGAAGCTGTTGTACTGACTTCCCATTGGCATCCCTGGCCACTATTTATAGTGGCATAGCGCTATCAAAGATCTCCGATCTTATCACAGCTGATAAAGGCATTCAAAGAATCTCGACCACACCCCGGCACCATCCGTAGTATCAATGTCATTGGGCTGAGCACTAATTGAATTTGTAATGTCATTTCCATGTTCCAACCTCCATCTCCATCTCAATCTTGATCTCGTTCTAGGCCTACTACTACTGGCTCAATGACATGTACATGAATGTGCGCATTCCCTTGCCCATCAACTCGAATCCTGGCATGGTCTTTCCGCCGCGACACTTCAGGACCGTCCACGATGTGGCCCACTTTGCCGCCCGTCTGCTGGACGGCATTGTTGCCCACAAGGAGATGCTGGACAGCGGCGAGCTGCCACTGGAGCGTGCCGCCTCCCGGGAGAAGCATCAGCCCCTCTGCATGGCCCAGTACTATCGTCTGCTGGGCTCCTGTCGTCGTCCTGGCGTCGAGCGGGACTCGCAGTATTTGACGCCGCGGGAGAAGCCCGTGGATAGCGATGAGGATCGTCATGTGGTGGTCATCTGCCGCAATCAAATGTACTGTGTCGTCCTCCAGGCCAACGATCGCGGCAAGCTCTCCGAGAGCGAGATTGCCTCCCAGATACTCTATGTGCTCAGCGATGCGCCCTGTGTGGCTGCCAAGCCGGCACCCATTGGACTCCTCACAGCAGAGCCACGCACGCGCTGGGCCCAGGATCGGGAGGCCCTGCAGCTGGATGAGCGCAATCAGCGCAATCTGGAGCTGATCGAGACTGCCCTGCTCGTGCTCTGTCTCGACGAGCCGCTGGGCGCCAACTTCAATGCACGTGGCTTCAGCGGCGCCACGCCCACTGTGCATACTGCGGGCGAGCGGGACGAAACGAATATGGCCCACGAGATGATCCACGGCGGTGGCAGCGAGTACAATTCGGGCAACCGCTGGTTCGACAAGACCATGCAGCTCATCATCTGCACGGACGGCAGCTGGGGTCTCTGCTACGAGCACTCCACCTCGGAGGGCATTGCTGTGGTGCAGCTGCTCGAGAAGATCTACAAGAAGATCGTGGAGCAGCCAGCCGATGGCAATGGCATGCCCCAGCACCATTTGCCGCCCCCTGAGCGCCTCGAGTGGCATGTGAGCGTCCAGGTGCAGCAGCGCTTTTCACAGGCAGCCATCAGTGTGGACAAGGCCATCGACAACCTGGACTTCTATGTGTATCGCTACAAGGGCTATGGCAAGAACTTCATTAAGTCCTGCCAGGTCAGTCCGGATGTCTACATTCAGCTGTCGCTGCAGCTGGCACACTTCAAGTGAGTTGACCGCAATGAAGAGATGGCAGAAATTGTATTAATATTATATCTTTTAATTGAATTAACTGAATTATTTTTATGCATTGTGCAGTTTGGATTTGGAGATTTTATTATTGTTTTATTTTATTTATTTATTTTTTTCATCAATTGAATTTTTAAATTGTACGAGTAATACTTATATTTTTATTTAATATTTTAATATTTTTAGTGTCGATTTCATATTCACATATAAAATGTCTACCGGGACAAAAGACTAAAATATTAAAAAGAAAACCTTAAATTGAATTGTATATTAAACTATTTATTTTAAAAATTGAGATTATCTTAAGTTATTTTTATGAAGCAATTCGACTTCGAACTCTTGACTTGTCTCTAATTATGGACACATTTTGTTTTCATTTATTTTATATGAAGAATATTTGTTATGATTATACATTAAAATAAATTTTCTTTTTAAGAGTTTAATATAATAAGAAAAAATTATAAAAAAGTGTATACATTAAAAAAAATCAAGAATATTTGAGATCTGAATTTTAATATTATATACATTACATTACATTTTTTGTCTACTCTATTTTTTAATTTAACTATTTACATTACATATTGACAACAAATAACTAAATATAAAAATTATTAATAAATATATAAAAAGATAACTAAATGAATAATCAGATAATTAAAGATATAAAGTTATCTAAATAAATAGGTAGACAATAAAAAAGAAATAGTTAGGAAAATAAATAGTAAAAATTTATAAATATATAAGTTAATAACTAATCTGAACTACTCAATTTAATTTGCAGACTCTATGGCCATCTGGTGGCCACGTACGAGAGTGCTTCCACCAGGCGCTTCCTGCACGTAAGCATGCCCAGACTTTGGAACTTGGGTCATCACTAATTGCTTTGGTTTTAGGGTCGCGTGGACTGCATAAGAGCTGCCAGTAGCGAGGCCTTGGAATGGGCCAAGGCCATGTGCCAGGGCGAGGGCGCCAATGTGCCGCTGGAGAGCGACCGCGAGGATGACGAGGAGGATGCTCGCAAAGTGAAATTTAGCATTTATAGCGTAAGAGGATTGCTCGCTCTCTTGTCTCTGACTGACACTGCTTCACCCCCCACATCCTTTACAGAAGGACCATCTGCGGGAGCTGTTCCGATGCGCCGTCGCCCGCCAGACTGAGGTGATGGTCAGGAATATACTGGGCAATGGCATCGATATACCACTGCTGGGATTGCGTGAGGCTTGCCTGGAGGTCACCGGCGAACTACACGAACTCTTCACCGACGACTCGTACAAGATATCGCAATGCTTCCTGTTGTCCACCAGCCAGGTATCGACCATAGATCACCCACATAGATCTGCCTTTCTCTCAAGCACCCGCGGCACCTTTCATTTAACTTGTGCACCTGCATTTTGTATATTATCTAATTGTATAATCCTTGCACCACAGCACAGCACCAGCAACAGCTCCACACGTAAGCCACAGCCATTCAACTGCACTCTTGAGTCCCATGTCCAGTTCTCTGTCCACTTCTCTCAATGCCACTTGCTCTCTCCCACTTAACAGGTCGCCTGCACCACGGATAGCTTCATGGGCTATGGGCCGGTGACGCCCAGGGGTTATGGCTGCTCCTATAACCCACAAACGGATCAGATTGTCTTCTGTGTGTCGGCATTCTATGCATGCGAGGATACGAGTGCCTCGCGCTATGCCAAATCTCTGCAGGATTCGCTGGACATCATGCGGGATCTGCTGCAGAACTAAATGATTGGAACGCATGGATTTCAATATAACGAAACATATCAGTAAATGTACCTTAGCAACTGTTGATCCTTCAAGATCCTTGACTATACGAGTACTTTGTAATCGTATTTGTAATGTAAATGTAAACCGTAGTTAACTAGCGTCCACATGACGTCATCAGTTTGTTTGGAAACTTTCGAGTGTTGTACTATAAATCATTTCAATCACAATCAAACCCGTCTGATTGAAACTGATTGTTCAACTGATGGCAATCATATCTACATAAATAATCATATTGAAAACTGTGCAACTCCATTTGCTTTGTCCCCTCTCCCAAAACAAGCAAATAACTGAATTACTAACTACTTAGTAGATGACAAAGAGCAACTCTAGTCAATTAAATGTTTTAGATCAATTTTATGCGCAATTGTTAGTGCTGTTACTTGAATGTGTTAATTATGCAATATTATTATTAGCAGCGTTAGAGCTTTTACCTGTTTAAGCAGCTGTAACCAACCGTTTGGCCGCCACTGTAGCGTAGCCGCTCAAAAGTATGCAATACTCTTTGTTCAATGTTGTGTTTGAATTTCCCTTTCACGAAATAACGATGAAATATAATGATATACGAAATGTTATGAAAATTAAATATATATATTAAATATGGTTAATATGCAAAGCTTGTTACAACTGTCGTTTTGTTGCTGTTCAAAAACAAACACCAAAAATATGAAAATTATGTTATTGTTGATGGCAAAAGTATCACAACTAAGTAAATGCTTTTTAGATGATAAATGTTAATGTTGAAGAAAACACACTAAATTGGCAAATCATTGTACGTATTATAGACTTGAAACGTAACAATACATATCAATAAATTTATGTGCCCTTTACCAAAGGGCGAAACATATCAAGCAGACGAATATGAATATATATTTTACCTATATGTTTATGAATATACTAAATGTCGAATTGTTGTTTTGTAGTGATGAAAATACAAGTATGTTATACATCTATCTATTATATATGAATATGAATATACACATATGTATATGTTATATACAAACAAAAAAGAGAACTTCTAATATATGGAAATGTTATAGGAAAAAGTGGCATATAAATGTACTTACGTCTAACTAGTTGCTGTGTTCATTGTTGCTATATATGTATTAAATGTACCTCTTCTATATTTGTTAAACTGTTAACTCTTCCTACTTCCCAAAAAATGTCCAACTATGCTGTACATCGTTTAGTTTAACTTGGTTCAACGTTGATGCAAGCAATTGCAAAAAACAAGAAAAATAAATGAGAACATTGCATTGGAAATCCCCCGACTTACTATCTTGACCTACATACTACATATATATATATCAATATATATATATAATAGCAATATGTACATACATTAGCTTAGTCATAGATACATATTTGCTTCCAAGAATTCAACAGACGCATATCCAATATTATTTTTATTCATTCCGCACTCGATAAGCGCCAAAATAGATAAACCCGTAGTTTGATTAATCTTTTCAATTAATTAAAAAAGAAGCAAATAAGTTTGGTGGGAATCGCGTTAAGCATATAAGTCGAAAGTCGTCCACTTTGCCACAACAGTCATCGAATATCCATCAAAATGAAATGTAAGTAACGAGAAGAGATTGACAAGGAATCCATTTGAATTTGCTGATCCTTTTGCAGTCTTCCAATTGCTGCTGAGCCTGTGCCTGGCAATCCTGCTCTGCACTGTGCCGTTAATCAAGGCCCAGGATGTGCCACTAATTCCCACCGCGGCTCCAACGCCACCAAATGGCAATTCCGGCACTAACGGACCACCTGGCCCGCCCCAGGCCCCGACCACCATAGATACACCAACAGTGAGCACCATTTACCCCAACTATGCCGGAAAGTGATACGAAGGCAGTTTTCAATTTCAATTGTATTGAAAAGTTTAATAAATTTGCAATCAATTTCATGGATTTTTCTTCAAATTTCACCTTCATTTGGCTGTTCGATCTTTAAAGATTAGGATTAGCATAAGGATTACAATTGATTGTGCGTTTTGTTGTTTGTGCTTGACAAATATTTCATAGGATATTTATTGTCCAGAATAAAACTAGGCGCGGCTGCGACCTCACATAAATTATACACACGCACATACATTGAGACACGCACACACACACACACAGACACACACATAGAGGCATTCACATATAGGTATACAGTACACATACATACATATAGAGTATGTACGATAGCAATCGATAGCAATCGATAACAACACGATTGCCTATTTCGTTAGTCTAACTCGGCACCACATTGCGTCGGAAGGAGCCCCGCATCTGGGCCTGCAGCTGCTCCGTGCTGTACTCCTCATCCCGGCCAGACTGCAAGCATAATCATTGATAAGTTTAAACTACAATGGGCATAAATATGTGGGACTTGCCTTGCAAAAGTTCTGCTCCAGCAGATCAATGGCCGTCATACGCAACTTGGGATCGTGCTGCAGACAGTTGTCGATAAACTCGTGCCCCTCCTGGGAGAGGCTCTCCGGTGCCTGTGGCTTCTCGCCCATGCCCACTTTGAACATGATTTGGAAATTGGAATCAAATTGTGCCCAAGGTCGCTAAAAGACAAAATTAAACAGATTACTCGACATTCTTACACCATAATGTTATCGACGGCTTATCAGCTCAGCCGTCAAGCACACTCACCTTGCCCGAGGCCATCTCGACAACAACGCAACCCACCGACCAGATATCGGCGGCACGACCATGGCCATCGCTGTTCGTCTTGGTAAACACCTCCGGGGCCATGTAGGCCTGGGTGCCCACGTAACCCTGCAGCTCGCCCGGCACCGTGGTGTGGGCCTGAATCTTCACCGCCGACCCAAAGTCGCCCAGCTTCAGACTGTTGCTGCCGTCGACCAGGAATATGTTGGCCGTCTTAATGTCCCGATGCACAATGCCATGCTTGTGCAGCTCGGCCACGCCGGAGAGCAGCTGGGCCGTGAAGCGACGCGAGAGCGCCTCAGGCAATCCGCCAGTTAGCTCGACCAGAGACTCGAGGGTGCCCTCTGAGCAGAGCTCCATGAAGATGAGCAGCTCCTCGCGATGCACCTCGATGCCATAGTAACGCACCAGATTCTTGTGCTTGATGCCCTCCAGTATCTTCAGCTCCTCGGCCACATTCTTGAGGGCACGCGTCTCGCCCGGCTGTATGGCAATCTCCTTCATGGCCATCAGTTCGCCCGAGTTGTTGTTGACCGCCGTGTAGACCTTGCCGAAGCGGCCCTGGCCAATCTTGATGCCGCGATGCCAGCGGAAGTTGACGCTGCGTGCTCGGATCTGCACCTTGTCGCACGAGTTGAGCGCCTTCACCTGGCCAATGAGCCGGCGTTCGCGCAAATGTTCCTCCAGGTCCAGATCCAGTCGATTCACTGCATCGCGCACCCGTTCGTGGCGCGAGGCCAGCGGCGTCGAGTTGCTGCTGCCCTTACCCGATGTGGATCCGGATGTGGAAATGGGCGGCGTCTGCGGCACCAGCAGACGCAGCTCGCCAATGCCGCTGCCATGCGGCGCCTCCACGTAGTCGGTGCTGTCCACGGAGCTGTACGTAACCGAGCTCTGCTGCAGCAGCTCCTCCTTGAGGCTAAACTGTGGATGCAACAGCTTGTTGTTCTGCGGCGACTGCAGCGGCGGCGTATTGGGATTCAGCACCACGCCCGCCGACATGGGTGTGCGAGTTGGCGTCCTGGAGCGACTGGTGGCCGGCGAGGAGGTCTTGCGGGTGCGTGGCGACGCCTTCTTGCGGGCCACCTTCTCCGGCTCCGACGTGATGCCAATCACATGGGAAATGCAACGATCCATTTGCTGTTTCAGCTCCTCGAACTGACGATCGTCCAGATGCTGGGTGATCTGCAGATCGCAGGCGAGCATCAGGAACTCCAGGCCCTGGGAAGCCCAGCGCGGACGCATGCCACGGCCACGCTCGCAGCGCTCCATTACAAAGTGCATCCACATCTTGGCAAATGCAATAATGCCCAGCGCCAGGTCGACTGTGTGGGAACTGTCCTTTTGGTCCATGATGCGCTGCTCGAACAGCCGTATGACGTCCTTGTGATACTCGAAGCCAAACTTGTAGCCCTGATGCAGTATCTCGCGGGTGCGCGACAACACCGCCAGGCGATCCTGCTCGTCCAGATCCTGCATGTTGTTGAGACAACAGCGATGCTGGACGCCCTTAATGATCTCGGTCAGCTTGTTGCGCACCTCGAGCACATCCTGCTGCAGCAGCTTGAAGGCCGCCTTCACGTCCGAGCAGATGAAGTCGTGCTGATGATTGGCCACATCGTGCTCGTAGTGCTCCCGATGGAAGTCCGTTGTCTCGACGTCGCGACAAAAGGTCTTGGCGAAGAAGAGCACCTTAATGGAGCGTTCCCGCTCCTCGGTGAGCAGCGCCTGCGTCTCGCGGCAAATGGTGAGCAGCTGCCACTTGAGCTCCTCGTTGTCGTTGTTGCTGTGTGCGGTGCCAGCAATCTGCTCATCCAGCTCGCCCGATCTCTGGATCAGACGCTTGGCAATGCTACGCAGCAGCTTGCTGATGATGCCGCAGAACTTCTGGGAGGCCAGTGTGTGCATGCCCTTGATCATGGGACTGATCAGCTTGGTGAACATCCATTCCTTTTCGAGCACCGACTTCTGATTGGTCTCCGGCACGGCGACCAGCACCAGCTGATCAATGTAGTCCAAGTAGAGCTCAAAGGTCTTGCGCACCGTGGCATCGTATTGATTCAAGATGTTTATATAGCTGACCAGCTCCGTTTCGTTCTCGGCCAGGGCCGTCGTAATGTGGCGTTGATAGCGTTCGCGATGCGTCAGCGCCAAGGTGAGACCTTCGCGCAGTTCCTTCATCAACTGCTCGAGGCTGAGAGGATTGGGACGCACGGGGCGCGTCTCGAGGCGCATGCGCAAGAACTCGTGCATGAACTGCAAGGGGATGCCGCTAAGGAACACAAATGTGGGAATGTACGAAGGCAGATTGATGGATTTCGCCTCCTCGCTCCAGTAGCCATACGTGCGTAGCTCGACAATTTGTTCGTGACTGATTTGGGGATCCATGCGCGGCACATCCCGATCCAAGGCGTCGGCATCGAGCTCCAGGTCCTCCATATCCTCGGCGCCCGGCTTCTCGAGTGCAATGTGCGCCTTGTACAGCGCCACATTGTGCAGCTGATGGAGGAAGGCCAAGGACTTGGCCAGGCCACGACACTTGAGCACGTTCTCGATGAACTTGCGGTACAAGCCCGAGGATTGCTCGCCATTGCAATCGTTGCTCGAGGTGCCCAGCGGCTCCACGCTAAAGATGTTGATGTCGTGCATGGATCCCTTGCGCAGTGGGCCATGCTGCAAGTCGTTGGACAGCTGGCTGATCTCCGTGGAAGTGGATCTACGGAGAGCACACATGTTGCATTAATTAGCTGTGGGTTAAGTGTTGTGGCTGCACTTACTCATTGCTGCTTGAGGTCTCGCCGGGCACATGCGTGGAGTCGTTGAGCATGAACTGCACCCGGGCACAGGACATGCCGCAACCCCTGGTGCCTCGTGCCACCTGGCCATTGCCCGCCACGCTGGGTGGCTTCGAGGAGTCCATAGAATTGACTGCCGAGTCGTTGTCGTTGTCCACGCCCGAGGCGGAAGAGTTGCCACTGTCGGAGCCCCTGTAGGAGGTCTGCACCGGCCAGGAGAACTTGACATCCTGTAGCCTGCAACAGTTGACATTTGATTAAGCCAAGCATCATAGAGCAGTTTGAAATCGATCGTGCTTACCTGGCCAGAATCCTGCCCAAGATGCTGAGCTTCAACTTGTTCTGCTTGGTAATGTTGTACCAAAGGCACATGGACTTGATGCGACCCACAAAGCTCTGCGACTTGTAGATGGGATGCAGTGCGCCCATGGCCTGCGACGAGGGATACAAGGCCTCGGCCGCCTCCAGGCGCGTCAGCAGATCCTCGACCTCCCGCAGCGCCAACTCCTGCTGCTCCATGCAGTCCTTGCAGTACAGCGACATGCAGCCCTGGCACAGCTTGCTCGGCAGTGGAGCTGCAAGAGAAACAACATGTATAATGGGAGCACATAGGGGGATACCACAGAGGCAACTCACAGCTGGCATTGGAATTGGCATCGGAGTGGATGCCGCTGTCGAGGCTCAGGAGACTGGGCTCCCGGCGATAGCGTGGCTGGAACTTGTAGCTGATGATCTGGGTGAGCAGATCGGAGACACCGTGACGCGCCTCGAACAGATACTTGTCCTGCTGCTCGACCGTGCGATCGGCCTGCCAGGCCTGCAGCTCCAGCCAGATGAGATCCTTCAGCTCCGTCTGCCACGTGTGCTCCTCCTGCGACAGCTTGGCATCCTGCCTGTCCACGCTGCCCAGCTTGATCAGATTGGCGAACGTCTCGTGGAAGTCCTTGCGCTTGGCCAATCCCGGCATCTGCTTGCCATCCACGCACAACTGCAGCTGCGGCAACTGTGGCAGCTGCGGCGCAAACGCCAGCGGCGGCGCCGACGATCGACAGCCGATGGGACGCGAGGAGACGCAACGGTATCGATTGCAGCTCTCCACCACCTTGGAGGCAATGCGCAGTGGCAGCGGCGCCGTCAGCTCCGAGCTCAGCGGCATGATCTTGTCCAGCGCCTCATGCGTATGTGCACCCTCGTGAAAGCTATTGCCACGCGGTGGCACCAACGTGGCCGTCGCCAGCGAGTTCTTCATCTCGCGCTCCGAGTCGCGCAGCAACGACTGCAGTCGCTTATCTGTGCGCTTGCCCTCGTCGTTGACAAACATCTCGTTGAGCAGGGCACAATCCATGGTGTTGCGTCGCTGCACACGGGAGCGTGCCATCCGCGTCATCCCCTTCTTGGGTGTGCCTCCCACACTGGCTGGTGCGTCTGTGGAGCTGCGTGGATGCCAATTAGAATTGAAATTGCAATTAGTACTCGGCACTGGCTCAACGTCAAGGGTTTTTCTATTTATATCGGCGAGCCATTCAATTTAATGGGCCACATCAATTGAATTACTGCACGGCCAGCTGAGTCAGGTGACTCGGAATGCATCTCCTACCTCAACAGTCAACACCTACTGCGTCACAGAAGCGTGGCGCCGTCATGGGACGATCGTAGTGACAACTATCTGATTGAAATGTTATTCTACCGGGAATAAATGCTTTCGCCAGCATTCAATTGCCCAGCCAGCATTTGCGACAATAGCCAAGTCTTCAAAGAGGGGTAGAGCATCGATTGAGATTCTAAATACGTCTCTTGAATCAGTTCTCTCAATTAAGGGGGCACACGCCAAGTGTGGGCCCTAGCTACTGCAGTCTCTGATTTCCAGGCAGACAGACAGATGTAAACGGAAGAGCACTTATATACAACGTCAATAAACAAGCCCAGTAGAACAGAAATACCAAATTTGGAGTGCAAAGCTCTTGTTGTGTCAGATGTACACGCACTTGCAGGGCCGGACGGACAGACAGACGGAAGAAAAGTGCAGAGACAGGCAGGTGAGCATAGCTTTGCTTTCTTTGCATAAAATGTCACTAAATGATTACTTAAACTAAAGCTAAAACCTATTGAATACGCTGTGGTCAAGAGTGCTCGACTGCCAGATACCCTGTGCCCATTGCTACATTATATTAATCTCTCATTTATCAAATGTAAAGTGCCTAGCTCTTAAAGACATCTCAATCAACTCGGTTGTCGCTGCTGATCAAGAATAAGCTTTATGGAGTCGGAGATGCCCCCTTCTGGCTGTTACACACTGGTGCATAAAACTGTAATACCATTTCCAAGAGATACATGGTATATAAAGCAGACCCCAGATTCAGATTCCAGTTAAATTATGAAGAATTAGTAAGGACAAACACACACAGACACACAAATGTAGACTACAGACTATATGAGACTGGTCGAATGATTCAAATGGAATTCAATGGAAGCGTTGATTAGTGTTTGAATGCAGCAGAAGAAAGCAGGGAATGTGTCGAATTACTTACGCAACAATATTGGCCACTTTTTGTTTGCGTTCCCAGTCACGATTCTTGATCTTTTGACGGGTACGCGGCGGCGTTGTGCCGAATACATCGTAGTGGGCGGCCAGCTCATCGTCTGGATGCAGATCCTCCTCCAATGTGCCGATGCGAGAGTTGCCCATTTGCATGGGACGCGAGGGCGTCTGTTTCACGCGATATTCCACTCTAATGGCGGGGGAGGAAGGAAAGAGGAGATGGTGAGAATCATCCGATTAGCCAAATGGCAAGAGTGGACCCCAACGGGGGCACTAATTGGCAACAGTTTGCCAAATCGCCGATAAGCCGTGCAAATATAGACATATGTAAGCCCGTTTAGAGCAGGTAGGCGGACATGGAGGCGACTGCGAAGGCGGAGGTGGAGGTGGAGGCGGAAACTGAATCCTGCTTATCTTATCGCTTTGTTTATCGCCAGCTTACAGCAGACAGCCGCTTGTCACGCCTCTAATTATGCTTTAATTTCATTGCTGATTTCTGATTTGATTTATACTGTCCATATGCAGAGAGAGAGAGAGAGAGAGAGAGACAGACAGGGGAAGTGCGTGTGCCGAAAAACATCACACCACATTTCCATGCACTGTTTCATCAGATTTACCTTTATGCCATAATCTGCATTTTCACTTACTTTTTACGCGGCATTCTGGCTGACGTACAGTTTGAGCGGCACTCGGCACAGTTGCACAGCCACTGTGGGCTGTGAGTGAATGTCAAACACAACGATAAAACTCTTTTGATAACTTGACAAGTGCTGCTTGTTGTTGGTTTTTAATTTCACAAATGTGATTTCTAAACGAGTAAAACACCATTGAATTTATGCACTTGCAACTGTAATTGTATTCTGTTGTATGGGGGGTGGAAGGGTAGGGTACCGCGACAATTTTTAATCAAATGCAAACACACAGACAAGTCTGTAGGCATGCACTCTCACACACGCACACGCACACGTATACGTATACGTTTACGCACGAACACTTGTAACAACAACACTCTGCTACTGAGCGATGAGTGTGCCCACAAAGTGAACCGAGGGGACAGTGGAACCCGTAGTAAGTGTGATTATTGATGCAGTAGTTGTAGTTGAGCGGGCACAAAGTTCACACGCCTCCCTCCCGAATGCAGCGCGCGGTGAATTTCACAATGTAAACAGTCGAAAAGAAGAGAAAAGAAAACACACACACACACACACGCACACGCACACAATCGAAATCGTAGCCGAAATCAAATCGCGTTTGGATAAACCAAACAGAGGCGACCACTTGCTGAGGCCATTGTCGTGCGAATTGAAATGCGGCGGCAGACCGTCAATTTATTAGCACTTTAACAAAAATTTAGCCCATGTAGTCGCAGATACAATACTATACTGTGTATAGTACACAGTCATACAGTCACATCACACAGACCAACAATATATGCATGTGTGCGTACACACATACGCTGTACTGTACGTGTGTGTGCACATGTATAATTAATGTACGGACGAGCAGCGGCGACTGCAGCCCACAGCCAAGCGCGACAAACTAATCGGCGGCATGCGGACCCCAAAAGAGTCATCCAATTCCAATTGTCAGCGCGTTGGGAAATGAAGTAAGAAAGCGAGAGCGAGCGCGAGCGCGAGAGCGAGCCAGCGTGCTAGAGAGTGAATTTTTGTGGGTGGCAGCGTGAGATAGCGCAAGTGGAACGCAATGGCATGCAAACGTGAGAGAGTGGAAGAACATGTGGAACGCAAGTTCAACGAAGCGACGCGATGCGATTGTCGCTCTCATCCATCAGATCGAACATTCGGCAGATCAAGCGATTGCTATTTGCTATTTGCTTTGTGCCGAGTATTTATTTATTATTGTTAATTTATGAAACTTTTATTATGTACGTACACAACAACTTATTAGCAGTTGTGTTTACTTGAGCGCAAGGGGCTTACCGGGTCGTTTCGCTTTTCATTTTAGACAATATTTTCCAATTTATGATCACCGATGCGTATACTTCACATAAATATTATGCATACGCACAGTGGTTCAATTGAGTGTGAAAGTGAAGGTCAGAGGGCGATAGCAACAACGATATAAATAATCAATCATAGATCATCTAAAAATATTCAATCGTAAATTGTTCCAGACCAGCCTAGTACATTGACCATATGTTCATTTGCAACATACGACAACAAACGACGTCAGCAATGTGTTGCAAACTTCACTTCCTTATGCAAAAGTAACAATTATAAAGCGAACTATGTGTGTGGCTTTGCGAGCAAAGTAGTTTATTTACGTAAATGCGATAGGGCCACCGTGACACAGCGCCTTGGGACTGGAAACAGGTCCCTATTGGACTTAATTGTTTCGCATTTAATGTAGGCAGAATATTATACATATAAACATTACATCAACCATTTATTTATGATTTTGTTATCATTGCCGGCCACACGAAATGCCTATTTAATTAAATATGTACAGTAGGTAATCGTAAACAGCGGACGATTATGAGATATGTACAGTGGGTATAATCATAGATAGTCGGCGATTAAATGAGCATTAAATATCTACACTGCCTACACAAGACTTTGGTGTTTTTTAACAGTTTGTTTACCCCTTTTCAACTATAAATTTCAATAAATTGGGAAATGAATGTTTCGTCTATGTTTGGTTTTCAAAACAAAAATTAATGCCTATAAAATGGGGTTGGAAAATAAAAGCGTACTGTATAAGTTTACTGTAGTGTTTATTATTTAACAATAACTCAGTTTTACTTACAACTTATTTGTATATTGAATGTTTACTAAACCACACAAATCGAAACCACTTCGCACATTGCACGAGAAAAGAATTTTGCATTCATGAAAATAATTTGGAAAATTTGAAATTCGCAATTTATATTTATGCATGTGTGAGATCGCGGAAATGTTTTGCATTTATCATAATTATGCTTATCAAAAGTGTAATTACAGGCACAAACAGATACAAGTACATAACATACATTCGTCCACTCATGAGTGTACACATGTAAATACAATTGAGTATATTTATACTTGCGTACATCGCAAGTTAATAATAACACAGACAGAGGCAGTGAGATGCAACTGGTAAGAGCGAAGGGGACAGCGATACTGGCAGATGATGGTCCATTTGAAGTTCAAGTGCAGGCGTGTTGCAAGATAAGTATATATGTACATATGTAAGCATTCGGCTGTGGCATTTGTTGTGCCGCCAAGACAACGCCATTTTGGCTACGTGAGCTGTTACGTGTTCGTCATTCCAGTCTTGCTGGCAAACTACAGTTAACTGAGAGACAGGTAGATGGATGGGCGGGCGAGCGGACAGAGGGGCTAAGGAATTCCATTGACGTTCGACTGGAACTTGGAACTTGAGAAGAAAGCGAATTCGATTTAAAAACAGAATTGGTTTTGCTTTGAGTTTAACGCATAACGAAAGAGGTTAACAAAGCAAAATGTGCAAGCACACACGTATGTACATACGTCTGCATCGATGTGTGCGTAAGTGCGATTGTGTGAGTGTGTGTGTGTATTTGAATTAAACGCGTTTTAACTTCTGCAGCCTTCACCCCGATCATCACTATTACATAGCAAAACTGGTATCGCAGAGGAAGAACAAGTCAGAGACTGAAGGAGACACTAATGAAATTCACTAAATTTCAATAGGCGAATCCCGTTCCCCCTCCCCTCCCCCTCCCCCTCCACTCGCACCCAGAAGGGGAAACACACACGCACAAACACAAAATATTTATGTTTGACGTTTATTTCGTGCTAAAAGCGAAAAAGATGTGTGAAATTTTCATAAGAAACATGCATCACAGGCCTAACACGAACCACGCGACACTGGCAATCAAAACATGCTCTTCATCACACGCACATACTGCGAGTGTGTGTGTGTGTGTGTGTGTGACGGGCGGGTATGAATAATCGTAGCGGAAAAGGTAAAAATTGTCTTAGATATGCATATAACCGTAAATATTTCTGTATGTTGTATGTACATATGTGTATTGCCTTATCAGGCAAATGGTTTTCTTATCAGCAATATCTTGAAAGACCCCGATTTTCAGCCGGCCCGAGAACTGCGATGTACATTTATACACATGCACACATATGCACGATAAATGCCACAGTCGCAGTGAGTGTTAAATTTCGAGCCAAATTTACATTTTTATTTTATTGCCGTCTTGCAGTTTTTTTTCTTTTCTTTTTTTTGCTGTCGCTCCAACAACAAAATTGGTACGTTGTGTTTTACAAAAGAAAACGCAAATACACCAAAGACGCAGCTTAAAACACGTTGTTTACGTTTTGACAATCAAAGCTGGCGAAATATGCGGGAGCAAAGGAAAGAGACGCAAAAATAAAATAAAGTACCATAAAAATCAGCGCTCACGCGAACACCCAACCTATCTCATAGACATAAGCTGCACATATACAAATGCACGCGCGTAAACCCGTTGTTGTTGTTGTTGTTATTGTTTTTGACGTACGACAAGAAACGCTATTGGGTTTTTCTCGACGACTCGCTTTGCCGGCATTGGTAATAAGCCCCGGTACATCACAATCAAAAGCCCATTCGTCTCACCTTGCGTCTTCATCCACATTGAGCTCGCGGCGTAATCTTATAGGTGGCACGGGAGGTGGACCTGGAGGTGGAGTTGTTGTTGACTCTGGAACAAGAGCCGGTGGAGGAGTTGTTGCTAACTCTGAATCTGGAGCTGGAGCTGCGGATGACTCCTCTGCTTGTGCTGGCGGCGACGTCGTCGTCAACATCGCCAACGATGAAAGTTGAAGGCCTTGCATGGCAACGTAATCAATGGGACGCACTCTCCGACGATTGTTTGACATCTTTCACGTAGTTGTTGTTATTGCCCTCACTTTAGCTGTTCTTGGAATTCTTTAGTGCAAACACACAC
This sequence comes from Drosophila pruinosa, assembly GCA_018150935.1. NCBI lineage: Eukaryota > Metazoa > Arthropoda > Insecta > Diptera > Drosophilidae > Drosophila > Drosophila pruinosa. The sequence continues at coordinate 8,992,235 of JAECWR010000094.1, read as the reverse complement.
TCACTAGTGTACACTTATATGTATATGGGTGTACTTATATATTAGCACACTTTTGTTTTAGTTGTTGCTTTTCGATAGCTCTAATCAAATTTATTAAATTTTTGTACTTTCACAGCACAAAAAAGCACGCGCGAGTTCATAACGAACAACGTTGGCTTAAATTTTAAATATTTCCACACCTCTTTCGAACGGCCCAAGCAAACAGGTGATAACTACAACGCAAAACGCGTTGTTACCTGCACAACATCGCGCGGTCAACTGCAAGTCAGCGTGACCGCAAATTGAATTTTAAAATATACTATTAAATGTTGAAAATCTTTCCAAATTATTCCGAAATATATTTAATATGTTACTCTTAAAAAAAGACGAATCATTTTTATCTGCTTTTTATTTAATAAATTTTCTAAAATACTGCAATGTACAATACCGCCATGAAAATACATATATCAAGGGACAGCAAATTTACTCCGAAAATACTAGAAAACATTTCTAGTATGTGTCAGTATATATGTCATATATGAACACACTGCTTTAAGTTCTTCCAAAATATTACAATTTTAATTCGTAAAATATAAACAATTAACTCATCTGCTTTGAAGAAAACATACAACCGAAAAATATACCGAACTTCATAGCTTTCATTGACTTCGAATTCCTTAAAAACCACAGCAAGACAAGATACCAGGGGCTATGAAAAATTTAAAACGGTACCATTGAATATCAGCTGATTGAAACAAGGAATTCTTTATTGTGAGAATTAAAATTTCACAATCATTTTTAATTTTCAATTTGCATTTGAACTTTAGTCAGCACAACCAATAAACAAATAAAATCAACCAAATATCAAAAAATTAATGCGAAAAAAAATAAAAGTTGCCAGACAATAAAATTTAAGTCAAGATTTGGAGAACTCTTCATATAAAGCTGATTGCTATGCAACTAACGCGCAATATATTTAAAAACTTGAAGGCGTACACAAAGGTATGTGAACTTGTGAATTTTAAAGTTGCTGCTAATTTAATTATATTGAATTAATTAAATTAGACTTTAAAAACGAGTTAAGCTGTGGACACTGTCCGTCTAAGGTGTAAAAATGTATAAATTTTACATATTTATCTTTGAAATTGAAGCCTTGAATTTGCGCCACTGAAAAACGTTGTTGTTATCCAATTTGCTTAGTATTTTTTCCACAAATGTCACACATTTTACATTAGGGTCCAATAAGATTATTTGCATTGCTTGACAGATAAAATTTAATTAGCTTGAAAGACATCATGGAAACTTCGAACACACTGTGCAACTTCAGTTTTCACTGTATGTATTACAAATTAGTTGCGATTTAATAATTGAGCCATAATGTGTCGACACACATACCGAGTTGTCAGCTGGACCCATTTGAGGCGATTGCTTTGCCCAAGTTATTAACCAAAATATCAGATCCTCACACAACACAAAATGTCTTTGTACGCCGACGCGCGAAATTCACAAACAAAACCAGAAAAAAAACCTTTTGCTCAGCAAGATTCGTACGTGTATTCATAATTAACACATTTTTGATTCATAAGACAAATATCCATTGCGCTCGTACGACGGGCGCTACGTTGTATCAGACATCGTTGAAACTGTGACGTCACAACTTTCGGACATCGCGAAACTATGACGGTTTCCCTTTTATTGGAAACTGAATCACTTGTAACGGTTTAATCCAATGTGTCCTACTTCCATTTGCCATTATGGATATCAGACCATGGCAACAGGCTAAATAAATTAAGTATCCACATGTACGAGAAATTATATTGTTTATTTCGAAATTAGAGCTGACGCATTTTGTGTACATTATTTACCGTTAGCAGCTTAGTTTAACAGATAGCCGTTATCGATATTTTTGCTTTGTTTTGCAACTAAGAATGCTACATCCGACATGGATTGCCTTGTTTGACACCAGGCCTATTGCTTATCGTGCCACAACAACATGTTTTGATAGTCATCATCAATTGTGTGCGTTGTCACCAAAGTGATGATAAGAAATTCTAGTCGTGTCAATACTCCTACATATTGCAAATAAAAAATCCCCATTTTCACTTATAAAACTTCTTTATTCTAACTTGCATACCAATCTAATATTCTCAATTGCGCATTTCCATTGACGCTTTTCTTACAATCATTTACACAAATTAAGTATGTACATATGTATCCAAGTATGTATGTATGTACATATTCACAGAGATAATCTGTCCAAGGCATGTACATACATACATATGTACATTGTGCAAGTCGTGCCTTCAGCTGAATGCTAAAGCTCATGCCATGACGTCGAGAGCCGTAGAGCCAATGGACACAATTTTGATAGCATCTTCGCTTTAGGTAGCGTTTACATAGAAATCAAGAGTCTCGCAATTGTTATCGGGCAAGTCCAGGTAGTCACTGCTCGCTCTGAATTTGATGCCAACAAGTGGCTTTCTCTTTGATTACATGTTATCACAACAATAACAAATGATTATCGCTTAAGTAAGCACAATCAGCGTGATGTGTGCGTTGATACACACATTTAAACTTATGTATGTATGTATGTACGTACCTTGCCTTCAGAAGCGTGGGCGCAGAACACTTGCACAAACATTTGACGATTCTTCCAGTTTACATATTACATGTTATCCAATGATATATCTGCACACATACATATGTACTGTGTACATAACGTCGTCTGCGCCTTATTATCCATTCTTAAATTTCATACAATGCTACGCTCCAGGCACTGCACATGCAATATACATAAGTATCTGTACGACTTGACGCCGGAGAGAGATACTGACAGCGAGAGAGGGCGCGCTATAGTGAGTGTACGCGAGAGAGCTTCCACCGTAGGCGCTCGCAAGCTTTGACGATCATCGTTGCCGTCAGTTGGAACACGCTGGAGCTCAGTTAGTCAGTTGTTATCGAGAGTTACTTGAAGTTGGTTGGGCTGCCCACTGCCAGGCTGTGTTGTTGTTAGTGTTAGTATTAGTATTAGTCGTGTGCGCGCTGCGAAAATCTGAGCACCTCAGCCACCTACCCCCGCTCGCGTTGTCGCCGCCACTGCCGTCGTTTGCTGTCAGTTTCATTTGTGTGAGTGTGCCAGTGATTGCCCAAATACAAAATTTAACAAAAAAGAGGTTGCCATTAAAATACAACTACATGAGCATACACACATAGATGAAATCGCGCATAAACAGTTCGAGTTGGAGCTTTGGTTGTTGTCAAGCGTCAGCGGCATCGCAACAGCACCAACAACAACAACAATAACAGCAGCATCTGTTGCCAAACAACAATTCAATTAATTATTATATTTAACTGTTCTTTCGCCAACGTTATTTATATACATGCATACATACATATATAAGTATGTATGTATACGATGTTGTAGGTCTCCCTGTGTGCGTGCATGCACTTTCAGACTCTTTTTTGTATGCACTTCCATTGTGCTGCGTTAACGACAAACGAATGACTTGTCAGAGGAAAATCTTAACAAAAACGTAAAAAATAAATTAAAAACAATAATAAATAAATAAGTTTTTGTAGATAAAAAACACAACGTCAACTGCTAAAGATCACGAAACGCGGTACACGCGTTGTGTAGCTTGTATGTATGTATGCTTGTATGTGTATGTGTGTATGTAGCTCGTTGTCGCTTGACTTTGCCGCAGACGGAAAACAAATTCGCATTCACGCACACATACACACTATACAAACGCACACACACACAACACCCCCAAACAACTGTACACGAGTCATATGAAAAGCCGCACTGGAGATTTGCACAAGTGCAAAGACAAAACAATTTCTTTGGGTTTTTTTTTCTCTATCCATGGCTAACACAATTAGATGTAGTAATAATCAGTGGGCAATTGGATACATCTATAGAGAACGATAGAGTATAAATAGTCGAGATAGACTCCAATTGCTGCAGAGACAACAGCGAACTGAAAACCGCGTGATAATCGTGGAAAAATGCAAAATATCGTGCACAAACTAAAAACAATTGATACGAAGAACAAAAAATAATAAACACAAGAGCGATAAGTGAGAGTGAAGTGAACTACACAATAATGCATAAATACAGATACATATACACACATAGATATATAAATAAAATATACATACATATGTACTTAGAATATATTTTATGTTTTTACATGCAGATTATTTTTCATAACGGATCAAGAGCGAAAAATACACGGAAATGGATTACATTGTAAAGGCCTACAAGGACTGGAAGTTGCACTCGCAAGTAAGAATAAAACATTTGTTTAATAATTATATTAGCTTTTGGGCTTGGGTAAGGTTAAGATTGTGAACTTCACTGGCCTAAAGTGGGATTGCAAACGCTGGCAGAGAATCGACAAAAACTGTTAGTGTCGCCTTATGAATGAATCAAAGATCAAACCGAGGCATCTGTCGTCTCTCTCACTCTCTTTCTTTGTTTCTCTTTCTCTGTCGATCGTTATACATTTTGCGATATATAGAAAGCACAATGAAGTCATGCCAGCCCGCGGTCGTTAGCTCTTTGAGCTCTGGTGGCTTAAAGGCAATTCACTTCAGTATATAGACTGTACATACATACAAATGTACATTATGTGGCAACATCAGAGCCAAGATCTATTCAAGAGAGTTTTGTAGCCAATGTGCTTAACCGCATTTAAAGATTTGAAATCAGAAGGCAAACAGTTGAAAATAATAAATGATATTCTCATGAAACTTGATCATTTCGAAATGGTCTCGCATTACCCAAGAAAAAACCACTTTTGTGCCTTACGAGAATGCCACCAAAGTGTGCACCGTGGTTGGCTTTGGTTATGGCCCGAATCGTGCCTCAGGCTGTCAGCCTGTTGCTGCCGATCGTGGCCAACGAACCAGGCGATGAGTAAGCTGCCAACACCGCCACACATCTGGCCAAAAGTAGTCAGCCAGTCAGCCAGCCAGCTAACTAGCAATGCGGCCAACTGGTGCGACTCTGTCTGAATTGCAAATGAGTGCACGAGTGAATAAAGCCAAATGCATTTTGTTTGCCGCAGTTGTTGCTGTAAGCTGCTAATTAGGCCAATGCACAGCACAGCTAAGTGCAACATTAAAAAGAAACTCACTTTGTTCTTTGTTGCATTGCCTGATCTAAAAATATCCTTAGCCTTGGACGCTTGCTCGACGGGTTCATTGCCCAGGCTCAGGCCCAAGACCAAGCCCAATCCTCAAGCCAAAGTTGCAGCTTAAGTGGCAGCCCTCAGGCCGGTTTGTGGTCGCGTTGCGATCTTTTGCGGCTCGTTGCCTTCGTTAGACAGACGAGTACACTGCAAGAAATCAAGACAAAGAAAATGAATTGAGAACATGCTGAATTCATTGCAAGTAAGCTCTGCTGTATTTATACTTGAAGTAAGCAAAAAACGTTATACATTGTTTGACTTAATATGTTGTTTAAATTGTTTGAGCTGCTCATTTGTACGCAATTAATAATAATTAATATGATATGGTGTAATTACAGTCAAGCTTGCCCTAATTGAAACAGTCGACAGACATTTATTTAATTCAGCTAGTGGCAGCCGACAATATGCAATTAAAAATAATATTAAAATTGAGTAGTAACAAATTAAAATTTATAATTTACGAAAACTCGCCGCGTTATCGAAGCTTCACTGTACTGTTGTCAATTGTTGGGCATATTTGATTGCAACTGCCTGCCCTTCAGCTAGCCGTCACATTGAGGGCAACTCAAAATGCTAAACAGCTTAACAGCCTGGTTATCTCTGCGCATAATGGCCTATTATACTATTTTACGAAACCTTAACATTTTCAGTTGGCCATAAAACGTGCGGGCTGTATTTGAGTATTTGAGGAGAGAGAGAGAGAGGGTGAGACGAGCTTCCACTTGGACTCCCACTCGACTCCCACACATATGTATAGCAATTATTTGCGTATTTGCTGATTTGCCGATTTGCATTTGATGACAGTCTTCGACTCGAAAGCCTCGAAATGAAGGTGCGAAAAGCCCACAATGTGGCACAGGGAAATGCCACAGAGTGACTAAGTGGATCTTCCAATTTGGTGAGATGTTTATGAGACTGGTTCGGTCTTTTATTGAAGAATGTCATTGTCGATCTGCTGCATTTTGACATTGGACCGGTTCTAGGTATTATCTATGCTATATTTAGGTTTTTCTTGTTCTCAAACCGGTTGAGGGGCTTATCATACTTATGTACATATGTATACAATGTATACTCTACAAAAGACTACAGGTTACATTCTGGAAATCGAAAGAATGAATGATCTGACGCACAGCCGTAATGATCAGAAAGAAAAACAAGAAATAAAATAAATACATATCCGGCAACCTTGACAGGCCCCAATAGAAACACACCCTATCATACAAGTATTTTTCTTCGAATACCCGCGACACTTTATGAGTGCGTTTTCATTATTTAAACACTATAAGTCATTTTCTTTGTGCGACTTTTTACTGCATGGAATCAATCATAAGTTAAGCTATCAATAAATATACATATTGGTTATAAATACATCTACGACTAAACCAACAGTCGCAATCTTATCGGCAAGTCGTTTTTGGTCACCAAAAACAGTCGTTGACTGTTTAACTATTACTTGCGAATCTTTCGTAATATAATATATATAAAATATATAAAAAGAACAACAACAAAAATATATAAAAGAGACGAGAGTGTTGAATAAATCAAAATAATACATAGTTTAAGAGTTATGATGGCTTCTCTAACGATTTAATGGCAAAAAATAATTAAATTCCGCGAACCATCAATCATTCCTTCAAGTGTAGCGTCATTAGTTGAATACGACTTGAATTTGCAACCTTATGGAGATTGATAATATCGCAATCAGAAAACCTATAAATAGATTTTATCGAGTGTATCCGTTATTTACTCAAACCGACGACACAAGCGTTTATTTAATTCAAATATATATTTATTTAATGCATAAATGCTTTAACCATGCATATAACTGTAACTCTATATCTTCTTGTAGGCATATCGATATTGATATCGATATTAGGCGTAATCAGAAAACCAATAAATAGATTTGAACGTTATTCTGCCATACTGACGACGCAATCGTCTAATTGATTCGAATATATATTTACCTAATTCATAAATGCTTTAACCACGTTCATAGCTCAAACTAAATCACTTCTCGTAGCGATATCGATATTGATATCGATATTAGGCGTACGTATTGATTCTTTTTACGCCACAAAAACCGCAAGCACATATTTCTAATAGTTTAGCCACTTGTGAATATCGTAGAAAGTCACGTTGATTATTCCATCGCATATCGACAATAGTAATAAGTAATAACGTTGCCCTTCGCATGGGCAAACAAAAAGTTCAAATACTTCATAAGCATACTCGTTTATCAACAGTATGAGTAGTTCTATACTGCGACTCTTCACTAAGGAGCCATCCATTAAATTTATCAGAAAATACGTATAAATAAACGTAATACCACTTGAGACTTGGCCACTTGACTTACGGTATGAGGCTTTGCTTTTTCAAGTGCAAGTTGAATTATATAAAAAAAAGACAACATAAGCTGGGGGAATTCGAATGGAGTCCTCCCGTTTAAAGACAATGCAATCAAGCAGTTGTTAGTTTAGCAGAGGGGAAATGCGATTCAAGGTGAAATAGTCTTTCTATAAAGTATTTATACTACAACTCTGCTATACAAGCCAATCACTTGTTAAGCAAGTAGTTTAGCTCGTTGACAATTTTTCTAGTACTCGTATCTCGAAGTCGTTATCAGTTAATTAAGCATGTAACCCAGAAAACATTTCAAATGTCAGTTGATAATAATGCAGCACTGACAACAGATACTATGTTCATGAACATACATATATATATAGACCATATGTACATATGTATATCTTTCGAGTTGCGGAAATTTCCCCATATAAATTATGGAAAGTAATGTTCTAAGTTTATCTAAATTGATATGTGTGCGTGCCAGGCACAATTTGTCGTTTTGTTTTTATTTATCAATTTGCAATTTCCTTTTTAGTTATTTTTAATTAATACTAAAGATAGTGCACAATGGCGATGGCGACATCATTACTGCCATAGAGTAACTGTTACTTAAATCTAACCTTCGAATATCAATTTTTTCGTGCGCTTGCACAATTCCATAAATTTTGACATACTTAAATAAGCAGCAGCAGCAGCAGCAACAACAACAACAGCAACAAATTGAAATAGATTGCAAACGATATCATTAAATTTATGGGTATACGAATACGTATTCCATACGAATATTTATGATTGTTACTTGTTACTTGCTGAAAGTCGTTCGATTAACTTGACGACTTTAATTTGGCCTCTCCATCTGGCTCAGAGAGTTGCAATTAAATGCTTGCTTGGCTGACCTTCGGTTGATCTCTGAAGTTCTTTGGCTTCCATCAATCGTCACCGTTGCCAACTGCCATTTACCCATAACCGGAGACAAGTTAATGAGTCACATGTGAGACGTGAAATGTGCGATTTGAGACCTCCAGACCACGCTAAGATTACCGTCTGATCCATCTGATGTTTCTGTTTAGCGTTTGTTAATCGGAATCACAGACAAATCTCGAGTGCAGACAATTAAAATAACAAAATCGAGTAATTAGCGTATCGAATTTGAGCGTCTTCTCGTCTAGATAAACAAACACAACTGCGAAAAGATCCCCATCAAATAAACGCGTCTTTCGGTTGTCTAGGTAGTTTCCCATCAAAAAGATAACATCACAAATCGCAGTCATTAAATCATTTGATGGGTGTAATTTGTGCCGGGAATGGTCAATTTTTAAGAGCTTTCACAGCATTATAAATATTTTTACGATATATGCCAACGGGTATATGTGTATACATTATATAGATATTTAGCTAACTTTAGTGAGGGAAACCCGGCGCGTGATCAGTTTGTGTGATCTTATGCATGTCAATGACCGTTTTTTCTAATGCATAGCCATGCACGTATATCTGTATGTATGTATATGTACACGCTTTGTATGTATGTGAGTATATACAATATCTATGCGAAATTTAGGTGAAACTGGCGACAAACAACTTGGCTGCGCTGTGCTTATCAGCGATATATTAAAACAATATTTACCAAACGTAAATAGAGAGCGCTCTCTATATGTATAAATGTATACATACAATCGGCCCATTTGTTATTGCAGAAAACACTTTGACACCAACTGCGACCACTTGTTGTTGTTGACCTTAACACCGCGGCCAGCTGCCGCTGCTGCAGCGTTCACACACTCAACGACGATTGCATTAGTGTATGTGGTGCTATGTTCTTTGCTATGGGAGTTGACAGCCAAGGAAGTAATTAATTGTGTTTAGCCACGTCTGTAACTGCTGCAATAATGCATTAAGATTACAAATTAAATATATATATGCAGATATAACTCATAAATATATGTACAGATATAGTCACTTGTTAATTAAAAGTCATGCCGGCAATTCGTTTGCTAATTTCCATACATGCAGCAGCTGTTGGTGTTGTATTTGTTGTTTGTCTTTGTTGACTGGGTCGACATCGAGTTGCTTTGTCCAAACAGGTTTAAGCTCAACAAAACACCAGCAATACATGGAAAGGTGTTTACGTTGTTGCCTATCACGTGAACAAGAATTATCCGCTCTCGTAAGCAATAAAAACAGTCGCAAAATTAGCATTCAGGCTAAACAAAAGACAAACAAACACGCGCTCCCCTGACTAAATAGTTGCAACTCTGCACATACTGCAATATCGATAACGTTCACAGCAATGACTCGTTATTGTGGAAGACAACCGTGACACGACGTGCTTGCTGGCTCAACATTCCATTTGATGAGTGCACAAGAGCAATAACTGGCTCATGTTCAGAGAAACCATCTCTAGTACCTTGCGTTGCTGAGTATGTCTTTTTGTTGACAGTGTGCTATGGTCACACTGAGACGACACACCACAAACAACAACTTGTAAACACGTAGTAAACGGAACTCTGAGCGTGTGAAAATAAATACAAAATCAGAGTTAATTTTTAAATTATTTATTGTTTAGCAACAATCAAAGCAAGCCAAATTTCAAAAGTGAATGCAATTATTTTAAGCGACGATCGCTTAGGCAAAGTAAAATGCGATTCGATTTAGTCTAAAAGGTGCAATTGTATTGGTTTCAACTTTCGTTTTGCTTGGCTGCAGTTACAGCGGGGAGTTCAGGTAAGTGTGGGACTAATTAAAGCATCAAAACAGGCACTACGTTGCACTGGCACTTATAGATACATAATATATTTATACATCTTTTATGTGTACGTTTCTAGTTGTAAATATGCGAGTTGTGCAGGTTACACCATTGTAATGACATCACAGCTGTTTTGTGTATTTATCGCCCCAAAAATTGCGAGAGAGATATAGAGAAAGGAAGAGTAATTATAGACTTTCACCATTCACTTATTTAATTGCAGTTTCAAGAGATTGTGCCTGATATGGATGATACCGAATTCATGTTTAACGAAAAGCAATCGATACGCGACTCTTCACGCACCCTTAAGAAGTACGGTAGCACCTGCTGCAACAGCATGAGGAACAATGAAATCCTTATTCGACACACTGTAGAAAAGACAGATACATTACAAGGAATTTCACTAAAGTATGGCGCAACGGTAAGTTTTTTTTTCTCCTTTAACACACTTCTCATACTCCCATCGATTCGAGCTAGAAGTTGACCCCCTCACTCACACCAATGGGTTGTACAATAAGCTCTGACTCGTCCGGCCTATGTGTGTGTGTGGCTCAACTTGGAATGGCTTCCCATTGTCTTGTTGCACGCAAGTACTTTAAATTTGAATGCCATCACAAACGTCAACTAAATTTGAATTTTATCGATTTAATAATCAGAGCAAATGCTTAAGCCCCAAACAAATGCTCAGTTAACAGTTAGCAGTTTCTTGTTTTCCCTTTTAATTTATGAGAAGGTCCACACCTGCTTTGAGTACATCAAGTGAGTGAGTCGTGACAGCGGCTTGGGCAAATAAGATAGCATTACACTAAAGATAGCACACAATAAGTATGTAGGTTGATGGAGGGGGCGTGTTCACTGCGGTGCAGACCGACCACCTGTCTAGATGCTTATCAGTTCAAAGAATTCTTATCAATAGCAGAAGACATAGAAAGAAGAAGCAGATGCTGAAATGCTGCAGCCAACATGCTCAGAAAATATTATTTATATGTCTAAGAGTCACGAGTCTAGGCTAATATTGAAGCAGTTGTTGTTATGTCAACATTTAGCCAGGTTTAGAGTTAGAGATAAGCTAGAGTTCGAGTCGGGGGAGATTCGCCTCGTCGCTGGCCCAATTAATCAAGTGAATCAAGTATGTGTGCTTCCATATAAGCGGTGTATGTGTCAGCCATCAATCAATCAATCAATCAGGTGCCATTCGTGCAATTGCAAATAATTGACTCTATGCTTATGATATGCATTTCAGACGGAACAAATACGCCGCGCCAATCGCCTCTTTGCCTCGGACAGCTTGTTCTTGCGTCAGTTCTTGCTGGTGCCGGTGGAGAAGACATCACCCTACTATCTGCAGGCAAATGGTGGGGACATGCTGGTCGATGCACTTGCCTCTCCGCCCACCACCCCCGACGCCAATGTGCAACGGGAGGCGCTCAACAATGCAAACAATTTGAGTCAAGCAAATTGCTTGTATAATAGCAGCGGCAGCAGCAACAGTTGCAACACCAACAGCTCGAGCAGCTCCACAAGCACACGTTCCGGTCAACTGCATAACACACCACGTCCATATTCGATCGCCGGTGAGCTGCTCGTTCAGGGCAGCGACGAGGATCCAGCGATGATGAACAATCACAATGCGTGCAGCAGCAAGCAGAGCAAGTCGCTGGACTCTGTGGCCGCCATGACGCCCGAGGAGGAAAATCGCAAATGCATGAATGACTTTCTCAATAAGATAGACAACACAATTTCCGAGTCGCGCAAATATGTCGAGCGTTCCAAGGAGTAAGTTCTCTATTACAACACAAGTGATCCAAGTGTTATACTAACAATATTTTCTTCTCATCATGTTTAAAGTCTGGTGAGTAGCCAGAGTGATGCAGACATTTGCATCAGCGCCAGCACTGATGTGTTTCCACAGCGACGCAATCAACTAAACAACTCCTACAAGAACAACAACAATCGTCCTCCCCATCACCAGCGGCATAGTTCTACAGGAAGCGGTAACTCGGACACAGCGCAGCTCCTTAACACAACACAAACGCGTCGAGTGCAGAACTCACTGAAGCGTCTGGAGAAGCAGCAGGACGACTTCTTCGAGTTGTAGCAGCTTATCCACAATGCATTGGATATCCCACAAGCACTTCGACGTTAGATCTAGTTTAACTACTGTGAATGAAAGAGAGAGAGAGAGAGAGTTAATTTTACAAATTGTTTTTAATTGCAGCGAAATGCTGCCATTACATGTAAATTATATACACTATAAACCTACACATACGCACGTACACGTACATATACACACTTATATACACTACCTTTATGATAAAGAGGAAGAAGATGAGGAAACTATGTTATAAGCGCTGCGCTATTTAAACCTGTACTATATACTACTACATACTACATACTATCGTATGATGCGACGACTCAGTTGTCGAATGTTTTGATCTTATTGTTAATCCAACTGTCAGCCCTTTGTAATTGCCGCCAATTTGCTTGCAAAGTCTCTGCCCCGCCCTGACCCTCATTTTAGTATTGCCCCTTTACCCCCTTTTATTATGATTACTTTTGTATGACTAGCTTTAATTAATCATTTAATTTTACAACTTAGTTATGAGAGAATTATTAATCTTAATTCACAATAGCATAGAACGATATGTATCTACATATATACATATGTATCTACATATGTACATATGTATGTAAAATATCCAACTTAAATGACTGCTCTTTTGCAATATTGATTGGCCACTAGTTGACTATACTATGTTTTTATTTGTGTGTAATTTAATTTAAATCATATTCAAAACACGTCCACGCCCCCATATACACACACTCCCCTTCCTAGAAATCCAGCCGATTCCATTCCTACGGCCAAAAAACATGCAGAATCAAGTTGTATTACAAGATTTTATAAACAACAAATAAAGTAAGAATGTGTTAGAGAAAACTATGCCAAACTTTTATTCAATTGTTGGAATGCGGGGTGGAGCATGCGCAGTTGTTGCCACCATGTTGCCAGGACAACGAGGCAGTGGCCCAAACAAAGCAGTCAAAACAATTGAGTTGCAATTTGCTGTCGCAGTTTTCAACAACAGATTGACAATGTCTGACCAAGAACTGGATGCAGATGTGATCAAGGCCACTCAGCAGTCCTTGGGCAAGTTCCTAAAGAAGCCTCCGCTGACGGACAAGTTGCTGAAGAAGCCGCCGTTTCGCTACTTGATGGATGTCTTCAATTCGGTAGGCCAAATCCGTTCAAGAAATTATCGATTCTCTATTTAATTATTGCTGAAAATAGTTTATTAAGCAAACGGGGTGCTTTGAGGGTCTCTACATGCCGGAGGAGCAGCTCTTCGAGAACATTGGCGATCGGTAAGTAGCCACTGAATGCAACTGCAGGTTTTTAAGGTACATCTTCCACTCGAACAGCAATGACAAGGTGCGGTTTCTGCAGAAGATGATTGATATCACAAGTGAGTTACTGACATTTCATTGCGAACTTAAATCACATCTCGTACTCCGGCAGAACTCACCACGAAACTGGATCTCAAGGTGCGCACCTCGAAGATTGTGGCTGGCCAGGAGGCTAAGCACACCAATGAGCTACTACAGGCCATGGCCAGTGTGGCGGAACAGCGTCTGGAATGGCGGGAAGCACTGCAGCAGGTGCTGGCCGCCGATGCGCAGACGGAGAAGTCTAAGCCAGCCAAATCAAAGGAAACCAAAGCCATAGGCAAGCAAATCTCGCCAATTGGCAAGGAGAAGCGTATATCGCCGCAGGAGCAAAAGCTGCGCAAAGCCACTGAGCTGGCTGCACGGACCACGCCTCCCGTGAAGGATAAGGCGCAGCGCAAGTCCAAGCCAGCAACCGATGAGGAAGCCAAGCCAAAGCTGAGTAGACAGGGCTCCAAGCAGAAGACTCCATCGCCTGTGAAGCCAACGACAAAGGTCAAGCAACAAGCGTCGACAGAAAGTGATATAAAATCGATGTCACCATCGACTGCTTCTCCAGCGCCAGCACCAGTTAAGCCTCTGTCACCCGCATCCTCAACCAAATCCCGGGCTGAGAAGAGCCCGCCGCCCAACACCCAGCCGGCGCCAGTTGCAGAAGCGCTCAAGGAGTCTTCTCCGCCCTCAAGCACAGCTGGCGAATCCTTGGCAGCTGCAGAGCCAGAAAGCCGCAAATCCTCTGGCAAAAGTCGACGCTCTAGTGGCACTCAGCGGCAGCCCCCGCATGAACAGGAGTCAACTCAGTTGCCCAAGGCAACCGCTCAGCCTAGTGAGGTACCTACCACATCACCAACTATGATAGCTGCAGACTCCAACAATAACAACAACAACAATAATAATAGTAATGAAGGCAAGCGGGAGCGGGAAGGCACCTTCACTCGGGAGAACTCCAAGGAGTCCAACGGCTCGGTGACTCGTCCTCGCACCTCATTGCGACCGCCTAGTGCACGTCCAGCGTCGGCACGTCCCGGCGCACCCCGACGCCGCAATGTTGAGATTGTGTTGCAGCCCAACGATCAGGTTAAGATGTCTGGCATCAACGTCAAGTTAGAGACGTTCGGCGATTTCGACGACGATGGCGAGAACTTGGTCATCATCGAAGATGCCAATGCGCACGACATCGAAGCGGGCGCCGCAGACACGCAGCTGGATGTGGACGCCCATCAGGGTCGTTTGGTGCAGCAAATTCTGGAAACGCAAAAAGAACTCGTACAGCAGGATTCCGGCAAGGAGGAGCAGCAAAAGCAAAATCCCAGCACGCGTCAAAGTTCCGCTCGTCAGATGAATGATCTGCGCGATATTATACAGACGCTGACCAGGTCGGTGAATCCGCTGGGCAAGCTGA
Source organism: Drosophila pruinosa (assembly GCA_018150935.1). Taxonomy (NCBI): domain Eukaryota; kingdom Metazoa; phylum Arthropoda; class Insecta; order Diptera; family Drosophilidae; genus Drosophila; species Drosophila pruinosa. The sequence continues at coordinate 8,977,129 of JAECWR010000094.1, read as the reverse complement.
TGGATTTTGTACCCGAAGACATCGATGCCATGCAGCTGGAGCTAACCATGTGGCGGGATAGCTACACTCAAGCAGCCGCCGAGCTGAAGCGTGAGAGAAGCCTCACTGCATCTGCCACGGAGCCCATGAAACAGCAACTGCTGAGCACCGAGGCCAGCATAGCCGAGTACAAGGAGCTGATCGACGAGAGTCGTCACAAGATTCTGCAGAACAATGAGCGCATACTAAAGATGCTTATAGAACAATGATAGGCAGCGATTTGAATAATGCATTTGTATATTATTTGCAATTGGCATCTATGTATAAAAAAATAGAATTTGATAAATTGTTAAAATGCTCTCAAGTTGTAAATAACAGTTAATGGGTGGTACAACACTTGCTTGCTAAGGTCACTTAGTGTTCAAACCAAAACCGAAACGTACTTATAAGTTTAAGGCATGCACAACGAATCTAAGGATGCGCATTCTAATTTGTGTCAAGACCTTCCATAATATTTACATCTTTAACATGCTAACTTCTGAAAAGGTTAGGCCTCGGCCTCTACGGTATCTAATCTGGTCTCCGCATTCGACTTTTCCGACTCCTTTCCGTCGTCCTTGTCGGTGTCCTGATCTTGATCTTGATCCTGATCCTCATCGCCAAGTACATACTCAATGACATCGTCAATAGGAAAATTATTCAACAGCGACTTGATCGAATCATTGTGAATGACAACTGTGAACAAAAGTTTACAATATTCACGCATGCGACTGCCGTAGTCCAATTCGGCATAGTTTTCTCCTCCTTTGGCCAGGTCGTGGCCACAGTTCTCAATGACCTTACAGAGCACAGTCTCCTCGGAGCTGTTGGGCCAGTCATACTTCTTAAGTGTTTGTGGATCGACCAGCATGTCAATCAACTTGGCAATGTTCTCCTTGAGCTTCAGATCCTCTTCGGTGAGCACCTCGCCAGTAAACTCATCGTCGCTTGAGGGTTCCTCTATGTTGTCGGCAATAGCCGCTGCCAAACTAGCGGCAAGGGATTTGCGCTGCTCCTTCTTGACCACTGGCGACACAGCCTGTGCCGGCTTCTCCTTGGCACTCGGCTTGACGTCGCTGCTGACTCCTGGTGCGGCCTCTGCAGACTCAGCTCCCTCCAAGGGCAATATGGTGTACACTTCATTCTCCAACAAAATGGTCTGGGCATTGCCATCGCCCTCGTCCACCAAGAACTCACGCACCACAACTCCATTGCCATCTGTTTTGCTTGAGATGAGCGAGCCTGCCGATGTATTGGCTGTCGCCTGATCTTCATCTTCCTCGTCATCATCAATGATAACGGTCTTTTTAGCTTTGCGTTTAGCGGGTGGCTCTGTGCCAAAAATATCATCCGGATCACACTCGTGCACGTTGCGAATGTGGTTCCTTAGGGTTTCAGTGCTATCGAAATTCTTGTCGCAAATGGCGCAATCCGTGCGTTCGATCATCTTGGCCGAGCGCTTTACCCGTGTGGCTTTGACAGCTAAACAAACGAGTTTGTCATAAATACTAAAGCGAAGATAACAACATGAAACTTACGGGAGTGATCACCGGCGTCGATGTGATCCTTGAGCAATGCGCTGGTGCGGAAGCTACGTGAACACTCAGTGCATGCGAATGAGGGACGTTTCTGGCGTGTGTGCTCCTTAACGTGACGATCCAGTCTGAAATGAAATTAATTTCAACATTTATAAATGGAAGCCAAAATGCGAACTTTAAATTTGACTCTCACTGCTTCTCAGTTTTGAATTTTTGGGCACACAGGCTGCAGGGATAGGGACGCAGATGCGTCTTGGAATGCGTGCGCAGCTGGGTGGCCTGAATGAAGCTCTTGCCACATTCTGTGCACTTGTGGGGCCGCTCTCCGGTGTGCCGCTTCATGTGGCGATTGAGCACTTCCTTGACAGCAAATGATTGACTGCACTGCAAGACAATGACGATTAATTAGCAAAGAGAGCTCAGTGTCAGATTGATACATACCACTGTGCACGTATAGGGCTTTTCTCCCGTGTGATAGCGACGATGCTTCTTGAGCGCCACCAAGGCGGAAAACTTTTTGTCACACAGATCGCAGTCAAAAGGCTTTTCGCCCGTGTGCGTGCGAATATGAATGCTATAAATAAATGTACGTTAAGGATTAGCAAGAGAAAATCGATGTATATTCAGGTCAAATACTTACTTTAAAGTGGACAAGCTATAGAAGCAATTCTTGCATACATGGCACATGTATTCCGGCTTTTTTATCACCTGAGTGCCCAAGTGCTGTTTTAGATGTGCTCGCAGATTGTCCAGGCGATAGAAGACACGATCGCACACCTTGCAACTCATGGTATCATTCTCGTTGGCCGAGCACGATGAGTACTTCTGATGCCGCTTCAGATGGTATGAGCGCGTAAAGTCCTTGCCACAGATCTTACAAGCAAACGGCTTGCCACGCAACTGGTGCTGCTCCTCATGCAACTTCAACAGAGCGGCACTACGCAACTTGGCATTGCAAATGGAGCACGGATAATCGTTGAGCTCGGAGTGAGTGATGAAAATGTGACGCTCGTAGCTGGTTTGAGTCTTGAAAGACTTGGGACAATCCGGACAATTAATGTGGCCAAGCTGAAAGATGGTAATGCAATATTATGTTTTATATATTATGAATAACACATGAATACTTACATGGAAAGTGTCGTAGCTCTCGCTGCAGCAGAAGCATATGTCTTTTTTCTCCATGACCACAGCATCTTTTTCGATCTTCTCCAGATTCTTCAGCATGTCCGCTTTACGCAGATGATAACCACTGTCATAGCGACAGAACTCCAGGTGCTTTTTAAGGCTCTTAACACGTCGAAATGTCTTGTAACACTTGCCGCACACATGCTCCACCATTTCCTTGAGGTCGCCATTGTTGCCACCAGTGCGATTCGGACTGCCCTCAGCCAATGCATCATCATCGTCGTCATCGTCTTCCTCGACGCCTGAGACAATGAATTCATCGTCGTTCGCCTTGGCTGCACCCAGATCGATGTCATCATTTTCAGCGAGTATAAAGTCAATGGTATCCTCATCCTCCACTTCTATGCTGGATGTGTTGTCCGCTTTACTGTTCTCACTTTTTATTGCCTGTAGCACGTAGTGATCCATTTTCTTCTTTTTGCTGGGCGATGTTTTAATCTTGGTCGTCTCTACGGGCGTGCTAATAGGTGCAGTACGCTTCTCGTTTAATATCTTTACACTTCCCGTGGGACTGACAGTTTTGGTAGCAGAGCGCTTGTCGGCCTTAGGAGTGCTAGTGGCTTCATCACTGGTAAGTATCTTTATGCTTGTGCGCTTCTCCTGCTTAACACGGGGTGACACTGAAGCTGCTTTTCCCGAGCTTTTTGCTGCCACATCGTTAAGTAGTTTCATCCGCGTACCAGGCCGCTTATCTTTGGGAGGTATGAGTTGTGCAACATCCAGAATTTTAATCACAGTCCCACCATCGGCGGTTGCCTTAGAGGCATCAGTCATTTTGCCCTCGTTGGTTGAGCTCATTGATGCGTTAAATGCTCAATTGGTTCTAAGGATTCTGTGAAAAAATAAGGATCACAAGGATCAGAATTATGACGTAAAATAGCCTACTTTTAGGCTCGTGATTTAATTAAATTGATCAGTTTGTCAGACAGCGTCACGTCAGCAACGCCTAGAAGCAGCGCACAATAAAAATGGCGGCGTCATTGACTGATCGAAAGAGAGCGAGCGAGAGCACGCTACGTACTGGCTGTAAAAAAACGCAACGCAACAAGTTCGCTCGCTCTGGGATCTGCTCGCGTCTTGATGTGAAAAATATATTTAGGGTTGAAAATAATTCTAAAATTAATTGAAAATTGTTGCATACTTTTCAATATTGAATATTTCTGTTGCCGTCTTTATTGGAAATGTGGGAAATTTGCTATCTATTCGAACTATGCTGACATTTATTTACTTAAATTTTCTTATTAACTCTTCTTACAGTTGAGTAACAGACTCACGCGTTCACTGTTGTGACTGTAGTTTCTCTAATTAAATGTGAAACTTGCGCGTCAATGAAAGTCGAATGCCGATCTAGATCGACTGTAACAATGTACAACAGAAACAGAAAGACGGGAGAACTGCATGAAAGAGCGAGAGAGATAGCGAAGGCTCATTATTTACTCGTACAACTTTTTTTTCGCAATACCAAAATTTGAACATTTTTATAAGGAATGACAATATCACAATAAGAACCACAAGAAAAAATTTATATTTTGATTTATTTGAAACAAATACTTGCAATTTGAACCACGAGCGCTGACACTTAACGCGTATACAATGGCGTTGGCGTCTGAAAATTCACAGTTTTCGTAAACATCCGAACAGCTGTTTGATAATTAATATGGTCAAGCAATCGGAAAACAGCAAAAAGGAACTAGCTCGATAAGTGTACGAGTCTAGTGTGCCCATTAATAGTATTGTATATTCAGTATTTTCCCACAAACTGTAAAATACTTTGTACACCGATCTTCGCTGACATTCTCCAGTCTTCATTAAATTTTTTCAACAAAATTTGAATTTCAATCTAAAATTGGATAAGTATGATCAAAATATTTAATTGGTTAAAAAAGTATTATTAATTTAATTAGAGACCAAGCAAATAAACAGCGGTTCAAAAAGGTGCGCCATTTTACATCTATTTTTCAGAAAATGGTCCCACACTAATAAAGTGTAACCAAGCTTGTAAATATGAATGGGTATATTCCGGTATATTGTTAGTTGGATATAAAATTAATAAATATTTAATACGGTCACTCTGGTCGAGTGTTTTTGATTTTGGTCATTTCGTGTTGTCTGTCATTTCACAACAATTCGTTTATTAATCAATTGAGTTGAAGTAAATACATTTTGTAGATAAACATGTCATTGATTCGTCAATCCTCCCGACTGCTGACTTCTCAGCTTCGTAGAGTTCAGAGTGTGCCAGTGGCCATGTACCATGAAAATGTAAGTGGAAATTTTACAATTACCGCACGGAAAGTTCTTTCGTAATATCTTTGTTTATACTATATACTTTGTGCTCTTCTTTTTATTGTAACAACAAGTGCACGCCGCACGTACAGATAACAATTACGTGTCAATAAGTAACTTTTTATTAATTTTCAGGTCGTCGAGCACTACGAGAACCCGCGCAATGTGGGCTCGCTGGACAAGAAGGACGTGAGTGTTGGTACTGGTCTGGTTGGAGCACCTGCTTGCGGCGATGTGATGAAATTGCAAATCAAAGTGGACGAGAATGGCAAAATCATTGATGCCAAATTCAAGACATTCGGCTGTGGCTCGGCTATTGCCAGCAGCTCCCTGGCTACCGAATGGGTAAAGGGAAAGTCCATTGATGAGGCTGGCAAGTTGAAGAACACTGACATTGCCAAGGAGCTGCGCTTGCCCCCCGTCAAGCTGCACTGCTCTATGTTGGCTGAGGATGCTATCAAGGCTGCCCTGGCCGATTATAAGGTTAAGCAGCAGAAGAAGGAATCGAATTAAATATATAACCAACTTCAATAACAAATATTAATCAATATGTACAAGTTATCTATCGTACATATGTATATTATTTTTCAAATTTGAAATAGCTATGTAAGTGTTAAGTGCACTGTCAATTGAGATACTGACCATTTAATCTCTTGTTTACTTGCTTTTTAGTTAAACGCTTGCAATTTGTGACCAGTGCGAAGAGTGTTTGGAATATTAAACTATGAGAATTAGCTAGGACTGAATTTATCTGAGCGACGTATGAATGTGAATGAGTTTGTTAGGGAAAGAGGCTGGCTTAGAGCCACTTTAAAATTTTGAGATGTGCAAATTTAAGCTTATAGAATATAATATATGTATACAATATAAATAAACTGTTTCCGATTATGAAAAATGCAATTTTTTTTTTTGTAATGCATTTATTTCTTTATACGAAAATAATTCATTTGATCTGTCCAATTGTACGCAATATTTTAAGAAAGACGAACGCTCACTCCGCCACCGCACTCGCCCTTCGCTTTGATCTCGAATGCTGCAATGAAGTTGAGTTTAATAAGGATCAAATTGGGCATACTTTTAAAGATCCTTACGATCGTCAGCGTGCTGGCAGTTGTAATTGTCCATGACGCACTTGCTTCCGAAACTGATGAGACGCTCCTTGCTGCTGTTCTTGGCCCTTGAGCACACTGGCTCGTAAGTGTCTCCGCAGGCCCTTACACAGCTATTGGCTGGCTTTTTAGAGTCCTTGGCAGGGTTGGCCAGGACAAATGCCAACAGGCAAAGGGCTAAATAATTAAAATATTTGTTAGATATAAAGTGGATTCGTTTAGCAAAATGAATACATATTGTGTACCGTATTATACGTGCATGGCTTGCCTTTGTATTCATTCTTATACTACATACTTAATACTCAGTCATATTCGTAATCTTGTTAGGGAGGTCAGTTTGCTGTGAACTACTCGAGGTGTTATACTAATATATAATGATACTATACTTTGTATATATGTACACCATACTCATCAAGATAGGAAACTATTTGCTATTGCTGCTATAGAATGAAAACTTTGGTTGAAATAGTTATTTTTTCTCTTGTTTACTAAATTCTTTAAAAAGTAAAATTTTTATCAACAAAACATTGTTGTCTATATTTGAAATGTTAGGCAAAATTTTTTTTTTTTTGTACAACAAAATACATTAACAAATTTGCAAAAAAAAAAATTACCAAGGAGAGTAAACAGAGCGAAACGCATTTTTTTATATTCCTCGAATTCGCAAACGAATAAAAACAATATTTCACGTAAAACCGGCTTTGAGACGAGTTAGAATTGAACTGAATTCTAGACTGAGCGATTTATCACCTTTATATACATGTCGAGCTCACAAATGGAGCTGATGAACAATAGCCGACCTAACACTGGCACAAGTGCTACACATTAAGATTCATACACAATTTGTCTATGTATATGTATGATCATTTGATTGCCCGTGCCGATGGGAAACACTCATCCCACACTTTAATTTGTGAGTATTAAAAAACGTAGACAAACATAAAGTGCATTCACTTGTATGGGTAGGTAAAAAATTACAATGACAGGGCCAACGATTGCGATGTCACTTTGGTCAGTTAATGGAACTGGGAATGGGCGGCAACTGAGTGACATGCGTCGGGTTGTGTCGTTTAGTTTGAAGCGGTTATCATTATATTTGGACACTCTGCTGGGAATTATGTAGGAACAATGTAATATGTGTATAAGTATTGTGGGTGTTTCATAGTATACGTATGTATGTGCTTGTTTGATATAATTGCAAAGTATTACAAAAAACGTAAAGGCGTTCTATTAAATTGACAATTTAACACATTTAATAATTAACAGCCCACACAGAAAAGCTCAATATGGAGTTGATCCAGAGTCATTTACACGCAATATGCGTGTCAATTCTAGATCTATCCAATTCGCACACATTTGTATGCTAATCGTGTGCATTGTACAGGAATCTGCCTCTCAAATCCAGTTCACGTGACACCATTTAAGCTCAACGTACCTAGGCTTCTAGTTAATGAATTTGTTTATCAAAGCTGAGAGAGCACTCACCGATACATGATGGACTGGAAGATATTCTGTATAATATATTAAATAGTTTTGACATTTATCAGTGCCATTGAATAAAAATATTATTATATAAATTAATCAAATTTACACTTTCGGGTTTGCAGATACAGACATCGCTTACATACATACATATGTAAATGCATATGTACACGGTATAATAACGACTGCGATTGTTGTTTAAAAGTGTTTTGAAACGATTAAAGATGATGTCACATCTGTTGTGTGTTTTACATTTAATGGTACTTGTGATTTAAATCATAACATATTATTTTTATGATTATAAAAAAACTTAGTGAACCTTAGTCATTCTATTTGCTATGTCCCATAGCCCCAATGTGTTAATTGAACTTTTACTAAAATAATTAAACAAAGAATTTAGATGAAATTATTGAATTGATTAATTTTCCCATTAAAAGGATAATAGAGTTTTTAGAAAATAACACTTTTGTACTAAAGAAGATAAATTGAATTTCGAATTGTTTATTTTTTCATGAATCTTATTATTATTTTCAGTTTACAATAATTTCGAATATCGTCAAGGTGAATCGATGGTTTTAACAGAATAATAATAGTTACGTTATCGATACTTCAGCAAATTAAATATAATATATTTTATTGTATAAAAACATACTTTGTTTAATTATTTTTACAATTTACACAAATTGTGTTTAAGGTAAATGTGATTAGGTTTAAAAGGATATTTAAATGGTAATAAGAAATTTTGAATTTTACGGTACTAATAAAACGTAGTTAGTCTGGTATTTCAGGAAGAGATATATTTCTGTGCGTAAAATAGTACATTTTGAAATGAAGCTCGCGGTCACGTTGATTTTCACTACGCCATTTGCTTTTTCATAAACGTTTGACCGAAATTTCACAACAGGGCATAAGAGTAATTTTATTATTAATTTTAGCAAAGGTATTAAAAATAATAAAGGTAAAGTACAAGGCTATCGAGAAATAGAGCACATAATAGTAAAAATTTTACCTGCTTGCAAAATTCAAAAACAAAAATGGAGGAGTTTAATAAATTGGTGGCTCAATACCAATACAAATCGAAAATTGATGAGTGCAGTTCTGACAGCGACAGCGAAAGTGATTCAGAAAACATAACCTCTGGACTGGTCGAACTAATCAAACCTATCAAGGGAAACAAAGACGCTGATGTGGACAGTGGAAAACGTAAGAGTGGAGCAGTACGCTTGCCAACAAGACGACCAGATCCGAATGTTTACAACAGAAATGCATTGCTTGCGCGTGAAAATCGTCGCAAAAAAAAAGCATACATGGAATCGGTCGAGAAAGAGCTGGACGAAACGCGGACCAAAAACAAGTGGCTACTGAAGGCTCTTAAAAAGCAATTAAAGCTAACACAAAAGTTAAAAGTTGAGTGCGAGTATTTAAAAACAACTAGTATGAAACATTCTAAAAATACTAGAAGCGTGACCAGTTGCTTCATTACGGATATTCCAGCAGCGTACAATCGGGCCGTCTCGCCAGACGGGTCCTTAATCTCAACAAATTCCACCAGCAGCAATGAAAATCCGATGGACACCAACCTTCTCACAGAGATGCTGAATGTTGACAATGGTAGTGTAGCAGATCAGCAATATATAAATGAGCCACCATCTAGTTCATGGAATGATTTTATTGATAATTTATTAACAGATTATCAGCCTACTCCAGAATACGAGAACGAGAACGCAACCAGCTTTTTGAGTCAAAGCTTCGGTATTGGAGACTGTCAACCACTGGAAAACATTGAGGAGCACAGCTTTTTAATTAAAGTAGCAGATATTGGGTCTAGCCCAAGCTGGGAATGGAGTGCTAGTTGCACACCGCCAACGCAGTTACTACAAAATGACGATGTCTGGGACTTCGACGACGTAGAAGGCATTGCAAGTCTATAGAATTATGTGTTTTAAGTATTTGTTAATTTAGTATGATACTAATTTTAAGGTCCCGCGTAACTATTTTATTTTGTGAATCGATATAATTCTTTCCATATTGACAAATTTGAATTTAAATAGTGTAGCCTATGGAGCTTATGATAGAACGCCAGCCCACTGAAGAGGACTGATCGTTTCGACGTTTAAAAGCTGTTTCATAATTTCAGGCCAGCGTGGAGGCGCGTTGGATTCTTTTTTTATCCAGTACGCAAATCGTTTAAATCGATCAAATTCAAAGGTGGGTTTTTTCAAAGGATCGACGTTTGCAAAAGTTCCAAATGAGACTATGATCATTCTGTCCCACTTTTTCAGTTGCGGCCAACATTTCAGAGGAAACTAACGAAATCTAAAATAAAATGTTTTATGGGAGTACTCAAAATGGAAGGAGATGCATTGAAGGCGTCAGTCAAGTGTATTAAATACAATTGAGACGTAGATTTTTTGATTTTATTTTGAAAAAAAAGAGTTTACTAATTTATTTGGATTCTGACATGTTTCAGCTGTTTAAATCAAACATTCGATGTAGCATTACATTGATTCAGTGGATAGTGAGGCTTCGAACTCCGGTATGTACTTCTATCATAACTCCTAAAAGGCATTTTGTATTAATTATTATATTTATAACTTTGGAAAGAATAATCGATATTATTTAATACTTATGCATTTGTTAATACATCCAAAATAAAATTATAAATGCACAATATTTGTGTTTAAATCCATTATTTTATTTCTGATCTTGTTTTGGTGCTGCAGAGAAAATCTTGGTATTCAATAAATACACAAAAATAGAATTGGCAATGTACAAATTTTATTCATGCATATTACTGTTTTAGAAACAAGACAACATTTAAGACTTCCATTAGGCCTTTAAGAGCTTGGCGTGATAAGCAAGGTGTTCGGCAACGAAACTGGCTATATAGAAGTAGCTATGGTCGTATCCGTCTCGTTGCTTAAATATGGTCTGAATGTGATCGTTAGGAGCAGCTGCAGACAACAGATTCTCAGGCAAAAGCTGTTGCTGTGTTAGAAAGTTGTCTGCTGATCCTTGGTCTATGAACAGCTCTTGCGGAGTACTTGCGTATTTTGAGACCAAATTAGTGGCATCCCACTGCTCCCAGTCAGTGGTATTTGTGCCAAGGTAACCAGTGAAGGCTTTCTTGCCCCATGGACATTCCGATGGATTAGAAATTGGTGCAAAAGCCGACACTGATTGATAGAGGCCTGGATTTTTTAAAGCACAAATCAAAGCTCCATGCCCGCCCATGCTATGACCGAATATTCCCTGCTTGCCAGGTAACACTGGGAAATTGGCTTTGATAAGTTCAGGTAATTCCTGGGTAATATAGCTATACATTTTATAGTGCTTGGACCACGGTGCTTCAGTAGCATCCACATAAAATCCGGCGCCACTACCAAAATCGTAAGTGTCATCTTGTCCGGGTAGATCAATTCCACGTGGAGAAGTATCAGGATTTACTACAATGAGGCCATGCTTGGCTGCAGTGTTTTGGAATCCGCTCTTTTGCACAAAATTCTCGTGGGTGCAGGTTAGTCCGCTAAGAAAGTAGAGCACCGGGCATTCAGATTTATCTTCTACCGCTGCCGGTGGAAGGTACACTGCAAAGGTCATATCGCAGTTCAAAACATTAGAGTGATGTTTATAAACACGCTGCTCTCCTTCAAAGCATTTAGTGGTCGACACCAGTTCCAGCGTCATCTTTGAATAAAGAAGATATAAGTTTTCAAGCAATAACTGAAGCAAAAATCATTATTATTACCTTGAATAAATTTTTGTAAAACAATATGTCATAAATAGTGTGACCGTAAGCGGGATTCTATATTTTACAATATAAACCCAAAATCTTACCACAAAATCTGTTGAACTAGTCAGTGGTTCCGAGTTAACCTGAGATTTTTTTAATTTGCAATAATTTTCATAAATAGATAATATAGCAAAAAATAAAATTTCATTTCAAAGGTCTTATGAATCCTTCAAGTAAGTTGTCACTTCGAAACAGTGCTATTAAATATTTTTATATACCCATGTTCAACACTGAATTTTAGTGAACCATATGATAAATAAACAAGCCGGTAGAACGGTATTAGTTTTATTGTTTATTAAGTAATTATCGAAAAATGGAAGATGATGCCCCAACTACATCAGCGTTTGGCTTTAAGAAGCGTAATGTCAACAGGGGAGCCGCCATGCGACGGAAAAAAGCTAACAGCAGCAGCAGCAATGAATCAGGTACGCATAGTATTGGCGCCAAATAAGTAACTTTTCATTAAATGTAATTAAAATATGTAAAATTCCAGCGAAAAATAGCGATGAGGAACAAAGTAAACTCAGTGCTTTAACTCGTGCCGAAAATAGGCGAAAGCGAACTAATCCCAACTTTCAAAGCACCAAAAGCTTTTCCAAGCGAAAAACTGGCTCTGGGTCTGTTGGCGTCAATTCATCAGATAGTGATGATGACACTAGTAAGAACATGAATGATATTGGCGTGGCATATAAATCGAAACGTGAGTCGCTTCCCAATGGACCACAGGATCAAGGCGCCACTTCTGTTAATGAAATAGACACAGCGATGGATCGCGATGCACAATCCATACATGCGAAATCCATTAAAATCAATGAGGAGTTGGAAGGGAAAGCTGATGATAAGATATATAGGGGCATTAATAACTATGCGCAGTACTACAAGAAGACTGACAAGGTGGCGGGCAACGCGAGCTCTGGTATGGTACGAAGTGGTCCAATACGAGCACCTGCTCATCTGCGTGCAACTGTACGCTGGGATTATCAGCCAGACATTTGTAAGGATTTCAAGGAGACAGGCTACTGTGGCTTTGGCGACAGTTGTAAGTTTTTGCACGATCGCAGCGATTATAAGGCCGGTTGGCAGTTAGAAATGGATCATGAAGCGCAAAAGCGAGGAGATTGTGACTCAGATGGCGATGAACACAAATATGAGATTCACTCCGACGAGGAAACCTTGCCTTTTAAGTGTTACATATGCAGAGAAAGCTTTGTCAACCCTGTGGTAACCAAGTAAGTATCTTTAACAAACCTTACGAAGGTATTAATGAGTTTCTAAACACTTTGTAGGTGCAAGCATTACTTCTGTGAAAAGTGTGCGCTGGCGCAGTATAAGAAATCACAACGCTGTATCATTTGTTCACAGCAAACCAATGGAATATTCAATCCAGCCAAGGAGCTAATAGCACGCTTGAAAACGGCACCTATAGGATCTTCTGATGATGAACACGATCAAGATGATCCATCGCAGGAAGATAATGCTGAGCAAAATGTTCATGAGATTTCGTCCAATAGCGATAGTGATTAATTTTGATTTAAGTTCAAGTCTAACTAGAATGTTATGCAAAGGTTTAAAACAGTTATATGTTATGTAAAATCAAATAATTGTAAGTATAGGAGGAAATATATTGCATATACAACAATGCGAAAAGTTAAATAGGTAAAACTGTAGCTGAATTGGGCACAACGCAAAATAAAGGCGAATTTGTTTTTTATAATTCAAAAAAGTTTCGTTCCTGGTTTTGTGCGCATCAACACACACGTGTTAGGGGAATTGAAGCTAATGCTTGTGGTGCCCCCTTTACTCGGTCGTCTGTTGGTTGAGTCTTTGATTGCTTATTTGCCTGTCTTGCAGTTTTAAAAGTGGAGAGTCGCAAAAAAGTCGACTTGTGGGTTGAAGGAATTGCTTTGGCAGTCAGCGAGAATAGCATGGATATTTGCTTCATATTGTTCGACGCACAAAGCCAGAATATGGACAATACTCGTTGCCCTGGCGGGTTGAAACTAAGCCGCAATTTCTGGCTGCAAAATATGAGCTCATAAGTCCTAAAAACAAAGCAGCAAAAACTTACCAAAGTTGGCCTTGTTACGAGCACACAAATCACTTGGGTACACCCAATGCCAGCATCAACGTCAAGCGAACTGAGCGCATGGCACGGGGCAAGGGATGCGACGGGGAATGAGGGTGAAAAGGGCCCTGTGATTTGATAGTTCGATGAATTTGCAGCAAAGTTTATGACTTTGCATTTAGTGAATATTTAATTGCCAAGTCTGGCGGAAAATTCGAATCAGAGAAAATCAAAATGGAAACAGTAAAGAATGCAGAAGTGCTTTTTGCTAGAATATGAGATACCTCGTTCCACATTGAAAAGAAGAAGAACAGACATACTCATTAACTCATAATACAGGTATTTCTGCAACTAATTAGCAGCCTATTTATATCCACTTCTGGCCAAATGCAATTATGGCTTATATTTATATATGTATATACAAAATCAAGACTCCTGTTTACAATCAATAAATTCACTTGACATCTGAATACTTCAACTTAAGACGAAAGTCCTGGGCCGCAGGTGCCACAAAACCCACAAGTCACGTATTCATATTTCTTGACATTCCATTGACATTGGGTATCGTTTAATTGAATGAGAAAGTCGTGCATAACAAACGAAAGCAAATTGAGAGGGCTAGAAGAGCTTCGAATGCTGACTGCTCAATATAATTTACGACAAATCAGTTTTAATTATTTTAATAAGCTTCCACTTCAACTTCAGGCACACGTGTTAATAGGCATTTTATAGTTTATACCCCTAGACACCATGTCTTAGATCCTCCCTCAAAATCGACTCTCGACATTATCATTAAACGCCTTCTGCACGTGCCAAAAATGCAACAACAATAGCGAACGCAGCTTTGATTAACAGAGTGCGATGAGGGCCACTGAAATTAACTGTCCAATTAGCAAGTAAAATCGTATACGGGACCTGCCCATCGACTTTTGGAGCAATTAACCGTAAAATTGCTTGTCACCTCTGCCGAACATCAGTTGACAAAGGCAGAAAGAAATTAGTCTCTTCCATTGGCTTTAGCTATTTCCCATGGAAATTCACATTGGCTGTACAATTCTATTTTCAGCAAGCATTTTTAAAAACCAAATAGAAATGGCTACAGTTAAGTTTAGACTGTATGAGGCCCAGGATTTTCATAGTACATATGCACCTTTCAATTTACAAAAAAAGGATGAAATATTTCTGCTGACTGACAACAGCAAAATTATATAATAGATTAAGTCTTGGTTTAGTTTGTATTTTGAGATTACATTTATCTTATTGTGTGTCACTTGGGACACTTTTTCTGGAATATCTTCAATATTAATTGTCTGATCTTAATGAAATTTGCACAAAACCTCCACGCTAGGGTACTTGTCATGTAGGTCGCAAAACCATATTTGGTAATTTATAATTAAAGCTGCAATGAGTTTTACTTTAATTTAATAACTCAAACTTAATCTGCACAAAAGCATTAAGACTGATTGTTCCCAAATTTGGTAGTTCCAGTCCTTATAGTCTCTAGATCTAGGTATTCATATAAAGGATCAGGGAACACGCTATAGTTCATGAATTTTTTAAACAATATGAAGTAGAATTGGACATTTTGTAGTTGATTAACTTAAAAACGTTTAGCCTATTAAATATGTTGTTTACATAGTTTGGTTGTTGCAATTTGTGGACTAATTTTTTTTTAATTCTTGAATTTTGTTCCTCCGACTCTTTAAAGTGTATATCGTAGTCGACTCTTGACTAGGGCTCTTCAGCCGGCATCCCTAGTAAATTCATATTATTATATTAACGGCAGCAAATGGCATTGAAAATTTGTGTTGAAGTTGCGCATTCGACGCGTTGCCAGCACGTCTGTGTTGCCGTTTGTGTTCATTCCCTTATTTATTGGCTTCTAATGTCACTGACTATTATATCCCGTGACCAGAGTCCGATAGCAGAAGCTTGCCAGCAGCTCATCTTGTCGTTTATTCTGTCAATTATCGTTAATTTCGAAATGCTGCTGTCTTCACCAAGGTTGACGCACCTCTCGCACGCCACCAGCATCAGAAAAGCACGTACGCCGCAGTTAAAATGTCTCCTGCCATATAAATTGTTATTGCTTGTGCGTATAATTTGCCTGTCTGTTTGGACAATGTCTTAAAGACCGGCACAACAGTGTTGCATTTCCCCATTAGTTGGTAGTTTGGGAGGCGTGTCTAGGCGTATAGTATATTAGGTGTATTATGCGGTGATTTATTATAATTGAATTTATATGGAGTTTTCTCAACTTGATCTTGTCGACTTGTCCAAAGTGCATAAGTTGCTTTATTATTGCCGATTTTGTAATGCGCTTTAACTGAAAAGCCTTCACAGGCTAAGTAAAAGTTGTATATAATAGAAATATTTTTTAGGTAAGAATGTTCTTTTTAATTTGTAAAGTTGTCCCTTTGAATAACGAGTTCTTCTCCAAGAATTTTCGTAAAGGACAAACTTCTTTATAAAATATTTTTAAAGAAAGTTTGGCATCATTTTAACTATAGATTCCGAAATATATATAATCCGAAAATCTGGAAGCATCTGCATCTGATAGTAGCTTAAAGCCAAAAAACAAAATTTTACTGAATAGAAAATAATAATATTTCTAAAAGTGTCAGGAAGTTTTCTATTCGAGAATTTAATGCATTGTTACTATAATAACCATCAATATGGTTTGTTACCAAACATAATGCCAGGCTGGACCAATAAAAATAAAATGGTCAAAAGCAAAATGAAGCGCAAAACTGAACTGACAAAAGTTTCTGTAAAAATCATGAAGTGCTGGAAAAGTTTCCATGAAGGAAGCTAAAAAGTAAAAAGTCCAAACATGAAAGGCAACTAGTAAAGCGTCGACTCGAAAACGAGGGAAAATAACTAAAAATAAATAAAAGAACTAGAAATTGGCAGATGAGAGCAACAGAATTCGGGATACATCAATATGAAAATGGCATAAAAGTAGCAGCGCCTTTTTTATATCAAGAATCCTTTGCTGCATTTGCCACTTTTATCTTTATTTGCATTGTGGCTAACCGAGAAGAGACCGGCAAGAATTTTCTTGGCCAAGCAGTTTGTTTTCTGAGAAAAGTTTCTGATTTCCAGTTGCAGTGTTGGTTTGTTGGTTTCTTCGTTTGGCAAATTGCTAGATTGGCGCAGGAAGTGCACTGGACTTCTTATGGTTGTTGCTGGCCAAATGCCAAAATAATGACACCACAGAGCAAGTGTCACACATTTTTTGTAACCTTTTTGGCGCAGTTATACCATTGTTGTTATAAATTAAGCTCGATGCCAGAAGCAAGCTAAGCTGTCTGGTGCTTTTGGGAGCTCTTATCGAACAAATTGTTAAACGCAACTTTTCACACAACTTTTGGCTTCTCTCGGAGCCCAGGACACAGAGGATTTTTATCACGCCTCTCAGGTCTTTTGAATCACATGCATACGTTTCCAATACATTCCCGGGGGTACACTCTCCAGCCCGTTTATCATGCGAAATAATTAATAATTTGAATCATTTTGTTTCTCGTTTATATTTTGGTCGTGGTCTTTAATTTTGGTTTTAATTATGTGAACACATACTGTATTTATTGTTGTTTGGCGCTATTAAGTGCAAGATTAATGCATTTTGATTGTGGTGGATTAATATTGTTCGGTTTTTTGTTTACGGATAGTTGACCATTCGGGTTAATGTATAAAATAATTATGGAGTTTTCTGCTCAAAGCCTGGCATTTAATTGAAATATAATTGGTAAATGGTAAACTCATAACATTGTCAAGCAGAACGAAGCTTTAAATGACAAAAGATCTGAAGATCTCAATAAAACAATACATAAATTATAATTCAATGGAAAGGCTCAACACATAATGCATATTGAACTTAAAATACAAAAAATAAGTTGAAAGAAGCAGTCTCAACTGATCTTCGAACACCATTTGTAAATAATATTGTCTGGTTGAGGTTGCTAAAACGGTGATAAATTATAAAGTCATCATAATCAGCTCAGATATTAAAGAACTATTGTAATCTCTGCTGAGTGAACAGATTGCCTAAGATACTTATACTTATATTCGTGGACTAAAATAATTGTCTTTTATTCTTGTCCTTGAGTACCCGAACAATTATTTATGTACTTTACAAAGCCGCAAAATCATTGGCAGCCTTAAACAATAGTTCTCATTTTGAAATTTTGTTGTATTTGTACAGTTTAGTTATTGTCTAGAATTTGTTTTTAATGATTATTAATATTTATTTCAAATGAGCTTTATTGATGTAATAATAATTGAAAATTGTCTATGTAATTAAATAAAATTGCATTGTAGTTTGGCTTTCAATTAAATTTATATGAATATTTTCTATATATATAGACTACATTTTAGAAATGGGCACAGGGTATTTCGAAGTCGAGCTCTCGATTACAGCGTTATCACTTGCTTAATTTTCATTTATTTTAATATTTATAAGAATATATGTACATGACAATATTTGGCTTGTTTTTTAAAAAATAAAATGAATGATATAATATAAATCATAATGAATCTACAATAAAAGCCACTAAGATGATTTGGAATATAATTCGTTTGCCTTCCATCTCGAATTGCCTTTCATACTAGTAAGATTAATGATGTCTTAAAAGTGTCAGTTTAGGGACGAACAGTTTTACAAAAGTTATTTGGATTATTTATATGTGTCGTAAATTGCCAAACAATTTGTGTGACTTTTAGTTAAATTGTATCTAAGTATTATAAGCTCCATGATGCAAAGACAATAAGAAACTAAAAGGGAATGCCAGAGCAGGGTCCTAGGCATGTTGTATCTTTTGTAAAGGAAACAACTTCCGGTCAAGCACACAAATGAGCTACAAGGCTCGCACACACATGCACAAATTCACATTTACAACACATTGAATACAGTGAATACAATAAACAGACAACACTAGAACAATGTAGGGCGACGATGCTAAACAAATGGGAATCATTTGTTGGGACGACTCGAGAAGTGAACAAATGATATGGCTGCAGTCCGAAAGTTTCAGTAAGGAAATATTTGTATATAAAATTTTGGAAAGTGCTGAAAATGTTACTTAAATGAGCTCGAAAGTGTGGAAAACATGAACAGGCTTCAGCAGCACAAACATTGAAAAACTTCTCAACTGCTCAGTAAGTAGTTGCCAATGTGATTTTAGAGTTCGACTCACTTGACAGTCCGAAGACAGAAAGGTAGAGCAGAGAGAGCAAACAACAAGTTGACATTTGCCATTTTCCATTTGCCACTTTCCTCTTTCTATTTGCCCTTTCTGGGCATAACACTAAGCTGAAATTATTTTCATTACAAACTTTACGATAGGTTTTGTGTACCCTGGAAAACTGAGAAGCAAAGGCGCCATTAACTGGCAGGTCAAGCTTATTAGCCGCAATAAAAAATAATAAGCTGCAAGTTATGTTGCAACTGTGGCATATTTCGCCAGGCATAGACCAAGCTTTAAGAATGTATAAAGTTATTTACTACAAAAGCTTCCTGAGTGTTGGTTTGTCTGTTTCTGTTTCTGCCTGTGTGAAAAGCAAAAAATCTTACTCTGAAAACTTTTTCCCTTGCTCCGTTCATTTGTCTTTTATTGTTCGAAGTTTCTGCTTGTCATGCTTGTATGTGTATGTGTGTGCTATTCGAGGATACACGGACAAGTTGTCCCTTCATGGCCTGAGGAATACAAGTTAATTTTATTTTTCAAATTGCGCTACAATATGTTTTTAGTCGTCGCAATGACCGAGATCCTAATTGAGGGTTGACCCCGCCAAGTTTGCTAAGCTGGAAGCAGAATTCGTGTCTTCGACACTGAGAACTTAATAAATTGACATTGCTTCCACATTGGAGAGCATTGATTAATAAGCTACCAAGATAAACAGGATCTAATTATATTGACAATTGACCATATTTTATTTATGTGCTTAAAAATATAACACAATTGTACAATAATAAGTTTCGGTCACTTAATTGACTTTCTAATAAAGTCTTAATTTACGTGATGACCCATTAACTTCCATGTGGCAATAAATGATCATTAAGCCAGTTTAATCGAAACTTGTGCAAGGAATTACTGACAGCCTCAGCTAACCACATTTAAGCGCAAATGTAAGCACCTGTCTGTCGTTTAATGAGGCCGCGTAATACCAAGACCATTGGAATCAATGGGGTGGGCAATATACATAAATAATTTCAATAATGTGCTGCTAATACGAACAAGAGAAGCAGCAGCCATAATATTAACTGCCACCACATTGCCGATAAGCAGGGTGTATCCTGCGGTCAAAACATTTGCTTAGCGTGTTGACTTTGGGTTTCGAGATTGGGGGTAAGGGCTAGGAGAGGCTCTTTCAATCACGGTAAAGACTTGCATTACATTTCGACGGTCTGTCTCATTGGACAGGGCCAGGTTGCCGTTACATTTCCGGGTATTATGCGAGCTATTCCGACGGCCAGAGTGAGCCTTAAAATAACATTGTGAATTAAAAAAGTTTCGCTTCTCTTAGGAGAGGGTGGGGGCTGCCTTCGATGGTTACCTGGCATCCAACAGGTGGTGCACAAAGTTTATTTGGCGGTGCGGTCACAAAATTAGCACTACTGTGTTTCCTTTTTCTCCGTACGAATTAGGCAGGTCAGCGAAGTTTTTCACCTTTAAGTAAATTGGAGTTGAAAACTTCACTCTTAGCTGCTAACCGGGGAAGGGTCCTTTCGCTTGGATTGTGCGGTTCAACAACTTGCCTCGATATGTTTTCCTCAGCTTTTGTTTTTTGTTTTGACAGGCTGCAGAGTGTTGGCTTTGCTCTGGACGAAAGTGCTTTTTCTTGGACTTTACTGAACTGCTATTGTCGTTAGAGTTCACTTTTCTTTTAAGGTAGAAATTTATTTTTCAATTCAGTTCAGCTGTTGATTTATTGTCAACAGTTTTTCTTGAAATTACTGAGAAGCAGTATTTAAGTTTGTATGCCAATTTAAAAAACTTTGATTTAATTTTCTCTAAATTACATAAAATTGTTGCCAATTGACAGATGGTTGGATAATCGTGGGTTATTGCACCTCCATTGAATTGTTGATGGAGCTTGTGCTTTAGTAAATAACTAATAGAGCCCTTTCTCACTATTAAGTAGCTCACTTGAAAGCGAGACCCGTGATAGTTTAGTGAGAATAAAGTAAAAAAGTGCACGTAGAATGCATTAAAGATAGGTGAGGTGATGATCTGGGGTAGGGAAGGAGAAAGCTTTGTATGCTATAGAACTATATGCAGGGAGGCCATAATTCCAAACTGTGGTTTTTACGCTGGATGTGCATTTTACGACTTTTTAAGTGTCGGGGCAAACAAACTTTGAGCCAAGTCGCTGGATGGCTCCAGCTACTTTCAACTGGCAACTGGAAACACGCAGCTGCCTCACGATATTCGTGGTCTTATTGTGTTGTTGATGTTAGGGGTGGCACCTACATGTACAAAAGCCAAAGCTTGTGGCGACGGCAAACGTATTTTCCTTCAACAAAATAAACTTTGCTTTTGAAATATTTCGCGGCAAAAGCGCACGAAAAACTTATTTTTATTTTTAAAGTAATCACACAAACACACGCGATTCTCACAACGCGACTTATGCAGTGGCAAAAGATGCGCATGCACACAAAGAGCATCACAAGTACACCTACACGGGAGCATTTCCGTTTCCGCCCTGCACCGCTTTGTTGTGCGCTTTGCGCTTTACAACTTTGCTCTGCCCGTAAGAGAAGCACGCACTTAGTTATCGTCTTTATTGTTTGTCACATGCATGACCTCACAATTGTATTCTGTTTCGTTTCGTTACATTTGGCTCCTTGCTCCGATTGCGACCGTGCCTCCAACCTGCAATCGCAGTTCAGGTCGCAGGAAACGGAAATGGCATAAGTTGTTGTCGCCGACTAGTTCACACGTAAGTCCGTTCAGTGAACAATAAAATGGCGTTGCTATGACTCTGATTCCGATTTCGACAAAGAGACCGTCTGAGACTGCGACTGAGACTATGGCAGCCATGGCAACAGCTGCAAGAGTGGCTCATAAAAAAATAAACCATAATAAAATACCATTGTGGGAAACTGCGATTGGTTCTTGAAACACTTTGACTGGGAAGCATATGCACAATATGGGGTGTGAAGTAAAGCAGTACGAAATGAATTACCATTTATAAGCATATTGAAAACGAACTCACTTCAATTAAGTTTTTCAATATATAAAACAAGGCAAGTGCGTTAATTTCTGTTGAGGGTTGTCGAACTGTTGAAAACACTTGTAAATTCTTTAAAATCAAATAAGTTTAATTAAATAAGAAGGTGTATTCAGGGTATTCAGCAAGTGGCAGAATAACTTTAGAGCACCCCGATTGCTTTCATTTCATTAGTTATGAAAATACTTTTTTTTTCACATAGCTAGCCAGCTGCTCTTAAGTCTGGTTGTCCATTGCCTGCACCACGGAAGTAATACATCACACAATAGCTAAAGCGATTACTTAAAAGCAAGGAGTGAAGGCTTCTTCTGTATAGCTATTTCGAGTTAAGGGACTTTTTACTGATACTATAACTCGAGATAACCAACTTTCAATCTATTGTACGACAAAGCCACTTGTGACTTTTTAAACACAAGTTATCGTTTTATGATAATTACTTATCTAATAATGCAACCATAACTAAAAATGTCATTAGACAGCTGTGTATTCTTATTGTTAAGTTTTTGAATATAATTGAATATATCAATTTATACAGCATCAATAAGAGAGTTGGACTAATTATGATTTAAGAATACTAACAATGTATGTAAACCTTTGTTAATTGCAGAACCAATATGGAAAAGTGATTTGCAAAATTCGTCATGATGCCAATTCATTCTGTGGGCTTTCATCTAATCGCAATGACTCAATGATAACGCATAACTATCTCCAGGTAGTAGAACCGCAACAGTCTCTTGATAACAGAGCCACTCAACGTATGCGTAACGATTGTTAAATTAGCATGGTGTTCGCCTCGTTCGGCTCGTCAGGCTCAGTCATTGGCATAAACTCTTGGAACTTCGTAAATGGCCCCGGACCGAGTGGCAGTAAACCCAAGTGGAATGGAAAATTGCAATGGAAAAGTTTCGTCCGTCCATTGCCCCACACCCCCCGTTGAATGAGGCGCCGTTGCACGTTCCTCTTGTTCAGAGTTATTGCGCTGCTGTCAGAAAGTTTTTTGCCATCACCTTCAGCCAATGGGCAATGGGCAATGGGCAGTGGCATTGCAGCGGGCTCAAATTCAATAATGGCTCTCTGCGGCAGATTTACGCACACTCTTTCGCATTCACACACACACTCGCACACGTACGTGCATCTAGCTACATAGCGTTCAAATACTAATCTATGCGCCATAATTGAAAAACTAACGGTTTTTGTAACGAGTTTCTCGTGCTTTTCACTCTGTCTTCAGTCTCTGCCATTGTGCGTGTGTCTATCACACACAGCACCGGACATTTGCAGGTTTCCTTTCACTCGCTCCCACATTGCTAAAGCTGAACCAGACATAACCATGAAGCAAGCACTTTCCTTCGACAAATACGCTTTTATATTTCTGCTGACTCTTATTCCAGTTGCAGGAATGCCATCAGAGTACGCTACACCGCTTTATTAGAGATATGTCCATGGACGATTGTGATTTAATTACTGTTTACATATTTCACTGCTTTCCATTTAATTTATGCAATTTAACTAATTTGAATGCAAGTGGACACTTTCTGCTTAATAAAATAAAAGTATTAATTTGATTTAAGAATTTAAAAAATTAATTGCATGTTTCTACACTATTTTACTGCACCATAAAATATTAAAATCTCTTTTTTTATATTTAAAATACATATACCACTTTCAGTTCTTCAAGCGTTTCTAGGAGCATGATTAAATGTTTCTACCATATTTAACTTTATTTAATTTCTGCTGACATCTTCAGAACATCCGTTAAGTTACAGCATATCTTTAAGCTTCATACACAACTGAAGTAACCTACTTTTATTTGCCCATATTTCAATGGTAACAAAAACCAAGGGAGACACAAAAAATCAGCATGAAATTGAAAAAATATGATGACACCTTCATTGCAGTCCAACAATAACAATGGCAGTGTGCGGCCATAGACTGAAAAGAATTGGACATCAGAACTGACAATTTGACTGGGAATGGGATTGGAGCAGAGTTGGGCTTGTGGCTATCAGGAGTGTTGGTTTTTATGTGCACGCGAACTTGGACACAATTTTGTTGCCCTTTTTTGGGCAGATTTGTCGGAATGGAAGCGTAAAAACGATAATTTCGAAATTCGTTTGCAAAATGCTCGTCTGGTGCGTGTGAAACGTTGGCAGTATTATGTGGTATACCCGTACTTTAAATTCGGAGAGGTTATAAACTAGATGTGTTCTGATTTCGGAAATACGTTCGCAGCATATAGAATGATTTGGAATGTATAATTAATTTTAAGAGCGATACTATGAAATAACTTTAAATATATATGATTTTATAATACATATATTCTCATTGTCAAAATCTATTATTTATATCTGGTTTAAATTTCATTTTTAACAATTATACCCAAGTACGAGTATAATCTGGTTGAGTTGTTGCTGTGAAGTTGTTTTATGGCAAAAAAATGGTTTAATGCTATAAGCTGAACTGACATATATATGCACGTGCTCTGGGAATTTGGACTTTTTTGTCACGATCTAAGCCGCGGTTTTTGCTGATTACTCACATTGTGCTCGGCATTCTTGACTTGTCGATTTGAACGCAGTATTTTTTGAGTCTCGCACTGAGTCGCAGCGACTTTTTTGCGAGTGTAGCGAGTGCTCATAGCTCAAATTACCTGGCCAAGTGGCGAGCATTAAATTAAATACCTTTTGTCTGTGGTTATTGCATGAAACTACGAGGATGGGCCAGGAACGGCATCGGAAAGGGAGGGGAGGAGACTAACAAATGCCATTTATGGAGGCAGTTGTTGGCCGGGAAGACAAACTGAGCTGCTCCTTTCCGCTCGGGACAGAATGGCGTCAAAAGAAATTCAATCAATTCGCACGTGACATGATTATTGTATGCTTTTATTTATTTATTGTGTATGCATTTTATTATTTTATGTTGTCCGTTACTCTTTAAAAAGGCTGTGCGTGATAAAACCGAGAGTTCTTTCGAATTTGAGTTGGGTTATGGGTTGCATGACTGTTCAGATACATCCAAGTCATGGGCGACTATTTTAATACGCTACGTGACCAATTACATTGTCAAATCGTATTACACTAAAGGGCAACAATACAACACAAATTGTCTCTTTAAACGCAATACTAGTTTATTGAACTCTTTAAAACAAGGACGAAATCTTTTTTAAAACTCTCCAGATTCTGGTTAAAGCAAACCCCAAGGCCGGTAATATGCCTCACAATACTTTAAGTGAGCCATTTAAAATTGAGAGAGAAAAGAAAGCAAACAATAAGCAAGGACATCGAACGGGGCAGGGAAATGGAAACTTGTTAGTTACACTTAACGAGCCAAAAACCGTATTTAAGTCAAACAGAGGTATACCCCAACACTGTAAAGCAATTCCCAATTCATGACCAATGACATTGACCGTCGTTTGTGGATGTTGGTGTCAAAGCAAATACAATCAATTTGATTGTGCTGCCTTTTTCAGGGGCCTGATCCCTGTTTGCCTCCCCGTAGATTGATAATTTAATTCAATCGATGCTGTCATTAAAATTGGCTGTTGGGTCGTTGGAGCAACAACAACTGCCTAATGTTTGTCCCTTTGTGTGACCAAGCAAATGTTAAATTCCAGAATGGTCCACATTTTCCGGCTCTCTTTCCGGAGGGAAAGATTCGTATGATTCGTATGTATCGAATCAGAGCTTGACACAGTTCTAAATACAACATTTAATCAGATGATGCGTATTTTCAATCGAATTAGATTGATAACCACACAGCTTTCGAGCCTTTATGCATAATTTCATTGTCAACAAAAATGTGACCCAATTCAGTTTTTTGTTCTCGATGTCAAAAATTATATTTCTACATGTGCTGGAATAATAAATGCGTGAATTATTAAAATATTTGAGTTAGTTTATTATGTCTTTGCTCGAACACAAAAATTTTGCATGTATGTTGAAAATCATTTAATCAAAAGCCAAAATAGTAGGAAGTTTAAACTTCCTGAAGTAGCGTAAACAGTTAAATTGTGATAGCTTATTTGTAAGAAAATATTACAGATGATGTCCTTAGCATTTTGTATTTCTTATTGTGTATTATTATTACTATTTACAAATAGTTTAAAAGATAATTATAAACAACTAAACAAAGCTCCTCAATTTGCCACAATTATCTATGCCATGGTCTCACAATCAGCTAAAATATCTTGTACAATTTATGGTAGAATCTATTGTATTGTGAATGCCAAGGTGGTCATAATGGGTATAATTTAGAGCTCACAGAGAGCAGATAAACAATAACGATAAGCTGGGCTTATTATGAATAAACTAGCCTGTTTAAGGAGTTAAGCGACAAGCAACTGGTTAAGGACCTAGCCAAGAGAGCACTCAGTGCTAGCAAGAGGATTCAATTTGCATGAGATACGTTAACAATAAATTTGGCCTTCTCTTCGGACCAACGTGCCTTGGCCTTCAATGCAAATGCCAAGCCAAAAAATGGGTTACGGGCCAACCAAGCACTAGGCACGTTCGCGTCCGAGTGATTTGCATGTGGTTGGAGCTACTGAAGATGCTGTAGGAGCTTCTCTTACTTAGGGTGTGTGGGAGCGCTTCGATTGTTATCTTCTAGTCCCTTTTTGCGACGGCATTGACAGCCGTGTGGCAACCAGGCGAAAGCAGAAGCAGCGTCTCTGACTGCGGTAAAATTTGTTGATATGACATGGCTCTCTGCCGCCTCACCCTGCGTGGCAGGCTGAGGGGGAGGGGGGTTGGGGTTTGTTATCACCAGACATGTTGCACTGCTGGTGGGACTTTTTCGCGTCTCAACTTGTCCGTTTGTCCGCTTGTGCGCTCTTTGCTCCTTTGTCAAATGGCTTTATCATTTCAATGACAGCGGATCCGATTACGAGACTTACTGGCTGCCTGTCCGCCCGCCTGTCTGTCTGACTTATACCCAAGCCAAAGCCCCACTTGAGTGTCTCCAGGCTTAGCTAATGATTCTAAATGGTTCGTTATTGAAATCATTTAAATACGCTCTAAACCAACATACAGCCACAAAATTCCACGACTCTGCTAGCCATCGACTGCCTGGCTACAATCAGAAGTTACCATACGCCACTTTTCAACAGTGCACTGCGAACTCAGATGCTGTGAAGCACGAAAAGAGGATCTGGGTGAGCACCCATCATTGTTATTATAATTATAATTATTTCAGCAAACTAAGCCGTTCGTTGAACCGTTTCATAAAAATATGTATTCATCGAAATCAGAAGAGTAAGTATTTAAAAAAGAGCAAAAGGGAGCATTCATTTCAATAAAATGTTTTTGGTTAAAGGTTAAAGGCCTTAACTTTAGGTACAGTCTGAGCCATATAGGGACACACACGTTCCTAATGCATCTCAGTCTGCACTTGGTGAGAGTCAGGCAGACTAAAGTCACCATGACTGCCAATTTGACAGTTTGCCAGCGAACCTATTGAATGTATGTAAATTTTAATTTTATACATAGACATATAAATATAAATTGTTTTTTCTAGACGTTGGCAACACTTGCCAGCATATGCAGAGTGTCTGGCATACGAGTGCCTCAAGGCATGTGTATGTGTGCTATGCATGCAATCTTTGTCAGACTTTTCCGAGCCAGTTTCCGCCAGCCGCTTATCGCCTTGACTTCAGCTTCCATGCAATGCAGCATATTGATTTTAGTTATCTATGCATAGTATTTTTATTGTTTTTCTTTCTACAGATTATTGTGGATTCCATAGCAGTGCCTGTGCTTGCTTTAACAATTTAACAAGAGTGTGAGAAATAGAATACATTTAATAAAAAATATGGAAATTTAGCAACAACATGACTTGATTTATGACATCCGTTTGCGTTTGTAGAAATAGTATTTCATATGAAATTCTTATCTTATATTTCTACTGACAAATTATTGTCTTTAATTTGTTTCAGTTATATTTTTTTGTTCTTTTAATAAATCAATAAATAACCACTTGTAATTGACAGCAAATTCTCATTTATGAACAATTTTATGTCATGTAAAAACAACGCCCTCAAAAATAAATACATAAATTGATAAAATAACTGATCTTCATGGTCATTTATTCATATATATATTTATTATTAAAATTATACCCTTAACAATGTAGTTAAGGGTTTTGTTACAATATTTTATTAAATTGTTGTCTTGTTTCGTAGAGTTTTGTTTTGAAATCACTTGGGGCAACTTTCTGGCATAACAAATCAATTTCATATTAGTTTTGATTTTGATCTACATCTGTATTTCATACTCAGGGCAACTTTGTGCAAAGGCTAATTCCCCAATAAGCTTGTCGGAGAAATAACTTTTTGGTGTTTGGGACTTGAGTGCAAACTATAACAAGACGCTTAAAATATACAAAAATTTTGAAATTGCAACGCACAGAAAATTGAAAAGTGCTTAAAGGCAATTTCCATACAAACAAAGGCCAAATACTCGTACAAGGCAAAAGGACGCGAGGAAGCGAGAGAGAAAGTAATAAAAGTTTGTCAAGCTTCGAAGCTTAAAATGTTTATAACGAACTGAACTTGAAATCGAAAACGCAATCGAAATGATTTACGTTGAACATGACACGACTGAAATCCATTCGATTCGACTCGACTCGATTCGACCCGTATGCAAAAGTTCATCTCCTTCTGGCATTACAGAATGTAACAAGCCTTGATGTTTGCCTAATGCAGCTACTAGCATAGTCAAGTGAAACTCTGACAACTGCTAAGTGCCAACTACTAACAAGCAGCAACTTGGAATCGTAAAACTACCGCCCCAAGGACAACTTTTAACAACGTCAACCAAGGCAAGCACTCCGATTGTGCCTAACAAGCTCGCTGTGGGAGGTGAAGCAGTGACATGGGCAGAACCAGTTGGAGGTGAAAAAGTGGAAAAGGCGGGGACGAATGGGCGGAGTCGTTTGATTTTTATGACTATTACTAACGAGTTTCAATTCTGCAGTTGTGCAGCCATTGAAGGCCAAAAGCAAATAAGGGCAATGTGTCGTATGAGTAATATGTCTGAAGAGGCAATCAGTCTATTTCACGTTCAGAAAGATGTGTGTCTCATATTCAGTATATTTACTAAATGCATTTTAAAACGTATTTCAATACCAAATACTAAATGCCAGAGGACAACCAAGTAATGCCAAATAGAAAAGTGAAGAGATGGTCGTGGTAAGGGACAGTTGCCAGAGAGATCAGGAAGAAAACATTTGTTGAAGTAAAACAATTGACTAGCGATAAATAGTAGATTGAATCCAATTGAAAGAATATTAAAGAGTCAAGCAGCAATAGCTAAACGATATAAAAATTAATTGTATTTAATTATTGATGCTCATGGTCTTCTGCCAATTTGGCAAGATCTATCTGTCAGATATGCAGACTTTAACTAGATTTTAGCAGTTTTTACATTCAGATTAAATTACTCTACTGCGATTCGATGTTCGATATCAAACTTCAAATGTAAAACGGTTCTTTATTCAATGGTGTTTTCTTTAAAGAAAAATCTATTACATTTTTATGTGTTTGTTCGCTAAATTTAAAAGAATAGGTCGCTTTTTAAATTAAATTCAACTAAGGTAATGTTCATTAAAATAACAATATTTTCAAATATTTAAAGCGTTGTTTTTATTCAATCCCGGCATATATTGCTTTGCAGCTGTGGACTTTCCAGGGCTCTTCTTACTATCATAGCATACTCGTATAACTCTAAAAACTATGTTTTCAACATTTCCATATGCAACTAGTTACGAGTACCTAAAAGGTGAGTACTATCGAAAAGTTTTTTTGCATGTAAAAAGTTTAAGTAGACTATAGTATTTGTATAATTTTAATTAAATGGAAAACAGTTGCGTTCATCTAAAAATGAGAATGATTGAATGCCTTTCAAGTGTTAAGTTTAACCATTTGCATAAGTTAACAGTACTTGTTTATTTTCTGCTAAATTTATCAAAGCCTCAAAGTTAGGGCTCCGCTATTACATAATGAAAGTTGCACGTTTTCCACGAGCGGGTGCAAATATTACTTTGAGTCAATTAGGCGCATAAATTAGCAGCAAGGCTCTCCATACTGTATCCTGGAACTAAAGTTTCAGTAAATTTGATTTAATACAACATCAATTGGAACGACAAAGTGCGGTATGCCTATATTTTATGCGCATAGTTTACATTTTTGTAAGGTCTCCAGTTGCAGAGCTCTTTAAACTTTAAAGTCAAATTTACATAGTTGTCCTGTCTTGTATTTGAGTTTGTTGGCAAGCTAAGGCAAATGAATGGGTGCGTTTGTTGGATAACAGCCAAGTGACTGCCTGAGACAGCCAACACTTTGGCCTATTGTTTTGTTGACACACAAAAACTAACAACAAATGCAAATTCCCAAACAAATAGCTTTTAACGCGCTCGGACTGCAATGCCGTTGGTGTCACTTTGAATCGAAACCAGGAGCAGGAGCAGGAAAAGTGAGGACAGCAGAAGTCCGCATTCTGGCTAGAGTTGATGCAATTATTTGCATACAGGCGAAACGTTTATGCAAAGTGAATTTTAACTGTGGGATATCTCATCTCTTTGAAGTAAAACAAACAAAAATATTATTTTAAATCAAACCCAGCCGCTGGCCTTATTGCTAATTTGAGTTAATTCAAAAGCAATTTAATCAGTTGCATGTTTATTAAAATCCAGAGCAGTTGCAGCATTTTGAATAGCACATAAAACTGACAACTAAATTTGTTATATATTAAGCAGCAGAAAGGCAACACGAAATATGTACTAGTCGAACTGCAGGGGACATGACTTGAGTTCTGCTTGGGGAGCGAGGCAACTTTGTAAGCTAAAATCAAGTCATAAATTATACGAACTAATAATTATGTGCCATCAAATTGTTGTAAGCTACACGATGAAGCCAAAGCTGAAGCTGAGTGAGCCAAAGCCAGGCCAAGTTAAGCCAAGTTGAACTGTAACTGCTAAAGGCAGTCGAGGCAGGCGAGTTTAACGGCCAACATAAATTATAGACATTTAAAAAGGGGCAAAGGCAACGCGGCAACTCTGTGTAGAATATGCGATTTTTATCACAGTTTATGCACTGAACACAAAGTTAACATAATAAGGTCAACACGCACAGGATGGGCAAGAGTCTGGCATCCTCTTTGGTGGGTGGTGTGGTGTGCATGGAGAGTGGAGAGGGGTGTTCGTCGCTTTAATTAAACGGCGAGCGCGAGAGATGCCCGTTCGCGTCAGAGAACAAAGTTCGAGGTCAAACATGAGCCATGGGCCGCGGCACAACACGGCAATTTCGTTTGTCTCTTTTTTACAGCCGACCAATTTGAAACAAAATTAGCCGAAAACGTTTTCCGACCCTGGCCATGCTCATGCTAGTGCTCGAGCTCGTGCTCGTGCTCATGCTTATTGTAAATTAGCCAGGCAGCACAAACAAAAGATTGGGTTAAGCCTGTCTAGTGTTATTGTGAATGGGGGCGTAGCATTAAAGGACATACGTCAGATAGTAAAGTGTCTATAGCGTCCACTTGATGTGGTCGCTATGACAAATGCTCTGTCAGTCTCCTGTGGCTCCTGTTGGTCGTAAAGTACTAGTGCAGAGCACAATTGGCGCTCACAAAAAAAGAAGCGTTTAAATTTTGTAATTTAAATGCAAATTGACAGGCAAATGACAACCGTTGCAATTAACGAGGGACTAGTAGGCGTATACGCAACGCTGCCACGCACAAACAATGAGAAAACATGGCTACGGACTCCCACAAGATATCCAGATGCCATGCAGCTCTTTATTTAGGCTTTACAATGTGGAAAATGTAGAAGGGCGAGTGAGAGAGAAGCACGCTCGAAGCAGATTTATTGTTAATGCAATAATAAAGCTCGACTATATTTCCATTTCAAATTAAATATTTAACATGTATTTGCTTTTAAATCGAAGTGACCAATTGATTTACGATGATTTATAAATTATATATGCCATATTAAAATTTCAACTATTTTAATAAAGCGATGTTATTGTCAAAATTTCTATTGTTTCCCTAAACAAGAATAAATTTCCATTTGAATCAGACGACATCGTGTGTGCTCTATATTGCTATAATGCATTATCTAAGCTACCATTTATTATGCTTCAATGTTTGCTAGAAAATTCACCTTTTCAACAATTGAATTTTGTAAATTTCGAATAAGTTGACATAAACATCACTATCGAAAACGTTCAACAAAATATTTATTTTTTATTTTACTATTATACATTCATTTTATGTTTGCTAAAAATTATTTGAGATATATAGAAGAGGACTTTAAAATGAATGTCTCTTTAAAATATCAAAAAAATATTACACTTAAAGTAGCAAATATTGTATGGGAAATTTATGAATAATATATCAATTACAAAAACAGAATTACAATTTGAACAAAACAAAAACATTAAAATATTTTATTGCGAACTCTATTTATTTTACAAAATTTATTATAATGTGTGAAAAAAATGTTTGGATTATGTTTGGAATCGAATAAATATCAAACTATTTTTATAAGATGTAGCAAAAATATATAGATTTCAAAGATTTATATTTTTATTTTTTTTTCAAAACTGAAAGAATTGTAATATAGGTTTTTATGCGACCAACGTAACGCATCGGTCTAAATATGTTAAATATCAGAAATAATGTACAATCAAGTGTAAGATTGCTATTGTCTTTCAAATATATATTAATCCCTTCTAATTTTTTTAAATATTTAAAACCATAGTGTATTTTGTGTTTTGCATAAGTCAATTTTTAATTATGGCGTAGCGACATTTGTGAAGTCTTTTTAGTGCTCATGGAATTAATGAAAATCCCAGCCTTTGCTTGCTGCACACAGTCCACAAATTGACGCACTACAAACTAGTACGAGCTCGTAGGTGTATAAGTGGGGGAATGGTGGTGTATAAATGTTATAATGGCATGGGCCTCAATCGCACTTAGGAACGACAAACGCTGGCGCAAAGGCACTCATTAAAGGCTTCAAGTGCCCACGTAAGCAGTGCAAATTGCAAGTCCAGGACTCTCGCTAGCTTTGCGCTTCGAACTGTCACTAAATGCGTTGCGTCGTTGTCGCAGTCGACATCGAGATCGACGACGTGGTTGTCCTTCGAATGCGTCCTTGGTGGCGTTTCGTTTGTTGCACGTTGAACTTTGGAGGCGTCGAAAAGGCCTAATTATCTTAATTAATGAGTGCGAAACTGAAATTTGTGGAAGACAAATGTGGCTTGTCTGGTTGTTGGTCCTGGTGGCAGTCACTCAGTTGGCGTGCACCGCAAGGCCGTTTGTGGCTGCCATTTTAATTGTCTTTCTTTGTCTCCTTGCGTGTGTGTGTGTGTATTTATGTATGTGTATGCGTGGGTGATTTTCATTAATTTTGCTTCGTTTTCGCCGTTGCCAGAGTCGGAGGCTGCCAACGATTTTGGTTTACGGTCTGCGCCACTTGCCACTTGCCATTTGCCACTCGCCTTTTGCTGCTTGCCGTTCGCTATCTGCTGTCTGTGTGCGGTTTTGTTTCTGCCACAAAGCGTGGCAGGAAAGGCAAGGGCTGCCAGCCTCCAGGCAACTGGCAATGGCTGTGCGGGGGGAGAGGCATACGAAAAAATAACAACAATAATAATGAGGCGCCAAGCGAACAGACGGCGCAACACTTTGGCAAACAACATCGGCTAACAACAGAAATTTTAAAAATGGGCAGTGGGCCATGTGGATGCTGAGCGGACAGTAGAAATCTAGGCATCTTCAGTGGTCAACTTCAATGAAGGTAATTCATGCACAAAAACCAACATATTTGTGTAACATAAGTATGTCGTGTGGAACCCAAGAGCAGCGCATGATTTACAGCGTAAGAGAATAGATGAATGTGACGAGACGAACGTGTGGAACGCATGGTTTATGCATTATAGATGAGGCTTGTCGTTATCAGTCCATGGATGCCGAGATGTGCCTGAGAAGTGAGAAGTACGTTTACTTCACCTACATTTCATACTATTACTGTTAGTGTGTTATGTTCCACTTATGTGCCAATTCCACCATGTTTCACAACCCACTGCGCATGCGCGTTCCAGTGAGCAAAAGCTTACAGCTCCCGAGAGAGACACACAAAGAGAGCGAGTTTCGGCACTCATCTGCTGTGGATGTGGACTGTGAATCGTGGATTGTATGTCCAGCCGTGTTAAGCCCTGCCTAAGAAACTAGCACAACATTTTTGACTGTCATGTATTATCTTACACAAGTTATTTCTCTCTTATTTGCCTTTCTTTTGTTTACTCTTTTCCGCGCCTGACAGACTGACAACACACAGCTTTAATTTCACTTTTTTCCATTCATTGCTTGCAATAATTCACTATTTGTTTTATTGAATAACAGAAACAAATAATAATTATAAAATATATGTATGAGAATCTTATTCCCATTGCTTTTGTTTAGGTTTCTTTAGTGGAGTTCTTGTTATAGCGTTTGCCTGGCATATTGTATTACGATTTGAGTTCGGTCCGTCATCAGAATTGTAAGAATTAATATTGTATCGTTCAGAATATTCTACGCTGACGTCGTCTGCTGTTGTTCGTGTGTGGTCGACGTGGAGGCCACCGAGGTGGACTCTGGGTTCTTCTCGCTAATGGCGAGCCATGGGCAGCGCTTTTGGAGCTCCATGCGGTATCTGGGATGACTGATGGCATACACGAATGGGTCTATGCAGGCCACCATTTTGCAGGTGCAGGCTGGGATCATTGTGGCACCCGGAGTCAGTAGACTCTTATCGCCAAAGGCGCCGATCAGCGACATGACACCGTAAGGCGTCCAGGATACGAAGAACAAGAAGCATATGGTAATGGCCGCCTTGGCAATTCGAATCTCAGCCGTCTCCTTGTTCTTGTCCACATTGGAGCGCAGCGATTCCACATTCATCTTTTTGGCTTGATCCCGCAGCGCCTTCTCATGGCTAAAGACGTGACCCACAATCTGACTGTAATAATACAGGATCATTGTGGTGGGGCAGACGAAGCTGAAAAAGAATATGGTGGCCACAAACATGCGGGTATCGAAGTTATCCGTCAGATAGTCGAAGGTACAGGAGGTCAAATATCCCTCGGGCACAAAGCGACCCCATGTCTCTGTGTAACAGGCGACCACAAAGGGCGTGGCATACAAGTAGATGAAGATGATCATGGCAATGGCCTTTCCGTGCGTCATCTTGCCCTCCATCGGTCGCGTGATCACATTGTAGCGATCGTAGGCTATAAATGCATTGGTGGCCCCCGCTCCGATGCCTGTATAGGAACCAATGATGCCAAATATTTGGCAGCCGAGATGGCCCAGCGCATAGCCTTGGTTGAAGCTATTGTAGATAAAGATGGGCGTCTTGGACATCATTAGGAAGTCGCAGATGGCCAGATTGATGACCAGAATGTTGGAGGGCGTGCGCAGCGACTTGGCTGCCGAAAATACCCAAATGACCAGACCGTTGCCAAGCAGCGACATCAACGCGAAGAATATGTAGAGCGTGCCCAGCAAATAGTTCATCGATTCAGGCGGCTCTGGATACGTTAGCCAGTGCTCGGGTATGTGACGCAGCTCGTCCGGCGGCACATTCCAGCCCAACAGCCTGGACTCGGCTGAGAGGCGTGGCTCTGGTCGTAGCGCAGTCGACACATTGCTAATTCCGCTTATATTGTACTCCATAGCCGAACCCACGCCAACTACACACTTTGCTGGCCCGGTCGTTGGCCAAGACAAAATCACAGGCAACCTGGCTCGAGCTTTATATGCTCGGCTAGAATTGGATTACCTATATATCGGCATCAGCATTTGTGGATTACAACGCGGATTGCCCTAATCCCTTAACCAAATTCGCTGAGCTCAACGTTTCGCATTGATTTCCTCGCCCCCAGGGAGGTCACCATCAATTGAGCCCACTTCAATCTGCAATCCGATTGCTCTTTGCTTTTTCCGCCCGCTAGAAATCCTCTTAATTGATTGTCATATATCACTTTGCCGCACACTCTTCATTTTATTGGCTTTTATTCATTTTTCTGTTTGACAAAATCAAAGAATTAAATTTAATTTCGATAATTAAATGAAATAAATTACTTTTACACAAGTTTTGGGGATAGAACACTAATAAATAAATTTTACAAAACAAATTTTAAATTTTGTTTTATTTTGAACCCGAACAAAATAATTATGGTATAAACTGATATATATTAATATTTTGAGATTTTTTTATACAATTATTAACTTTTACTCTCCAAAGCACAAGTGCATTTATTTACTTTAAATTCAAATAGTTAGTGTTTTAATTAAATGGCATATGTGCGCTGATTGAAATGTGTACTGATATCAGGGGATGAGGTGTAATAGTTGCACTGCTTACCACGCCCCCTTATTAACTCACAAGACAGAAAGTGTAGCACACTTTGTTGCGCTCCCAAAGCGCTCACACATATGGATGGATGTGCATGTGTGCGTGAGTAATTACGAGACGCCAGTATGCGGCTTGTGTCTGGGATTGTGAACCAACAATTTAGGTCATAAATCATATGGAAAAAGACCACAAAGACATGCAAATATTCCCTAATACCTCACACACACACGTTTACACTACAAGTGGTGGTGTGTGTGTTGCATATGCCTACCAATATGCTGAAAGCACATACAAAGATTGATTTCTCTTTGTTTGCCTTTTAGCAGCATTGGGACGTGTTCACCTCAATTCCATGCGCCTACGCAAGGCTCTGCTCTGCTTCTCGGGGCACCCTATAAGTTGCAGGAATAACTATAATGGAGCCATGGGTGGTAATATTAAACGAGTAAGCATATTGTAAGCGTGAGCCTGCTGAAATAGTTAGTATGACAAGGAGTAGTGGAAAGCGAGCATGCCACATTATTATTTCGATTCATGCGTTGCGTTTTTTGGTGGCAAGGTGAATGACTCCAACGGGACCGTAGCACTTTGCCAACTATAAAGGCAGTCCCTATGGGAGCGAATGCGGCAAGTGGAGGTTGGACAGATTTCCAAGTAATTAAGTACAGCTGTTGGTGCCATGTGATTCCCCTTGTGGCATGTCGACTTCGCAAGTTGATTTGAGCTTCCACGTAGAGAACATGTGTCAAACACCCATTCATCGGATGACAAGTTCCCATTCCCATTTGTATTTCCCTTTTCATTTTCATTCCCTTTGGTAATTGTCATCAGATTCGCTCACTGATTAAAGGTTTTGCAGCTTAAACTCAGTTGAGAGTTTATAAAAAGAGGTTCAGATGATTTGCCCAAAGTGGCACAAATATATAATAATTATGTAAAATATTAAATTTCTATAAATTTATTATTTTAACTTCGTTACTTTGAAATGTATATGAAAAAGTTAATAATAATATTGATATAAAATAAATTAAACAAAATGTGAGTTTTGTAATATATTTTAATAATTTTTTTAATTTACTAAAATTATATGCCAGTTTAAGAGAACAATTATTTCTTTCTGCTCATAAATTATAAGCACAATCAAATAATGAGCACAAAAGCTATTCAATAAACATTTTACTGCACTGGCGCCATTGTTTATAGCTTCTCAGATGTTTTTTGTCGCGTTTTAATTAACTTAAGTATCGATGTTTGGGTATCTTGAAAGCTGCTAATGAGGTCAAGCAGTGTGATCTGCAGGGTATAAATAAACTTATTTTTGACACTTTCTATCATAAGTCATAATGTTATAACTTTGAAGAACTGTTATGAGAAAACATTATTATAACGTTTGAAACAAATAATAACAAATTCTCAATTGAAAATACCATTAAATAGAGTGCAGCATTCGTCTCGCGCTTAATGGCTTCAGAATAGCTTGTACTAGTTGTTAATATCCACCCTAATGACATTAGCCAACTAATTATATTAATACAAATGGTAATCATCTCCTACTTATAGCATTTCTTAATATATAGTTATTATAATTACTTAACTGATTTCATACATTACTAACATTATAAACACAACTTAGATACCATTTACTTGGAGTAGTTGATGTCTAATTTAGTTAATGGCAAGTCCAGAGTGTAACCCGCGATTTTTGCTATTGTTGTTGGGGCCATACAGCTGCTGCCTAATGCTCTGGATGTTGCATTCATTTACATTAATGCAGTTATTGTTGTAACATGGATGGAAGCATCTACGCTTCACTGCATTTTATGCATTGATGCAACAGCAGCGCCAACAACAACGGAGAATAGTGCAACACGGTGGCCAATGCCAACAGCTGCAACAACTACACTTAACAAGTTACAGCTAAGTCGGTTTGATTGTTTCACACCCGATGAACACTTCTCCACATTATGATTTAATAATTATGAAATTGAAAACAAATAAAAAATAAAAATTTGAATAACTATAATAAAAATTGATCGATTTTTCATCTTTAACAAATGTGTTTTAAATAACTTGTATATGCCACATATTTGTATTCCGGGAAATTGAATAAAACGATAAGCTTGGTTGGTGATCAAAGGATCAGTCAGAGATACCCTTTTGCAATACTGAATGTGTGACGGGTATAACAACGACTACAAGCAGCCCCCAAGGTATAATTTCAGTTTCAACACTTTACAAACACGCCACAGTTGCGTCATTAACTGCAAAGTTTGCATGCGAATCGCGTCTGCAACTGTATTGTTGTTTTGCTGTCTACGTGCACTTGTGTGCATTTGTGTGTATGTGTGTGTGTGGCACTTAGTGAGCTCGCTGACGGAAATGGCCAGCAGCAACGACGCGTCGCAACGCCACAGACGGAGATGAGTTCAACGCAACGTCAGGTGCAGCAGCAACATCAACAGCAATGGCAATAGCAACTCCTACTACATGCAATAATGGCAACAACAACAGTGCAAAGACAATAGCTACTCTCCTGTTTGTTGTTCCATAAAACTTTATTCTTACTTGTTGGCTGCTTCTGCTGCTTTCGGTGCTGCCATGCCCCAGGCCAAAACATAAAAACATTTCCCTTCTCTTCTTGCCACTCACATAGTTTTCACTAACTGATAACCATGCTTGGCAACAACATACACAGACAGCAATTAGAACACAATTGGCAACAAGTTGTTATGATACAGTTCAGTTGAGTTCCGGATTTCCTTATTTTTTGTTGATTTCTTTAAATTATGATTTATATTTATTATTATTAAAGCTCTTATAAGGTCGTTAGTTACAAGTTGTAGAATCATATTTAGCAATCAGTTTTTATTTGTTAACCTGTTAAATAAGAGATTATTTTTTATTTTACAAAAATATGCCAATTTCTATAGCGTACAGTTACTAATAATAATAACTTGTACTATATTCAAAAGTAAGTACGTAATTAGATAAAAGGGTGGTATTAGTGACTGCACCTCTCGGATCCTATTCGACTTCGCAGCTATGCTCTATACATGGATGCCATATCTCTATTTGGATGTAAGAAAAACTTTATAAATGTTTAACATGTTTTTAAGCTAAAGTATATTCTGGCATAGAGATGACAGGTTATACTGCTTTCGGAGAGTATAATGAAACACTATTTTCTGAGTTTATTGCTATGTTGCAGCGTCAGTCCCAGTTCTCAAACTGTTTACTAGGTAGTTCTGAAAGAGAAGGGTATAGGAAGTTTTAAAAAATAAGATAGAGCTATGGATTAAGCATTATTTGCAGTCAAATGAAGTCTTGCATGCCAACCTTTCAAATAATATACTTCTTTTCGTGGAAATTATCTAGTACAAAATAAACAACTCATTGCAGTTTTTTGAGCCTAAAATATTTAAGAATACCGTCACTTAAACAAGAACCTTTAAAAGGGAGCTTCTTGTCTTGTCTTAAGTTATTTTCTTTTTTATGCGCTTTAATTATAATCTGAACAGGTTTACAAGTGTACAACAACAAGCCATACCTTTATTTATTTTGCATGCAAATACAATGTGCATTTCTAAGCATCTATGTTAAGAGTATATTCTGCAGATGCACACAAAATACATTATTATTATTCTATTTTTTCTGCTGTAATCAGGTGCGCCATTTTATTGAATTTCAAGTCAAGACGGTTTAGTTTCTTAGTGTGAGTATACTCAGGTGTTGCCGGGTTCTGTGTCCTTTTATATTCTCTTCACACATACACACTTTCCTTTTGCCATATCCGCCTTCATGATGTTTGTTTTGGCACTACCAAAAAATACTAAAAACGTTGCATACTTGTGGGAGCAAAGTCTCGGCCGCAAAAAGGATTTCTTTATCTGCCATATGGGTGCATGGCAATCTCGATGCGGATATATTAAACTTATTTTTACAGCAATTCTCCGGTGATTCTGCCATGTTAGTCGCCTTTCTGCCGCTCATTACTTTGGAAACTCGTTCTTGTACTTTAGCCGCGCTTTTGCTCCTATACACTTCCTTGACTTTGGTAGCATTTCCGGCCCGCACCGTCGATTTAGC
This sequence comes from Drosophila pruinosa, assembly GCA_018150935.1. Classification (NCBI taxonomy): domain Eukaryota; kingdom Metazoa; phylum Arthropoda; class Insecta; order Diptera; family Drosophilidae; genus Drosophila; species Drosophila pruinosa. The sequence continues at coordinate 8,936,944 of JAECWR010000094.1, read as the reverse complement.
GAGCGCGGTAAACTTGCCGCCCGAGGGTACTTTTCGACACTCCCTGACAGACACATAGACAGACAAACAGTCAGACAGACGTGCAGGCACTTATCTAGAAAACGAGGGCGAAAAAACACAGACAGTCGGATGTTGTGAGGGCAGAAATAAAAAAAGCCTTAATATTTATCAAGCAAAGTAGAAGAGGAATAAAACCCACACAGACAAAGAATAGAATCTTATAGCCAAAGATTTTAATATTTATTTTAGCTGTTTACTTTTCACTCTGGAAACGACTCTTGCACTGCGTAAGTATAGATATAGGATCATATCACACATGCTCACAAACTCACACTTAAGTATATATATGTATTTTTGCTGTCTATTGTAGCATTTAGTTTGTATTTTTCTACCGCAACCACCATTTAACTTTACACAAACTTTAATGGCGCCGGAGATGGCATCCAAACAAACAGAAACACTCTGAAGGACCCATTCATTATCATACTCTTTTTAATTCAATTTTCCATTTTGCAGTTTCATGTTTGTTATTTTCAATTGTGAAAGAGTTTGTTTTTCTTATTTGTATGCTTTGATTTTCATCTCGAATATGTATATATTGTGATAACAGTATGTGTTTGTGTATTTATGAAAATGGTCATGTTATTACTTGTTCACGTTCAACTGGTACAGGATTTAGCTTAAGAATTAATGGAGCACAGACTATATTATTTTGTTTGCGGTAATTTTCTACATTATTTAATAAGTTGAACTTTTATCTTAATAGTCTTTGTCAGTAAAGCAGGAATATAAATTGGTTAATAGTTAAAAAACATAGAGAGTTACAAATTGTTAAAGTCGTTCTAAATTTTAATGAGTTGTTCTGCCAAAACTAAATAAAAATATGGAACAAATGCTGTTTCCTTTTTTTTATTTTAATCATCTTTAAGTACATTTAGAAAAACAGATAAATCTGCGAAAAATTGTTATGTGGTAGACTTAAAATTAAGGAAAAACAAGAAAGCTTCAATCGAGATTTCTCGTCTGTGAGATACTCACCACCCATTTTTACTGAAGCAACAAGATATTCTATTTTTCGAAAATTTACTGAAAAATCTTCTGAACAAAATGTATTAAATACATACCAAATACCAGACAGAAATTAACTGCCATCAAACTTATTAGCTTAGTAGCACTTTAATTGGTTTATTGAACACCATTATTATGTCACTGAGTGAATATTTCTGGAATAACTTCTTCTGGTTGCTCTAGCTATAAGAGTGAGATAGACAGATGGACAGAGGTCGCGGCCCTCTATTAGTAGTAATGGAAATAGGTGAAAAGATAGGAAAATACAACGAAAGCAAAATGTCAATGTGATGACTGCTTTTTATTACTTAATGTTTATGTTTATTAATACAAAGAGAAAAACTAAAAGAGAGCAATATGAAACTGTGTGCAAATTTTTCTTTCATTTATTATTTTTTATTGGTCTTATTCAATTGGTTACCTCACTTCCGATAGGTCATTCACCTTATAGTGGCCTTTGTCCGGAGAGCACTAAACTTTTCAAGCGTTTTAAACTTATCGGAAATCATTTGCGAATTTTTAATTGGAAAATACTTGTCTGTTGGCTCAACAAACAATAATGCCATATTACTATTCAATAATAATTTACAAAAAGATGCATCGATTGCGATTTAACCGCCGTACTTAAATATACATATGTATATATATACATATGTTATGAGTCCAATGTTATTAATCACAAAATGTACAAATGCCAAATGGCATGATGTTGAGTTTTAATTTATTTGGAATACATAAATGTATTAAATACCTATAAAAAGCACAAGGACAAAGTTCTGCAAGAGAAACGGTAGACGAGTGAAAAATGTGATGAAAGCAAAAATCAGTGCAATAATTAATAAAAGTGCACTTATTTATTTGCGACTAGTCAATGTTAAAAATAATATTAATTTTATTGTATGCTCTCGAAATCTTAATTGCAGATTTTTAATTATAATAAACATAATTAGTATTCAATATATTTTTGTTGACCTTCATTATTACTTTCACCACTCAATTATTTAAATATTAAATATTAAAAATTCGAGCAGCTGTCTTCAGTTCTCAATTTCAAGAGTCTGCAAATTGGATACGTTTCGCCAACTGGAGAACTGTTTTGCTGTTAAATTTACTCCAGTAACAACATCTGAATCAAGTTGTTACTCATTGCCTATCGAAAAAAATTATTAATGATTTGGGAACAGTTACAAATATTCAAATACAAGTATGTGAAAATCACTGTCACAGTTAAGCTGCACTTGGATAATACTTTGATATTTATCGATAATTATAGTTCCTTGCGTGCTTTTTTCTTCATGTCAGATTGGATTTGACTAAACTGGTGATTCAAAGTTTTCCTAAAGTAAAAAATCTAGGAATAGGAAATTTCATTTCGAACGCAAGATGGATAAGAAGAGAAAATCGGAAGACGTTTCTGTTTCAGACAATTGGTATTACTTCCAATATTTATTGATGTTAGTCTTCAATCTTAATTCTGTTTTACCAGCAGTGGGAGCAGCAGCGACAGTAGCGATGGTGAAAGCAGCGGCAGCGGCAGCAGCAGCAACAGCAACAACAGCAACAGTAGCAGTAGCAGCAGCAGCGGCAGCGATTGTGATTCGTCTGACAACGAGGAAGCATCAGAAAATGTAGTTGCTAATCCAGAGAATAATGCATCGATTGGCATAGATACCAAAGACTTTCGGATGGATGAGTACTTCCGTGAACAGTACCAAGATAGGCTGACCACAGAGTTTAAGGCTGATTGGCCAAAAATTGATGACGATCTGGCAGCTATTCAGCCGAGGCTAATGAGGGTTCCGAACTTTATGCCCTTCAGTCATAATCCCTATGAAGTGCTCTCTTATAAAAGCGATGTGAATCAAGATGATCTTAAAGATAGTGAGTCGCTAGAGTCTTATGTAACGAAACTAAAGACCACCGTGCGTTGGCGTGAGAACCGGAACAAATCTACTGGACAACTTACGAAGGAGTCGAATGCACGTTTTGTCCGCTGGTCTGATGGTTCGGAAACTTTTCATGTGGGCGGAGAGGCGTTCGATGTAGTTCGTCTTCGGCTCTCCGGTGATGTGAATCAATTCTATTTACGTTCCGGCAGCTACTATCAGGCGCATTGTCCCATCAAGGAGAAGCTGACGCTGCGTCCCAAACTCGAGTCAAGTTTCGGTATGAGTCATGTACAGGGATTGCGCAGTCGCGCGTTCTACAAACCAGCAACTAGCGGTACGAAGATACTTACGGGCTTAACGTCCAATCCTTTGGTCGATCGCGATCGAAAGATCAGAGAGGAGTCTGCTCAGCTTCGCAAAGGGAACCGTTATTTGAGTGTGCAACCACACCTCTGAATATTTGGATAATAATTACAAACAAGTTACTGTTTGACAAATAATATATTGTCAGTGTCCAATATAAATAATCAGCTCATCCTTTTTTGTGTTTAATTAATTAAGCATTACAGCATTGCATTTTCTACCGCTGCTTTATTAGTGGCTTCTGGGGTATTCAACCACCAGTAATTCAACTACAGGCGCTTTCACACCAGGAATGCCTTTGTTTCGCTGAGAGCAGAAGTGAAACATTTAGTATTGCAATGCGCCAAAGTAATTAGTGGGCAACAAATTGCTGTTACTGTTTCTGTTTATTTTATGGCTTTACATTAAATAGCACATAACTATACTTGTTCCTCTTTTATATAAACAAAGAGTACACGAAAATATTATTAATTCTAATAGAAGTACACAGAAAAAATTACAACCAATCAGGTTAACCACTAATATGATACTATGTGGTGTCTTAGAATTCATTTTCAATATATATAAAATTATATCCAGCAAAGGTTAAATTAATTTTTTCTGATTCGAATTCGTGATTCATGTCCCTTTTTTATTGCAAGTAATGATGATTTTAACTGGAAAATGGATGAAAAAACAGTTCACTGTTAACGTCTGATACTAAAAGCTATTTACCTGTCAATGTTTTTGTATATATGTACATGTAGATGTTGTATGTCAGAGTACTTATAATATGTTGCGTGCAAAATATATTGACTTGAATTATGCTATTCAGTTTTCAATATAATTTGAGCCTTGTGTGGCCTGTTTGTAAATAGACTAGCTTATTACAATAGCATAGATTGCAATGGGATTGTTATTGTTGATGTAGTTGTTGTTATTGCTGACTTTGCTGTTGTTGTGGTCATCTATTCAAATGTAACACAGATACTCCTTAACTGGTTAGGGACTATAAACTAAACTGTCACCGATTTGGGTTGATTGTGGCCTGGGTCAAAATGTGCTGAGGACCAGGGGCCACATGTTCCATTGTGTTTGTCACCAAAGCTTGTAAGCTGTGTGTGTGTGTGTACGTGAGTATGTCGCCTGGAGCGGGAAAGGTGAAGATTGCATGTCCTTTGTGCTAATGCAATTTACTGTCTGTGCGGCAAAATGAACCTTGATTATGTGTTTATTAGACGTCAATTTACACTCCTGCAAGAACTGTTTAATGCTGCCGATGCCTGTGGTCATGTGCTTGTCTGTATTTGAATCGTATTGCCTTTATCATATTAACATGTAGTTAATATTTGACTTGTCATCTCGTTGATTTGCTTATACATATGTAGCGAATATACTATATTTGAGAAAAGTCAATACTATGGTCTATTTGAGCACAACTTAAAAGATATGCAGATATTGAAGTTATAGTAATTGTTTTGATGTGAATATATAGATTTAAATTAAACTGAGTCAGCTCAATAATTCTATGGCTGGCAGAAAACACTGTTTAGCTTTAGTTATTGTTGAGCCAGGAGATAGAGTAAATAGCTGTGACTCAAGTGGCCCTCATTAGGATAATACACAGACATTTTGTTGTACAGTAATTCGGCATATTATATGCTTACTGGATAGTTGTAAACTAAAGCAAACACAATTACAGTCAGGCACTCAAATTTATTTACAGGCCATAAACTAAACACCAATTTTCACAGCCCAAGATACTCGTACTTGTAGTTACAGAGAGTACTCGTTACCACTCGCATATTAAGTATGTAAAGTTGTTTTCTCATTCGCTTCCTCACACACACTTACCTTGATGGCATTAATTATTTATAAACCCGACTGGCATGTAATAAAATTACAGGCAACTGCCGCAAACACGAATGGTTTTGAAATTCAAGCAAATTGACTAAAAACGGACCAAAATTACATTAAACTTGCAGGCCTTCTGGCCAAGCTGGTCAAGTAATTAAAGGCTATAATAAAGCTAAGCTTACACAAATGAGAGGCCTAGAAATACATATATTTATGTGATGATGATATGCCACAATGAGGACAACTTTTCGACAAACCACGTGTCAGTTGTCAACGCTGCAATTTGAAACAAACCCAAACCTAAAGGGGGAACTGAAAAGTGTCCCTGTTCCCTGTTCTTATCACGTACATACTCGTATCTGAGTCCCAAATGCCTGTCTGACTTGTTTCCTTAACATTTTGACATTAAACATTTTATATCTTGTGGCATACATTATAAAATTAGAGACCTACAATCACAAAATATTCTAATTGCTTTGATGGGCATCAAGACCAATTCTTCCCTCGGTTTATGGGGCACTTGTTACAGTCTCATATTAATAATTAATCTCCGTGTGTGTGTGCATTTATTGAGCTAATATTTGTTTAAATCAATGGTGCTTAGCTTGCAATTTTAAACCAAAGCAAGCATACAATCCCAAATGGTTTTATGATGTTCGATGATAAAATCAAATGGGTGCACTTAGGAAGAGTCTATTACAGGGGTCTAACGAGTATTACTAAGTGATAACTTATCTGGAAATGTGTTTACTTTATCTTTAAAGTAAGTATGCTTCAATTATCATCTATAATACAAAAATTGAATTTTTTAAGTAGTAGATAACTTGCTCACTTTGGTTAATGATAGTTTTTAGTACTACTTTTTCTTCAATTTATGATATTTTGAACTTACTCGGTGTTGATTATCAGAGGCTAATAATTGTTTTCTCTCAGAAGTTTGGAGTTTAAAATATAAGGTATTATACGAGGGTCGTTTGATAAGTCCGTGACTTTTTGAATAAAATATATTTTTTTCGTCAAAGAAGCGTTTTATTTCTCAACATAATCTCCTTTTAGCTCTATACATTTAGTCCAGCGTTTTTCCAATTTTTTTATTCCTTCCAAATAATAGGTTTTCTCAAGGCCCTCAAAATAGTCGTTTGTTTCTGTGATGACCTCTTCATTTGACCCGAATCTCTTACCGCCGAGCCATTTCTTCATGTTTGGAAACAAAAAATAGTCACAGGGGGCTAAATCTGGAGAATATGCTGGATGGGGTAGCAGTTCGTAGCCCAATTTATGAAATTTTGCCATGCTGACTACACACGTGTGCACCCGTGCATTGTCCTGATGGAACAGCACTTTTTTTCGCCAAATGCGGTCGTTTCTGCTTCAAATCAATATCGAATCTGTCCAAAAGCTCTGAATAATATTCGCCGGTGATCGTTTTACCCTTTTCAAGGTAATCGATGTGAATGATACCTTGTGCATCCCAAAAAACTGTGGCCATGACCTTGTTGGCCGACAGACCCACCTTGGCCTTCTTTGGTGCACGTTCACCCGGAGAAACCCACTGTCTTGATTGTTCTTTGGTCTCTGGTGTGGTGTGGTGGATCCATGTTTCGTCTACGGTAACGAAACGGCGCAAAAATTCGTTTGGATTGCGGTTGAACATCGCCAAACACTCCTTTGAAATGGTCACACGGTTGCGCTTATGGTCGTGTGTGAGCAATCGCGGCACCCATCGCGCGGAAAGCTTTTTCATGTCCAAATATTCATGTAAAATGTGATGTACCCGTTCAGTTGAGATGCCTACAGCCTCAGCTACCTCACGCACTTTCATTCTCCGATCATCCAATATCATTCCATGGATTTTGTCGACGATTTCTGGCATGACGACCTCTTTTGGGCGACCTGAACGTTCGGCATCACTTGTACTGGTACGACCACAACGGAACTCAGTAAACCATTTCTTAACCATTGAAATTGATGGTGCAGAGTCCCCATAATATTTATCAAGTCTTTCCTTGGTTTCGGTGATGGATTTTTTACGCAAAAAATAATGCTTAATTAGCACACGAAATTCACTTTTTTCCATTTTCGTTAAAATTCACGAGATCGTCTGCTTTCAATGCCTATAAAACGCAAACCAAAAAACGCAGCTTTCTCAAAATTTTACAGTCAGCTGTTAATCGATAACTGCTGACAGGAGCAGTGTTGTATTTAGAGCAGGTGCGCGGCAAATACAAAAAGTCACGGACTTATCAAACGACCCTCGTACTAATATACAATACTAGTATTTAAACGAGATCATTTGTGAACAAATCATTGTTGTTGCATTTATGAATTGATGTTATTATCAGTATTTTAAAATTAAATTATATAATATTTTTTATTCGGATTATTACATCACATTATTTTCTTGTTGAAAAGTATACAAATAGGTATGATAAAGTAACATTATGAAAAGACCTACTGTGCAAAAAAGAAAACGGGTTAAAAGCAGTCTATCCTTGTTTATTTGAATAATTATTTATGCATATTACAATTAATTTTTGAAGTAAGAAATTTCATCAATATTATAAACAGCGAAACTCAAAATTTCGTTAAAAAAGTCACAGACAAAACCAGAAAAACAGCAAGCTCGTGAATTTAACTTGCCAGCCAATTATGGTATGTGTTTAAATTCAGTTGGTGTTCAAACTTTCGTGGGAGGAAAGCATTTGCAATTTTGCTGTTGACATTTTCAAATACAGTGTGAGCAAATTAATGGAAATAGAGGAAACAATACCCGGAGCGTTCATACGATGTTGGTCAACTGTCAGAATGTCAGAAGTCCTTGCAGTACGTGCGTGGGTGAATTTTTGTGTGAGTTTCCGTGTGCAACTATTCTGTTTATATAAATCCAGCATAAAAAGTTATAACAGTTGGTTATACACGTCCTGACCAGCCCAGCCCACTTAATTGGCAATGTCCCGTCTGCGCGCCTTCTGACCGCATAGCTACACTAATTATATAACAAAAGTGCTTGCAAACAAATACTAAAGACTGGACTAGAAGAGATACATGCATGTACAGATCCTAGAGATAATTTCAATGGCGTCCAGTAAATCAATACTACATTCATTGTGATCAGAATTATCTACAATATCACTATTTTAAGTTGACAACAAAATCATTGAGATGTATCCAAAAGTAAAACAAATAGACAAACAAAAGTTTAATTAAGATTTTTGTAAGAATAAAAAAATACAAATTAAACATACAATACTAATTTTAGTATCATTAGTAGATTATAAAAAGTTTATAAATTAAAATTAGTTATTATTATAAATACAAATAATAATATTATATAATTTATCAAAGAGCTTATATAATTAATACAAGTTGCGTATTGTTCGTAATCTCTATTTAGTATAGAGCTAAATAATAATCAGATATTTATTACATATTATACAATTTGCCTTATTATATACCTTCATAGTCATATGGTAAACATAAACATGTATCATTAAATCGAAATTTATGAAGATATCAGCGTTTTAGTCTTCAATGAATTAGTGTATTTAAAATGTCGATTTCATATCTCATCTAAATGACATCTGGAAACATCGAAAATTTAACTATAGATATGTGTAATGTTTTTGTATATAAAACATTTGGAATTTGCTGGCTGGATGATGATTGGAAACCCAGGCGGACAGGCAAACATATTGAAGGCTGATGACGGGGACTTATACTCGAAGTTATACTATTATAAAAATTCCCACAGGCATCTCTTGGGAGTTGAGTACAGTTGCGCTCAAGGTCATCGTGTTGGTTGTACAAGAAGCTGACGTCGACAGCGGTACTGTCAAATTGATTCATTCAAGCGTTTCCCTTGAATAATTTGCTACATAACCGAATTTATTACGCTTAGAGGGCTTGTTGCATAACTTTAACTTGGCTGATTGACTCCGCACAATGAGTCATAGACAGTCGCAGAGGGGGAGGGATAGCCAGTTGTGATAGTAGGAGGTCCTCATGTGGATTGAATGGCGCTCACGAAACCGTTTCCGTTTCCGTTTGTAATCAATTTAAGTTCACTTTTTATGTAGCCTTGTTGCTTAGCATTTGTTTTTAAATGATGAATTCATTTAATTGAACTTAATGGATTTTGTTGCACTGTGCCGATATTTAAGTGTGCGTGTGTATGGAAAAGCTATTAGGGTGTTTACCACATCCCCAGGATTAACTTCTAAATGTATATAGCTGGCACCTCTAAAATAGCTGCTTTTAGAATTCCGAATTTGTATTTGCCAACTGGCATCGCATTTTAATTGAATTTCAATTGATTGCAAAAATATATCATCAATACTGCTCGAAATTTCATTTTTATACCCGCCTACCCAAAGGGTAGAAGGGTATTATGGCTTTGTGCCGACCGAAAATGTATGTAACAGGCAGACGGAAGCATCTCCGACCCCATAAAGTATATATATTCTTGATGAGCGTCAACAGCCTAGACGATATAGCCATGTCCGTCTGACCGTCTGTCCGTCCGTCCATCTGTCCGTCTGTCCGTCTGTCTGTCCGTATGAACACCTAGATCTCAGAGACTATAAGAGATACAGCAACAAATTTTTCGGGACTGTGTGTCTTATTGTTGCACGCAGATCAAGTTTGTTTTAGATTTTTGCCACGCCCCCTTCCGCCCACGTAAATCAAAAAAACCAAATTTCAAGCGTAATTTTAAACCTAGAACGATCAATTTTGGTAGGCACAATACTAATGACCTTAATCTTAATCTCTTACGATCGGATAAAAAACACAGAAGTTATTAAGAAATTACTTTTACTTTTATAGTGCTGCCTATTTAGTTGCTATGACACTCCGCGATATAATAATGGTGTTCAATAAACACTAAAGTGCCGGCAAGCTAATTATTTCGAACAATGAAAATTTTGATATATTATTTTGGTATTTTTTAGTATGTATATTTTTTAAAGTATTTTTTCAGTACATTTTTGAAAAATATAATATTTTGATGGTAAAATTGGGTGGCGGGTATCTCACAGTCGACCAAACTCGACTGTAGCTTTCTTACTTGTAATTAATTAGAATTGATAACAATAACGGGTCCGCTTAAAAAGTAGATGGTTTTAATGGCTTTTTCGTATTTGTTTCATACCAAATCAATAGATATTTGTGGGTTGCTAAGTTATTGGCCTAAAAAGGTTGGTAAATTTGGAAATCAAAAATAGAAAAGTGGGGAGCTAATTATAAATAAATCATATTTAATAATCGTTGTGCTATTTATTATGAATTTTTAATGTAGTAAATATACATCCGTCAATATATAACACTTAATCATAAAAAAATTACGAATACTTCTCATCTTGACTTGGTAAGACCATGAACTGCTCTATTTAATAAACAATATATATGATTCTTGTCACAAATCTATTAAATAAAGATAAAGGTGTTTTTCTGCCATTAAATTAAAAGCCAAACCAAATAGATATGCGTCTCAGAAGGGTACAACAATAAAACATGCTCAAAAGTGCAATCAAATTCACATTGCACACATTTTGCAGATTATTGCGCATTAAAAATATGTTTGCTACTTGGCTAGATTGCCCTACCCCTGAAGGAGTAAGAGGAGCTTTGTCAAAACGTGCTAGACCAAAGTTTATGGCAACAAAATAATCTAACTCAGGCCAGCAGGGAAGGAAAGCTGCAAAAGCTGTGGTGTTTAATAGAGGACATATTGTATAATAGCTTTATGGCCAAAGCCTGCGGTGCCAGAGAATGCAATGCTGAATTTGATAATCAATTACCGTGCCGGGTCGCGGAAGGAGTCTTCATACAGTTGCCAGGAGTGGAGCTGGTTAAAGGAGTCGCAGGCAGAAGAGTTTGTGTCTGGGTCACATACGGGCTACATTACTGCAGTACACTGCATGAAAGGCAATGAAAAAAGCTATATGGCGAAGCACACACACACTCTTGTGTAGTTGGAGGGCCAAACACATCGACACTAGACTGGCACACAAATTGAAAACGGTAAAAGGACTCACCACTTACATATATAAATGTACACGTATGTTAGGTGTGTGTGGGAGGTGTCTATATGTTTGGAAGCTATACACTATGCAGGTAGCAAAGCATATAAATTTCAGATGCTCTCACATTTGTTGACATTTCTCATAACAGATTGCAAATTGGATGTCTGTTTTATGCAGCTGCTGTTTGCAATTTATAGATTTTCATATGTGAATCTGCGTCTGTATTTGTAGGCTTATCTACATCTGTATCTATATCATATTACTGACAGTTGTATCGCAAGCCAATTAATAAATAGAATGCCACAAATGCTGAATAGTAAAACTAACAAATTATATTGAATTTGCTTGCAAGTGCCCAATACGCTGCAAGAATAAGCATCATAGATTTATAGCTACCTGTGTCAGCCTTTTCGTGTTCAATGGAAACATTGGATATATGTATGTAAATGCTTGCTTCCATTTTGGAAACATGAAGGCATTGAGGGCCGCCTGTTATCTGCACAAGTGCACTTCATTCTTGGATTGAATTTTAAATTCTATTCATATCCCTCGCAATTCACAGTTTTACAGGTTAATCCATTCACTAGACAAAATCCTTTGTAAAAGACTAATCATTTTTGTGACTGGCGCTATGGGAATTTCTTTAGAGCGCTTACAAAGTTGTCTGACCGAAGTTTTCAAGATTTAATTAAAATCAATAAAATGTTCCTTCAGTTGGCTATTCGCATTGTTTTCATTTTCTGGTGTGTAACGGACAACAACAGAATTTATCCGCATAGAGCACATCATTTAAGCACACTAATACCGATTTACGAACGTCTCCGGAACGCCTCGAGTGTTTATGGTCATCCGGTTTATTTCCTTGCCCAGGACCAATAAACTAAAATAAAATAAAATGCCAACTCAGAGGAACACTTAAAAGTCGTATATTCATTCTGTTTTGTCTGTGACCAAGCCGTCGATGATGATGAGCTTCCTGGCCATCATTATCCATGGGGAGGGGTAATACGAAAGTTTGTATTCTTGATGAACCGCAGCAGGAAAGACAATGCTGGATGAAACCTACTTAGAGTTAATCAAATTATGTTTCAGCTGCCGTTGTGAAACTAACTATGTGGACAAAAGAGCCAATGTCGGACGAGCCAGCCAGGACGAAGACGGATGGACAAGTGGGCGCGTTAATTAATCATCTTTTCTTTTTATAGGTGTTTTTTCCACAGTTCCTTTTCTTGTTGCTATTGTTTTTGTGTTTGCATCCGTTGAAGTTTTGAGCAAGCTTTGGTTTCTACGTTGTTCTAATGTTTTTGAAGACTAGCTTTTTGCTACGACGATAAACATTCATAGAGAGGAATATTTTCTAATCGGAAAAAAGATAAATTTGTGTGACGAAGTTATTAAGTTTTGCGATTTTGCAAAGAGATCTGTAAAAAAGGTTTGCGCCTAATTTTTTACCCGCCTACCTAAAGAGTAGAAGGGTATTATAACATTGTGCCAATCGAAAATGTATGTAACAGGCAAATTGAGGAAACCATAAAGCGTCAACAGCCGGGACGATAAGCCATGTCCGTCTGTCTGTCTGACTATAAGACCTGGAGCAACCAAGTTTGCTCTCTTCCGGTTCGCAAAATACTGATTGTAAGCGTTTTCAAGCTAGAACGTTTTTAATACACACAATCATAATCATCTTAATGATTTAAGTAATTGAACAAATACATTTAAAGATTAAATCAGGTGCAGCATCTGTTCAGTTGCTTTGTCACTCCATGATATAATAATGGTATTTAATAAACCTAATAAAATGTAGCCAAGCTAATAATTTTGAGAGTGGTATACTGCGGTATATTTTTTAGTAAGTTCACGAAAAATAGTATATTTCGGTGCTCGCTCTTAATATTTGTAAAAATGGGTAGCAGGTATCTTTCAGGCGAGCAAAAACTCGAAATATCAAAATGCTCAAATTAAAACAAGTAAGAAAGCTACAGTCGAGTTTGCTCGACTGTGAGATACCCGCCACCCAATTATAGTATAAAAATATACTAAAAAAAAATATACTAAAAATACCAAAATAATATATCAAAATTTTCTTTGTTCGAAGTTATTAGCTTGGCGGCACTTTAGTTGGTTTATTGAACACCATTATTATGTCGCGGAGTGTCATAGCAACTAGCTAGGCAGCACTAGCAGTTGCACGTGGTAACGCCTTATAAAAGTAATATCTTAATAACTTCTGTGTTTTTTATCCGATTATAACCAAATTCGCAGAGATCATTAAGATGGTGATTAGTATTGTGCGTACCAAAATTGAACGTTCTAGGTTTAAAACGACGCTTGCAATTCGGTTTTATTCGATTTACGGGGGCGGGAGGGGGCGTGGCCAAAATCAAAAACAAACTTGATCTGCGTGCAACAATAAGACATACTGTCGCGAAAAATTTGTTGCTCTATCTCTTATAGTCTCTGAGATCTAGGTGTTCATACGGACGGACGGACAGACGGACAGACGGACGGACGGACAGACGGACATGGCTATATCGTCTCGGCTGTTGACGCTGATCAAGAATATATATACTTTATGGGGTCGGAGATGCTTCCTTCTGCCTGTTACATACATTTTCGGTCGGCACAAAGCCATAATACCCTTCTACCCTTTTGGTAGGCGGGTATAATTATTATTCTGCATAACTCAACATTAAATTATTGCACAAATATACTATTAATATATATCACAAATGTTAATTGTATTTGTATTTCGACCATTATTCATTTTTTGTTGCATCCTAAATCATATCAAAATGCAGATTATCTCACTCCCAAGTATTTTCCATCCGCAATTTCCAGGCCTGCTGGGGCGCATTTACTTTTCTGATTTGCCTTTTTCTTTTGAGCTTGGATTGCATTTACTGTATTTTCTTTCTTTAGTTATGCTTGTGTTATTTATGCTCCTGCGGCTTCTACTCTTTTTTATCCTTGGTCATTCTTTGGCGCTGCAAAACTTATTACGGAACTTATTAACAAAGTCAACACGCTTTTGGCTTTCAGCACTGAAAGTTTATTATGCCAAGCTGCGTTTTCCATTAAGACCCGCTGTTGATACCCCATGAGAATGCCCATCTCTATCCTCTATCCCTCATTGACTCGCTACCACTTTCCATGGTGATTGTTCTTGCCATTGTTATTATTGTCGGAGCGGTCACATTGTAATGCTCTTTGCCACTTTTCGGCACTTGAACGGAAATGTTGTGCATTATGGGCAAACTTGCTCAGATTTCCTCCGCTTCCGGTGTGACATTTATTCATTATGATTTGCTCATTTTTCAGAACTTTTTTGTCGCCTTTTTCGGCATTGTGGCTCGACTTCTTTGGCTAGACATTGAAAGAGGTGGAGAAAGAATGAGAGCTGTGTTAATTGAAAGAGATTTTGGTTGCTTTATTTGCAAATAATTAAAAACTCTTTGCAGCTACCCAACTTTGATAAACGCGACTTGTTAATTTATTTATTGACCTTTCTCACCCTTTTCGCTTAATTTCATTGCAGCAAATAGAAAGTTTTGTGGCTTTCCTTTTAGCCCATCCTCCCTTCCAATTTACTATAGATTTTATGCCCAACTGTACACCCTTCCGGTACAACTTGAGTGACCCGCATTGGATTCTACTCTGTGCTCGAAAAATTGTATTCAATCAGCTATTTCGGCTACTGATTTGGGTGTTTTGGGGTGTTTGAAGATACGCATGGTTAATTAACCGGGACATTTTCCTTCAATAATTGCATAAAAGAAAATGATTCATTGCATTAGTAAATAGATTTTCCAACTTATTCATGGTTTTATTATTGTTGAAGCGTATTTAAATTAATTTATTTAAATTAAAACGAATTGAAATTTTCTGTTTCATGTTTACAAAACTCTTTCGACACTTTAATCCTTAGATGACTATCCGTATGAATTCAGAAACTAAAACAAAGCTTACAACAACAACTTAACTAAAAGCTATGTATATCATCGATTAATCATATAGAATAATCTATTGGTGAAATTGTATTACATTTCCTAAGAAGTGCACTTAAATTTGATTGCTTCGGACAGGCCACGTAAGCAGCTGTCGATTAGAGACTCTCCATCTCAGTTCACTCTCTTCCATTATTTCTACTGCTATACCCGTTTTACCCGCATATGGCAAGGGGAGCAAACACAAATATCTAATAAATATTTATGGACAAAAAAAATAATAGCCAAAGCCATAAAATTGTTTGGACTGCCGCCAGACGAGCACACATACAAATTGTGTAGTATAATTGCATACACAAATTTGAATGCTTGTGGTTCTTGTGGTTGCATTGCACTTGGGTTGAAGCCTACATAGTGTTAGTAGAAAACTGTAATTGCTTTTCTCTCCATGTGTATGTGTGTTTTTTTCTACAATATATTTCAATATTAAGTTTCACATTTGCACAGGCAATGCCTGGTTAAATGAATGTAAAAAAGAAACGATTTAAATAGTTTGTAGGCTCGTGATTTTAATCCAATATTTCTTTATATTTTCCAGTTTTTCATTTTTACTTAAAAACAGTTAAATTATTTTTTTATTTAAAAAATGGGTTCCTTTGCTTGAATATATTTATAAACTTTATTATTTTTAAAAGTAAACTTTTTGCTTTTTATATCACGTACAGTTTGTACAACACAAAATGAACCAGCCTGATCGCAAGACGAATTGAATAAAAAATTCCAACTCTTCTGTTTCAGGACTACATTGAATACATTCCGACCGTTGCAATAGTACATGATTTATTTTAAAAATCGATGGCCTAAAAAAACGGAGAGCATATTGAACAGATGATTTCATGTGAGGAATATGCTACAAGCAAAAAGAAAAACCTCAATCACATTTTGTGTAACATATGTATATGAGTGCGATAAGTAAACTTTACATTTAATTAGGACCAAGTGTAAAGCAATGCCAAAAGTAGAAACAGTAACAATCTGAGAAATAATAAAAAATATTTGCAGCTTGAGGAAAATGAGAAAATCACTTAAAATTCATGACATGGCTGGTAACTCAAGTTGAAGTCGCGGGGCCTAACACTTGAATGTAGGCACATTGTTGAAGGCCCAAAGCGAGTACGATTGTGAGTGTTTTGATCATAAATTAGCACTACGCGGCACTCTCGACAAGGACTCTTGCAAGAAACCTCTGCCTTTTATTTATGTGGCACCGGGCTTTAAGATTGCTACATGAGAGGGTCTTGCCTCTATCCCTGACAATGTGTGTGTGTGTTGTGTATATAACAAACGAGACTGAACTGGCAACAACTTGTAAATGTATATCTGGTGGTACTTGCTCGCTTTCCCCAACCATATCCACATTCACATCCGGCTTGTGCTTGGCTCGCTTCACTTTCATGCCTTTCTGTATTCTTGGCTTTCTCGCTATTACGGCCTGAGCGTTTCTTGCAGCTTCGCTTTATGCTCCAATTATACGCAGACAGCGCTCAAGCGTATCCTGTTCAAACAAGTACCGCAGTACATCCAACTGTTGTTGTGAGAACCACCACAGGATTGGATTGGTTTGAGTTGAATTGGATTGGATTGGATTGGATTGGAGTGCTGTCCAACTCCAACGATGCTCTTGCTTTTCCCTTTTGAGTTTTCGGTTTGCTGTTACTTTGTTGATTTTGTTTGTTTATTTCCGCTAAATTAATGGCGTCCACTGCTGACACTTCCGTTACACACACACACATATCTTCTACGTAGTTCTCAACAGCTGGCAAGTGGCTGCGTTTAATGAAGTTGTGGTTAGTTGGCGTGGCTCTTCACCACCCGCAGGCTCTGCCAACTTATATGGCTAGCTGTTATTATTCCTCAACCTTCTGCTCCACTTCTCCTGCCTCCTATCAACTCTGTTGTTAATCAACATTCTGCCATTATCCTTTTACACGCGCCTCTGATTATGAACATCATTAGTTACTGCTCGCTGATTCTGTGTTGCCGCATTGAAGATTTATGACTGAGCAACAGCGCCCAGGTTGCCCCCATTTCTTTTACATTCCCCAACGCTACGATGATGTCAAGCAGTAGTTACAGTTAATTTGACATGCATAATTGTGGGTGCGACTAATACTTAGTATGTCGTTATTACCCGGTTCGTATGTCTTTTAGTTTATTTACACTACACTCAGCGTATCCAATGCCATACGTGGCGACAAACACCTCCAACAGGTTGTGATGACATCCAAAATTACGAAATCACGAAACCCCCAACAAAGCAATCTCTTCAGTTCGAAAAAAGTGATTTGGGAAAGCCATATTTAATTTCTACAAAATAGTCTACATAAAAGCCAATTATCGTTGTATACTCGTATTTATTTCTTTAAGGAATTGGAAACTTATTGAAGAACTTCATAATTGCTTTAATTTCCTTTAAGCGACAACTAAACATCTATGTGATTTATTTCCACACCAAAATTTTATTTTATATTATGAAAAGAAATCAATATATTGCAATTTACAAATCTTCAGTAAATGCAAAATATAGGTTTGTAATCATATGTTTTCTCTTATCAAAAAACCAAGTCATTGCCAATAAATAGTCGCCAGTTGGCAATGGAAGGCTTAATAGATCAGGCCGTAGATAAAAACCATCAATTATTTGAGTATCCTGCAAGGACATAATAATTTACAGTAAAATCAAAGAGCAGGTGAATAAAAGCTTATTAAGAAAGCTTACCTTATAGGGGCACGTGTGATTAATGTTAGTATACTCCTTGAATAGTTTATAGACGAGAATAGCAAATGGATTATATACCTTTTTAACAAATCGACAGGCATCCACTGATGTCTTTATTAGCCAGGGCTTGTACCCATTGGCTTTCTTGAACATTTGGAAGTCAATGGTAATATCATTACAGGGATAAAGGAACGTTGCATTAAAGTTGAAGACCGTTTTATTCCGGTTAATTGCATGCAGTCGACATTTGTTTATGACAATCCAGGACTTGTTATAGCTCTCGCACACAGCGTTTGTAAACTTGAACAACACGGCTTCCTGTTACAACGAAAATATTTATTAAAAAATGCTTGCTCAGCACATTATCCTAAACTTACATTATAGCTCAGTTTGTGAGTGAAGCAAATAAGCAAAATTACAATGACAATGAGTCTTGTTTGCATGTTGGCTTATTCAAACTGAGTTTTTAAATCATTCAATAATATGTTATTGTAAAAACAAAACTACTATTCGCTTCATCAATCAAAGTAATTTGAAGTCAACAAACCAAAACAGAATTTTACTAACATAATTAAATTGTTTCCACCACCTTTAACTACACATTCCTATCTTTTAATATCACTAAAATTAATTTTACATTATTCTAATAGACGTGTATAGCTGTCGGATATTAAAAACTAAAAATAAAGGTTCATTAGGTACGCGTCAACCAAATAGATTTTAATTGTAATATTAAATGAATTATAAAATTAAACATTATTTTGCTGAATATCGAAGAATGCTATTAGATGTCTATTATTAATTTTTAGACAAAACAATATCAATATCAATATAACAATATGATGAGGGAGGCTTCTTAATCTTATCGGATAAAACAGTTATTTGGAGAGTGGTATATTTCGGTATATTTATAGAAAATTGCTTAGTATATTTTTGTAGTATATCCTTGAATAATAGCATATTTCGGTGTTGACTCTTAACTTTTGTTGCATTCATTAAAAATGGGTGGCATTCCAGGAACGATCAAAGTCGACTGTTGCTTTCTTACTTGGTTAATCAGTAGTTCGGATTAGATTAGTTACATACATTTAACAGTAGACTAATATTATTTATGTCATTAATAAATATAACTAAAACCAAAAACAAACAGTAATTTTGAATGAAATACTTTCATTTGAATTTACGTTTATTTAGTTTAATTTCATATACGTTTAACAAAGATAGTGAGTAATTTCTAATATATAATAAACATTTGAACAGAAGATTATTAAATTAAAGTGGATTTTAAACATTTAATTTGTGTTTAAGTTATCAACGTTAAATAAATGGTTTCCGTTTAATAAAACTGACTAAAAATATAAATGTATATGCTTTTTGTTGTAAATCAAGAGTTAAACAACAACTGGTAGCAGTTTGTAGAGCCATAACTTTATATCGTTCTATATGCTTGAGGCCTATTTGTGTCCAATTGCAAGTGTCCTCGGTTGTGCCCAAAACTTCATTTTACCCTATTTGGATAATCTTTCTGAAAATTTCTTCCCTCGCTGCCAACTGTTAGGCTTTTGTTGTTAGGTCTTTTGGCAATTGAGCGCAGTCAATTGAAGCCAACTGTGCCTAGCTACGCAACGTGTCGCTTAATTGATAACGACTTCAACAAAATCGACGCAATTCGAACACAACAACAATAATGGGCATAAAAGGAGTAAGGGTAGCATCCGGAAGGACAATCAAAAGAACGACAACGGGAGGAGAATCAGCAGCATTACAATGGCAGACAAAGCGACAAACAAACATTGTTTTCAAGTAGAGCAATCCACAGGACATCAAAAACATGCACATGTCCAAAACAATATGGCAAACAGCATATGCCTTTCGAAACTTTCTCTCATTCTGATCTGCTGTCTCTTTCGCTCAGCTTGTTGACCTCTTTGCGCATCCGGAAACAGCAAGCTCGAAAACGCACACTGTCTCTCTCAGGAGTCGAGGAGGTTATGTGTCCCAAGAGAATGCTCGGATGTTTTTTATAACAGCAACACTTTTTCCAAACAATTATTACAGTTTGTGTGATTCGATTTTTTCCCAAAAGTTGTCCTTTACGGATATTGGTCGAAGGTTATAAACACTTTTGTTTGAATGGTAAGCTGGAATTTTTTCTTGAAAAGCGTTAAATATAGTTCTTGTGAATAATGAATACCCGATTAATTAATTAATTTAAGCCATTTGTTTCCATGACTATCAATGAATTTAAACTTTGTGTGCGTATTAAAATATATTGTACCCCTTATTTTGTAATGAACCCAATTATTGAATTTTAAATAACTCTATAGGCAGAGCCAATACTTTGTTGGATGTTTCCAAAAAAGTTTTAGATTTATTTCCAGTTAATAGGAACTTTGGTCCAAATGCCATCTAAAAAGCAAATTTTACTGCACACTCCCCGATTCTATTCCAAAATGCTTTCGTGGGTATTAATTGTAAAAGGAATCTTTGAAAGCATCTGCAGTTAGGAAGAAATTTGGAATTTGGATTTTGTTGCTATTGTTCAGAGTTTCATCTGCGATATATATATTTTTCGGCTTACTCTATTGATGTCTGTCATTTTAAATACTGATTATTTTTTAAACTTAATAGGTGGTTTTATTTTAAAAAAAATTGGGCTTTACACAAACGTTGAAAACTATTTGTATATACAAACTATTATATGTACTTTTATGATCTGTGAAGTATATTATTGTAAACTGGAATTCATTCAGTGTGGACAAAAGGCTTTTGTGATATACTACATGATGTATTTAGAGTGTTATGTCACCTCATCTGAATATCTGCATATCGATAATTTTGGGTTCAACTTTTCTGATTTTCTGTGCTGGGTATTCATCAGTTTCAGGATTCTCTCGAAAACGACTCTTATTCATTTTTAAATTGCGCTATTCATTTCAGTTTGTTGTTTTTTATGTTCTTCGCATAAAATTTTTATGAGTTCCGATCAATGTGTGGACGATAATAGCAGAAAAACGGGAAACTGTTGATGTATTTGAACGATATTTTACCGCAGGCTCTGAAAATTTGTGCTTTTAATTTGGTTGGTCTTGCGGAAATTTCAAAAGGCTCTGTTATTACTCATGTGTATATATATGCATATATGTATGAATGCACATTGTTTGGCTGGTCTCTGGGGCTATTGTAATGTGCTTCGGATATTTTTTAACTCTTCTTGGTTGTTTTTGCACCATATTGTATTCTACTTGTGGTTTAATAATTTATCATCTCGTAAAGTCCTATTGATCGAATCGTTCAAGTGGAAAAATTGCAAATTAAAAAACAAAGCTTTTTCTCTGACTTGTGAAAGCAGTACGTTTTTAAGAACAGCCACAGTTCTCATAAAAAGTTTTCATTGTAGTACTTTTTTTTATTTTTTATCAATATTGACATTAAAAATGCGCAAGAAAAAAGAATATTCCATAGAAAATTGGCTGTGTGTTTTGTTGAAAATCAATTTGTTTTGCTGTTCAATTATATTCGTATTTCATTAAAAAGTTTTCAATTGTACGAGTAAAAAATTCAATAAAATTGTTCTGCATTTTTTTATGAAGCGCATTGCGTTTTTTTTTATCAGCTTTTCACCTTGCAATTATAAACAAATGAGAATGAACCATTTTAGATTTTTCAATTGAAGAGAAATGCAGTGAATTGCTGGAATAATTTTAAAGTGCATTCGTATGTATGTATGTATATGCTCCATAGTAATGTTCTCTGTAAATTTTTTTCTGAAAATCATAATTAAAAGGCTTTAAAGAATATGGCCAATGATAAGCAATTAATAATATTGGCTAATACAATAATAATAAAAAATACATAGATATTACATATACGCCATGAGTGTTAATGTCTATTCATAAATCTTATTCTGAATTTTTGGCTTTTATTACAAAAGCGTGGTCTGTTCCCAATGAATACGAAATGAGTTATTTCTAATGCATGTGTGTGATTGTGTTACAATGTGAGTGTGAGTGCATGAGGAGGAGAACACAAAGCTGTAAAACAACAATGCCGAAGACAAAGGAGCAGCATGAAAACATAAAAGCGCGATGACAAAGGCATAAACTGTTAACAAAAATACATACCGGGTAACACACATACAAACACATTCACACGGAAACTAATACACACATATTTTCGAGTTAAAATCGAACCAACAAACAAAGTGATAATGTTATGGCACATTAACAATTTTGCTTCATGTAAATTGTGAAGCATCCAAAATCTAGAAAACTAAATACTACAATGAAATGTTTACTAGTCTTGTTCATAGTAAATGTCTAGAGTCAAACAACATTTGCAAAATGTACAACAAATGCAGAAAAATTTAAATTCAAGTTAAATGGAAACCTCGATTAGTATTGTCGCATTTAGTCAGCTGTGTAGTATGCTTTTTTGATAATTTCTCTCATTTCTTCAATACTTGGAATGTTTTAATTGTACGGTCAAATAATATTTTATTGTCAATAGAAATCCTTTCAGTGTTGTCAAATATTTTTGTTTATTGTCCTACTATTGTTTTTAGAATTTAATTATTAATTTAATTTGATTTTTTGCCTATCAGATGCTTGGGTAATTGTCAAATATAACAACGTCATGGCAAAACAATATAAAGAATTCAACAAATATATATTACAACAACAGCAATAAAAGTCCAGTACACAGGGCGTTCCCCTGTCTCTTTTCAGATTACAAAAGTGAGGAAAAACACCCACAAATAAATACAGAATTTGTAAAGGGAATCAACTGAAAATGGTCATTGATTTGCAGGCATTTTCCGGCATTTTTTAGAGCATTCAAGTTTTTATATGCGCGTTTATAGTCTACATGTGTGTTTGTGTGCTGGTAAATGTAAAGGACTTCAAAGGGCTTTAATGTGCATTGATTTTTTAGAGTCTACGCTTCAGCAATACTTCAACTTCTCCCCTCTCCGGCAATTCCAACAATGTGCGTCAAAAGAATTTAGTTAATGGTACATGAGTGTGCTTTATACAAAAAAAAATAATTGTAAATTAAATTTATCCTATAGAAAAAATAAACCAATTCACATGTTATTGTGTAACCCAATGGAAAAAATCAATTGTCATATGATTGAGTAACAAACGAAGGAATGACTTATGGCCAGGTCTTTTCAAATGCCGTACATATTTTGTCATTAGAACGAAAAAATTCAAAAGAATTTTTAATGCTTGTGCCTTGCCTATATTTTTAAAATCGCATTAACTCATTTTGTATATTCGTATGCATTGTTAACAAGTCAGTCAGTTTTAAAAGAATGAGGCAATGAATTTATAATGTATATGTCAAACTTTAAATAAATAACTAAAAATGCCTTAGCCGAGCATTCTCGCAATTTACAGGGTATATTCTGAGGACAGACCACATACTATACATTATTAGTACCTTAGTAGGTGGTTGTACTGGTTTATGGGCGAAGGCACCAACAATTAAATAAAAGTGAAAGAAATTCACCAAATTTTAAGTGTCTGGCACTTAAAGATGCATATTTAGACTTATTGACTATTGCATCCTTTATTAGTGCTGGTGAATGGCCACTGTATAGCAACTAAGTAGGCTGTAGCCAAGTGAGCTCGACTTTAAGATACGATGTGCTAGAGCTACCATACTTTTACTTTCAACCCGCTTTTTGAGGATGGAGCAAACATTATGGGTGAGCACCAAAATGTACTATTTTACGATAGATATATGTATAACAGTATTCTTGGCTAGCTTCAATGTTAATTATTCGATAGTAACCCAATTTTAGGTCTCTTAGACGGTGAATACATAACAAATGCACGCTCTGCTTAATAATTTAGATTTTTGATTATCTGCGTACGTTATATAGAGACCTGCTAATATAATTTGGAGTGTCTAGCTCTTGTAGTGTGTGAGATCGGCATGTTCAAGCAGATGGACACTATCTCGACTCAAATGTTAATGCTGATGAAGAATATACGAGTACACATTTTATAGGGGGGATATGTCTCCATCTGCCACTTATAAAACTGTAATACCCTTATTTTTTGTCAATTTTGAATGTACACTGGGTATGAAAATCGAGTTAGCCTTCATCATTAATATTCGTATCATGTTTCTTCTGCTTTCAAGTTTGCTCTTTTCTTAACTCCATCAACCTTTAGCATAAATATGAAATGAAAAAGTTATTATTAATGTAAATGGGCATATGTATCATAAAAGGTATTTACAACACCGATGGATTCGCCACAGTTCACTGGCCACATATGGACCATCTTGATCCCAAATGTGGCTAGACCCTGAAGGCCATTAGGTGTCTTTACCAATACCAAAGGTATGTTTGGGGCAATAAGTATCTTATAGGAACAATTTGTGCAGAATACCAGCTGGTGCTTATTGAAGTGAAGTGTCGAAAAAGAATTTTCCAAAGCTTTAAACACACATTTCTCCTAAACTTGTACCAATTATCATGATTACAGATGTGTCTAATAAGAATTTATTGTTATTTAAGCGTTTCCAATTTAAGATAAAAATTTAAAAATGAATGGCCCATTTATATAAATAAATAAATAATAACTGCAAATTATATATTATCTTTTTCGTCTTTGGAAAGCAACTATTGTCGCATTGCTTCACTGTCAACTTTTGGTTGCAAATGTATTTCGTTACATAAATAAAATGAAAATTATTGGTTATAACCAATTTGATTAATTTTCTTTTGTATATTAGCATCTATTAAATTATTTAAAAATATTAAAGAATTATGTAAATAACATAACATATAAATGTTTCGATTAATCAATTTGCTTTTGACATTCAACTTGCATAGAATAATTTCTCCAAACAACTGACTTATTATATCAGATTTTAAGCCACTGGAATAAAAGTGAATATATAGTGAATTACTTTAATACTTTTGGACGAAGGATTTAATAAACTTTAATACTTGGGTAACAACGAGTAGATTGGGCTAGAGCAACTTGAAGAAATTTGTATAGATATGGTAGTTAACATATTATAATTTAGCGAATATCGGAGTCAGTTTCAGCAACCGCTTGTAGACTTCAGGGGTTTTGGCAGGGTACCGAACAGACCATTTGCCAATAGACAGTTTGATTGATAGCCTGGCAGTGACTCATATATCAAATCAACATGTAAATGTGCAGACAACGTAGAAGGAGACTACCAGACGGCTTGGGCTAAACGCAAGCAATTTAAAAAGCCATTTGTCTGTAAAATGTGAAAGGATGTGAGCCATGTGTGGGCATAAGGCATAACTCTGCTTCTTTTTCTGTTTTCGCACAAATGCGATGAATTCCAAGATAGTGGAAATATGCACGCTAGTTGAAAATAAAACATGGCCTACAACACGCCACATAAAACGAAAGCAAACTATTCTGACATCCCTGTCGGTCTTCAGTCTGCGTGCGAAATAACTTCATTTCCGCTCAGCTCGCCTCGGACACAGGACATTGGACACAGGACGCAGGACTCTGTTCACATGCGTGTAACTATCCATGTACATACATATGTGGACGTGTGGCTGGTCGATTGCTCAACTGCGCGTTAAAAATTTAATTTACACAATTTTGAAAGCAATTAAATTGGAACTGTGGCTTCTTTATCGCCTGAAGGCACCCGAATGTGAAGTAGTTCGAGGCACATACATCACGTTTGTAGCCACTTTTTATGCGTTCACATTTTGAAGAATAACAGGAGAGCGGGTAGAGGGGCTGACCACAACTTTTATGTTCATATTTTATGCATTAAGTACTCTATTAAATTTGCTGTTGCTGTTGCTCTTAGAGACACGAGCATTGTAGTACATACTACATAACATACTTTACTCCATGCATCTAACCAGCAAGTGTCAGTTATGTTGGATGACCCTTAGAGATTCTGGCAGGGCTTGTTTATTGTGCGGTTTCCTATCAAATTTATAGGGTACTTGACATGCGGCTTTTATCGCATAAGCGGCGTATATGAGATATTTATTTGATTTCGATAATACTCTGCTTAAAAACCGGAACACTTAAAAACGAGCCGAGTAAGATGGCATGGAAATGCCACAGATTTGGCTAACTCATAACTCAGAAAATTATATATTTTTAAATTAAATTTGGGTTTGAAATTAAGTTATTACATTCACAAAATAAGCATCTTGTACACTCTTCTATGGGAATGCGTAGCGAAAAGGGTATGCAGCTTGAGAACAATAGTTGCTCATTTTTGTCATTGTTTGCTTTGGTGACTACAACGCTTTTGATGACCTCACATGACACAAAATGACAAGGCATGTAAAGGAAATCGGCTTAAAATTTACTCCGAGCCCGCAAGCTTACACTTACACATACGTACTCGTACATGCACATACATACATACATACACAAAGACGCAGTGTGATGCCGACAACGCGTGCGTGATTTTTGGTCTTGGAGCCTTGGATGTTTGCCTGCTAGAGGCAAACGCTTTCAGAAATCGGCCGAAAACAGAAGCGGGGGCAGACTCAGAGCCGTGAAGCATGTCGACTTATGCAACTAATGCAACTGAGCGTCGTCGTCCAAGTGGAAAAAAGTTATTTACGCCAAACTTCCGGCTTGGGCTTTGCGGCTCCAGTGGAGGGGGATGTATAGAAATGCTGGAACGGTGTTAAGTGTTGGCTTCCAGCCTACCTGCCGCAGTTTATACATCGCCTTTTTTTGGTTTATTCATATTTGTTTTGCCTTGGAGCTACCCCTAAGGCAGACTGGGACCAGGCGCTATGCACTAGGCAGCAATGTGGCATTGTGGCACGGTCGACAATGGAGCCGCGTTATTTGCAAATTATGTTACTTTAGTCAACTCGAATAAATCTTGAGAAAAGGGCCCTATGGCATTGCGGATCGCTGCTCTGTTACTCACACTCACCCAAATCAGAGGCAAATTAGTTACTCCCCCAAATGACTGGCTGCTCTGGCAACCCTGGGAAAACTTGTTGAGTTGCAAGTTTGCAGTGCTTTTGTGTTGGAGTATGCAACCAAAAGTATTATGACCAAAACTTGCCGCTAATGAGTAAATGTGGCAAAAGTTTAAATTAATTTTTGCTAAATGTGTTTGTACGCTTACTCAGGACCAAGAATTTTCAATTTCCTTTATGGCCTGGCAATCTCTTCTTCTTCCTAATTATATTTTTGACATTTACTGACCACCATTTTAGCCTTTACGACTTGGCCATCCATCTTGCCCAAGAGAAACCCATATATGCATATACCTTGCCACCATTTCAGTGATAGGTCGAAGGTGACCGATGATGCTATTAAAAATAGCAATAAATTTAATTCATGCAAGAATATAATGTCGTAGACAACCCAATGGAATTTCATCTGATGTCATCAACTTCATCAAGGGTAGGTCAAGACAAGTCGTTTTCTGTAATATTTTATAAGTAATGACATAAAACGACATACCCTTTAGCCATGCATCTATTGATATTAACGTGGCATCCAAAATTAAAAATAAACTTGTGCTGAATACTGAATGTGGAAACCTACTTTCCAAATTTGGAGTGTCTAGCCATTATAGTTTATGAGATGCATGCTCTGACATGAATAGACAGACATGGCTAAATCGACAGGGCATTTGATCAATAATAAATAAATACTTTATTGGGTTGGAGGTGCATCCTGTGTATTGCAAACTTTCACACAAAACTATAAGCAGGTTTTAATTTAAATTACTGAGTGTTGCCTTTAGGTTTCCTGCCAACAAATATTTTGTGGGCTTAGAATATGGCAACTAAAACTAAATAACTGACGGTGGTAATGTTGATTGGTATGATACGGCGGGTGCTTTAATAATTAATCTGAGACGAGACAAGACAACGCGTATGCAGCCACCAAACTGTTGATGAATTTATAATTGAATACTAATTTGTTCACTTCCATTATATAATATTAAAGCGGTCAATTGGACTTCCTTATTCATACGCGCCTCATAAGTATTCGGTTTTTATTTCAAAATGTCTCAAGCATGTGCGCTTTTCCCATTTCCGGCATAGCTAGGATGATGTGTAAGTGTAGAGTTTCTTCGCGCATCCCTGTGCTGCCTTAGATGTCAATCACAACTGCTTGACAAATTGCTTTTGGACCCAAATGACGTGTTGACAGCAGCCCAGTTGTTGGCACTTCTTCACAATTCACGATTCGTTGCGCTGCTTGTCATGTTTTCAACATGATATGTCTTCAGAATTGCATTTGCTAGCATCTTAGTTTAAAGTGTTTCTTGATTTGATAACCTGACATTGCCGGTGTTGAAAAAGCTCGCTGTTTTGCTGCTCAACACTGTCACAAGCATCCTTTTCCTTTGTAAAACTTTAACCAAAACACTTACGGGACACATTTTTAATTTTCCAGTTGAAAATTTAATTTTCCAGATGAACTACGAATGGATACGCTTGACTATGGGATACCATTTAGTTTACGGGAGTTAAAAAAAGTGCTGGATAACGTATAAAATTTGTTTTTTAAATAACTTTTTATTTGGGTCGCAATAGATTTGTATTCTATTATTATTTTATGCGTATTGTCTACAATATTCACAAGTCTAATATAGACAGTTATATCCTTATGACTGTTGATGCTGATCCAGAATACATTTGCTTTGTAAGGACAATCCTGCTGTTCACAAGTATTTTAGTTTGGCAATAATAAATACTATCCTGCTACGCTCTGGGTAGCAAGTATGAAAATATTTTACTTTAAGTTGAATGACACACAAAATCAGGTGAATGTGCTTTTGTGGCTTTCACACGATAGAAAAAACTAGCGACTAGAGACATAGTTAGAAAATTACTTTTACTCACTGCCATTGAAAGGGATCCCTAAGGATATACCTCTGTTCAAACTGACAAGCGATGTTGCAATTTTCTGCAACCACCTTGTGTAGTTATCAAACTTAAATGAGTCGCTGGCTTACTTTAACTTTTGTTCCCTGAACTGAAGGAAGTTCAAGGACCAGCTACTACGACGTATTCTTGATTTTCGCAGAATCATTTAAAGTACTATACTTAACATAATTATATTTTGCCAGCAACCTCTTTTTAGGTCATGATATTTAAAACAAATGTGGCATTTGAAAAAAAGAGAAATATAAATTTAGCAGTTCTTATTTTATATATTAATACAAGTTTTAAAATTTAAAGTGATGTGAGTAAGAAATTTATCTAATTATAGTATTAGATAGTCTATATTTCGAGTGTATTGACCAAAACTTTATTAACTTTACAATGCTAAATTATATATTGTAAATTATATTTGCCGGTAATATAGTTAATTAAAGTGATATTTATTTCGATCTGCTGTTAATTTTTAAAATGATGTATATATTTCGTCGTGTGATAGATGATTAAGTTTTTTATATAAATAAGTTGTAAGGCATACCAGCTCTACTGTAATGTTTATTGAGCGTTCTTAGATGATTATATGTCTTGTATAATAGCTTTATGAAAGATAACCGGGAATGTGCTTTGTGCAAACAAATGTACATATATACATATTGTATATAGAGCGACAACATTATATAATTTTCAGCCAAACCCTAGACACTTACCATAGACATGAAGCAGATGAGACGTGAGCTGTGAAGCTATTTAGAAATAGGAAATTCGGGTCACAGACGGTCCTAGGATGGCTCATCAGACTGTCGCCAAGCAGTCTGGTACGGAGTGTGATAAATGATGATTTTATAATCGTTTGCATAAGACACTTATATACATACATACATATGTTTCCGAATTTAAGGCTTAGAAGCAGCATAGTTCATGAGGGGAGATAATGTCCAAGTTTAGATTTGGCCATCCTTTGCAGACGTGCTCCTGTCTGTCAGCTGCAATAACAAGCTTTAGGTTGAGCCATTTTGCATGTAGAAATATTTTAGATCTAGCCATGACCAGGCTACCCTTTCACTTGCTCACTTTCATTTATGTTTATAATTTAAAGTGTCCTGCTTGCCTGTATGCCTGTTTGGGTTCTATCTATAGAATTGTATTTCCCATACCCTATGTGTATATATGTATGTATGTGTTTCTGGAAATGATAAATTATCGTTCGTCTACTTTTTGCTGTAATATGATGTCCTTGTTGTATTTGGGTCCTGGTTGCGATGCAGACGGATGCCAGTCTGTCTCAGTTATTGGCCTCAGCATGTCGCATTTTGTTGATTAATTGAATTTCACTTTAAGACAAAAAGAAGTTTTCATTTTGTCGTGACATGCAGACATAACTTTTTGTTATGAAAATGTTGTCAAATATTTATAAATAAACTTAATTATTACCAGCAAATGCGCATTTAATTTAATTTTGATATTTTGAAATTTTGTTCATTTTGTTTTCAAACTAACTGACTATCTTATTTTCCGTTGGATTATCTCACTAATTGGCAATCAAGTCCTACGTGTATGTTAGTATATTTAAGAAAGCGAATATTTCATTAATGCAGCGCTTCAACTCATTGCGAGTAGTATATAATAGTTCAAAATTGTTTTATTCTATCACAGTCTGTTTTCTCTTTTGGGAATATATTATTATGTTATAATATTTTCAACCCCCTTCTGAATTATATCTCATAAAACTATCCTCCAACACTTCCGAATGTGAACATTTCAGTAAAATCAGTCAAATTTATTATCTACTAAGTAATGTCGATAAATATATCATGCTTAGCTTGACAAGTGGCAGTTAAAATGTGGAACGAGCTTCGAAACTGTTTCCCATACTCATAAAATCCATCATAGAAGCAAATTGAAATCAAGTCTTCGAGCTAACTGCACATAATGTCAATCAATGTCCATGAAAATATCAGCAACGACATAAGCATCAGCAACAGCTTCATCATCAGCATTAATGTCGACAGTAACATTGTCACTCCTGGTCTCGCCAACGTCGCGAATTCCCTGCATTAAAGAGCGTTTTAAAATGGAGTAATAAATATTTACTAAGCTATGGAGGAATAGCAATATGGCAAAGCAGAAGATGGTGTTTCCCCATTGGCGAAGAATTTGTTTCGCCTCGTCTGGCATTTGATTGCTAGCAACCCATATCGTAATTGCAGATAAACTTTATGCCATTAACCTAACCGCTGTGCTGTCTAGTTGCCTGTCTACGGCTAAACTGCAAAGTGCTTTTGAAATATTTCACATTTGCAAATGCGTCCGCCACCTCGGTCCCTCCTCTCCCGCCTACATTATTCAGTTTACCGTGTGTGTGCCAACCTTTCTGCATACCTTCTAGCCCCTGCAAAAACTTTACATTTGTGGCATATGTGGGCTAAATATGGCGCCGAGTGAAGCAAACATCATGCAGATTATTCAGCCACATCTCATCTTTGATCCCTTTCCCTAAGTATTAAAGGTATTTCCTCTTTAAATTTGTGCGCAAGTATACGAAAATTCATTAAACTTGCAAAATAGCATTGATTGATAATAGCATTCTCTGCATTTATCATTTTAAAGCTATGAATTTTAGTATCAAAATTGACTTTACTAAGGAGTTACTTACCAGACAAGGTCTGAGGCTGAGTTAATAGTTTGTCAATCTTATGTTAGATTTGTGACCAAAATATTTAATGACTCATTGATTCATATGTATTTAGTTTCTTTGCACCATAAAAAAAGAAAATGTAAGTGTGCTCGAATTGACTTATATTTAATATTATATATGACTGGTCCTTTAAGATTATTAATTATCGATATTTTGGCCAATGTGTAAGTACATGTTCACGTTTTCGTAGCCAAATTACATGTAAAAAGGATACAAGCTAAATACAGAGCGCCTGTGTAAAATTAATTCAAAATGTATAGTTTCATTTACTTTATAAATGGGACTACTTAGTTGCCGTTTTTTATACCCTTTGGGTAAGCGGTTATTATAACTTTGTGTCAACCGAAAATGTATGTAACAGGCAAAAAGAAGAATCTCCGATCATCATTGATCAGCGTCAACAGTCGTCTATCTGTCTGTACGAAAATCTGTATTTATAGAAACAGACCATAAGAGAAAGAGCAACCAAATTTGGTGACAATTTGTAGTAATATAGCCACTGTTGCAAGTTTGTTTCCCGCCCCTATAAATCGATTAAAATGAATTTAAAGCGTGTTAATTTTTGGTAGACACAATCGTAATCACTATCTTAATGATTTCAGCAAGTTTAGTTACGATCACATTAAAAACAAGGAAGTTATTCAAGAAATGCTTTTAAAGGATGAAATCAAGTGCGGCAGCACCTATTCAAGGGCTATATCACTTTATGTTGCATTCAGTAAAAATGGATGGCGGGTATCTGTCTGTCGAGCAAACTCGACTGTAGCTTTCTTTCATAATTAAAAATAAATTTGTAATGTAATGTAATGTGTTGTCTACTAACAAGCTCTCATTATCTCTGAAATCCACGTACTTTAAACCGTAATGACCTTTTTTGACCATTTTTAATGCGCACAAAGTATTAAAACTAAAATCGTAAAAAAAAAATTAACAAAAACGCACAAAAAATCTCTAAACAAATAAAACTTAATTGACAATCACTGATGAATTCTTCCTCTATCAGCAAGCTATTATACAAATTGAACAACAATGCATAGCAACCCACTGAGTGCAATAAATTATTATATCTATGTATGAACGATGTGGAAAGCATTGAAAAACATGTGAAAACAGAGAACTTCAAGCACTGAATGAAATTGCCTGGCGATTGATAAATAAAACAATAAATAATCATATTGACAACAATAAATATATATATAAAACCAAATTCAATTAAATCACATGCCACACCCAATGAACCAGGAAAAAGGGCAACGACAAATACAATTCAATGGAAAAAAACAACAATTGTCATTGTCGAGTTCTATACTGCCAATAAATTATATTCTTATTTGATACTTTTTTATGGGGAAAAACTATTTTTTTTCTCCCATTCTGTATCTATCTTGCTCCACATCTGTCTGTGCGTGCTTATTTGTTACAACAATTGTCGACTTAAGTAAAATTAAATAAGCCATGTTGCTGAAAGCAGAGTGGCAAATATCGAGAATACATGTATAGTAGATTGACAGTTAGTCCATATATACACACACCATACACTCACTCATCCCACAGCTCTTGTCAATGGATGTCAAAGTGACCATTTCATTTAACACAAAGCACACTCTGATTTCTCGACAAGTGGGAATTAAACACGATTTTCACACGCAAGGGGCACACATGCTAAGTTGTCTGGTTCGTAGTCTGAGTTTAGACATGGCTATATACGAGGGCGGTCCCAGAATTAGTCGGCCCAACCACTAAAACACAAACATTTTTAATTTTTTTTTTTTTTTTTTCTACATAGCTTCCTTTTAGCTCAATACACTTTTCCCAGCGATGCTCAATAGCTTCTACACCTTTTTTAAAATAAGATTGGTGAAACTCCTCAAAATAGGCATTTACCTCTGACTCTACTTCTTCATTGTTAACAAATCTTTTTCCTCCAAGCCATTTTTTCAAATTTGGGAATAAGAAATACTCAGATGGGGCTAAATCTGGTGAATATGGGGCGTGAGGAAGCAATTCAAATTTTAATTCTTTAATTTTGGCTATTGCGATGGCAGAGGTGTGAACTGGCGCGTTATCGTGATGAAACAACACTTTCTTTTTCGCCAAATGAGGTCGTTTTTCCTGGATTTTGTCACTTAAACACTGCAATAGGTTCGCATAATATTCACCGTTGATTGTTTTCCCTTTTTTAAGATAATCAATTAGAATAATACAACGTGCGTCCCAGAAAACCGACGCCATGACCTTGCCAGCAGATGGAACTGTCTTTGCTTTCTTTTGTGCCGATTCTCCTCGTACAGTCCACTGTTTTGACTGTTCCTTTGTCTCAGGTGTGAAGTGATGGACCCATGTTTCATCCATAGTTATAAATCGACGCAAAAATTCTGTTTGATTTTTACGAAACAAAGCCAAACACTTGACGGAAACATTCTCACGACTCTGTTTTTGTTTTATTGTTAGCAAACGCGGCACCCATCTTGCGCATAGCTTTTTCATAGCCAATTTTTCCGTCAATATGCGATGTACACCACTTTTTGAAATTCCCATACATTCAGCTAACTCACGAACTTTCAATCGTCGATCGTCCAATATCATTTTTTTAATTTGAGCCACCATTTGTGGAGTGGTCACCTCAATTGGTAGACCACTGCGATGTTCATCTTGACAGCTTCGACGACCTCGTTTAAACTCTGCCACCCAATATTTTATTGTTGAAAACGACGGAGAAGAATCCTTTAAAGTGGAATCCAACTCGGCTTTAATATTGGTTGGGCTAAGACGTTTCAAATAAAATTATTGAATCACATAACGATGACCCATTTCGTCCATGCTTGAAAATTCATCGAGAGCGTTCTCTATTAAAAGCTATCAAAAATAAACTGTACAAGGTAATGAGACCAAACTTCACAGCTAAGCTTCTAATATTCGGTACTTCCCATTTTTAATATTTTTTGTGAATATTTTACAACACTTATATGTTAGGCCGACTAATTCTGGGACCGCCCTCGTACCTTTCTCCCTCTTAGTGGTATGAATCGATCGTTAAGACAAACAAACGCGCTCTGGGAATCGCCAAATCGCCATAAGGCGGTTCTACTTGCCTATCTACTTGTATGTGTCTGTTATTATTCGCATTTGGCGTTGCTGCGAATATTTCTTTGGTCACCTTCATTTAGCTCGTAGTTTTACCCTTTGTGAATTCCTTTAAGTCTTCGACACTATAAATACAAACGTAGATGAAATTACAGGCACTCTTAATAATAATAATTGCATTATTTTTATTTATTAATTGATATTAAATATTTTTATAATTATTTATAAAGTTAGTAGCGAAATCTTTAAAAATAAGTTAAGCTTGAAACTATGGTCAATTTCTTTCTGTGTATTCAATCAGATTGAATCACAAGGTCTGTTTTGTTTCTGCACACACACATTCACCAACAGACGCACTAAAGGACACGCTAATAAAAAGGGAAATACAAATACAAATGGCCTTGACATTTCTTATGCTTATCGCTGTCACTGCAGGCGTTGAAATTGTAATTTGTGTAATCTCAGGTGGGCAACGAGCAGCGACTCAGTGTGAGGACAGACATACAAATGTAAAGTCTGTCTGTGTATATGCGTGCTAGGTCTGGGGTATGGCTCT
Organism: Drosophila pruinosa; assembly: GCA_018150935.1. NCBI lineage: Eukaryota > Metazoa > Arthropoda > Insecta > Diptera > Drosophilidae > Drosophila > Drosophila pruinosa. The sequence goes on along the minus strand of JAECWR010000094.1, from coordinate 8,901,810 downwards.
ATTCAAATGGGAAGTAAGCGTGCAAGGAAATGGGTTGTCGGAGCACCATTTAATCCGAGTGGCAGCCGCTGACTCTGCGATTGTGGGTTGTGGCGTGTTTTTTCCTAATTAACAGCAAAAATAATGCTAATTCGAAGGGAATGACAGCAAAACACATTGTGTGAAACAAGTTCACATGATGTTTGTATTGTATTAAAATTAATTAATTTATTTATTTCATAATATATAAATTACATTTAGAGGTCCTTCAGTACTGCTTCTCGCAATGCTTAAAGAGTACAAATCAACTTTACTTTTAACTAATTCCTTTTTGCTGTACTCATCTGAGTGCGTGTTTGTATTTGGATGTGCTTGTGTTTGTGTTCTTTGGGATGCTTATTGCCAGTTTACATGTGGCGTGTGTTGCTGAAGCCACCATGACCCGCCTGGGAGGCGCCCTTGTTGAAGCCCATCTGTAGGTTCAGTTCGCCTTCATGGGCGCGCAGTTGCTCTTCAGTGAAGGAGCGCTCGTTCTTGTCGGACATCTTGGGACCCAGGGATGGACCAGTGAACTCGGGATGCTTTTGCGTCTACCAAAATCAAGACATTGAATTAACCATCAATGGAGTGAAATCGAATGCGATAACTTACAATGCGACCCAGGGCATACAGAGACAGGGTAACTTGTGGAATATTACGACGCTCGAACAGATCGGCAGTTTGGAAAATTTCCTCCTCGGGCACACCGTATTTCTTAACAGCCGCCTGGAAACGCTGAATGTTCTCCATCAGCTGGAAATTGGTGCCGCGCTCCTGGATCTTCTTCACGGAGCCGGGGGCCAGCTTGTTGGCCAACTTGCATAGCCAGATACCGTCCTTAAGAATATCCTCATACTGACCGCTGGGCACCTTTTCGCCAATCACGGCGAAGATCCAGTTGAGGACTTCCTGTTCCTGTTCCTTGTTGCGTGGCTGCAAATGAAAATTAAAATGTCGAAACACGATATCATCAACTAAGTGTCAAACAATCCCAATTGTTGTAATTTTAGATCATTTGGTAGACATTTCGATTGGTCTAGTCACTGATGTCAAAAAATAAACAATCACAGATATCTCCGATTGCCCACGGACAGCTCAAAGTCAACAGCAAGGCGGCTTAATTTCTGTTTTTCACTTACTAAATGTACTTAAAGTTAAAAGCAAATAGGCGGTTTCCTCGTCTGAACAAAGTACATCAAACACACCCGCTATCCCCTTTCCATATCGTAGACTGGTCCCTTCGGAAAATGGCTCTAAAGCTCGGTAAGCTAACCCTCTTCAAGTGTCAGGCACTGTGCAAGGCAAGCAGAAAGAAACAAATGAAAGTACATTCATTTTCCAATTAATTAATTTCGATTTTAATAGCGGGTGCCTCTTAGAAGCTCAACTAAAACCGCGGTCAAAAGTCTGACAGGCGTCGCCATTTTTGTGACAGTCGAAGGTGCAAAAAGCTAAATGTTTAATTGAAATTTACTTTTGGCAGCCCTGCTGAGAGTCTTTCCTTAATACTTGATTCGAACTCAATTTGCTTTCATTAAGTTCAAATAAAAACTATACAAATTTCAAAACATCTGCACTTGTAAAACTTCTTGCGTAAAAAAATTAATTTCAATGAAAACTGAAAGTCTGTAATGGCGGAAGACTTTATGTGATGTTTGTTGTACGCATTAATTATAAAATTCAAGTATATGTCCATAAAAATTTATTGCATTTTAATAAGTCTGCTTACAACAAGCTAGAAAACCAAATTACTCAAACTAGCATTTATATTTAAATCCAATAAGGCTAATCAAGTATTTACATTTTGAAATGTGGACTAATTGTACGCATCGACATTGTACATTGTGAATAATGATTTGGATATAAGAATAATAATTCAAATCTCATGTGTGCCACATTCATTAATAATTTGGATGGTTCAGCTAATTTATTGTGCTTTGCGGTCTTAGTTTATCCGCATATATCCATAAGAACATGTATGTGGCTCGTTTTAGCTGTCATTGGATTTGTGGCCATGCAAAATATATATAATAAATTTTGGGAAACCATACAATTGCAAAAAGTACTAAAAATATTTTACAAAAATATATTGCATATTAATGATTTGAATAAATTAAATTTTATATCTTGATTTACCAGGCACTATTTATTTTCTTTTTCTCTATTCTATTCCATGTTTTCATGTAATATGACTAGTTATGCTGTTGACACTTGTATTGCTACCCATTAAGTATTTATCTTTATTATTTTTATGCATATATTTATGTGTTTGTTTGGTCGACTTTTCATCTTCAGCAGCGCCACGCTTAAATGGCAGCCAGTGAAGCGAAGGCGTTTTAATGAATTGCTCGTCAATTTGCATTTGCAATGGGTTCAATTTTAATTTTATGTATTTTCCAGCATAAGAGTGCCAATAACTGCATTCGAAAGCAAGCTGTCCTTTGGTAGTCGTTTTGCTTTTATTTTTAATTGAATAAACTAATAAAAACAACAGTTGTTCTCTCTGTTTTTATATATCGATCCAGTCATCATCCTGGGCGAATATTATTTATTACCAATATCAGTTGTCTTTGGGCTTATTTGATTAATTGTTTTCCCACCTGATTTACGTACATACGCACACCTTCCATAAATTCTTGTTTTCTTAATGATATTTAAAAACAATCTTTTGCTGTGTAGCCGACAACTTGATAGGAGATTAATCAAGGTGTGGAAATTATTATAATAAATATTTTTTAATTGTCATATGCAAACAATGTCATAATTGTCAACAATATTAAAATGTTTCGAATTTTATTATATATACATATATCTTCATTGCATTGTTTATGTTTATTATTATTTTTTATTAATGTTTGTAAAATGCGCTTGACACGTTATGTGCATTGGCCTTCTCGGCCGTCATCATATTGTCCGTTGGCTACACCGACAACCCTGACCTTCAAATAACCCCCAATTTGTGTTGGCTGGCGTCCCGCATTTGCTTTCAGCTTACAGTTTCATTTCATTTTTTCATTTGGTCGCCTTTTCCGGCCTCGCGCATAAATAAAAATATTCATTTGAACATAAAGATAAACGTTCATTTTTGCGCGCTTTTTTCTTGCCTTTATTTCTCTTTTTGTTGACGGCCAAAAAGTGTTGGATGTTGTTTTCTTGCTGTGGCTTTGGTTGTTTCTTATTATTTCAATTTGTCATTTGGAATGCTGCCAATTGGCGGTATACGGCAAACATTAACCAGCAAATAAAATGAAAATGTGCAAGCGGCGCCCACACGACTAACAAAGCCATTCAACAGGAGGTACATGAACTTGAACTGGGTATGAAGAGGACAATAAGTTTTTGGTTCTTATGTTTATCACAACTAAAATTCTTTTTCATGCCACTTTTGTCGTTAATTCAACAATGCATAAAAGTTCAGCTACCCTAAAAATTTAATTGAGATATGAAAATAAAGATTTGAAATAATTAAATGTATAAGAAACTGTCGGTTTTACAATAAACATTTTTATGGAAATTTACTGATGTAGAGCAGAAAACTTCTTTAATTGTAGCAGGACACAGAAATTAGAGTACATTAAAATTCCATGTTATGTTTTTCCACTTTTATGGATTTTCTATTGTTGCCAAAAATCAACAGCTGCTATTCAAAAATTGTTCAGCATTGTCTACGTTTTATTAACTGTCGGGCACCAGTTAATGGAAAAACTGTAAACAATCAAAACTTTGACAGTGTAAACAAATTGTAGAATATTTTTACTGTAGCTATGGAAATTTTATATCAATATACTGGAACAATGTCGAAATAGTGTAAAATTAAACGAGTGCTACGTCGATTACAATTGAATGAAGTTCATAAGTAAAAATAGTTATAAATAATTTATTTTGAAATCATAAGTAAACATTTTTTCTGAATTAAATTGAAGAATATTCAATATTTTATATATATTAATGCTCTTTTCAATATTATTCCCTCCTACATATTATTTTACAAATGAGTTATTTGCTTAATTGTTTAATGCTGTCATCACTGCTTGATTGGTCAGTAAAATATTTCCAATATATGAAAGAATTCAATAAATATATGAAATATATTCACACAGCTAAAAAGGCCGAAAAATTAATGACAGTTTATGCATTAATAAAGTGAAAAACGAAATATATATGTATATATGAAATATTTAAACGTATCCGTGGTGAGTGATACACAGAGACCATGGTCCTGCTCACTTCGATCCAGACTGACAGCTGCAAATTTATAGCATGTGAATGGTAAATGTAACAGGCCTGAGGACTAAGGGGATTTGTTGCCAGAGCCCTGGGCAAGTGTCAACAAAGTGATTTTTATTTTAATTTACAAAAAGTGAAAAAATAAAGAGGCGCAAATACGATATACAAAAATGAAATATGGCAGGCCAGCTGTCCAGAGTGGGCGTGTAGAGCTGTCCAATTGTGCCAGAAATATGTACTTAAGCACTCTACATACTCGGATGTTAGACTACAGGGCGTATAATGAATATACTCAAACAGTACATATCAAAATATCAGAACTTATATGAAGCGCCCCCTTCCATTTTTAAACTTGATAATTAACTATTTGAACATAAAATTAATTATAAATTTTGAATTAAATCACAAATTACATGAATTTATAATTAAATATTTTGTTCAATTATAAAATCAACAATTAAGTCAATCATATTTGCTGCTATTTTTAATATGGTTTAATATGCTATTTAGAATACATTTAACAGATTAAGAAGTTTCTTATAATCCATAGAACAATTTTTACCCAGAACTCAATTTCAGAGTATTGTCGTTAAATGGTATTGATTTCTATTTCTTCCAAAACAGATACGAGTAACCTAACATTGATTGTATACATTGCAGGGTAGTTCTTAGTTGACCATACTTTTTGGCAATATTTATTCGTACAAAGATTTATTCGTACATTTCTTATTATGATGTATTATAATTGTTTGCGGTTTCTCATGAGTTCGTGACTTTAATTGACTCTTGTGGTGTGCCGTATTGTGTGTTCAATGACAAATAATTTTTTTAATCAAGTTTTCTTAAGCAATCAGAATGTTTATAAATATACTTTGTTGGGAATCTAACTATTGGGTTGACTAAATTATTTAATAAATTATTTGACGGTATCAACAATTATTAATTTATAATATTGTTTGCTCTTTTAAATTTACGCTATATAAATCAATAATTTAATCTAATTATTCAAATTTCATATATCTCAAAACAATTTAAACAAATTGAATATTTGATTTATAAATATCAATATTCTTAAAACAATGTTTTTAATTTAACAATTCACATATTCAAATCACTTAATAAACACTGTAATCATTTTATATTTCACTTTTTTATCATTCAATATACATTTTCATATTTTCTTTCTGTTTATTTTTGATTAAGGATAAATAATACATATCCGATAAAAACACTTACAGCCATTTCTTTATGATTGGATTATAAAATGCAAAAGTTTCTGCTGAGCTGTGCGCGTCTTTGGCGAACAAAATATAATTTTCAACTGACGCAAATTGCTGAAACAGTTTTCCATTTATCCTAAGAGTCCAAAGATAATTTACGAAAATGCTCGAAAATGTTTTAGGTTAGCGTAATGCCGCCGCCATCGTCGACGTCGACGTCGACTTCGATGCCAACGTAAACGCCAACGCCAATGCGAAGCGAAGCAGACTCGCCAGTTTTTGTGAATGCTAAAATCGCCAGAAATAAAGCCAAGCAGACAAACATTTTTAGATATAAACAGCGGAAGCTAACATACTATATGCACATGACGTCACGGTGACATTAACAACACAAAAATTCGAGCAAAAACTAAAATTGAATTGAAAAAAAAATCGAAATTAAAGTGAATATCTTGCTGGCATAAGTGTGCCTTGTTCAAGTGCCAGAAAACTTAAAATATTTGCTCCCCCTTTCGCTTTCAAGCAATTTGTCAGCAATAGATTGAACCCTGAGTACAAATTTGTATTTCAAAGATACATTTTAGTGATGCAAAGCCATTTGTGAATAGACTCAATTAGATTCAAAGTTCACTTGCATATGTTAATATGCTAAGGTTATAATAAATTGTATTTGCTGATGAAATGTGCAAGTGATTTAATATATCAGACTGAAGTAAATTGAAACATGCATTTGTTTTTGAAAATCAGCCAAAGCTGAAATGCAAAAATATATACATTTTCAATGTTTATCAGAAAAAGTTGTTTTTCATAATTCCAGAAATGATTAGTTTGGATCAGTTCATCATACACTTTCATAATAAAAGTGACCCATTTGTTTCTTTTCCAAAAATAACATATTTTTCATTGCATTAGTTTGCACAATTCTCAGCACTTGCAGCTAATTTTGAAAATGACGTTGATTTTGGATTTGACTGTTTGCACGCTTTTTTTCATCTCAATGTCATTGCGCCAATTTTTTTGGCTAATAGCCTTTTTATTTTATATACTTGTACTCATATTGGTTCACGCTTCATTTCTAGCAAATTGACGCGCCACATGAAGGTCGCACGAAATGAAATGGTAATTTCAATTACAAGTCTCATAACATTCAAAAATGCCAACATTCCGCAAACCATTTCTATAAATACAAAAAGAACAGCCGCTCTTCATGGTGTAGGGAACACAATGCCAAGGTACTAAAAAGTTTGTCATTTCTTTTGTTTATTTGAAACCAATTTAAATATCTAACCTAACAGTTTGATCAAGTTCAAGTTGAAGTGTAAGTTAGCAGTAAAAATATTTTTAAAAAAACCTAAATAAAAAAATATAAACAAAAGCATCTGGAGGCACGTCCATTTATTTTCACACCTGAGACTCGTATTTTATAGCACCTCTGACGTTTATTTTCATCTGTCTGTTTGATGATATCAGAAGGAGGTCACTAATATGCCCGTTTTATTGGGACTTGCTCACATAATGCTGACATCTTTCGTTCTATCAGATTTCTTTTTAGATTTTTTTATGAATTTTTAAGTATTAAAATGTTAATATTTAATTGAAATAATATTTTAAATATCTCATTGTCGACTGCTAGTAGCTGAATTACTATAAAAAATAAACGAATAAAGCAATAGTTCAACACGTTTGATGGACAATTCACAATTGGACGAAATATTTTCATATTATTTTAACATACTCAATGAAAATTTAAAATTTGAAAAACAAGCTGATTTTTTCTTGTATTGTTTTTTTTTAAAAATAACAACAATCTGTGGATAAGTGAACTTTACAATGAACTGTGATAAATTCAACATATGGTATTTCCACAGCCTCAACATTTTCAATGAAAATACAAAAAGGATTGGAGGAAAATAACATAAATACACCTACGTATTTTTATATACATTTGCATAGAACATTTTCGGCAAACAGCTGCCAAGGCTGCAATCAAAATTAATTGAGCGACTCAGAGCTCAGTGCCAGCCTATATAAATATGTATGTGTAGCGAATATATATATATATATATATATATATGTATGTATATTTCAGTGTTGGGGTCTGTTTTTGTGTCAAAGTGAAGGCGTTGGCGTGGGCGTCCTCAGATCGACCTAGAAAGAAAAACACCGCACTCTGACAAGTATCGTAGCGTCTGCATGTTTATTTGGTAAGACTCGAACATTAGAATCATTTGTAAAAAAAGCATCCGATTTATGAGAGCATAATAGGCAATTATTCCAACATCAATGCCCCGATATTTGTATACGCTTTTATAATTTGGAAAGAGAAGTTGAATTTTGACATTCAGAAAATTATCTGCATTTAGAAAATTGTTTAAAGCATACATTTTTTTTTAATATTTAATATATTTATACACAATTCTTTACAATTTTAGAAAAACGTTATTCAATTTCGAATGCTTATATGCTTTAAGGGAAGGGTAGGGTATACAAATTAGTAGGCAGCTGCTTTGTTTTGATTAGTACAAACAACTGTTGCTCGTAAATAAGAAAAAAAATTAGATTTTAAAAAAAGACGGAAACAGAACTAAGCCTCTTTTATTGTTGTACCCTTCCTCTTCTTCTCTTTGATACTTATCAATGTTTGTTGATAATTATATTCAAGGAAAATCCCACTTGAATCGAGGCTAAAAAGTACACCATTGGCCCACCCAGCAATTTAAGTGTAACGTATTTAATTCAATCTGAATAAATGTTCAGTTCAGTTACGTCATTGCTCTCAACTTTATCATTAGGATCTGTATTGAAATGCTCCTAACTAATCGTTTTTGTTGAAGAAGTCATAGAACTAATGTCATTTGCTAAATATTAGTATTTAGCTGAAAAGTTCGTGTTTCCTCTTTTCTAACTAACTTATCATATGTAGCGTTATCTTTACTTTATTTCAATTGGGCTACAACTAAATAATTCCCCCAAGTTGCTTGTCTGCGAATTTTTATCTTCATCCAGCGCCATAAACTGTAAGATTAACAATTTTGAATTTTAGAGCGCGTTACTTGTGCTCGCTTTACAGTTTTCTCTTCACTTGCTTTCGTTTCAGTGAAATGTTTAAAAGAGAAGACAATGCGATATCACAAATAAAGAATATGGAAGCTGTGGGCAACATGCAAACAATTGCGCTATAAAAAATCGTATAAATACATAAATGCAACCGAATAGCTATTCACTTCTTCAGGCATTGTGTATCTGTATCTAAATGTATCTGCTGCCGTGGCAAGAATTGTATTTCGCCCCGGGCTGTTTACTAATAAGTCGCACCATTTGCATTGTAAATTCGGGACCCATTTCCATGCAACTGCAGCATGTAAACAATTTAGTTTTATCGTCTTTTCTATTAGTAAATATTTTTGATATTTATTTTAAAAATTTACCGCTCATTTCCGTTTGCTTGCCTACGCACAGTTTTGCTCTTTTTTTATTCTATATGCTCTGGCACAAATTTCATGACAGCTCCCATATGTTGCCCTGTCGGCTTGAGGTTCAATAAATACTTTGCCAATGCCTTTGCATGGCAAATATATATACACATTTATCCATACAGGAACCCATAACTATCCACATACAAATTTATATTAATGTTGTGCTTGTGTTTAGCTAATTTTTGTAAAACATGTTCAGATTTCCTATTAAGCAAACATTTAAGTCATTGTGAATCGGGCTCAAACTGTTTTTGCCCCGTGGATTTTGAAAAATTCATGGACTATTGCTTTTGTCCGAGTGTGCGTAACAGTGTGAAGGAGTCATGTCTGACCTTATAGGGTCAGCATATACATACGTATATTCTTTATTAGCATCAACAGCTTAGTTGATGCTGTCCGTTGTCCATCTTTGTTTTTAGGTTACGGATTTTAAAAATTCATGACCTTTTGCGTTTTTCCGAATGTGCGTAACAGGCAGAAGGAGACAACCGCGATCCTATAAAGTATATATATTCTTGATCAGCATAAACAGCCTAGTCGATATAGCCCTGTCTGTCTGTCCGTCTGTCTGTCATCGAGATCTCAGAGACTATAAAAGTTAGAGCTACCAAATTTGGAGACGACATGTAAAAACTCGATAGGCATATGAAGTTTATTTTAGATGTTGGCCACGCACCTTTCCGCCCCTGTAAAACACTAATAACACATTCACAGCCACAATTATAGACATACAGCGTTTGTTGTACGACCCGAATCCTAGCGCGAACGTTTGGTGAAAATTTATAAAATTTTGAAGATAAACATGGAAGACATAGCAGTAGTAATACAGTGAGAAATAGTAATATACTAGTAAGGTAGTAATACACTAGTTCAAATACCGGACCAGTTCACCTCAGACTTTTTTTTTCACAATTATTATTTTAATTTTATATATTATTTCGTAATTAGAATTACATATATATTATATTATATATGGTGGGCTATATTGTATTAGATGGTAGTTGAGTAGCGAAGAATTGATCGAATATTAGCGGTTATTATTTTAATATACCATACGAGTACTCGTAATTAGAATTGTCTCAGAGTGCATTTTTACCCACAGTCATTAAAGTAAGATTGTGGCGAATGTTGGCGATTTGAACCCCGCTCGGGCAAATTTAAGACTCGAAATTTTTTTATTTGCTCTAAATATTTATAATATACATAAATGTACATTATTAAAAGTGTGTTGTAAAACACATAATAACATAACATTTAAATGTTTGTTGTTTTCTCATACGAATTTGACAATTTGACTTAATAAGACAATTTGTGAGGTCATTGATCAAGATGTTTGAGTGGTTCAGAAGAGAAGAGTTGTGGCATTCGCTATTCGGTAGACCACGGGTTCGATTCTTAGGCGGTGCAATGTCAAAAATCGGTTTTTTTACCAACTAATTATTATAATTTGTATTCTCTAACTTACGCATGTACACTTAAGATCCATGATCTCGTACAGTCAAAGCTTGATTGTAGCTGTTCTTACTTGTTTAATTTAAGTAATTTTTTTACTTTTGCCACTATTTGCTTTATTTTTGATCAATTTCCATTAAGGGTCGTTTCACGTATGTTAAAGCTGATAGAGTATTAATTATATTTTTAAATGTATCAATCCTATGATTTTCGTCAGCAACAATACAAATACAACAATACAAACAATAACTGATACCGAGTAAATTTGAGCAATATGAGTAAATATTGGTTTGAAATGTCTACTCACTCGAAAGCATTCAAACAAATCAACGCCCACAAACACTCACAGTATCATATACAAATATAGATACATGTAGGTATATGCAAATGAGGTTTCCTTGCCTTAAGCAAGTGCATTAAAGCACGATTTCTTCTTTCCTGGTCGGAATTTATCCCCTTTTCAATCTAGGTGATGTAGTGGAGACTCGACCAACATGTGTGTGCTTGCAGACTTTGTAATCACTTTATTTTGCATATGTGAATGCAGCTGAGTGCATAAGCATGTGCAACTCTCCATGTGTGCGGGTATGTGCAAGTAAATTGCAAAAATATTTTAAAGGTTTCCACAGCTTTGTCGCTCACAAGCTTAAGTTTCAGTTCCCTCGATGGCAAATAAAACTAAAGCAAACGACAATGATAGCAGGGAGAGGCACATATAGTTTAGCAAGACAACCATGAAGTATTAGCAGACACTCTTGTTGCACACATATTACTCTCTATTTTTTTGGAATTGCTTGGTTTTGCAACGGCAGCTGTAACATGGTAAGACTCACGAGTTTCTGGAAATTTTGCATATCACGGTTTACATTGGCAAAATTGTTTTTAAAATCCAGAAAAAAAAAGCTTTAAATTATTCAAAACATAGGCGAGCTATGCAATATAATAAGCAAACTTAAACAACTATCTCATATTTCAAGCTAATGTGTTATGGCAGCTCTTTGGAATTTCAGATGGTTAACTTTAATGCCTTGATATTATAATCTTGCAAGTAAGAGTATTTTTGTTTAACATAAGACAAAATAAATAAATCCTAAAATTTTTGAATAAATAATTTTATATTCTTTTGTGGTTAAGAGAAAATTAAATTAATAATATTTTTTATTATTAAAATTTGGAAATAATAGTATTAGGCAATATTTCCAAACTTTAGACAACATTTAGAATTTGGAATAATAAACTCGATATTGGTGATATAAGCCAAGTCATTTATTGCCGGATTTTATCTGACGCGACAGTCGTAAGTTCAAGAAAACATTATTTGCCAACCAGATAACAATTCAAAAGGCATTGACTTCTCTTGGGCGCATAAATAAATGTAAAATGGATTAACAAAAATAAAAACTGAAGTAACATATTGTTAGACCACGGAAGATTCTGCACGGAGCTGCAACGACCAATAAGCGACCATTCTTAGCACTTGGCAACCATAAAAACGTGCAAAATGAATCATTATAAATAACAATAAACGAGACGTAAGCCATATTTTAGGCATAATAGCTAATAAAACACGCTGAAAAGTGGCTAACAGAGCCGTCGACCACTGAGCCCTGGTACTCGTAATCATGCAAGCATAACACACTGCCCACGTCCATAACCAACTAAATTTCAAATGATAAAGGAATGCCGCAAAAAGGTTCCGTACCTAACAATAAACGAAATCCAGAAAACAACAACAAAAAGATACAAATAAATAAAAACATGTCGAGAAAGCTAACTAGGGACAGTTGACGATTGAATACTCTTTACTGATATTTCAGTAATATTATTCAGTTTTTTTAAAAATCACTGTGAGTTCAACAAACAAACATTAAATATGAAAAAGACACTGTACTCAGCTAAGTTATGAGATCCAAACAAATACAAGCGAAGGCCTCGAAATAATACGCCCACGAATGCTTTTGGTGTTCATTCAGGCATTGAGTTCGGCGTCTTTTACCTTCCAGAAGGACATGTGGTCATGGCCAGGATGCAGTGTCTGACCGCTCCACGCTGGATATATCTGGAGAACAAAATGAAAAAGCAAAGGCCACTTCGTGTAAGAATCCAACTGTAAGTGCGACTGTTTGCTGGTATATTTCACGCTCGAATGTCTTTGGGGTCACACAAATCCGATTTACATGAAAATAAATAAAACTGATGTCGAACTTCGAGTTGCCGACAATAAATTTTTGAGTGCGCTTCAGCAGCCATTCGCTACTTCCAAAGTCCACAGGCCACAGTGGCAAAAAAATAAGAAAGTGAGAAGTATACACTTGAAGACTTTTCATTCTCTTTGAGTTGAAGCAGTTTTCACTTCAATTTTCCACTTTCTCTTCCTCTTGGCAGCACACAACTGAGCTCTGCGAAATTATTTTTTTAATGAATCAAATATGATCTGCCGATTTTCCACTTGCCTGCTCAAAGCCTCTCAAATATTCATACATATTTACATACATATGTATGGAATATTTATAAGAGAATGCTCATGTTTGTGTTCGTATGTAACATAGATACTCATATAAAGGTACATGTAAAAGAATACGAAAAGTTTCTTCAACTGACACAACACCCAAACAATTCCATTTAATGGTCTTTCAATGGTTCTAAATTTTGGATGTTCTTTTAATGTGGTATATCATCTAATATGAAAATAGTTATTAAGTATATATTCGTTTATTCGTTATAAGTTTCGTTCCTTTCATTTCTGAATAATAAGACAAGTTAGAAATCTACCAAATATTCTAAAAACTATATTCAATATATATATATATATATTCAATATACATATATTATATTATTATATAGAGTGACTTAACTATTTGATTCCGCTCATCTTAGGTGAATAAATATAAATATAAAGTTATTTTAGAGGGATGCACATCTTTTTTGGAAATCCTCAAACTCATAGAACAATTCCTTAAAACCTTTGAATAAAATAAAACAGTCAAGAGTGCGAATCAAATCTGGCTTAACTTTCATAAACGACAATAACTTTTATGGTTCAACCTGGACGTGATAAACATTGCACTTTATTGTCAAATTATTATTAATGAAAATATAATATGTTCTGTGAAGCAGATGTGTATATTATTTGCAGCTAAAATCGAGTGAATGAAGCCTGGATCATAAAGGAGCAAATAAAGTAAAGAAAATCTGAAATCTATAGAGATTTACAGTCGAGGTGGTTAGCAAATCTCTCTATTCAAACCGTAGTCTTACAATCTCAGTTTTCACATCTAAGAGAGCTTTTAATTTACGGAAAAATAGGTTCTATAGTGTATTCACATTTTTGTCTTTCTACTCGAAGTAGATTCAACATTTTTGGCGTCGTATTTGATGAGATAGAATCTAATAATTATTTTATTAATAATTGCTTGTTATACATACAAAATTTGACTTTGTTTTTCGTCAAAACAAACCTCCCAGATATAGTATGATTACTATTAAATGGCACTTATATTTGTTTGCAACTTTGCAACGTTTAAATGAAATAAATAAAACAAATATTCTTGTTTTAAGGTTAGTAGCCATTGATCTCTTGCGGAGAAACCCTTTGGTCAAGCAAAATATTATGTAGAAGATAGCAAGCATTTATAATTTATGGCTTTCCAATTCTCAACAGTTTTCCATATTACCCTCTTACTGTACATATATTAACATGTACATCACTTCGAGTTGCATTTATGTCAAGTTCAAATACTATTTTTATTTATTCAACAAATTTAATTTAGTCAAGCTACCAAACCAACTTAAATCCCAGAGGTCATATTCAAAACCATTTCGTTAACTGTAAAATGTAAGAATTCAAATCAAAGTGCATCAAATAGAAACACTTGAAACATGCATATAATTGAGATAATCATAGAAGAAGGCGAGGGCGAACCACTTTAATAAACTCGTCAAATTCCTTGTATACTTTAAAAAATGCTGGTATCAAAATTTGCGATCTTAATTTCTTGGTAGCACTGTGCATTCTGATACGGGACAAGTATTAACAAATAAAAATAATAATGACAGCGTACCAAACTATTGCAACGAAAGGAAAGAGAGCGAAATAACATTCTAGCAATATGAGAAATCATTATTTTTATTGTCTTAAAATTGTTTGTGAAGATGAAAAGAGAGGAGCGAAAGGATAATAGCCAGATAACATTGTTGCTACTCTCTTTCCATGCGGGTATCAGTGTGTGCTGTGATATGAATGTAAATTACCCGGAAAATGTGCTATATACAGGTACAACAACAAGGACATTGAAAAACTGCAACAGTAGTAGAAGCGGTAGAAGCAGTAGAAGGCAAGCACATCACATCCGTTATAACTAGCAGAATGAGGGGGGCAACAAGCTAAGGGTCGTGATTCTTGTCGCAAATGGCTGCCGCTGTCAACTAAAGTGTAAAAAAATGGCAGCTTGAGCGTTAAAAGCACCGGAAGCATACCACACTGCCAAGTTGAAGTCGATGTCGAGGTCGTGGTCTTTTTCTCAGCTGTCTGCCCTCAGTTCTCACTCGGTCCCCAGCTATACTGAGAACAACAATATAGCATAATGGCGGTTACATTGAGTGCCTACATAAGTCCTTTTAATTTGAATATTTTATATTCGTGGCTTGAGGGTTTCACCAGGATGTATAAATGTGAGTACTTGTGATTTAAGTCACAATTCCAGTGAAGAAAAAAGTGTCGCAAGAATTGGGGCTAAAATTTCTGGTACAAAAAGACAAGATATGTTGAAAACTTGAGCACGTGTTTCAATTGTCAAGTGTCTGAGAGGAGACAACTAAAATGTGAACTAAGGCAAATAGCTTGTGAGTAAACGAGTGGCACAGCGGCAACCGGAAACGGAAATGGCGGCAATGCGCTTGGAGTGAGATTCTGATAATCACCAAAATGAAAAATTGAAGGTATCGCGGTGTTGTTAATGTCCTGATTGTCTCACTCCCTTGTGGTTTTTGCATTCGTGAGAGCTGCTTCTGTCGTTACCTTCTGACTTGTGCTTATCGAACAATCTCTGTTTTCTTCTGTGACCCTCATTTACCACTTTAACCTTCAGTTGCCAACATTATACAGTCGCCGTGCGAATGGCATTAAAGCAAGAATGAAGAATATGTCAATAATATATTTAAAAAGTATACCGAAATACACAACTTTAATATTTATTAGCTTGATTGCACTTTACCTGAACGTCTAAAAGTTATAATACCATAATACTAACGGGTATAAAAAGGATTGGGCTATTCATTATTTAAATTGTATCTTCTTTAATGAAAACGGTTAAATGTAATTTTAAAAAGTTTACATTTACTTGCTAAATATATATGATTTAACTTTAAAGAGTTATTATTTTCTAATAATAAATAAGTATTAATGAGGCATTAAAACATTTCAATTGACTATTTCATTTAGATTTAAGACCAATCGTTATCACACATAAGGTGAATTATTTCCCTTTAAATTGTTGATTAATAACCAATACAATTAGATTACATTAAATACGAACTAATAATATATATGGAGTAAATAAAATATACAATACTGCATAATGTATGATTTGTTTTTGCTTTCGATATGATTTGTTTTTGATACGAGTTGTTCCATTGATTTAATATATGTACATATTATCAAAACATAAAATATGTATATATATTAATAAAGAAAATTATAAAATGTTGGTAAATTATTTTCTTTAAATCAAGACTTCAGTCATATTTTGATAAAATTTTGATGGTTTCAAAGCATTTAATAAGAATAAGAATGTGTGTTTTGTTTTCAGGTTAAAGTATGGTCTTAGAGGCAACAAATTCCTTTGTGGCATAAATAAATTGTCAGGAATCTAGCATATCAGCAGCTGCAAAGGAAATCAAAGCCGAATGGTTACCACGACGACTTTATTGTAAGTGTTGTCAATTGGATTGTGTGAAATGGCGAAAATAACAAGCTCGGCCTACATGTGTGTCTTGGTATGTGGGCTGTTGTGGTTGTGAGTGTGTGTGCACTGTTTACATATCAAGATCCAATAAGGCAAACACTGCCATCCGCTGTCTCTTCAACGATAGATAAACAACTCGAAAATTGGCGAAACTCTGGAAAGCATTGGGTCGAGCAAGAAGGCAAATGCCTCGCAACCAATAAACGTATTCATCATACGCAACGTAAACCGGATATAATAATAAAATGAGCAGAAATGAAATAAACATTAAAAAAGTCAAACAGGCAAACAAACGTAACCATCGTCGTCGACTTTTCTTTCGACTCATCTTGACTTTTCTTCTATTTAACATTTCTACTCGTCGTTTCGTTTCTTCCTGATGCTGTTTGTTTATTATTTTCAGCTGCCAGTGAACATAAAAAGTGTCCTGAAAAGTCTTCCGTTTTGAGTATTTCATTCCCTGAAATTTTTGTAATATAGGAAAATATATTTAATTTCCGATGGTTGATATTCCAAAGTTTATTTAAAAATACAATTTATTAATTTCGATCCTTTTCAATAAATTATTTGCTAATGTTATCGGATGTAAACTGAATTTGCAAAAAGTAAACAATACTTGCGAATTATCAATAATATTCAAATTAACATAATTTGCCCTAGTGATTAGGCAGTAGAGAGGTAATTAATTAATAATGAAATAGTAAAATATATAAAAGGTTTTTCGCAAGTAAATTTACATTTTTTGTTGTCAATAAATAGATATCCAATTAAGTATATTTACTATTAATTAGTCAACAGCTTAAAAATGTAAACATTTTGTCAAGTAATAAGCTTAAAAAGTTTTGGTATTTTAATCTCGTTTGTAAAAAGATCAAAACAAAATTATTTAATTTGGCATTTCTATGTGGCTTAGGTTGGTCATTCTTTAAACTGAAACTAGCATGGGGACGGACAGTGTACATTTCATATTAAGTGAGTTTACATTTCAGAAACTTAACGGATTAACACCAAACTTCAAGACATTTCTCACATTCTCATTAGGCGACAGCCACACACAGAGCAGGAACTGTCCGAAGGCTCGTCTTATATCACTATGTGTTTGAGGGTGTTTGCGTTTCTGAAACGTGGGCAGCGGAAGAGTGAAAACATTTAATGTTCTTTCGAGTTGGCATTGCCATTGGCTTCAAGACATTTTAAATTGTATCCTTTTAGTAATTTAACGGAGGCTGAGGCTGCAACAAAACGGAGGGCTAGAGAGAAGGCTTCACAATTTCCGTTTTAACTGCGCGTTTTCAAGTGTTTTCCGTATACATAGCGTATACGTAATTTTAGCCTCGCCTCCGGCCCAACTTCAATGATAGTCCCGTGTAGAGGGTTTGTGTTTGTTTTTCTTTTGGTTAGCTTCCTTTCTCTCCCCTTCTATCAGGTATGCACGCTCATTTGGCCTTTAAACACTTTTCGTAGATGTAACTAAACGCTACTGATTAATTTTCTATGGTGCTTCAATCTGCCTGCAAACCGTTAACTTCTATTTTATGAGGTTCATTCTTGGTTATTTTGGTAAATATAAATTTACTCGGCTTGCAAAACAAAAAGAAATTAGAGAAATCTGGAGATTTGTTAGTTGTAATTTGTTTCTCTTTTTTTATTTTTACATAAAGTTCAGCCTTTTCCTTAATCAAAGAAAAACAAGTAACAAAGCCACAGACGAGCCTGCTCGACAATGAGATTGGTGCTATCCATTTTAAATGAATGCAACAAATATAAAATGCGAAAAATAAAATATACTATGCTAAGAGAAATAACTAAATATATACTATAAAATATAAAACATAGCTGGGATAGCTTTATTCAGTGCGTTTATGCACTGATTCCTATTCTCTATTGGAAATTTACATACTCATACCTTGGTCAAAAAATCACTCACTCAGTCAGGACAAATAATTTCATTTATAAAGATTGTTTTTAGAATGTAATGTATATATATAATAAAAAATAAAAATTAATAAAAACTCAGTTGATTAAAAAAAAACAAGTAAGAAAGCTTCTGTCGAGTTTGCTCGACTGTGAGATACCCGGCACACAATTTTTCCATCGAAATATTATATATTTAAAAAATACTGGAAAATATACTAAAAATATACTAAAATTATACCAAAATTTTCTTTGTTCGAGATTATTAACTTGGCGGCACTTTAGTTGGTTTATTGAACACCATTATTATGTCACGGAGTGTCATAGCAACTAACTAGATGCAGCTGCTCCTGAGTACGCCTTATAAAAGTAATTCTTTAATACCTTTTGTGTTTTTTATCCGATTGTAACCAAATTTTTAGAGATCATTAAGATGATGATTAGAACTGTGCGTGCCATTTTTTCGATTTGCGGGGGCGGAAGGGGGCGTGGCAAAAAACAAAAACAAACTTGATCTGCGTGCAGCAATAAGACTCACTGTCCCGAAAAATTATAGCACATTATATTTGATTTTATGAACAGTTTTTCTTTATAACTATATCTCGTGTGTCATATGCTTAATGTGTAATGAAAACCGTACCTCTTATTTGTCAAATAGCTTTATAGATAGTGATTTGAAGTTGCACTTGTGCTTTAATGAACCTTTTAATTTAAATGATCATTTTTTTGCCTCTTTTAGTCATAGGGAGTCCAAAAAAAAATGTAAAAACTGTTTTATTTAAATTTTCAATCGAATTCATCTAATATTTCATATAAAATTAAACAATTTCCTGAGCTCTTGGTTGAATTTTTATATAAATTAATCGGATTACTAACATACTTTGTTAGCAAGAAGGTTTCGGAAAATGTAGATTTTCCATACTTCCCCACAAGCGCATGAATAGCAGTCTTTAAGACCAGTTTACAAAACAAAAATGAACCATACTCTTGTATACGGATGCTTAAGAAAGTTAATGACTCGCGTAAAAATCAATTTTATACTTTATGAAGCAACTTCCTTACTTGAAAATTTTCTTACATGAAAGGCGAAGAATGGCATTGAGGACCAGGTGAAAGTGAAGTCTTTGCTAACCGTTTAACGTGCGCTTTGTCTTGTCTCTGATTAACTTTTTATAATACCCTGCATTTTGATTGTGGATTGGTATAAGAGGCTAACAATAAATCTCAAGTTAACAATTAATATCTTCATTGTAATATTTATAATAAAGCAAACACATTTTGGTAAATTATAAGTGCTTCAGCTCTAATATGATGGATATCTTACAGATGTGCCTTCATTTTCTTGATGAGTTTCACTTGCAACGTGCTGACTGCCTCATTGAGGGCTGCAGGCTCATGTGCCTGCGTTTGTGGGCCATATAAATGCAAATGGCTGATGAAAATAATTTGTCAGTAAATTATAAATTTATGGTAAATTGCATATTGAGGGATTTTTCATTTTGCAGCTTTCTGCCTTTGCTATTCCCGTTTCCATTACCTCTTAAAAGGCTCCATTGTTGTGTAGCAATAAAGACAACGCACCCACTTGCCAGATACCTGTCCTGTCTTGCCATTAGCAGGCATATAATTTTATTTTATTTTATTTGCTATCTTGATAGCGTTAAATGGAAATTTTTCTTTTAAGCAATTGCGTGTTTGTGGTGTATTCTCTTAAGTGTCGGAAATGATTACTGTCGAAAGTAGACAAAAAATTCCGAGGTGTGTGTATAAAATATATATGCATACATATTCTTCTATATTATCGTATAAAGGCTTAAGTGCCAATCACTCTCGTACTGTCCCCATTCCACAAAGCCGAAACATCTGAGTCGTTTTAATATGAGTGCCTGCTGTTCCGCCATGATTGTAATTCATTGTAAATGTTACACAAATTTAAGAAATGCTTTTTGACAACCCTCAGCTTCAATGAAATATGAAATGCATTTGCGATTGAGGATAATATTCGTAAAGGGCCTGAGCGATATGAAGAATTGGAAATAAAATCAATCGTGAGCTTTTGAAAGGAAATTGTTCTTACAACTTCCAGCATTTTTCTATTGGTTGTTAGTCATTGTGGTATGAAATACTTTAGAACAATAAGCAGTAGATGTAACAAAATAAGATGGTTAGAATAATATGCTTTTTTCTTAACGTCTGTGATTAATTCTACTTCAAAAAAATTAATAATATTGATAATTATTTGTTGCATGAATCTTTTCATATTCTTTGTGCCGAATACACCTTTTCGTGCATTTGCTACAGAGTCCTATCTGTTTATTATTAAGAAACTAATACTAAAACTTTAAATTTTGTAAGCCGTAGTAGAAAAGAACACTAACACAGTGATCTGGTTGGGTGCCTATTTTTTATGATCATTAATTATCCCAGTTTGTAATTTTCATAATTTTCTGGTTTAAATTTTTGTATTATTTTTTTCAAAAAAACTCTACATTTAAATATACCGTAATCAAAATTTTACTAGGTTTATTAAATAGCTTTATTACATCACTTAGTGACATTACAACTGAACAGCTGCACCAGATTTCACTTATTAAAAGTATTTCTTGTAGTTATTTTTTAATTGAAACTACATTTTCAGAAAACATTGTGGTTGTGAATATTGTTGTTGATTTTGATTGGGATGGGGACGTTCAAATTTTAAAACGAACTTGGTCTGCGTGCAATAATATCTACATATAGTCATAAAATTTGGTCACACTTGATTTAATAGACTCTGAAATACATATATTTGAACAGGCAGACATGGCTAAATTGACTCGGCTGTCGACGCTGATCAAGAATATAAAGTATATTGTGTGGAGTCGGAGATGCCACTTTCTGTTTGTTACATAAATTTTTGACTGGCCCTAAGTTATAACACCTTTCTACCATATCAGTAGAGAAAATTAATATTGTTTGAAATGAGGTACGGAGATTATTTTAAGTTCCAAATATTTAATTTGGTTGTCATAGGAATTCTCAGTATATTAAAAAACCTTGTCTTGCACAAATTCTGTATAAAAGCATTCCACTTTTACATTGCATGGATCAATAAAAACCACTGATGAATTCGAAGTCTATCTCAATTGCAGTCATGCAATGAAAAGCTTTCGCATTCAAGGGACTGGCAATGAACTGTAAGGAAAACCATGCCAATTCTATTGAATGTTTTCACATGGGGCAGTCAGTCCGATGTTATCTAGAAGCAGCAGCTTGTAAGAAAGGAACAATAAACTGCAGTCTTATTTATCCTATACATGAGGCTACTTTAAGTTTTGTTTTTCATCCAAAGTTCTGCGTAATTTTCCATTCTGTTTACAAAATGAACGGAGCAAGAAGCAAACAAACAAATTGCCGAGCAAAACTTTGTACGTTTTCCTCGATTCGGGCTTGCAAAAGTAGAGATGCAATTTTGTGTAAGGTGAAGACCCCTTCAAGTAAGTAAACCTGACTCGAAATGTTTTCCTTTTCCTATATTATTTCTCTTTATAGGGGAAGCACTCCTCTGTTGGTCATTAAATTATATTTAAACTTACTTTATTTTACTTGCCATTTTCGTAATTTTAACGGTCTATCCCCTCTGTAGCCATTTACGTTGTTATTCTGAAATCCATTTACGATTAATTGCAAATTTCTTGAAGCCATTCGATACGCTTAAATTGTGTATAGCAAGCACATACTTAGCTTAAGTGCATCAGATCAATTCGATTTCATTAAATTATTTTATTGGCCATGCATGTAGTAGTTTCTGAACTCGCAATGGTTGCTAAGACATTTTTATTGTTTTTAAAATGTCAAACTCGACACGTAAAATATAAATTGTTACTTTCGTGTAAGAAAGTTGTAAGACATAAGACAATGAGATTGATATCCAAAATCGATTTTTAAATTAGCTTTTCATTCATTGAACATCTCTCCTTTGTATTGCATTGCGGGTTTTAAAACTATAACATTCAAATAAGATTAGATTGAGTTCTACTAGACTTTAGCTTTCTTAATTGTTTTAGGTCGCGAGTTGCTTATACAGACCTGACTTGAGACATTTACACGAATACTTTTATACAAATTTTCATATGAATGCAGCTAAATTGCGAGACCTAAATAGATTTTAGCTTCATGTCGCTTTGAATCTTATAATTTATTACTATGAGATTATGACTTATGATACCTATGAATTATTTATAAATTGAAACTCTATTTCTTGAGAAGGACACAAGACGCAATCTACTCTAGCTTTCCACAAATCATTTATACATTTTTTCAGCTCTATTCACTAATTTATTTGATGGTCGCCATTTCGCGTTGGCGTTGATTACACGACACGAGGACTGCGGACTAAGAAATTACGCAGAAGCTGTGACGTCGGATTGCTCTTATTAAGGAATTTGCTGAAATCATTTCCAGAGAAAGCTAAATAGGAGAACGAGAGTGAAATTTACTCGTTTGAAGGAATATGCAAGCGACATTCATCACAGCTTCACAGCACAAAGCAAAATTCATTGGAACGTTAAATTTAAATTAACATACTTAATTTTGAACAAGCACACACACTCATTTGTACTCACAGCCAGGGGGCAGACTGAAATGAATTGCGACAATTGATTTTCAAGTAATTAGCACATTTAAAGTCGACACTTATTTGGCCAACGGCTGTTGCCTCTATTGCCGTCTTCGACATTGTATTGGCGCCTGGATGCCATTTTCAGAAGTTGGCAACATTTGTCAGGAAGTGCGTTAAATTTTACGGAAATTGGCGTTAATGAAAATGCCAAAAAGCGAATAGTTTCAATTACCGAGCGTTGCTCAACAAACATGGCACCGTCTTACTATATGTATGTAATGTGTTTCATGTAGCGTATACGTGATATTTGTTTGTTGAAGACACAGCAACAGCTGTGAAGCTAATACAAGTACAATCTATTGAGTACTGCCATACACACGAACACACATGTGTTTTCGATTACTTTCTGCCTAAGTGATGATTAAACTCATCCGAGCAGGCTGCAAATTTTCGCTGCCTAACAACATTATTGATAAATCTATTTTTCGAATCGAATGGGCAAAGTAAATCGAGGGAATTTGGCCAGACGACTTGAGATTGATTGTGCGATTTATGCGGTCGGCGGCAGGGATTTAAGCGTCAAATGAGCGTCTTAATTACGAGTCCATGAGTATATGCGTTGAGTTTCTCCCACTTATCACTCACTACCTATGGATTTGGACTAGGCTGCGTCCTTGAAGTGGAAGTGAAGATGATAACGATCGTAACGATAATCTTGTTGTACAAGCTTTCGTGCTATTCAAATGAATGTCACAAGCAGACATATCTCACGCCTTCTCGACAGAAATGACACTGGTTAAGGGCATGCTTCAACTACACTTGTTCACGCCACTGTCAGTTAACTAAGCGCTGCTCACCATATACACAACATATATATATGATTATACAAATACACACGCACAAACACTGACACATAGAGTGCACTTGTTATGTGTCGGCCTCTGAATGAAGTTGATGTGAATGTTGTGTATTGGGTATGTACGGAGCTCTCATCTAGACAGCTGACGAATTGAGCTATACTTATGCCACGATGCTCTCATGCCAAATTATGGGAGTGCTTGTGAAGTGTTGCATAAGCAATATTTGAATTAACAACTCAATTATCTGCTGGGTCGGTCTATCAGTTTAAATTGCAAATTAATTCATAATAAAATATATTCCTTACAATTGAAAACTTTATCAGAAAACAAAACTGATAATCCATGTTTCAATTGCCAAGTAGCACAAGCACTTTGATCCATTTAATGGCATAATCTAAAATAAATTGGCTCAGTTGAAAGCAGACAATTTTGTTGTGATCAAAAGTGTCATTAGTGATAACATTTTTGCACCTAAGGTCTTGATGGCTCTGCTGGCATCTTAATTGTATCTTAACTCCATTATAAATAGGAACACATGAATTCTCGGCAATTGTGAGATACGACATGACTGCGTTGCCATTTAAGAGCATTCACCATTTACCTTATGACATTGCTTAAGCAGCCAACCAATTGCTGGAAGTCAGAATGTTTAGGGTTATCTACAGTGTCATCATTAACCGCAATCAGCGCGTATTTTCTGTCAAACGACAAACAATGTATTGTACAATTCTTTTTGCGTCAGGTGCTCAGCTGTGGCTTCAACTGGGGACTTTGGGGGTATAGCAACCAAACTTTATTTAATCTGTTGATCTGTTCATGCAAGCGAAGAATGGGGGAGGTAGGTAGGGTAGGTAGGTGTGGCAACGATGACGATTCTCTTGCTTACATCTTTTTTGGCTTTTCGCACTTAAGTTTTTCTTCAGAAATTTTAAGACAGCTTAGAGATTTTTCCACACAACATTGCAAAAGAGAATGAAAAGAAGATAAGTAGCACGAAAAGGATGAAAGTCGCACTTGAGACAACGAATGCCAAGTACACTATATGAAAAGTTGAGTTGAGTATTTTAAAAAGCGAATAATATTGTGAAAATTAAAGCAAACTTTTTGATTATATATCCTTAATAAACAAAAAAAAGATTACCCCAAATTCAATTACTTAATGATTTTGTAGCATACTTTTTAGGGCATTTAAATTGCATAAGTGCATCTATTGTTTATACTGTCGCTCTTCTGTGAGAGTATTCCACCAACAAAGTAGACGTGTGACTTCGTTCTTCTATGGTTACGGATTTCAAAGTGCTCCAAAGGTTCTCTGCCTTTTTCGGGTTCGTCTTTCATCGCTTACCTTCGCCGTCTCTCCAGGCGCATTAAGCTTGAAAAGTTGGCCTGCCGAGGAGACTGCCGCCGGCGTCAGCGACCAAAAAGTTTTTGGGCTTGTTGCAAGGACTACATGCGGCGTGTTAAAATCTTATCAACAACTGCAGGAGTCAGAGCTGAATAGTTGTATGTGTGTGCCAGTAGGTGTGGCATTGTGTGTATGTATGCTAAGGGAAATTAAAAGCAAAATGCGTTAATCATGAGTGGAGTTGAGTTCTCCACACAATACAGTACAGTTCAACGAAACACAATTTAATTTGCGTTAAATGAGCGCACGCCGCTGATTAAAGCAGCTGAGGACGCGGCATTTCTGAGCCAGAGATGGCTTCTCCCTTCAGTTACCGCTCCTAATTTTATGCAATAACAAAAACTTTTACACGCGTCGTCGCTTCATGTGTGTCAAAAGGTAACTTTGGAGCAAAGTTGTTCCATTGCCGCTTTGCGCAGCACATAAAGGCTACGGGGAGAGTCAAGGATATGTGCCTAATCCAGGATGACAGGCGCACGTATCCAGCCAGCGGTAGTGGCGGCATGCCAAAGATAAGCAAACTGCAACTTTTTCTTTTTGGGCTACAACATATCTCAAATGTAAGCATTTCAACTTGAGCTGAAGATGTAATGAATTACCGAAGAAGGATTGGAAGAATAAGGGCGCATTTTATTGGTTACTGAATACACGAAATGCCACTCAAAACGGAATCCTCCAACTATTTACAAATACCAACTTTGCTTTAACTTTATAAAGCACGAGTTTGGCGTGATATTAAAGTGATGCTACACATAACTCGCTGGACTTCTAACTGAAGGCAAATAAAATGAAATGTTGTTTTTACAGATGTCTTAGGGTTTTGCAATTGTAAAAATGATGAACAAAAATAAATATTTCTTATGTTCTTTTAATTTTTGTGTACACGTATATGCAGGTATATGTTAAATATCTTATTATATCAATTCAGAGCAAGAAGAAGTAACTTAAATACAGTATTTCTTAACATAAATGAAAAATTAAAATTCTAAAATAAATTGCGGCTCGCCAAAATGCATTAGTAGCCGTCAAAATGTAATGATAACCTGGGCACGAACCGGAGCAGTGTGAAAACTCACGTTAGCTTACTTATTTACACTGCACTGCAAAAATGTAATGTCAGGGCTTTTGAATGCAACATCCGGTGCCAAAGGGAGATTATTTGTTTAATTTGGTGATAGTCACCAAGCCACATCCCACTCGCAGTCCACCACAAATGTGAGCGCTGTGTTTGTGTGGTATTTTGTTATTGCCTTCATAGAAAATGATGACTGTCGCAGTTGCTGTTGCTGTTGCTGATGTTGATGAGTATTCGGGCTACCAACTCACCAAGTCCATGGAGAAGTACGACAATTGCAACCGCACACGCTTTGGAGAGATACATGCAGGCAAACTCTTTACTTCAAACACACACACTCAACTCTTCAATTCACACTCGGCACTCTAGTCTGTACTTGACAAACTAAGCACACATATTATTTACACTTTTAAACGCGCAACGTTGCGTCACGTTGAGCTTAGTTGAGCTGAGTTTGCCTCACAAACATTTTATGAATTCATTTCCGTTCATTTACGCCTGATGTAACGGCGGCAGCAGTTAACAGAGGCTGTAATTAAGTTAAACTGCCTGGCGAGCGAGCGGCGCGTTCAACCGTGCACATTCAAAGGGGGTTTGCCCTTTGTGGCAGCCAGCCCTAGGCTGGCCCTTTACATCTCTCTCACATAACCCCGTCCCAAAAATGAAGCATTGTTGTTGCCGGGAGTCAAGTGTGATGCTGGATAATTAGTGCATGGGGCCTGCTCGCATCCCCTAGGCTAAGGGCTAAGCTTCCTATGAAGTTCTTTCCTATGACCGCTCTGACTGCTGACTGTAGGTAGAGTGTGGAATCGTCTTAGAAAATCAAACATTTATAATTGCAGTTAAGCTGCTAGTCAAGGTCTAAATTTAAATTCAATAAAATAAAGTATTTCATTTTCAATAACAAGAGAGGATTTAATTTTAAGGAAAACACATTATTTACGTGAATGGGAGTCTCGTTCTATTTCTTTATTTGTCGATACCTTCATTTTCAAAGAAATACGGCAACACTTTCACCATTCTGTAATTTATCACCAATCTCATAAAACAGTCGCTTGTAGGCAACAATTAAACTGTTAACAAGAGTATATGACCACTCTTATGGTTATTCAACGTGACAATGTGAGCCATATTTACCTAATTTACTAAAGTTTATCCTATTTGCTTACGCATCCTCTTACATAAAAAGCTTTAGTGCTCAATTGTCCACACAATTGTTAGCCTAGATTCGGTCTTAACTTTATGATATCAGGGTCTTTAATTTCAAATTATCAAAATCTTCGGGACACATCTTAAAGGATTTCGAGCGAATTACGAAGATTAATCCTGCATTTTTCCATTTGTTAAGTCCTTGGATCAAAAATTAATTAATTTCCAATTTTAAATTTTGTTTCACAAAAATTCTGGCGTACAAAAGCCTGATACTAATTTGCTCATCACAATTTCACACAAAAAAAAAATGTTGCGTATGTATAAGTAGATCCTTATGTGCATGATAATGGATTTGCGTTTGCTAGTGTCAAAAACAATGTTTAGCACTCGGGGCGATATTCCAAAAAAAAGCAAGTAGGAATGCCAGGTCTGCTCGACTGTGTAATTAATATTATGTATAATAACAAATAATAAGAATATTTTTTATTTAGGATCTGAACTTGATGTACAATAACTATATTTCAGAGAAATTCCATATATATTATGATAAACAAACTTTTTTAATATTTTCTAAGTTTATTATCCGATCTCAATGAAATATTGTTGTTGATATTGATATTGTTTTTCCAAATTTTGAAGCATTCGCACTCGATTTGTTAGCTATACATACAGAGTCGAGCAGTTCATTTAAAACTGTTAATGTTGAACAAGAGTATATATGCATCTCTGCCTGTTACATACATTTTCGGTTGGCTCTAAGTTAGCCCTTCACATCTAAGGGTAGCGGGTGTACAAATAACAGAATTAGAGATACTTTTTGTGATGTGATGGATTTGGTGATACCCTAACATATTCGAGTATATTGAAATAAGGTTATTCTAAGCTAAAATACTGTGAAAATGATTCTGCTTGCTAACAAATAAATATAAATTAGAAAGAGCTGTAGGGATTGCTTACAAGAAGCAACTCATCCACTGACTAGCATTTTACTTCATAAGAAAGGAAAGAGGTGCCATGGTTGCGGCTTTCTATAGGCCGCAAGAAAAAAGGAGTCACACATATCGTACGCCATTATTAAAGCCAGCTGTAAGACAGCTTGCGTGTGGAGTGTGTGTATGTATGTATGTGTGTAACTAGAACGAGTGCTGAGGGACAAAGTGTGGAGCAGAATATTAATTAAGTTCTTTAACGCGCGCTCTTAGGCACCACAACAATGAGTGGCACAATGCGCTGTGATGTAGCAGCTCCTAGAATTATGCTATAAATATTTTACTTGCCATATTAATGTGATACTGGCGACAAGCGCGATGGAGATGGAGATGGAGATAGAGATGGCGATGGCGGTACCGACGACGCCATCTTAATGAATTTCAGTATGGCGTCAGTCAACGACAAGTGAGTCTCGCTCACTCTCCCTATCTATTCACGGTATCTCTGTCTCTCTGGCTGGTGTGCTTGCATATGTGGAGAGCTGCTAACACATAAAAATCCTTGAAATCCTTGCACTTGATGGCTGTTAATTAAAAGCCGCTTAGAAAACATTTGTTCTACCGATTTAAAAGGCACGCAATGCAAAGCCGTTACTTGCAAGTGGCTCAATCATCGTGTGCAAATGCAAAACTTAACCTTGAGAAGCGTCTTCAACATGTGGAAACTACTGAAAGTTCTCCCACAGCATTAGATACTCATAAACTTCTTCTGTTCCTCGACTTGACTGCAAACCAAAAGCTGCAAACACGCATCTTTCAGCCTATCAAGCTTTT
Organism: Drosophila pruinosa; assembly: GCA_018150935.1. Taxonomy (NCBI): domain Eukaryota; kingdom Metazoa; phylum Arthropoda; class Insecta; order Diptera; family Drosophilidae; genus Drosophila; species Drosophila pruinosa. The sequence goes on along the minus strand of JAECWR010000094.1, from coordinate 8,872,685 downwards.
TACTCTAGTAGAAAATTTTATGGAATTTCCATTTAAAATGTAAAGTTATCACAACTTTCGAAACAACTTAAGTTTAATCTGCCATTTCAATTGCTCCCTGGAGGGTTAGTCTAAAGAATATGCAGAAATGAGAAGCTCTTCACTTTTCGTTTTATGCTCATTTTGATTTTCCGAATATCTCGACTGGCTCATATGTCCTATGGGATATATTTGATAAGCTTTAAATAATTATATATTTAGTTACAAATCGGTTTTGATGTGCACATAATTTGATTTAAGCAACGTTATGAAACTTATTTGAACTCGATCAAATTACTTAAAATATGTAATATGAAATAAAATAACTGTGAGTAATAAAATAACGAAAGCACTAAAACAAAATAAAATATTTTAAGAGGGTTGGAAATCAAAATTAATGAAACTACAATTACCTAATGGGATGATTGTATTAAATAATTTGAATTCATTAATGTTATATGAGTCTTTAGTTTATTAATAGAAAGAAAGATTTTTATACTCGTCATGGTTTTGTTGATTTTCGTACCATTAGATTCATCTAAGTTAGGGAACTGTTGTAAATGATATTATGTACCATTATCGGTCAAATAGACGTCGGTCAGTGCGACTTAAATTGTAGCTAATTAAAGAAGTCCAAACATGCAACACTGCATATTGGTTTATATTCTTTACGTTGGGCCAATTACTCAGAGCCACAAAATTCACTCAAATATATTCAAGAAGCCACATAAGCAACCATTCAACCATCCAGCCTTCTAGGAACAGCGCATATTAGTCGCGAGCATTTCCCAAGCCTCTCACTCGAAAGTCATTTTTAAGGGTGCACATAAAAGTTACTTCCTGTCGCCTGACGGCGACTGTAAAAAAGGCTAACAAAACTATTAAAATGCCGGCGAAACCATATATTATTTATTTCCCTGGGTTTCCCCATGTGCTCTCTCGCTCTGTTCTTTTGAATCATGATCTATCAGAATGTTTCGCGCTCTGGTTTTAGTTTTATTTCGTTACGTTTTGGTTTTTGCATTTCGCTTTTTTTTTTGAGACTATGTCTGCAGCCCATTGCGGAAATAGAATTCCTTTAACAGAGAATTGTGAAATAAATTTTTCACTTTTCCAACAATTTCATGTCGTCCACGTCCAAAGCCAATGCCACTGCAATAGCCTGCAGCTCAGCCATGCATGTGGCCCTAATGACTCGAAACGCCCGTTGATCCTACGTCTGCTTCTGCTTCGCAATTTCAACCTCAAATTATTTTGTTTTACATTAGCTGCAGCTGCATTTGGCAGCCTTTGGCTACCCAGTTGGCTGTTAAACCTTACTTGTGCTCGTAGTCCACTCCAAATCCATGTCTGGCCTGCTACCCCGCAGGAGGCCTGTGACAACTTTATTTTAGTTTCGTTGTTGCCATTTTGGTCGATGCTATTATAGTTGCCTTTCTTGCCTGCGCATTAAGTTCCCTTTGTATTTATTTGTTGCATTTCCGTACTTCCTGACTTAGTCATTAGTCCCAAGGCATTAGATATTTAAAATGCCGCGTAAGCGATGTAAACAGAACTTAGTAGAGAGATTAAGAAGTGTCATCTATCATTGTAATTTAATATCAATTTAACATTAATAATGCCCAATTTAATCATATTATAGTCACATAATTTATGGAGAAAGAAAGAACAAACTATATCATGAAAAGTAATTTTAATTGCCCATTCCCTGCTTCTCAAAATATTTAATTTCGACTTTCATGCGACAGGCAGGAAGTCGAAAATTAATAAAAAGAAAGAAAGAATTCGTCAAAAAGCAAAGAATAAAGCAGAAGAAAATCACCTGGGGAGCACAAGCGTATGCTTCTAACAACAAGAGACTGACCGACACTCACCTGCCACTTAATTTGGCAGATTTACATAAGAGTACCTGGCCTGACTTGGCAGCTTTGTAGGGGACTGGCTAGCTCCCATATATTTGCTGCAGATGCAAGTTGAAGATGCTATTAGGTATTGTGTGGCAAATGTCAAGGCTGAGGCGACAGGGTGCTCACTAAACTTTACAATGGCGGTGACAAAGTTTTGCGTTTACAAAAAATTGTTTGGCATATGTTTTGGGGGCTCACTTTAGTTATTTTGTTGTTTTTTTTTTAAAACGGAAAATGTGCTTAAGCTATTAAAAAAGTATTTAGGAGGTATTTTGAGCTCATCCATCCTAGAGGGCAGAAGTTTTTCCAGGCACTGCAGGTGCGCGGTCCAACCGAAGTTTCTCATCTACCTTATCCTCCATTTTATGGAATAAGGGAGAATGAAAAGCCACTCTCAAGATAAATTACAGGTCGGCATGATTAATGATTGTAAATAAGCCGACTTTGCAGAGTTATTCTTGATTTCAGCATCGTTTTCGTCATCGTTTCTCTTCTGAACGTGGCTGCATAAAATTATATGACATTTGCAAATATTTTAATAAATAGTTATAATTCCAAAACTAGGTCTGGAATCTGCATTGTCTTTACAAATTCGAGCACATTTTACATATGTACATAGATAATTAAGGATAATTCGAGAGTTCATGATTAGCGGATACTAAATTTCAGATACAATTGATTGATTCGACGACAGATGTGATTAAAAGTTTCAAGCTACAGTTATCTTGGAGAATGAGGTTGTGTAAATATGTATATACACGTATGTATGTAATTAATAATATTTCATAATTTAAGCAATTTATAAGAGGTTATGAATAATTGATATTAATTCTATTGTATACTTTACTATACTTTGTGGGGTCGGAGATGCTTCCATCTGCCTGATACATACATTTTCGGTTGGCACAAAATTATAATACCCTTCTACACTTTGGGCAGCCGGAATAATTACGCAACTGAATAAGGATCAAAATATAAACGCAATGCAATAAATATTTGGCGAGACAAACAAAGTTCAATTGAGACAAGTACATATACTCACATTACTCAGACACCTACAAAACGTACATATACGCTTATGTGAATATACGAGTACATAGGAAAATACAAATTTGTGTTCAGCTACCAAATGGCTGTATTGCAAATTGACATAAAAAATTTTAGAGTGAAAACAACCGAGCACAGGAAAACAAATAGACGAGTACACAGACATACACAAACTCACTTGGAAAGTTTGTAGAAAGGAGGAAGGAGTAGAAACTCGAATATACACACAAAGCGAGGACAGCGCCAATGACAACCCGTTGCGCAAATGACAGCAAAGGAATTTTTCAATATTGCAGTGCGTTGTGTGTAAGAGCTGTCGGCAAAAACAAATGAAATTAAGCCAAAAATAAAAAAAAGCAGAGCTGCGATCATATGTAGCGGGTAGAAAAGCAATTGAGGGAACAAAAGCGTATAGAAATTTGGGCCAGGCATAAGAGTGTCGTCGCCTTGCTGTACGGTATTTGCGCAATGTTTGCGAAATGTTTGCGAAACGGAAACAAAGCGCAGGCGGAAGTAATTGATTTGCATGTATACGTGTAAGTGTATTTGTAATTGTGTGTGTTGCGATGGTTTACGAACTATGCAAATGCCTAAGCTCGATGGCAAAGTGATTTAATTGTTTTCTTTTGTGGTTTATATTTTAAATCAATTGAATTAGAATTGTTATTAATTGTAAAAAATGTTAAAATCTGCTAAAGAGCTTGAGTAAACGATTCAGCTGAAAACAATGTAATACTCGTATTATGATTAAATTTACTACAAACTGCAATTTGCAATTTGGTCAAATGCAATTAACCGCTGCAGAAAAACATCCCTGCATTACTTATTGTGAATAATAACACAAATGTGTAAAAATCACAAGTGTTATAGCCCTTTTTGCAATTCAAGTAAAACACTTCAGACCAAATTTGCAGATGGTGAACCAATATTTTGTTTGTTTCACGCAACGAACTGAATGTGAGCTTAATTAACCAAAAATTATTTAACCGCATTTATAATTGTCAAAACATTGACCAACCACTGGAAAATAACAACAACAGCAACTGGCAACAATAACAAAACATTGCTGCACAAAATGTGTTTAATATTATTAAGATACACGCACTCGTAGTTTGCAATTCAATTTATGCAATATTGCAGAAAATATGGCGCGTGAGTTAGAAAACAAATTTATACAGACCAAAAATATTTGCCAATTATTTTGCATAAATGATTTCAATGCATTTTAATTTAATTAAACTTGACAACGAACCTATTCTTTAGCATTGGTTTTCATTATCTGTGCAAGCTTTAATAACCTAAATCAATTTACTAAAAACTTTTTGTGAATTTAAGTTTGAAACCCCTATAACAAAAATGAGACAGACCCATTTCAACAAATTTAATGCTTAATCACTAAATGTGTTGTTGATGCGGCTTTCAGTTCATATTTCGCCAAAAATTTTCTATTTAAGCAGTCCGAAATATGTAACAAAATGGACAGTTTAAACAGCAAATACTCGTATATTTCAAACTAAAAACGACAGACCCAGGCACACTCAAATGCATGCATGTGGCTGTTTGGGTTTGCTTTTATTTATGTGGAAACCATCAACAACTTCACGACTAATCAAATGGCACCTGAAGCGTTCCGCATAAATTTACAGCAAAAACCAAACAAGTATAGCCAATAGTCAGTAGGAGGAGCAGAGGGAGAGGCACAATTGGCATCAACAATGATTGATATCACTTGTCAATATTCCATAAAATGTTGATTTGTTCATTTTATTGTTTACATGCATTACAAGTGAGCTAAACGCACTCACATGAGCGTACTCACATTGATGTGTGGGCAATTTTTATTACAGTAGCAGGACGCAGCAGGAAGCAGCGAGTCCAGTTCAAACCAGGCTTACTTTATCACCTTCGTCTTTTATTGTGAAATGACTGTTTGCAAGTTATCGTTGCGGCAGTTGTTTTTCTTCTTTGTTCTATGTTGATTCTCTGCCGATGCTGCTATTTTTGTGCAGCATTCATCAATAAAACAGCAGGAGAGCAGCCAAAGGTAGCAGATGGTGCCTATCGAGCAGTCCAACACCCGGATACTTCACATAATAGTTTTCCAATTCTTATCCGTTCCATTAGTTACGAAGTTACAACAGAATATATGTTTGTCATTTTCATTTCAAAATTAATTTTCTCTGATTTCTGACGCTGCTTCGATTTCTCCTTTGATTTACAAACAAGCATATTTGGCGTTAAGAAAATATTTGTAGCAACTCCATTTAAAAATATTCTTACAAGTTTTATTTGGTAATTTCTAAAATAGTATCAAATACAAATGTAAACTTGAATCTACTTAGTCAATCTATATTCAGGTTTTTGAAGTATTTATTTAATAATTCATAAGCCAATTTGTAAATAAGTACATATTACATCCAGAATTCATAAATTGTTATTTTTTCTATATTTTCTATATATTCTAAATTAATTTATAATATATATATATATTTGTATGAAAGCCACTTCTGTTTCATGCACATTTTACCAAATGCGAATAAAATAAACTTAACGGTCAACAAACCGACTCGGAACGCATACATATAATACTCGAATAGCAAGTTTGTATTTAAGTAGGAGTATTAACCGATGCTTGCTGTAAAGTACATTTGGATGTGTTACAAACTGGTAGTCAACAAAGTTGCAACGCCCCCAATTCGTCTGGTTGAACTGATGTAAACACAGAATGTAAAGTAAAACCTACACGCAACGAGAATATTTTATTTGCATTGCCGAGTAAAAGAAAAATTAAGCATACGCCCCGCCATGCTGCAATAAGAAACAGCTGGCACGCACAATCCCTCCATACTCTCCTCCTTTCTTTCTGTGCACGTCTGTGAGTTTACGTATTTGTGTGCAAGCCACGTGTGTTTGCGTATAAATGAAAGTTGCCAAAGATAAATACAAATAGGAAAGTTTTCAGTTCAGAGCAAGGCAAATGCTCAACATCAAATGCGCTGGCAATTATAGAAGATATCCGCTTGGCCGGGGCTGAAGTCGAGATTGGTTGAATCGGACAGCAGCGAATATGCAGGCTCTATTTCTTACTTGTCTCATGCATAAACCAAATGCTAATTGAATTCCTAGGTCCTGACTGACCAATATCCGAAAATGTGTGGCCTGCTGAACATGAGAGAGAACCGTTCAATGCAACTGACCACAGCAAGCATTCCATTCCAGTTCGAAATGCACATCATGGCTACCAAATATTAGATGCTTATGTGGCCCAGCTCTGGTCCGACATTACTCCTCTTCCTGTGTGTATTTGTCTCTGCATCCATGTCCACGCGAATTTTATTATGGTCTGCAGTCTGTTGCTATTGACGTTCAAAGTCCTGGTGACATGTATCGAGTTCTTGTCGTCGTCTTTCCACTTAATGATAGCATTTGCCAGTCCGCTTGGCATAAAATCTAACACGGGCGCTAAGTTATTTGAGCGTAGTCAAGTGCCTATCTTCCAATGCACTGAGACCTAGTGCCTAGTGGGACATTTAATTCCACCAACTGTTTATCTTCCTACCTTGTTTAAGCTCAAAAATATTTAAACAAGTTGACTTTAATTTTAACTCTGCTCTTTCCTTTTCTTTGCAGATCTGCTCATCATTGTTTATGTAAAATTGTGCTGTTTTTGTTTAACTGTCGATGGCACCAAGCGACTTATGTGTGTAATTCCTGGTGAGCGGTTTATTCGGATTTACCCACTGCAATACACAGTCCGTTTTTTACCTTGCACTGTTTTTTTTTCAGTTTAGTTGCTCGTTGTCAGATAACTGCAACCAGTTAACGGTCAACAGTTGCAATTTCAGCTATCCTTGTCGGCCTCTCTTTTATACTTTTCTTTGGTATAAATTTCATGCCGGTCTCCTGTCAGCCTTCACTCAAAATCAAGTTGTATAACAGGCTTTAATTAATGAGCCCGTTCAAAAAGGAATTTCGCATATTCTCATATTTTGGATCATAAATTAAACTGTCTGTCATTTTGTATTGCAAAAAAGAAAACAGATAATTTGCATAAACGAAATGCAACGACACGTGTTAATTAACATTTCTTGCACTTTGTAGTTGCGAGCAGAATAATTAATCGTCTTTTTTCTAATTATGAGTATTTAAGTTTATTTTCAAAACTATCACTAAATAAATTATTTTTTTTAAAGATCCAAAAATAATGAAGTGACAATATACTATACTCAGATACTAAACAGTTTCGATAATAATTGTTATATAATATATTATATTATAATAACAATTGTTATGTTAAAAGTCCTTAAAAATCAATTTATTAAATTTGTCTAGGATTTCATTTATTTGAGCAGCAGGCCCTGCACGTCGTTTTGAGTATAAACACGTTGTGAGCCTATAATTTAGTTACAAGGACTGCTCTCGAGCAAGTCTGACACCTTGCCATGAAGCATAGTTTCTTTATCTCGCAGCTGCCGCTTTGCCTTTGATTAACAGGTCTTCTTCTGTATGTATGTATATGTGTTGTTTTTTCTTTTATGCTCACTTCACACTCTAACACAGAGAGAATACAGTCTTTTGCTTTGTTCGAATGAAAAATGGCCTGCGACAACAATGTTGCTCAGCGGGTCATAAAACTTGTGCAACTTCAGCAACAACAACACCAACAAAACAGAGCAAGAGCAACCCGCAAAATGCGGCACATTGCACTTGCTTATCTATGCGTCGTCTATTTTCTTAATTTTGCCATTTCGTTGGATGCTTTTTTCTCCCCTTTTCAGGTTTCCTGACCGAAGAGCTTCATTTTGCACGCTGTCTCATATAACAGAAGCTGCAGAACAGTGACCATTTCTCATCCTCATCATCCCCATCTGCATCTACAAGTCTATCTTGAGTCTTTCTCTTTGTTGTGTCTCTATACTTGACGGTGTTGCTGTCGTGCTTCGTGTATCCTCTGTATTTCGTAATTAACGCCCGTAATAAGATCACGATTAAGATTTTCTCGCTTTGCTCTTTATTTTATTTTCCTTTCGCAGTTTTCTCTTACTTTGCATTCCAGAACAGGCTGCGTTTGTTGCTCATGAAATTGTTTGCTGTTGCTGGTGCTGAACTTCATTAATTTAAATTCTCATTGTTCTTTTTTTTATGAAGAAAGAAAATGAAAGCTGTGCAACAATACACTAGGCATAAAAAAACCAAAATTAGCGTTGGTTATGAGTGGCGGAATGTAAGTTTTGCTAGCCATTGCATTTTTTGTGGCAGTAAAAGTCAATCTTTGCGCCATGATTAAAAGCTTGTTATTGCTGCTTCCCCTAATATGTTCGGAGCCTTGGTTAAATAAAGTTTTAAATATTTGCTATTTTTTTCAATTCTGCAATGATTGCATTTTTATTTTCTAATTAGACATTTCGCTAACTCATTTTCGGATGGAAGTGATGACGACGTCCAAAGCATGCAGCCACTATTCCCTTTCTATTAAGGGTGAAAGGCTGGTTCTGTGCTCATCCCAGAATCGTTGCTCGTTGTTCGTCTGCACTCAAGTACTTCATCTTTTTGTACGGTCGTTGGGAAAGTTTTTGCAAGTTTTTGATGGAGTGGCTGGTGGATGTTTTTCACTACAATATTTTTATTGGGGTTCCAACTCGAACCACGCACACTTGATTATGTGCATTTACAGTGAAATTAATTTGTACTTTATAGTTGCCGTTCCAGCAAACAAAAACGCGGACGAATGAAACCGAAAAAGTTTCCACTCGCTTGGGGCTTTGCACTGACAATTAGCAAAAGTAAGACTCCAACAACCAAAATGTTCATGTCCATGAAAGTTGGCCCGAAAAATGTTCGAAAAATGTTCCCACACCCCAGGCGAGCGAGCAACATGTGACGTTGGTAGAAAGGAGTAGGAGAATAAAGAGGGAAAACATGTCGCCGATAGCAATGCCTGCTCATAAGCCGCTTATCAAAATGCGCTTTTTGTCGCGTTTTTTTGGCGTAGCACCCAGTGACACTCCCCTTACAGCACACCAGCCCGTTTTATCATATGAGACATTAAATTTATTTTGGAACTTTTAACGAGCATCGCTTTTTGCATTTACACTGCAGTCCAATGTAAAATCTGGTTAATTACATTCGAGTTCTCATTTATTACTCCATCATCAAAACTTTTCATTGGCTTGCCGATTCCAACAACAGACACATTTTAACTTTTTGTTGAACAATTGATGGATTGAAGTTTGGAATTTGATGCCGATTAAAAAAGAATTAAAGATGTTTAGGCTCCATTCAGCTTTCATAGTAAATGGCCATTGCAATCGATATTTCGCCCTTTCAGCACTTGTGTGGCACGAGGTCATCGACGGCCAAATGTATGTCCGAATGAAGTCAAATGTTATACAATTTTATTTACAACCTGTTACGGCGTCAATTCTAACACATACTTAAATGTAATTTTCCGTAAAACGACAAACCAAAAGGGCAACAAAGTAACAAAAACAGGAAACACAGAAAGAAAAGAAGAAACATAACCCAAAAACGAAATGTGTAACGAGCCTGGCAAAGGATAAAGCGCGACCGCAGCAACAGCGGCAATAAACTGGATTCCAGCATCATTCACGACAAAAGCTTGTAGCTACGGGGGCGGGTTAAGGGAAATTGGGGGGGACGAAAAAACAACCTTTTTATTGATGCTTTTACATGTCATAAAATTTTTTTATAACATACTTTCTGGCGCAGCCTGAAACATTTTGTAAATGCCTTGCATAAAGAAACATTAATGTAAAACGCACTCTCTTTCGCACATATACTCGCACTGGACTCTATCTGAACACCCTTAGACAAATGATGTACTGAGCATTAGCATTACATGAAAGCAAAAGCCAATGAAATTTCAACAATTTAAACTCTTTTCACCACTAGTATTTGTTGATTTTTTCCTTTTTTATGCCAGAGGCGCATTCATATAGCCAACTAGTAAGCCTACGGAGTTTCATTTTTCAAAAGCCCCACCCAGTAGATGTATCCACAAATCTGATTTTCGACCCTACCTAACTTTGCATATTTATATTCTAGGTAACAATGAATGCTTCTGAATGCCAAATTAGGCTCGGCCAGCAACATGTGTCGAGTTCAAAAATATATCAATGAGTTCAGACATGTTGAAATATGCATATGTACAAACTTCTTTAGGTAATATGTTACTAAACGGACAGGGCATGAATATATATTTATAAAATAATAGCTTTCAATATTATAAAGAACTGAACATGTTCTACTTGGCTGATTTGTTATCCATATACATTTACGTAAGCACGTAAGTTTAAATTCCCAGAAGAAAATATATGGTAAATATACTGCAATTTAAGTAGAAACTTTTCAAAATAATTGGACAACAAATTAAAGTGTAACTTTTTGACTTTGCATTTAGAAAAAGCTTTAAAAAAAAGCTATTAGTATTTACGTACAATAAAGTTTTTCATTCATCATTAAAGAAATCAATTCAAATATATGAATTTGAATTAAGTCTTAAAGATATACATACATACGTGGAAATGGCTAGAGCTACTTTGAAGGATAAGTGGCTGCGATTAAAAAAACATAAGTTGTACTAATTTCTACTTCTGCATTTCAATTGAAAAAACTTAAAGGTTTAATTTCTCACTAACGTCAGAAGTTGCTTTAAGTTTGACATACAAATTGTTTCCTTTTTTAATATTGAAATATGTCTTAAAGGGTTCAGTAATTTGACTGACAGCTACGTCAAAGGGAGCGTATACTTAATACGCAAGCGACGTGATGCTCAACAAAACAAGCATAATAAACGTCAGAGTGGCAGAAATAAAACGAGTGAGAAGAAGGGTTGTCCTGCAGCGTGCATCAAAATGCCATAAAAAACATGTTGGTAAACCAATAAAGCCAAGACAGTAGTGAAAAGAGCAAAGACCGACAAGTAAATGAACTGTAGCTTTCTCAGCGAATATACAACAGCAAATTTTTTGGTGGTTTTCCGTCACGTTTCAGGAAGACATGCATACAACGCAGGACATACGACATACAAGACACAGCAAGCCGATCGAGCGATAGTCATCACACACGTTCAGCTTACTTCTGGGTCTGACCTTAAGTTTGGACCCGACCCGGTCACAGAACGGAGAAGGCAGCGGTCATGATGCTGAAATTTCGCTACGTGAGGTCATTTGGTAAATGTTTTAACAATTTAGATAAAGTTAACACATTTCTTTGGTCCACAATCTGAAGGGAACTTTTGCAGCACACTGCAAATGGGCATCAAATTAGTTGGGTCAGCCGTTGGCTACACACACACGTCTGCGGATGTGACCAGTTATGCCAGCCGCCGGATGCCCTTGACTGGCATACATACGCCCCAGTGGATCACAATGAACTTGGCCTTTAGTTGGTGGCCATGTACAAACGTTTATTATGTTGATAACGAAAGCAAAACAGTAAGGAAGCCAACAAAAAAATGGCAGCTGCTCATTTGGTTGTAATTTAGTGTTGAACGCTCTGACTGATAACTGACCAGGGAATGAGACGACTGGGAGTAAAGGACTAAAGCAAAAGGGTTCTCTACTTGTCATGCAGATGGGACCGCAATGGTCATAATTTACTCAAATTTACATCAAATCTGTCATATGCATGTGCCGCTTCCATTCGAAGAGTTGCTGCCATTGCCAGAGGCGGTGGATTTAAGGCACAGCCACTTTAAGTACCACAATTCGACCTTTGTCTCGCACGCTCTGAACTTATTTGCTTGCTTGTATTACATCATAGCGCAAAGATCTCTCTGATGCAAGCAATTTGCATAACGACCGACTGCCAACTCAACTGCTAAAATGTAAGGCCATAAACGTGCGTTACCCGACTGTAAATGCGAATTAACAATTGCTTTGGCATGACACTCAATATCATATGAGTGATTTTGCCCATTAGCACACAACAATTATTGAAGTGCGAAAGGTTCAAGTACTCTTTGAATTATTTGTCAATATTTAATTGGAATATAGTGAACAGTAGTAATAGTAATATTAAAATTAAAGTAATGAGTAAATACATTTTAATTCGTTATAATAATATAATAATTAAAATTGAAATAAATCAAAAATATTTTGCAGAGGGCTAGACGCTTAGTATTCCCCATTTATAAATGGCTATACTCATTAAAACCAATTGAGATGGGCAAATTGGGAAAGCAGTTCAGTGCATATCCTTCATGCAATCTGTGCCGATCAAAAGCCAATGTCAAAATCAAAAGCAATGGGGGTAGACCTCAAGGCACACTGCACAGGGAACATGAACAAACAAGCCACTGCATATCCTGGAGCTACACATCTTCGCCTGTATAAGCAGCTGGCAGCTGGCAGCTGACCGCACGTGGGTTCTATGCACGTGGGTATGTTGCTCAGAAACTCTTGCTGAAGCGTCTGCAATGCTTTGATGACAGTCGAGGACCCGGACATTCGGTGTTATCGTTTAATAACACAACACTGCACGTACACAGCATCTGGCGAAACTCCCAGTTCATTCATAACTTTCTGTGGCTAATCCCTGACTTTGCCATTTACGCAGTTCAAAAAATCGTGTGATCGAAAAACTAAGCTATTTGCCAAGCCAAGTTGTTTTTGCTTCAAATATAGACTATCGACGATAAGTTGAAGCTTACGGTTTGATTGTAAAGAACCACATCTGAACAAGAAAAAAATATTATGTGAACCGTTTGTAGGTGTATATCAAATTACTTACTTTATTGTTTAATGACAAAATTCAAGTAGTACATTTATTATTGTTTGTTGCCAATAGTTTTCTTATTATAATTTAATTGTTTGACAATAGTTTTTTTTGGCACTTTTTGTATGTAACGCGATTGAAAAACTTGCGACAGCTATCGATTACCATTCAACCTGAAGTTGCTTCTCTTTTTTTCTTTTCGCCGTTAGTACGCGTTACTCTTTTCCTACCTGTTTTGTCATTCGTATTATTTCCCTGATCTGGTTCATTTGCCACATATATAATATGTTAATAGTGTCACCAGACAAAGGAGAACAAGAGGTTGTTATAATTAATGTAAACAAGATTAAAAGTTTCGATCACACATTAACATAAGTATTAAGTTTCACGAGTATTGCGGTAAAAAAGTTGGTCACTAAACAATCAAACGAATAATCATATTTAATAATACAAATATTGTCTTTAAACAATAAACGCATTCAACATAAAATACTACACAAAGAAGAGAATTTTATATAAGCGCTAAGGATAATGTATTCAACACAGCTACCCTTGTTGCCATTTCCATTTAGGCAAAGTGACCACAAATTGTAACTTTATCGCGAAATCGCAAATGAAAGCTCTTAAAAACTGAACAAAATTAAGCTGAAAGCGCATCGACACCAACTCGGGGACTATGAGATGTTCCATTTATTATGCAGGCCATGTGCAAAGTGCAAAGTCTCCGAGTGGCAGAAACAGGACACCAGACTCAGCTCCAGCCATTGTGATTACGACAGCAATTGCGATTTCAGAAATGGGCGTTTCTGCAAACATTAACATCAAAACGATTCAAAAACAGAAACACAAACTGTAGAAACAGATTTCCACTTCTATATGTGTATAAAAAATAAAGGAAGGCAACGGCTTGAGCAAAAATAATTTAAATTTTCTCCTCCCTTGGCTGTTTGTATTTTGATTTTATTTTCAAAGGGAACTTACTCAAAAATTCAAGCTAGTTGAATAAGGCACAAACTGCATTTAATTATTAACAGCAATATCAACCAAATAGTATGTGAATCTCGAGAAAATACAATGATGGGGCTCAAATTCAACAGCATTTGCTGGGAATACTTTAGTTTGGTTTTACCCAAAGAAGAAAAACGAGGTTAAGTGCGTCGACGAAACAAAAATGTGGGCGATCAGAATCACAGTTAAGCAAAGGCAGTTTTGGGGGCATTTACTACTGCATTCGTCAGCTGTGCGGAAGCTTTTACAGAGTTTGGCTTCCACTCGGGCTTGTGCTATTTACAAGTAAGTGATGAACAGACAGACGAGCATTGGAAATAACTGCCAGACTATTGTTATTTTTGTGAAAACTGCTTTTTTGCCGCCCTATTTGGCAATTTGAATTTCCATCAAATTCGGATTTAAATTTCTTTGTTATGCTGCTGATTTCTCTCAGTACCTAGTTGTGTTCTAACTTTCTCGAAAACATGAAAAAATGTGGGCTCATTGCTTTAATTAGGTCACATGAATCAACGAGGAGTATTTTGGATACAACCGTGAATTTTGTGCGGACCCAGTCTCTAGTCGCGCATATTAAGTAATTTCCGGTTGTGCACGAGAACTTCCTATTAACTTTTTGATGATTTGTGCATATGCACAGAACGTGTCCAGTGGGTGAAACGTCTCTTGTTTTTCAGCTATAGCCAACTCGGTAGCCGACGATTGTCTGTTTATTTTGGAGCGTTCTCAGTTTGCTGTTTTCTGTCCAGGAGCATATATTAAAGCGATTCTGTTTACACGCATGTTAAACGATATTTGGGTCGAGTTGCTGTCACATAATCCCGCCTTGCAGCCACATGTTAAGTCGACGGCTTGTGGGGCGGAACCATCAACTAAGTCGGATCATTACAGCTCTAGTAGTAGTTAATGACCATGCCTGTGAAAATGAGTTGCATGCTGCACACTGGATAAAAAACTATTAATTGTTACTTGTTTATTTAATAAAACTTTAAAACTTTGAATTAATACCATAAAAAAATTACCTTGTTCAGTAGCCACACAAACAATTTCCATTTAGCGTTGATAATGTGCATTCAATTCGCTTTTTTTTAATTTCCGGCCGCGTGGGGGCATTACCAAATTCTACAGCAAACTTTAATCAGTGGCTATATTAGTACATCTTGTCACCAAATTTGGTTGTTCTAGCTCGTCGCTCAAATCCAGATTTCTGATAAGTTGCTGACAGTACTTACTTGTAACTGTAACCTGAAAATACACATGTTACGCGTCGAGTGATGGACAAGTATCCGCAAGAGCAATTAAAATTTCGGTGAAAAAAAGCCTGTTAAACACAAAACGATACAAGGAGAGCAAGAAGCTTAAACAAACGACAACTTTGATAACGAATGATTATGTTGATGGAGTTCTAGCGATGTGAGGCATGTTATGCATTAAGTATGTGGAAAATCAGAGAGAAAAACAAAGTTAAAGCAACATCAATAGCTTTAATGTATGCACTAAACTTGAATGTCTGGCAATTTGTTAAACAAAAAAATAATTGACTTGCCAGAACGTGAAGCATTCTAGGCGTACTCCCGAGAAAAAAACGACAAGAGCAACTAAGTTAAATTGAATTTTAGCCCGACTAAGTATGAAACATTTCTCGACGTCCGGCCAGATTCAGAGTCGGACTGAAATCAGAGCCATAGCCGGCCGCACACTTAAGGCTCTAATGGGGGAGAAAAACGGGTCGCGTGAAAAGCGCATGGCATAAAAATGAATGCGCTCAAATGAAGCTTACTATGGTCATGACGGAGCAACATCCTTCTCATGCTGATGTTGATGTTGATGCTGATGAGATGATGTTGATAGCTAGGCACGACCATTGTCTCTTGCCTTAGCAATTACCACTGCTATTGCGCTCTTGATATTGATAAGTGGAACTTGAACGTCAACAACGCATGGGGCCCTTAAATGCAGCTAGCTATAAGATAAAGTAATTCAAGTGTCCCATTGAGCGTGCTTCCTGTGCCACACAACGCAGCCGCTTTTGCCCTTTTAAAGGCAAATTAATGAATGTAATTTTTTGACCCGAAATCGGTGCCGACCCGAGCAGCGACAAGCATCCAAAGCATTCACAATGATTCGGGCTTCAAGTTATGAAATACTAAAATCAGCGGGCGCCCACGTCCTTGAACTCCTATCTTCTAAATTATAGTTTCAGAACCTGCCGTCCTGATATTAAGACGGCATCAGCAGGTTATGGGCCAAGTGGATTCGTCGTAGTACGTGGTCAATGGCATGTCAACAAGTACACTGCATATTGGGTAGCAGATTGAAAAAATGCAAATAATGCAAATAAAAATGCACTGACTATCCCTTGTCTTTACTTCACTTAAGACTTCTACGACTTTTAATATGGGTAACATAATGTGATGCAGAGTCAGCAAAATTGACCAATTAAAGGCGGTCCCAAATTGTTGGCACGCCATCTCAAGTATCCAATAGTTATAATTTGTTAAGCTTTTCATCATTTTTATGCAAGCAAAAATTGTTATTTGCCTTGTTAACAGCTGTGTCAGCAAGCACTGGCCTCGAATTGAAATTCCAGCACAAGGACCAGAAGCGGGTCTTACACATTTATGCTCAAGTGCAACATGTACAGCTCAAAGACACACCATGCGGACTTGGAAGCAAGGGTTGGGATGGACTTGTGACCGGTTGAAAGGATTGAGAGAACAGCAATAATAAAAGCACTGCACCATGGTCTGACCTCAACGCACTGGCATAAGAGTTATAATGCAAATATGCCATCAACTCAAAATGTCAGAGCAAAGTGCAATGGGAGTAACCATAGGGCGGACAACCGACACACAGAATGAAAAGGATTGCGATAGTGACGGTTACAGCTTAACATGATGTGCCATTGTTTTTGTTATTTTTGCAAGCAAAACGAGGGGGGAGCTTGCCTGCGATTGATGGATGAGAAGCCAGCTTAGGCAGAGGGGAATATAGCAGCCGAGAGCTAGAGCTTAACGAACCACAATCATTGTCATTATCGGACGGCATTGAGCATGCTTAAACTATCATCTAAAAAAGAAAAATCATCAAATCTCAAATAACTGCTTTGATTAAAGCGCAATAAAATAAGCCGAACTTTGTTTAGTGAAACAACCAACATCGTCATAAATTAATGTTGTTACCACAGGCAACATCCATTGGCGGACCAGAGGGACTACAGGAAACAACAAAAGGCCATGGGCTCCCTCTTGTCATCGTCATCATGATTGGGATGTCCGTTAAAAAGGTTTGTGTTTGTGTGCATTCTATAGCAACTATGCAAATTGTATTAATTAATGCAAAATACTTTCCTAGATTGAACGCAAACAAATGAGATCAAAGAAAATTTAATAAGCAGTTATTTTGATCAACAAAATGTTCCCAACAAATTAAAAAGCAACTGTCGAGTTTGCTCGACTGTGAGATACCCGCCACCCGATTTTTTTATTGATATATTATATTTTTCAAAAATATACTGAAAATATACTAAAAATATACTAAAAATATTCCAACATTTTCTTTGTTCCTAAAGTGCCGCCAAGCTAATAATTTCGAAAAAAGAAAATTTTGTTATATTATTTTGGTATAATTTTAGTATATGTTTTAAGTACTATATTTTTTAGTATATTTTTGAAAAATATAACACTTCGATGGTAAAATTGGGTGGCGGGTATCTCAGAGTGGAGCAAACTCGACAGTAGCTTTCTTACTTGTTTTACTCTTCCATTCAATAAAATTGGGTGTCGGGTATCTTACAGTCGAGCAAACTCGACACAAGCATTCTTACTTGTTAATAAATTAAAATATTGTAAATAAGCTTCTATAGCTGGGGTGTACTCGGTGACGCCCAGGGCCTCTTACAATAATATTTGTGAAGTGCATGGACTCTGGGGAGATATAAATGGGTCCCACAGTAATGAACACAAACCGATTTGCCACTGCCTTGACCTACTGACCGAAACTTGTCTTGGTGGTTGTGGAGCACATACTCCCACACTGGGACTCGTAAGTTGGTCTTCGGCACAGGGTTTTATGGTTTGATCACTGTCGGCCACGAATTTGGTATCACACTCACTTTGGATAGGATAAGAGAAATTGTTGTTATTGCTCGTTATAATTATTTTATTCAGTGATTATAAATGTCTTTTAATTTATTTCTTATAATTTCCCTAACCGCATTTACAGTCTGTTATTTTGTAAACTTCGGCTAGCTCACTCAAAGTGTTTCTCACCGTTGTCAAAATATTTCACTCTTGTTGTTGTCGTTGTCTCTGATGTTTTTTCCTCTGTCCTCTGCTTGCGACTATTCGGCTTGACCGCTGGGCTCCGACTCTACGAATCAATATTTTCGCTGCCAGCAGCTACTGATCTCGTTCGTTTCTTGAGGGTGGTTCTCGATGTTTTGCGCGAGTTGTCTCTTTCGCGCCGCCTTGCTTTTGCTTGATGGCCCTGTGGATCGTTGCTATTCGGCCTTGCTATTGCGTCTTCTTTTGCTTTAATCCGTTATCCCGCTGGGCTGAATTAGCGATGGCACGTTTGGTTAGAGATGGCACTTATTTAATAAAACTAATTGGCTTCGTACCAGACTTAATTCTAATTGGCTTCGTGCCAAGGATAATTCTAATAAGGAACTTACTGCAACAGCTTCATTCTAATAATGACAACAACTTAATAGTAATAATGAAAATAACTTAATACTAATAATGGAAACAACTTAATACTACTAGTAATGGTAATAAAATGAATGAAGTAAGATAAAATGTGTGAGGGGGGACACCACCTTCTCGCAAACTAATAAATAAATAAATCGATTTTGTTTTCTTGGAGGTGTGTCATAAGGCACACCAAGGAACACTTCCACTGAACGCAGAAATCGATAGTTATCGAATGGCCAAATAAGACAATGTCGAAACCAAGCAGCCATTTATAAATCCCAAAAGCACCATTCGCTCATTCCATGAGCAAAGCATTCAAAAAAAAAAGAGATTAAATTATACATATATACCCGTGATTGACGCTTATCTGGTTTACTCTCAAAATAGCTCAGTTTTCTCCACAGCTACTAGTAAGAGCATCAAGAAACAAAAACCCAACAGTACGAACCGAGAGCTTGATCAAGTATTTTGAAAATATGTTAAATCCGACATTTTATATGTTAATTTTGGTTATAATCAAAGCAGTATTTTGTACTAGGGATTGTGCTTTTAAATGCTTAGAAAATGGAGCCTGCCTCTATCTTCAAAGTTCTATTTGCAATGGAAAAAAGGATTGTCTGCAAGGCAGCGATGAATCATTTGCTTCTTGTAAAACACCACGTGGTTTCGAAATCGAAAACGTTTTCTACTGTGCAAATGGAGCTTACATTGAAGCGATTAACAAGTGCAATATGAATCCCGACTGCGACGATCAATCTGATGAATCACCTAATCTCTGCTTAAAAGAAGAAGAAGATCTTGATCTTCTGGAAAAAAAAATCAACATGGGGATTTGCAGAAAGTATGGTCAAAATTAATCTTTAAATTTTTAAACAAACATATGCATAATATTATATGAATGCAAGTATAATACAATTAATGTTGAAATATAAAATGAACAACAACATAAACTATGACCAACTGCAAAAAGACATAAATGAATGTGCGTATAATTATATAAAATTATAATATAAAAACTTAGTGTGTGTGAGAGAAGCAAAGCAGATTGTGAGTGAAGATTGTTTGTACTCTCACTAAAAGAGAATGAGTAAATCCATAACCTTGGCCCGCATTCCACAATAATCTTCGAAGTGGTTGTAACTAAGATTTTCAACCTCGTTAAATATTCAAATATTGATATTTGGATTTCATAACATTCTAAAAATAACCTTCCGGCTTCCATTCGATTAATCAAGGCACCGAATTTTTTCATTTAATTCATTTCATTTAAATTTTTCAAATAATAATTGTACAATACAAGATTGCAGACTGTGAAGGTTACGTCATAGATACAAATAAAGTACGTTAAGTTAATATTTTAAAATAATTTTAGTATGACTGACTTCCATAAATGACTGACGAATGACTGACGACTGCCGGGCTACAGACGGGCAGACAGACAGAGCTATATTGACTGTTGATGCTGACGTTTCCTTCTGCCTGTTGCGCACATTTGGACAAACGCAAAAGATCATGTCTCGTAAAATATTCAATATCAAATGCCAGTTTTTGATATCAGAAAACATTATAATATTTGAAACAAATTCTCTAAATAATTTTAAAGAATGAAAATCAAATTCATATGCACCAGATCAGTTGTTTTCGAAACACAAACATTTTCAGAGTTCTTTGTATTGGGTATCAAAAAACTCAGAGTAATGCCCACTAGCCTTTTAGTATTTTAATTATTTTATATAATAAGTGATATATATTATACATATAATTAACCTTTCTGTAGCGGTTCCAATTTGTATTTTATACTTGCATTTATATTATTATATTGACGTCTTAATTGTGTTGTTTTACCAATTCATATGAAATAAGTTTATGTTAAGTCTTCTGATTTAGGCACGTTAAATATATATTTTAAATAATTGAGTAAGAGCATGTGAGTATGTGATAATCCACAATTTTATTTGTAGCTCAACCCTTTATTGCACACCCGATCAGTGTATACCCAAATCTAAGAATTGCGATGGACATCTCGATTGCTTGAATGGTCGCGACGAGTCTATTGAGATGTGCATGGAGGAGTGTAATTATGAGTATTTCCAGTGTGCTAATGGAAAATGCATTGATGAGAGTCTCGCGTGCAATAACAAATATGATTGCATCGATGGCTCTGACGAGTTGCCGATCCTTTGCAATGAGGTTGAAGGATGGACACCAAAGGTGCCAGTTACTTGTAATGAGCCCAGTGAAGTTGGCTTGAAATTTACAGAAGACACACAATTCTACTCCAATAATGCATCACGATTTGTTTATGCTAATGGACCAGCCCGTTTCAGGTGCTATGATCGCACTGCTGATTTTACTGGCAATGAGTGGAATGTGTGTAATATTACGGGACAATGGCAACACAAGTTGCCAGAGTGTATACCCAAGTGGATCAATACTGATCCAAATACTAACGGTGTCAATGGATGCCAAATAAACACATATGAAAAGTATAAAGAAAATCTGAGGATTTATCATTGTCCAGATGATAATGACACGAATTGCACAATTGTGAAACCACCCATCAATGACATGCGTGTTAAGTTTGTCTGTGCTTCCAAATATGTTTTATATCCAATTGATATGCGTGGTCTTAAATTAAATTGCCAAAACAGGACATGGAACTCTGACAGTAGATATAAAGATCCAAAATGTGTGAGTAAGTAATTTCCAAGAGATTTGCTTTACCAAAAAACTTATAACATTGTATTTTTTTGGATAATCAATTTCATGTAGAGATGTGCAATTCAAAACAATTGTATTGCCAAGATACGTTGAATCCAGATTGCCAGTTTGAAAAAACAACAACAAATTGTGAAGATTCAAATGGATTGCAACCTGGTACCATAGTCACATTTAGATGCGAAATTGGATATGCAGGAAAACAAGACCCTCAATTATTGTATAAGTGTCTGGAAGATGGATCTTGGGATAATATTAACAAAGTTGATAAGAATAGTTACTGTTCAATGAATTGTGGCATTGCTGACCAGTCAACAGCTCTATCGAAAAATGCGTTCAGAACAAAAACTTCATATACACCATGGTCAGTTGCCATTTATTTCAAGAAAAATAATTCCGAGTCCGTCTTTGAGTACATTTGTGCTGGTGTACTAGTACGGCATAATATCGTCTTGACTGCTGCTCATTGCGTTTCTTACGAAAAGGATAGTATTATTCATGATTATGATCCACATTTGTTCCGGGTGGGACCCGTAACTAGTTCGGGCAGTCTTGTAGGCAATGACTATGGTTGGTCAGTTAAGGAGCTAAGAAAAAATGAGTAAGTTCTTGAATTCTTAACATCAATGAATTAATTACTTTATTCTTTTTTACAATAAAGGCGCTATGTGCCAAATGGATATATGTTCGACATGGCTGTCCTCCATATCACCCCGAATGCAAGTATGTCATTTGCAATAATTTGCATGCCAGGATTCAATGTTGAAAGAAAGCTGATGATCATCAACACAAGAGAAGGCACAGTCAACGGATGGGATACGAATGAAATTAAGGCTACTAATAAAATGAAATGGACTACTCTCCAAGCTACACTAGACAATAGTGGTAATGTGACTTCAGACGATTTTTACATAGATCTACTTTACAATCAAACACTTTGTCAGGGGGATAGTGGCAGCGCTTTCATTGCAGATTGTAGTAAACTAAACAAAACCTGTCTATATGGCATCGTGAGTTCGTCTCGAGGGTCAGATTCGGTTTGCGCGAATGATGTTAAAATCGTGAGCGCTGTACATAGAAATACTATTGATTTCGTAAGTCAATTTGTAGAAGAGCGCTGTAATACTTGTGACCAATTGGAATCTAATTAATCTCAAATACTAAAATCTACTATAGTAATACTACAATATAAATTGAAATTTTTAATTTTATGTTAAATAAATGAAATCAGTTGTAATCTATAATTAAGATTTACTGGCAAGTAAAAATGTATTTGCTTGGACTTTATTAAGTTTATTGAATACCATTATCATATCACGAAATGATTTCATCCAATAAAAATATCTCTTAATTAACTTCTGTGTTTATAATCCGATTGTAAGTAAATTTACCGCAATCAATAAGATGGTGATTATTATTTCGTTATATCAAAAGCTTTCGAGCTTTAACAAGTAACAAGTAAAAAAGCTTCTGTCGAGTTTGCAGCCACCAGGGCAGCCACCAAAATATATTATTTTTCAAAAATATATATTTGGCATTATAAAAGTTATTCTTTAACAAGTAAGAAACCCGCTACAGTCATGTAAACTAACTGTGAGATACCCGCCACACACATTTACAGAATGGTAGGAAAAAAAGAGCGACCATCGAAAAATTATATTTTTCAAAAATATACTGAAAAATGTACTAAAAAATACCAAAAAATACCGAAATGAACTTTGTTCAAAATTATTAGCATGGTTGCGCCTTATTAGGTTTATTGGACACCATTATTATGTCACTTAGTTAGAAAGCAACTGAACAGGTTCAGCTGCACCTGACATGGGCACTAAAAGATGCAGCTGTAAAGGTATTCCAATATACAAATATTTCTTATCCAATTGTAAATAAATGCTTTAGATTGTGATTATTGTTCTGTGTTCTGTGTTTAAAATTATAATTGCATTTCGCTTTTTTCTATGTGCTAGGCCAAAAAGCTATGTGGACAATTTCTAGGAAACGATTATATAATAATAATAATATATATTACCACCAAATTTGATCACACTGACTCTTTTAGTTTGTAATATACAGACCTTCTTACAGACAGTCAGCAGCATATTGCTTATCGTCTCAGCTGTTAACAAGAATATATATAGTTTAGAGTGGAAGATGTCTCCATCTGCATGTTACATACATTTTCGGCAACCTGATCAACAATTGTTTGTAATGATGCTCCGTTGCGACTGGTTGTCATCACAGGGCATCACATTTCGAAATCGCTGGAATGATGAAATTAGTAAGTCGATCTTTAAAAGACACCAAACAAAGGAAACGGGATCAATGGCTATGAATACTTGGTCAAGATCTATATATCATCATCTCTGCCTGACAAACCCTGACGTCCCTGTTGTGATGCAACTCATGACTTCGCTGAGTATCTTGACGATTGCCGCAAGTCCCAATCCCTTGAGTATAGCGTAAAACGAAGTAAACATTGTGACTGCAGGGCTTCTACTACTCTGGACGTTGGATGACTATTTCTGACCAATGCCAGACGCGATGGCAGCTTAATTCAGCACCAATTGGTTAATTGGATAGGGAGACATATCCACGTTCAAAAGCAACTGCTCCCGTGTCCTTGCCGCTGCACAAGATGTTAAATTACTGCCTTAAAGTTGTTCCTTACCACTGCTACGTACCACAAAAGTAGACCATTCGTAATACAGATGGCGAGCAAGCATTACGTCAGTGCCTGACAGTCATTGTTGGAACTACAAGTGTATAGTGGATACTGACTAATTACTAACTTTTTATAATAAATCTAAGATATTGATTACATCCCATATTATCAAAAACAAAAATAAAATTAATGCATAGATATTACTGCTATATTTCCAGAAAACAACTTGCAATATATGAGGTTAATATCAAAATTCTTTACATTTGTTTTCTTGCTTACATTCAATCAAATTTATTAAATTTATATTGTAGTTTCGATATGGTAGATACTAGTTTTCTAGATTAATTCTAATCCAATTGGTCACAAGTATTAGAGCGCTCTTCTACAAATTGACTTACGAAATCAATAGCATTTGTATGTACAGCGCTCACGATTTTAACATCGAACGCGCAAACCAAATCTGACCCTCGAGACGAAGTCACGATACCATATAGACAGGTTTTATTTAGTTTACTACAATCTGCAATGAAAGCGCTGCCACTATCCCCCCGACAAAGTGTTTGCTTATGATGTAGATTTATGTAAAACTCGTTTGAAGTCACATTATCATTATTGTCTAGTGTAGCTTGAGCAGTAGTCCATTTCATTTCATTAGTAGCATTCATTGCATTCGTGTCCCATCCGTTGACTGTGCCTTCTCTTGTGTTGATGATCATCAGCTTTCTTTCAACATTGAATCCTGGCATGCAAATTATTGCAAATGACATACTTGCATTCGGGGTGATATGGAGGACAGCCATGTCGAACATATATCCATTTGGCACATAGCGCCTTTATTGTAAAAAAGAATAAAGTAATTAATTCATTGATGTTAAGAATTCAAGAACTTACTCATTTTTTCTTAGCTCCTTAACTGACCAACCATAGTCATTGCCTACAAGACTGCCCGAACTAGTTACGGGTCCCACCCGGAACAAATGTGGATCATAATCATGAATAATACTATCCTTTTCGTAAGAAACGCAATGAGCAGCAGTCAAGACGATATTATGCCGTACTAGTACACCAGCACAAATGTACTCAAAGACGGACTCGGAATTATTTTTCTTGAAATAAATGGCAACTGACCATGGTGTATATGAAGTTTTTGTTCTGAACGCATTTCTCGTTAGAGCTGTAGACGTATCGTCATTGCCGCAGTTCATTGTACAGTAACTTTTTTTTTCAATATTGTTAATATTATGCCAAGTTCCATTTTCCAAACACTTATACTTTAATTGAGTGTCACTTTCTATGACTTTTTCTGAATATCCAACTTCGCATGTAAATGTGACTATGGTACCAGGTGGCAATCCTTTTGGCTGATCACAACTTTTTGTTGTTGTATTCCACATGCAATGTGGCTTCAACGTATCTTGGCAATACAATTCTTTTGAATTGCACATCTCTATATGAAATTGATTATCCAAAAAAATACAATGTTATAAGTTTTTTGGTAAAGCAAATCTCTTGGAAATTACTTACTCACACATATTGGATCTTCGTATTTACTGTAAGAGTTCCATGCCCTGTCTTGGCAATTTAATTTAAGACCACGCATATCAATTGGATATAAAACATATTTCGAAGCACAGACAAACTTAACACGCATGTCATTGATGGGTGGTTGCACAATTGTACAATTCGTGTCATAATCATCTGGACAATGATAAATCCTCAGATGATCTTGATACTTTTCATAAGTGTCTATTCGGCATCCATTGACACCGTTAGTATTTGGATCAGTATTGATCCACTTGGGTTTACACTCTGGCAACTTGTGTTGCCATTGTCCCGTAATATTACACACATTCCACTTATTGCCAGTAAAATCAGTACTATTAGAACTATCATAGCACTCGAAACCAGCTGGTCCATTAGCAAAAACAAATCGTGATGCATTATTGGAGTAGAATTGTGTGTCTTTTGTAAATTTCAAGCCAACTTCACTGGGCTCATTACAAGTAACTGGCAACTTTGGTGTCCATCCTTCAACCTCATTGCAAAGGATCGGCAATTCGTCAGAGCCATCGATGCAATCATATTTGTTATTGCACGCGAGACTCTTATCAATGCATTTTCCATTAGCACACTGGAAATACTCATAATTACACTCCTCCATGCACATCTCAATAGACTCGTCGCGACCATTCAAGCAATCGAGATGTCCATCGCATTTCTTAGATTTGGAAATACACTGATCGCCTGTGCAATTAAGAGAGCTACAAATAAAATTTTCGATTAACACAAATTGTTACTCAATTATTCACATAACTAAATCAGAATAAACAAAAACAAGTAAGGAAGCTACTGTTGAGTGTGCTCGACTGTGAGATACCAGCCACCCAATTTCGCCATCGAAATATTATATTTTTAAAAAATACACTAAAAAATATACAAAAACAAGTAAGAAAGCTACTGTCGAGTGTGCTCGACAGTGAGATACCCGATTTCACCATCGAAATATTTTTTTTTAAATATACTGAAAAATTATATGTATACCAAAAATTTTTTTTTCGAAATTATTAGCTTTGCGGCACTTTAGTAGGTTTATTGAACACCTTTATTATGTCACGGAGTGTCATAGCAACTAACTAGGTGCAGCTGCATGTGGTAACGCCTTATAAAAGTATTTTCTTAATAACTTCTGTGTTTTTTATCGGATTATAACCAAATTTTCAGAGATCGTTAAGATGGCGATTAGTATTGTGCGTACGAAAATTGAATTACGCTTGAAATTCGTTTTTTTCGATTTACGGGGGCGGAAGGGGGCGTGGCCAAAATCTTAAACAAACTTGATCTGCATGCAACAATAAGACACACTGACTCGAAAAATTTGTTGCTCTATCTCTTATAGTCTCTAAGATCTAGGTGTTCATACGGACAGACAGACGGACAGACGGACATGGCTATATCGTCTCGGCTGTTGACGCTGATCAAGAATATATATACTTTATGGGGTTGGAGATGCTTCTTTCTGCCAGTTACATACATTTTCGGTCGGCACAAAGCCATAATACCCTTCTACCCTTTGGGTAGGCGAGTATAAAAATACACTAAAAATATACCAAAATAATATACCAACATTTTCTTTGTTCGAAACTATTAGCTTTGTGGCACTTTAGTTGGTTTATTGAACACCATTATTATGTCTCGGAGTGACATAGCAATTAACTAAAGTGACGCCAAGCTAATAATTTCGAACAAAGAAAATGTTAGTATATTTTTTCAGTATATTTTTGAAAAATTTAATATTTCGATGCTAAAATTGGGTGGCGGGTATCTCACAGTCGAGCGAACTCGACAGTAGCTTTCTTACTTGTTTTGATTTTGATTCACTGCACCTCAGTGGTATTCAATAAACCTAATAAAGTTCAGCAATTCTAGTAATTTTAATCTTTGTATATTTCGGAAAAATTCTCGATTCTAATTCTAAATGTAAAGTGGATGTAGAAAAATAATCTAGCATATGTTACAAAAAGAAATACAAGGACAATGAAATGCAAAAAATTGGAATTTGTTTAAAAATATTAGCAGCTACACGGCTCCGATGAGTCATAATAAATATAAATCTTTTTCTTCAATATTCAAGATTGTGTTGGGCTAACAGATGAAGCGCCATCAGAGTAAGTCGCATTGTAAAAGATCAAGCATACGAGTAGTTTGAAAATTGTATAAATGAAAAATCGACATCTCAATTTACAATTCATATTGTTCTTTAAAAGATAAGACGGTTTTTCAAGATAATATTATTATTAATTATTGCAGAATAAACAATATACGAGGGTCGTTTGATAAGTCCGTGACTTTTTGAATAAAATATATTTTTTTCGTCAAAGAAGCGTTTTATTTCTCAACATAATCTCCTTTTAGCTCTATACATTTAGTCCAGCGTTTTTCCAATTTTTTTATTCCTTCCAAATAATAGGTTTTCTCAAGGCCCTCAAAATAGTCGTTTGTTTCTGTGATGACCTCTTCATTTGACCCGAATCTCTTACCGCCGAGCCATTTCTTCATGTTTGGAAACAAAAAATAGTCACAGGGGGCTAAATCTGGAGAATATGCTGGATGGGGTAGCAGTTCGTAGCCCAATTTATGAAATTTTGCCATGCTGACTACACACGTGTGCACCCGTGCATTGTCCTGATGGAACAGCACTTTTTTTTCGCCAAATGCGGTCGTTTCTGCTTCAAATCAATATCGAATCTGTCCAAAAGCTCTGAATAATATTCGCCGGTGATCGTTTTACCCTTTTCAAGGTAATCGATGTGAATGATACCTTGTGCATCCCAAAAAACTGTGGCCATGACCTTGTTGGCCGACAGACCCACCTTGGCCTTCTTTGGTGCACGTTCACCCGGAGAAACCCACTGTCTTGATTGTTCTTTGGTCTCTGGTGTGGTGTGGTGGATCCATGTTTCGTCTACGGTAACGAAACGGCGCAAAAATTCGTTTGGATTGCGGTTGAACATCGCCAAACACTCCTTTGAAATGGTCACACGGTTGCGCTTATGGTCGTGTGTGAGCAATCGCGGCACCCATCGCGCGGAAAGCTTTTTCATGTCCAAATATTCATGTAAAATGTGATGTACCCGTTCAGTTGAGATACCTACAGCCTCAGCTACCTCACGCACTTTCATTCTCCGATCATCCAATATCATTCCATGGATTTTGTCGACGATTTCTGGCATGACGACCTCTTTTGGGCGACCTGAACGTTCGGCATCACTTGTACTGGTACGACCACAACGGAACTCAGTAAACCATTTCTTAACCATTGAAATTGATGGTGCAGAGTCCCCATAATATTTATCAAGTCTTTCCTTGGTTTCGGTGATGGATTTTTTACGCAAAAAATAATGCTTAATTAGCACACGAAATTCACTTTTTTCCATTTTCGTTAAAATTCACGAGATCGTCTGCTTTCAATGCCTATAAAACGCAAACCAAAAAACGCAGCTTTCTCAAAATTTTACAGTCAGCAGTTAATCGATAACTGCTGACAGGAGCAGTGTTGTATTTAGAGCAGGTGCGCGGCAAATACAAAAAGTCACGGACTTATCAAACGACCCTCGTAAAAGTAAAATATAATTTGCCATTACCACTATAAGTGGATCAGCTAAACGGACTTGAAGATGCAACAATTATTAGTTTGATCGAATCGAAAAATTTTTTCACGTTCCAGAAGCTGTATCGATAAAAAAATTTATATTATTGGTTAGATAAAGTATCAATCAGTTCTCGAAGGTACCCTTCGGTTATCAAATTCCCCATTAACGCTATATTTAGAGTGCTATCATTATAGCAATCTTTTTAACTTATGTTGTTGTCGTCATTATTCCATCTAAGAGCGATAAGAATATCTTAATAAACTGAAATAGTTATGGCAAATTGTAAAGTTAATAGATAAGATGTATATAATTTTAGCGAAGTACAAATTATTCTAAACTTATATTTAATACAAAACATTAAAATAAATATATACACTTTTAAATATAATCCCCACATTTATTTAAACAATCATTTTTCTACCTAACCACACAACTTAATCTAGATGAACATAAAAGATTAAAAATCTAATGGACCACAGGATGCTTAGGTACACATTTGTAAAGAAATGTCAATAATTCAGTGTGCGGCAAACACGGTGATTTATAGATTAATTCGCATCGTTGATATTTCAACAATAATATATCGTTCTCTGGGTAGACCCAGTGGGTGGTTCCTGCGAAATCTTGTCTTTCTAGGCTTACGCGTCAAGCGCCTGCCTCTGTATTGCAGTGACACCAAACGCGTTTCGGGTATCTCACAGCCAAGCAAATTTGACAGTAACTTTCTTACAATTGGTTACATTTAATAAAAAATTAAATTTGAACATACTCTTTGCATCCCCTCTCGATTATTTGTTCTAGTCTCTGGTCTTCGAAGCAGAGGTTAGGCGACTCGTCAGATTGATCATCGCAGTCGGGATTCATATTGCACTTGTTAATCGCTTCGATGTCAGCTCCATTTGCACAGTAGAAAGAGTTGTCGATTTCGAAACCACGTGGTGTTTTACAAGAAGCAAATGATTCATCGCTGCCATGCAGGCAATCCTTTTTTCCATCGCAAATTGAACTATAATAATAGAGGCAGCCTCCATTTTCTAAGCATTTAAAAGCACAATCCCTTTTACAAAATACTGCTTTCATTATAACCAAAATCAACACGAAAAATTTCCACTTCAACATATTTTCAATATACTTGATCAACGTCCCGATTCATACTGTTCGTTTTTGTTTCTCGAACAATATTTTATAGTACAGGAGATGCGAAGAAAACTGAGAAATTCGCAGAGTAAACCAGATAAGTCACTTAAATACGAGTATATACTATATAAGTATTATAAGTTATTATTTTTTATCGCATTTTCTTAAAAGAAAAAGCGTATAAGGGTATTATAGCTTTGTGCCAAACGAAAATGAATGCAACAGGCAGAACAAGGCACCTCCGATCCCATAACGTAGATATATTCTTGGTCAGCGTCAACAGCCGAGACAATATAAATGCAAGAATAGAAAAAAAGAATTGCAATAAAATTTTTCTAATCTTTGGTACACACAAGTATACTCAACATCCTAATAAAATTTAAAGATTCAGTAAATGTCCACCAAAAACAGAACAGTTGTGGTTTAAGAAAAACTTTTTTTTTATAGAAATTAGGTGCAGCTGCACCTGTTTAGTTGCGATGTTACTAAATGATTTTATAATAACAGACGCAGGCCCACTATTGTATTCAGTCAAAATGCTAGTATACCCGTATACTTTATGGCTACCGGGTGTGTACTTATAATAATTTTAAGTTGATACCAAGCCGAAGATGACTGTATTGCACTTGGATGCAATCTGTCATGGAAAAGCCCACACAGTATTCCATTACAGATAGTGTATTTCCCAAAAATAGACATACTTGCTGACCATGTCGCAATCAAGAGCCTCCAACGAACAAAAAAATCGGCTTGTACTGTTCGCGTTTAATTAAAATTAATACATTTCTATAATTATGATCATTATAAATATATTTAGCCCAACAAGTGCACTGGTGCCCTCAATATCTAATACGCTGTCTGTGCACAGCTTTTGCCCAATATTCAAAATGAAACTTGAGAACATGCGAATACCTAAAAAGATTGTTGCCATTTCTTGAAAGTCAATCTGAAGATGGTTTATATAATAGCTAATCGTCGTTTCACCTGTAAATGATAGAAGTTTAGTTTAGTTTTATTTTTTTTTTCGATAATAGTAAAATGAGAATAAAATACCAATGCGTGCTTAAGTATAGTAACAGTTTTTTTTTTCAAGTTTCCTTACTTAAATCTTATTTACATTCAATTAATGAAAATAATACTATTGCACATAATCTCAATAATTTGTGCTTGCAGTCGACCATACAGTCTTACATCATACTTTCTCCAATTGAAATGGAAAGCACTGGGCCCAAGTAGAGAGAGAGAGGGAAGAAAAGTGGATGGAGAAAATAAAAATAAAGCTCAACTTACTAATATTTGCCATGTTCTGAACTACAGATTCCATGCCGACAATATGGGCGTATGGGTGCAAATCGAAATGAACTTTTCACACAAACGGAAAATTGGAATGCGGCTTAAGTGTTTTACCGACCTTTCGAAAAGGAATAAGTGCGGCAAGGTTAAGGAGCACTAGTTACGCTTGACAACACTAAATATTTCTACTGCTAATTTGTAATTAATTAGTTATATGGTTTTAATTTAAAAAAATATATATACATAATTTTTTTTATTTTATTTAGACAATCCTAAGTTATTAACAACCATTCTAATGATCCCAGTGCGACAGTAGGTTTCCTGGTTAACAGATTATTTATGAGCAAGTTTAAAAAGTGGATTTTTCCGTAGATAACCGCAGCTAACCGATCTCATCGCCCGAATCTGAATCAGACGCAGTACAGTCATGCAACTGCCAAATTCTCGTTATACATAAGTATATACATAAGTAAATTATGCACGGGTCAACAGCCTTCGCCCAGATAACATTTCTTCCTTTAAAATATGAAAGAGAATTTTTAAAATAATTGTTGAATAATATCTGTGCAACCACAATAATAATATATCATTATTTTTAAACTGTTTGAAGTATAGCTTGAATCGTTTAGTTTTATTATTTTTGGGCAGATATTATGCAATTATTTTCAATTAGAACAAGAATGTCAAGTTTGCTCGACTGTGAGATACCCACCACCCAATTTTACTGAATAGAAGAATAATAAAGAGCGACCATTGAAATATTATATTATTTAAAAATATACTGAAAAATATATACTAAAACAAGTAAGAAAGCTACAGTCGAGTTTGCTCGACTGTGAGATACCCGCCACCCAATTTTACCATCAAAATATTATATTTTTCAAAATATACTGAAAAATACTAAAAAAATATATACTAAAAAATACCAAAATAATATATCAACATTTTCTTTGTTAGTTGGTTTATTGAACACCATTATTATGCCGCGGAGTGTCATAGCAACTAGCTAGCTGCAGCTGCACGTGGTAACGCCTTATAAAAGTAATCTCTTAATAACTTCTGTGTTTTTTATCCGATTGTAACCAAATCGCAGAGATCATTAAGATGATGATTAGTATTGTGCGTACCAAAATTGAACGTTCTAGGTTTAAAACGACGCTTGCAATTCAGTTTTTTTCAATTTGCATGGGCGGAAAGGGGCGTGGCCAAAATCAAAAACAAACTTGATCTGCGTGCAACAATAAGACATAGTGTCGCGAAAAGTTTGTTGCTCCATCTCTTATAGTCTCTGAGATCTAGAGGTTCATACGGACAGACGGACATGGCTATATCGTCTCGGCTGTTGACGCTGATCAAGAATATATATACTTTATGGGGTCGGAGATGCTTCCTTCTGCCTGTTACATACATTTTCGGTCGGCACAAAGCCATAATACCCTTCTACCCTTTGGGTAGGCGGGTAAAAATACACCAAAAATATACCGAAATTAATTTTGTTCTAAATGATTAGCTTGATAGCACTTCATTATGTTTATTGAACACCATTATTAGGTCATGGATTTAATAAAAATCATGACCTATAGGGGCGTGGCCAACATCAAAAATAAACTTGATCTGTCCACCAAGTTTGTATATATTGTCTCCAAATTTGGTAGCTCTAGCTTTTATAGTCTCTGTGATCTCGATGTTCATACAGACAGACGGAGCGACAGACAGGGCTATATCGACTCGGCTGTTGATGCTGATCAAGAATACATATATATACTTTATGGGGTCGCAGACGCCTCCTTCTGACTGTTACTCACATTCGGACAAAAGCAAAAGGTCATGATTTTTTTAAAATCCATGACCTAAAAATATACTACAAATATACTTCAAAAATAGGTCGAAACTAACTGCCGAAACTAACTGCTTTGTAGCACTTAATTTATTGAACACCATTATTATGTCAATAAATGACATAGCAACTGAACAGGTGCAGTTGCACCTGTATCAAACTTGATCTGCGTGCAAAAGTAAGGCATACTATCCCGAAAATTTTGTTGCTGCCTACGCAAATGGTTGCGTTGGATTGACTGTTGACAGATGGTATCTCATTTGCAATCAAACGCCTGTAAATTCCTATAGAAGATTAAACAATAACAATAAGAAAATAATTTGAAATATATTAATTAGATCAATTTTGTATGGTTTTTTTATAAATATTTAATTATTATTATTATTATTAATAATATTATTATTATAATATAATATTATTAAAATTAAATTATCTGAAAGAAATCCACATTTACACATATGTACGAATATATTAAGAAAATATGATAGATGTAGATTAGATAAGAGGTATATGTAAAAATTCCAAGCAGAAGGTATCCAAATACAGTAATCAGTATCCAAATTGATACAATAATTGTAAATATGATTGTGAGACCCTTTCTGGATTTGCTGAACATCATATTAACCGTAATTAAACTTCCAGTAATTAAAGTAAATCTAGCTCTATTTAACTAGATTCACTTCGAAAAATAAAAAAACCAATGTTAAATGAAATGTATTAATTTTTGAGAAAACTATATCGTTACATGCAATAAAAATTCCTCTTTTAACTAAATTGGCTTGACTTAGTCAATCATGAAGTTCGAGAACACAATCACGAGTTATCCAAATTGCGTTTGTTATTCGAGTTTGGCTTTATTGTTAGTGCTTTCATGTGGCATTTACCGGACTTGGTAGCAGGACAATGACAACAGCAATGACGGCAAGCAAAAGCTAAGAGTAAGATTAAGGTTTTGGTTGTGGTTCTGTTTCAGTTTTTGGTGCTAGCTCTGATTTTGGCTGCGGGCTCTTGTTTGGTAGATGATTACATCAAGCATTTGTCCAACAATTATTGCAGGGAGAAGAAACGTCAGTATAATGCGCTTTGTTTAATGCCATTTGCCACGTTGTTTCATTTACAGACCAAACCCGCTACCCTAAAGCATGAAATATTTTTTAAGTGTCCTGATGGCTTCGGTTCGAACTTGTCTGCATACTCTGTAGAGATCAGAAATGTGGGTCGAGAGGCCTACTTTAACCTTAATAGCTGCTCACCAGCTACCGACCCTATGTTCAGTGCAAACCCTTCCATTTTCTAAGGCAAAACGGAACGTGGGCTCAACAAGAGGTAATAGTCCAGAACTGAAACGTATATCGTAACTGTCGGTAATTTCGCTTCAACTTCATCCACTGCATTGCAGCTATAAATTTGTGCAAAGTTTGAGTAATTAGGAATAAACATATTGAGCATCCACTGCTCAATGCAGCACCAGTAACAAGTACAACAACGATATTGTAGCCGTCAACAAAATACATGGTTTTGCATGTTTAAACCAAATAATAATAAAGAAGACCATTTCTGTTTGTCTGTTTCTCATTTTGTTTCCCGATATTCTTCGGACATTTGTTAGAATTTATTGTAAATAAATAAAGCTCAAGGCAACGGTTGGTTAAAATGCAGAAATATTTAAAACGAAGGAAGTTAAATTAGCAAAAGGGCAGTCTATTTTAGGAATGTATGAGTAAAATAAATTGGTTTTTAAAAAATAGACACAAATTATTCCAACATTTTTAAAGTGTGTATTGCGTTGCGCGCATGTTCATTTTGAGATGCTGTCAAAGAGATTAAATCGAATCGAACTGTTTAATCGGATAATCAATGACTCCCTCCCATTGAATTTCCTATGCGGCGGTTGTGGCATGTACTCGTACATAATTTCAATGCAGCTTGACGCTCTGCTGACATTTATTGCTGTTAATAAATTTGCAATTAGCGCATTTCGTTTGCTGCTCGAAGCTCCAGGGATCAGTTGTCCGATAGCTGTTGGACGTCAACATGGGCTTTGGATGTGCGTGTGCCAATATTCTAATTGTAATTGCATTTGTGAAAAGAATATCCATTGAATTCCAATAAGCAAACTTGTCCACAGTTTCCCCTACACCCAAGCTGAGTAAAAGTGTGTGTTTTAGAGAGTGAGCGAGAGAGATATTGCTGTAGTTAATGAATACTTAAGTGACGTTTGCATTTAAAGCTGATGGAATTTTCATGCTTCGAGCGAAAAACAAATAGACAACCATCAGCCAGATAGAGTTTTCTGTGCAATTGTCATAACAGTTTGGGCAAGCAAGCATTATCATTTCCGCATTAAAAAATAATCGTACACTTGAAGACACAAGCAAATGCAAATTAATTGATTTTGCAATAAATTTTATATTATAGCTAATTAATGTGCATTTGCAATAGTAGTTTAATTATTTTACTTAATCAGCAGACTGAAATTCAATATGGCAGTAACTTAGTTTTGTTTGCTGCCAATCACAATAAAATACAAATGGTCTTGTAATAGTATTTTCTAATTAATCCACAATTGATTTCAAATCTTATTACAATTAGGCGTTCACAACAGTATTCGCTTTTTATGCGATTTACGGGGGCGTGGCAAAAATCTAAAGGCCGGTTTTAGATTTTCGCAACGCCCCAGTAAATCGAAAAAAACGAATTTCAACCGTCATTTTAAGCCTAGAACTTTCAATTTTGGCATGCATAATACAATGTATGTAACAGGCAGAAGGAAGCATCTCCGACCCCATAAAGTATATATATTCTTGATCAGCGTCAACAGAGGAAACGATATAGCCATGTCCATTTGTCCGTCCGTTTGGGTAGGCGGATATAAAAATTATATGGTACGAGTGTATTGATTAAATATATTATAGAAGATCCTTGGAAAACAATCGCTCTTTTCATCTTTTAAAACTGACTAGGCAAGCTTCAACATTTTAAGTCGGTAGCTAAGTACTTGTCTCTCGTTTAGAATTGCTTCAAAAGGCACTTAAGATTACAATACACGCTTTCGTCATTGTAAGCTATGTGCAGCCTTTCTTATCAACAGAACACACATGTTGGGGCTCTGAGCAATGAATTGCAAGGCAGCGGGAGAAGTAAGGTGGGGGACTTAAATGAATTGTCTGAGTGTTTCAAGACAGCTACGCAACAAAGCTGCTGCAGACCTCTAGTTCAATGACAGCTGTCAAAATCGGTCGTTGCAAGTCGTTTGACTGTCAACAATTTGCTTACTCGAAATGTGTGTATGTATGCGAGTATAGTACGTGCATGAAGGTTTTGCTGTCGGGATTCGGGGTGAAGCTAACTGCATGTGCAAGTGGCCACTTTTACTATCGAGGATAGTAATTAAACTATTTGGTGTAATCAAAAAGTATTATATTAATGTATCAGAATATCTTATGTTAAAATGGGTTTTCCAAATATTGTGCAAGAATGTTACAAATTTAACAAAGTTAACAAATTGTTGGTGAATATAACGCCAAAAAAATTGTGTATTTATTACGTATTCATAAATACAAATTATACATTTGAGTATAGAGTTTGGGATCCATATAGACAGATAGGCTGACAAACACACCAAACATGGCTTTATCGCTTCGGCTGAGACAACACTGTATAAAATATACTATATGTATTTTATGTTATCGAAAACAACTTATTTTTATACCCGCCTGCCCAAAGGGTAGAAGGGTATTATAACTTTGTGCCCACCGAAAATGTATGTAACAGGCAGAAGGAAGCATCTCTGACCCCATAATGTATATATATTATTGATCAGCGTCAACAGCCGAGACGATATAGCCATGTCCGTCTGTCCGTCCGTATGAACACTTATATCTTAGAGACTACAAGTGACAAAGCAACCAATTTTTCGGGATAGTGTGTCTTATTGTTGCAGACTGGTCAAGGTTGTTTTAGAGTTTGGCCACGCCGCCTTCGGCCCCCGTAAGTCGAAAAAAGCCGAATTCCAATCGTCATGTTAAAGCTAGAAGGTTTAGTTTTGGCACACACAATTCTAATCATCATCCTAATGATCTGTGGTTTGGTTACAGTCGGACAAAAAAAACAAAAATTAATAAAGAATTACTTTTATAAGGCGAACTCAGGTGCACCTGCACCTGTTCAGTTGGTATGTCACTCAGAGACATAATAATGGTGTTCAATAATTAATTATTTTTATCAAAGTTTATTTCGGTAAATTTTTTGGTATATTTTCAGTACAATTTTTATACCCGCCTACCCAAAGGGTAGAAGGGTATTATGGCTTTGTGCCGACCGAAAATGTATGTAACAGGCAGAAGGAAGCATCTCCGACCCCATAAAGTATATATATTCTTGATCAGCGTCAACAGCCGAGACGATATAGCCATGTCAGTCTGTCCGTCTGTCCGTATGAACACCTAAATCTCAGAGACTATAAGAGATAGAGCAACAAATTTTTCGCGACAGTATGTCTTATTGTTGCACGCAGATCAAGTTTGTTTTTGATTTTGGCCACGCCCCCTCCCGCCCCCGTAAATCGAATAAAACCGAATTGCAAGCGTCGTTTTAAACCTAGAACGTTCAATTTTGGTACGCACAATACTAATCACCATCTTAATGATCTCTGCGAATTTGGTTACAATCGGAAAAAACACACAGAAGTTATTAAGATATGACTTTTATAAGGCGTTACCACGTGCAACTGCTAGTGCTGCCTAGCTAGTTGCTATGACACTCCGCGACATAATAATGGTGTTCAATAAACCAACTAAAGTGCCGCCAAGCTAATAACTTCGAACAAAGAAAATTTTGATATATTATTTTGGTATTTTTAGTATATTTTTTTTTAGTATATTTTTATACTATTATATAAATATAATATTTTGATGGTAAAATTGGGTGGCGGGTATCTCACAGTCGAGCAAACTCGACTGTAGCTTTCTTACTTGTTTCAGTATATTTTTCAGAATATTTTTCAAAAATATAAATGTGGTGGCTTTTATTTATTCTTCCAGCCAGTAAAATTTGGTGGCGCGTATCTCATAGTCGAACAAACTCGACAGTTACTTTCTTACTTGTTTTAAATTGCATTCCGTCAAAATCGCACTCGACTTATTCTTATAGTAAATACAAATATCATTCCAGAGAGATTTAACATGGGTTGCCAATGTTTTAAGATCGCTTCCTGATATCTATGCTTTACTTTCTGCTTAAAAACAAAGCGAAAACTTAATACTGGGACACATAAGGTGCAATGTTCCCAAGGCTCATAAATTAGAATTAGCCTGAGCACCGAGTGAAAGTAGAGCTTTCAACATATACGATATAGTTGTAAAGGAAGTATTAAATGAAATGTTGTGATATCAGATTATTAAAATTACAGATAAATAAGCATATAAGAAAAGACCATTGACCTAGCAAAAAAATAAGCAAATAATTAATTTTAGAAAATGAAAACAATTCCTTCAGAATTCCCATATGCATATATTTTTATATATAATATTTGAGAGTGTTTATTTTGATGTATCCGCAACTATAAAAATTGTGTGATACTTTTTCCTGAACTTTGACCACCGTATGCTCACTTGTTAGGTGTGGTCTAAAAAAGAATTGGAATCTGGTGCATAACCGTCTGCACGCCATTTTCCTATGCAAATCAACGAATATTTAAATAATCCTTAGAACCCATTTTGCCATGACGCCATTGCAAAATGCAAATTGAATGGATGCTATTGCTGACGCTGACTTTAATATGGAATCGTTGTGGCAATCTGCTGCCCCTTTAAATTGGTATGCGGAACGTTGGGCAGGGAACCAGTTTAACAGCAAAACAAATTATACTGCAAATAGACAACATTAATATACATTTGGGTGGAAGGATGATGCTGGCGTTTCGATGGGAAGGGAGTTATGGTGGCAAGAAAAATTGGCATCAAATATTTCACGCTAGCATTTTAATTTTTCCCACGTGCCACTTCTAATACTGCAGACATAGCACACCGACTCCCACACACATTCACATTGAAGGTGGCAGCTTCTAGGCAACGACAAATTTATCTTAATTTAGAAACCGTTGCAACCAAGCCAGGACAGGACAGGCAAACCACCTGGTTGACTCTTCCTTATGAGCGAAGCCACTAACGGCGCATCCTACTCAGACAGGCGCTGTATATGAATCTGAATACTTCACGTGTCCTTGGCATGCCTCCAATGCGTTGCCTCATACCAAGGTAATGGCTTCTTCGATAGTCCTCGCTGCCGCTGCCACCAGGCAACTGAAGTGAGTTTACCTGAAATTCGTCTCATGTGTGTATTAACACACATACAAGTTTACATACATATTCCATATGCCCAAATTCAGGGTCTTAGCTACATTAGGGCATAGGGCATACACATCAGTCAGATCTAGAGTTTGTGGTCGTGTCCGTCGCAGGCTGACGCTCATTTCATACCCCAAAATGAGCTGCAGTATTTGAAAATTATATACGCCGTATATGATTGGCCTTGCACTGCAGATGCTATGGTACAGGGCAAGAAAGTAATTCACAATTTGCTAGATTCTGATATTCGACGAGTAACGGAGCAGGTGCCAGTTTTGAACTCTCAACTCCTGTGGTGATAGACTGGCTTTGACTGGGGTCTGAGGTGTGGCACACTTTGATTGATTGCATTGATTTTAGCGCTCGATTTGTGGTTGACTCTACTAAAATAATGCAAGCAAGAACACATGTGCGGAGCTAAGCTGAACTGTTATGCGGCTAATTAGCGAGTAATTGGCAATGCAGCTGGGCGAATACTTGAATAGTATTTGGGCATGCTTACATTTAAAGAAATCACATATTTCTTTGGGATATATTTTTTGCTCTTGGTATTTGTTTTCTAAATGTCAATAAATAGCAACATAGATTGATTCACAGTTTAGATTTATCAAAATAAATTTGATTATAGTTTATCTTGATAACACATTATTATTTGCAATAGAAATAGCAGTTGATTATTAAATAGCTCAAAACATTTGGTAAGGCTTGAAAATTTTTTTTTTTTTACCTAAAATGTTTTTGCTCGCTAAATGTATTTAATTAACTTTTACAAGCTATACTACAAAACATGTATTATGAATCAGAATTAAATTAAGCGGAAGCCAAAAAGTTTGTATTCATGTATAAGTTTCTTTTTAATTCAACATAGAAAAGGTGTTGCCACCAATTGATGACTGGCAAATTAATTGAGTGGCAGCTTGGGTAATATGTAAAACGGGAACCATCAACAACCAGTGGTGACAAGCTCACGTATATCCTGTAAAGACTGACTTTAATTGATAACTAAAACCTTTAAATTATCAAAAAAAGTATCTTAATAAATATTCATAAAGTTATAAATTAAAATTAAGCTTAAACAAGAGTTTCAAATACCTTTATTTTTTCATTATATTTTTTGACTTAGGGTAGCTATAAGTTGATGATAACGCAATAATTTGTTTTGACCATTTTTCATGTTCCTGTTTTAAAGTCGAGCGACAACTTTTTTGCTTTGCCTGGAAACTTTGTTGTAATTAACTTCAGTGATAAATATTTGTCGGGCTTCAGTTATGACTCAATGGTGGGTCTGAGGCAGCCATTTTAGGGGGTCGGAGGGGGGATGTTGCGGAGCGTCACTTAATAAAATATTAAATTAGTTTGTTATTATGCTAAATTTTGTCAGTTTGACAGATTACATGATGACTACACCCCACAACAACTAGTGAAATATCAGCGCTTTCGTTTGTGAAATTTGTTAGCAATTGTTTAACAAGCGAATAACGTTACTACGCAACCAGCTGTCACTCGTCAGTTGCTTCAGTTTTCGCAGTTGCAAAGACACGCAATGCATTGGCATTTTCAGCCCTCACTTTTGGTCTGAATACCCAATCTATGTACACAGTTCTTGTCAAAGTTGCCTACAAAAACACAAACGAGGCACGCAGCAAAACAAGTGTTGGGGCTGAGATGTGGACTGTGGCTAGGGCATCCTTGGCAGAGGTAAATACTCTTAAGCTTGTTATATAATCCGCTGGCAGCTAACAAATGTGCACACATCCGTATTCCGAGCGCTGTAGTCGTTCCCATGGCCACAGCCACAGCCATGGCTAAAGCCATTGACAGAGCCAAACGCCACAGAAGCCCGTACCCAATCTGATGCAAACAATCCTGAACTCAACTCAGCTCACCTCGACGGAACTCATCCCGACACGCTGCATGCAAACATACGCATTGCAGTTGGCCAAATGTGTTAAGCACACAGAATTTCTGCTCCATTGCTGTCACCTGGCTATAACTCTATCAGTGTTATCTATGCCACAATTGGAGGACAGTCCACTTGGGTTGATGCTGGTGCCCTGTGAAAATTGCTTAGTGGAGGCAAACAAATTAATCAAAATCAACTCAAAGCTGTGAGAGTTAATGGGCCTCTAACGTTGTTTCCCTAACCTAGCCCGTCTCAGACCCCGACTAGCCAATTTCTAACTAACTGCAGTTCTTTTTAGTTGCCAGCCGCATTTTACCTTTCAACAACGGTTCATCAATCGACCCGTCTTTCTGTTTAACCAACTGTTCGGAATCTAAGGCAAATCAATTGGCTTCGTTAGTCCAAGTCTAAACAAAACTGAGGTCGGTTCCGGTCAGTTTGGATCAGGTTACCGTGGACCGACAATAACTCATTCAATCTGGATGACCAGAAATCAGCAGAGACTTCGCTTCTTAGAAAGGAACATTTTGATTTGACTAAGCACTGAAAATGTCGGAGATAAATTAGATATATTGACGGCAACATTTGCTTATGATAAGAACTGTTTATATATTGTTCCTACCCCATTACTAAGTACAGACAACATCGCAATTAACATTTTCGAATCGCGGTTTTAGTTTCGTCTAACGATTGTTCATTTCCAGTATAAGAATAAGGTAGAGATATGTTCATAATTGGCCCTTGCTGACGTACTTTGGCCAGACGTTAGTTCGGCTAATACAAGCGTGGTGCTTCTGGCTTTCACAACGATGCGCTTTACCTGTTCCATCCTCCAGTACCATAAGCACTGGCAATAGAAGCGGCGGTTTGCGTTGCTGTTGCAAATGAAGAGCTGTGGCTTAGGTCAATGATTGTGCAGAATCGCGAGTGCTGCCGGCACTGCCAATTGCGGGTCGGCCCTTCATCTGCCCTCAGCTGGCTTCATCTGGCTTTACGTCAAGCGCCGAAACAGGAGCTGGGCGGTAAAATACACGCCCTACCTTGGGTTCGCCGAGAATGCGCACCACTTTTGTTAAAGGCACGGTAAAGCCTTTTGGC
This sequence comes from Drosophila pruinosa, assembly GCA_018150935.1. Classification (NCBI taxonomy): domain Eukaryota; kingdom Metazoa; phylum Arthropoda; class Insecta; order Diptera; family Drosophilidae; genus Drosophila; species Drosophila pruinosa. The sequence goes on along the minus strand of JAECWR010000094.1, from coordinate 8,830,128 downwards.
AACATTTCAAATTACCGGAATGTCGCCAACCTTTCGATTGTTGTGAGCTTTGCCACTGGGTTACAGCGCAGATCCCATGTCCTGTGCCCAGTGTACCATGGTCCAGGGGTAGAACGCGATCCACACGCTAATTGCCTTGTATGCCACAATTTTTGTGCTGCCTGCCTTTTGGCGACAAAGCACACAAGCTCTCTGTGGTCCATGGTAATAACTCAGATGATGATTTAACCTCCATGGAAATTGCATTTTTTGTGCCACATTTTTCATTAGTGCAACAGTTTAAATACTTTAATCGCCCACAATCAAATTTTAAGCAAAAACCACTATTCACTTTTATTGTGGTCTGACTGAATGTATACATAAGCATTGAGCATTTTTCTTATACGTTGTGCTCTTTGAAAAAGGGAAAAAGACTTTAAAGTGTTGAAGTTCTGTTGTAGCATATAAAAGGTGGCACACATTATAAGCTCTGAAATGCACACAAATAGTTTTATTTGTTGGCAGAACATACAATGGTATTTTTGAATCATGAATTAAAAAAAAGAATTACCTTTTGCGTTTCTCCGAATGTGCATAACAGGCAGAAGGAGACGTCTGCGATCGCATAAAGTATATATAGATATAGGCCTGTCTGTCTGTCCGTCTGTCTTCAACCCTACGGGGCGGCAAGTATAAACATACTATAGGATGAGCCCGAAAATACTAAATTTCATTTCCTTTTGTTCTTCGCTCCGTGCAGCCGTCTGTTCCCACAAGGACATGGATTTCTTAAACTATTTAGTATTTACAAAGATTCAATTTCTCATAGTCATAGCGAAATGGGCTGTTTCTGCACTATTTGAAAAATGGCGTGCATAGATTTATTGAATATTAAAAATATAAGACATAAAATATAATAATCATGGCAATACTTGATTATATCTATTTAATATACGAGCTTGCATTAAATTCCGAAGAATACATGTCTTTTAATCTACATACTTCTTTGAGTAAGCCATTAAGCCAGCATTAAATATGCAGGGTCCAAAGGCAACATCGCTCCTTGAATGTTATGAGATGCGTGTTTGCATAATGTGTGAAAGTGTCATCCATATGCCGCTTAATTAGCCAATTTAATAGTTTGCGATGTTGTTTATGAGTGTCGCGCACATGACGAAGCCGCTAAAGTTGACAAGAGGCGACTAGTTAAGTAGAGGGAAATTTCAAGAGAGTTGCGGGTGAATTGAAATGCATGTTGTCTTGCCTTAGACTACTCAAGTCAGTGACACGTATAAAAACACTCAGAAATTGCGTAGGGATTTGAGTTACCTTAGCGGAATTCTAATTAAGGGACAAATATAAAACCCAAGTGCCAATAATTTATTGTGTGTCATAACGATGGGATGGATGTCTTAGCTGAGGTCATAAAGTTTCCAATTAGTAAAGATGCAAAACACAAAAAGAAGAAACAAAACTGTTCTAATTAAAACGAACACAATTCAAAACATGTTAAAAAAAAAAGAAGACGAGAACGCCAAAGTGAAGGAAAAGAAAAACACATGCTTAGCAAAATGCAAACCAACCCAAAATCCAACCAAAAAAGTCGGACAAAATACACCAAAACAAAAGCAACAAATCAAATTGTCATACGACTGCCGTTCTGAAGGTATTTGGTTTAAGTCAACAGCAGCAAATAAGGAACAGAACGACAAGGTAATCCAAGGCGTTGTGATACACCTACTCACAAAAGTTGTCAGAACTTGCAAAATTAATTTTGAACTTTTGAATTTTGTTACAAGCAAATAATAAAGCAAAGCAAAAAAAACCAGAAACACCATAAACATTTTATAATAAACAAGTCGGCAATCAGAAACACTCATATTCTCTCAGTACTTTTCCCCAACTGTCGCTCCCGGTGACAAAATGTGTAACTGTGATGGTTTGTGTATGTTTACAATAACAAACACCAAAAAGACAAAGCAATATCAATTAAAATAGCAGCTTGACTTGGAAACTGATTCTAACTAGGCATTGATGCTTGCTATATTTGTTGCCATCGTTGTTGGTTCAACAACCGCAAGGAAAGAAACTTTACTGGCTGCAGAATGGAAAAGCTTCTGCTTTAGTTTCAAACAACCACCAAATTCATTCAAGTTTAAAGTTCCTGCCATAAGTTTAACTTGCTGGTGCAGACAGTTTTGATAGTTGGCAGCCAATTTGCCTGACATGTGGCTAAAATGCAGCCAAAATGTTGAAACACACTTTAGTGTGGCATGAAAATCACATGACTATCAATACGGACAATCTGCCGCATCCACATGGCCGACATACTTGGCGTATGCGCAACACGCATCAGACGTCTAAGTTACTATCTATATCTATATCTATATCTATATCTATATCTATATCTATATCTATATCTACATCTATATCTATATCTACATCTATATCTATATCTATATCTATATCTATATCTATATCTATATCTATATCTATATCTATATCTATATCTATATCTATATCTATATCTATATCTATATCTATATCTATATCTATATCTATATCTATATCTATATCTATATCTATATCTATATCTATATCTATATCTATATCTATATCTATATCTATATCTATATCTATATCTATATCTATATCTATATCTATATCTATATCTATATGTATATCTATATCTATGTCTATGTCATTGGTTGTTTTGTTATGTATTCAAATGACTTGGTGTTTTCGCTGTTGCAGCTGTTGTTTAGCTGTGTTTTGATTCTATGGGTACAAATTGTATACAGTAGCAGCTGAAACAGGGACACTGCGGTGGCAACAGCTAAATGAATCAAATCCATTTCCAGCTATTCATCAAATGTCAGCATATACACGAGCAATGTGCAACAGCAAGCAAATGCCTTACACTGCAACAGAAGAAATAACGCGAAGGCAACAAGAGCTGAAATGGTGGCTGTGTATGGCAGATTTAGCTATAGCTATGGCTGAAGAACCGGTGTAACCGTTTGGACCTGATGCACAGCAGGGTAAACTCGTTTTATAATTGAATTGATCCTATTATGTAGATGGAAACGGTTTTGCATTTCGTTTCGTCTCGTCCCTTTTCGTAAAATGGCGGACATTGTCGGGACTTGTAACTTCCGGCCGAGCTTAGAGTAAAGCTGCTGTTGCGTAAATATTAATTGAAAGGCAACTCTCCAAACTAAGGACTCCCGGCAAATGCTCGTGTTGCACTAGCTCCATCTCCTTCTGCTTCTGGTGCTCTTGTTATTGTTGTGTTCACCCGTTGGAAACTACAAGCTGGGTTTGAACTAAATAAATCGAATTTAGTGCTTATACTCTGTTCTGGCATTCGTTTTTAATTTCATTCTGGTCTAAAGTCAGGCAAAGCCAAACGGTTACCACGACCCGTGCAGATGTAAATGAATTCAGCTTCGCTCGCCGTATTTATTACTTAACAGAATTTTTGTTGTTAGTGATGGTGCAGCCTTTAGATTGGTTAAGAATGCATTTATACGTAGTCAGTCTTGTCACGTCCACATCCATCATACAATTACTCTAGGGATCAACAGCGTATTTTATTTATTCTCTACTTTATATCCAAAGCAGTTTAATTACAATCAGGTAATTTTATTAGCACTGTCAGATTATGGTTGCTAATTCATTTTTATAATTAAATGCTTAGCAAAATCAATAGAGATCCAATAAATGTTGCGCTCTGTGTAATTAAATAAACTAAGCTGAAGGGTTCCTCGTATAGAATATGATTTGATTTTTAGCCAGTCAGAAGAGTATTAAATTATAATATCTGGTAACCAAAAATTTATATAACAGACAGAAAGACCCCACAAATTATATATATTCTTGCCCAGAGTCAATAGCCGAACCGATACGGCCATTTGATTATTAAATTAAAACAGAATCTATTTTCACTAAGATTAGGCAAAATATTCTCAAAAAAAAGTCTTCAATTTATTTTCGAGTATGTATGTTAAACCATAAATTCAATATGCATGCCACATGATTTGATCAGCTATAAAAATGTTGCAGATTAACATGCAGCAATAGCTGGCAGTTGCTGCGGGTCCCATATGGGTGTTGCAGTTGCAAGTCTGTGTCACGTACTGGGGCAACTGTCCATATGCAAACCTATATCGATGAATTTACATACACATATTTCAAGCTGTTTGTGTGTGTATGTGTCTAGACAAAGCAGAGAGTTGCAGATGTATGTGGCATGGTTTTCATACGTTTCAACAATGTGGCACATAGGATAAATGCATAAATCATTGTTCGTATAGACGATGCGATAGAAAGCTTAAATGGATAAGCTCTTGTTGCTGTTGTTAGCTTTTCTTTGTTTATTTTAGTTGTGTGTGCTTGGTATCCGAAAATACATTCATAATGAAAAATATTTATACATGGATGCACATTGTATAAGAAGAACAGCCAAATTTATATACAAGTCAAAACAATGTATAGTCGTCTTTAGGTTAAATTGTTGCTTCAACTTCCATTCATAAAGCCAATGCAACATTTTATTGAAATCAATAACCACAATCAATTGCGACATAAAAATCGAATCTACACAAAATGAGGCGCAGGGAAGAGGGTAGTCTTTATTCGATTGGGAAGCGTCCAAGTATGAAAGGATCGTCGCTTGGCAGCTGCATCCGTAAAGTCCTGTTATTGGGGGATTTTGATGAATTACAAGTGTCTATGAGCTCATTGGTATGCAGTAGCGTTAGCGCTCCAAGTCAGCTGTCACTTGAAGGATGTGACAGGGTCAATTTTCGGACAACCAGGACCGTTTCAATACTCTTAATGCGGCTGATTCCCAATAGACACCTCTTATCTAGGGCAAGCTTGTATAAACTGTCTGTATTTACAGCATTAATATGCGAGGAATATGTAAGTAAGGTTTTATGTCTTAAAATCTAGATAGTATTATAAAGTAGACATATAGTATTTAAATCACCAATGCATGCAGAAATTTATAATTTTGCTAATATTGTTTTTATTTACCTTAGATTTAAAAATATATCGAGAAGCTATTGGTATTAACCTTTACAAATACTGACTGATTCTTGCAGTTTTGCAGAAGGGGAAAATCCTTTCATCACAGGAATCGGAGCTTTTACCACACTTGGTGTTAAGCTTAATTTGTCTTTGGTCAAACAAACACGCTCTAGGTCAAATGGAGGGAAAACGAGATGCATAGAGAAAAAAAGAGTAATAAATAGAGATATATGTACATGCCAACATATAAAGAAGAAGGTCTGGCTCTCGGCACGCGTTTTTAGCATAAATTACCAACGACGTATGCAATGAAGTAAACTGCTATATACTGCTGCATAAAAATGCTTGAGGGGAAAGTAAGTGGGTCAGAGAACCTGAACAGTATTCTTGTCAATCCATCCTCGCATGTCAGCAGCTGCTGTGTTTAATTTACGCCTCCCGTTAAACGCAGGTAAATCCCATAAAGCGTCCCACAATGCATCATCAGCACTCTGCACTCGGTAACCATACGATAAATGTCCGGTATTTTATACTTAGAGCAATCTTTCACTCACACAACATACATACATATGGAGCACTCTCTGGCTACAATATATGCATCAAATATCAACACCATTATTTGTGCTATGCAATAGATTCATGTTATTCGCATTGTTGCTCTTGTTGCGGTGATGATGTTGATATTGTTACGGCAACTCCAATGTCCATGTTGTTATATTGAATAAGCGGGTAACGTACCAGTAACTGGGTTAATACATATATACATATGTACATACATTCTGATACTCACGTACTCAGGTTGTAGGGCTTTACTGTTTATGGATGGCACAACAATAACTTTTCTTTTATAGATTTTGTTATATTTTTTCGTGAGATCAGGTCAGTCCAAAATAAATGTTATTTATCCGTTGGGGTCGGCAAATGGGTCTTTTAAAGTGTTTCAACAATACCAAAATAATATACCAAAATTTTCTTTGTTCGAAATTATTAGCTTGGCGGCACTTAAATAGGTTTATTGAACATCATTATTATGTCACGAAGTGACATAGTAATTACCTAGGTGCAGCTGCACCCGATTACGCCTTATAAAAGTAATTCTTTAATAATAATAACTTAATAACGGACATGGCTATATCGTCTCGGCTGTTGACGCTGATCAAGAATATATATGTACTTTAAGGGGTCGGAGATGCTTCCTTCTGCCTGTTACATACATTTTCGGTCGGCACAAAGTTATAATACCCTTCTACCCTTTGGGTAGGCGGGTATAAATATTTGAATAGGTTATGGGGCCAGTCACAATTAAAAATTCTTTAAATAAATGTGCAGTAAATTTCATTTCATTGTGGTGAAATTAATTGTTGAACAATAAAAAAAAATAAAAACATAAGTGTAATATACATTTATTTAAAATAATGTTAACAACATTGTTAAAAGAAAGAAAATATAAATTAATACTAGATATTTTTTATACATATTTCAGAGCATATTTTTATTGGCTGTAATTAACGTTATTGTGAAATTCTAGGAACCATCGTTTTTCAGTTAAACAGTGATTGTGCGATTGAATTAGTGTGCTTGAAAGAATTTGAGAATGCATTAGTAAATATGTTAACTTAAAAAGGAACAAAATGAATAGAAAAAAAAAGCATAGGAAAAAGCAAAACGAAATATTGAACGTTCTGTTTGAGAGACATGTACTATTTGAAAGTCTCGGATTAGAGCGTTACTGGAAGAAAATTATTTAGTTCATATTATTCACAAAGAAGCAGAAGAATTCAAAGAACAGTGCATCCACTGAGAAAAATCCCAAAATCTTAATTATTGAATAGTTAAGAGACTCATTTATTATCTTTCCAAATTCTAGGAATTCGGCAACGAAGATTTTTAATATCATCATTTATTACGATAAAACAATAAACACAGAGTTTATTCTAGAGTACTTTAACGGGTGCAGCTGCAATTCTATGTGATATAATAATGGAACTCAATATACCTTATGAAGTGCAACCATGTCAATTATTTTAAGCGTAGTATATTTTTGGTATATCTTTTGATATATTTATATTTTATTTTTGTCAAATTATATATTTTGGTGTTCGCTTTTCATATTTAATGCATTAACTCAAAGTCTCGACTATAACTTTCTTGTTTATTTTACATACATTTGGTTTATTTGATGTATAAAACTCATTGAATTGCCATCTGGTGGCAAACACCGACAATTCTTTTTAAACCCTGAAGTTCAGAAACTTTCGGTCATTCGGTCTAAGTTGAAATATCAAATAAACAGGGACGAGAAGTCAGCAATGCTGAAAGGCTAGTGTCGAGTTCCGTAAATTGCCAAACCTGGTCTCCTGACTATCCCACTGAATGACTGACAATGGAGAAAGGACAAAACCCAGTTCAACAGGACTGAGATACTGTGACAGTGGCTTCACTCAGAATGACTGAATTGCTGACTTTGTAAACGAAGGAAATGTCAAGTTTGTAGTGAAGAACAGAATTCTACGCTTCGGGAAAGCCGCTTCCACAACCATCGCTTTATAATGGAAGAGGCCAATTTTGTTGTAGGGCCAGAGGGACAACGACCGAGATAAAGATGGAGACGAAGATGGAAATAGAAACGGATGGACGTCTTGTCACATTTAGTGCACTTTTTCTTAAGCAGCCCATGCCAAGACGTATAACAAAAGACCCGACACAAATTGAAAACGAAATAGTCCAACTACAACTTGAACGCAAAGAGACTAAAATGCAACATTTATCCTCTATTTTGCTCCCTATTCTTACAAGTAAGATGCACGTACAATATATGTGGTATGTAAAGATATACTCCCTTTTTATAAATATTTAAATAACTTAAAGTGCAGTGTGTACTTCTGACTTGGCTATTCAAGTGTATTGTTGTGTCACACGAGAGGACTACCCATTGAGTACATTAATTTAATGCAGAACTCTGACCACATTCGCTTTCCACACTCTGTGCCGCTTGCTATTTGTGCCCCAGTTTCAATCTCATTCACAGTCTGTCAGCTTTCATTTGAGCTTTCAGTAATAGCAATCAAATTAAAGCGCTCAATGCACTTCAATTGCCATGAAGCCGCTTGTTCCTTTGGCTCTCCTCATGTGTGTGGTTTATTTTATTTAGCTCCTGACTCTTGTCCCAATCTGTCTCCCTTTGAGCCCCAACAATATGACTTTACCTCTGACAAAATGCATTTGATTTGTTAATCTCGGAGCACAAATTTCGGCTTTTCAGATTGCAATTGATTTAAGAATATCGAAGCTTATCAAAGAGCGTGCGTTGGCCATTTAAAAATATTTTTTCCTATCGAAAAGGTTATTTTAAAAAATACTACATTAATTTATAAATTATTTTATTCTGTCAAGAAAGCGTTCTATGTATTCATGCATACATGTGGGGTTTTTATTTAATAGTATGTTGATATGGTTTATTTAATAATGAAAATACATATTTTGATTGAATTGAACTTAGAAAATGGCTGCGTTGTAACTTCAAGGGGGTTAATCATCTACGTCGTCGAGTACACGCTCTCACAACCTTACGCATCACAGGCCGAACATGAACTACTTAATTCGCTCCTGGGCAAGCGCTTGTTCGCGAATTCGCTATCCTTTTGTTTTTTGTTGATCTTGTCGTTGTCTAGGGCTGGTGGAATCAGTGTGACCAACTTACACTATCCCACATACATATGTACATAATAATTATGTAGCTGTTTAAATGAAAAGCTCAATACCACAGACAAAAATCAAGTTAAACCTGACTATAATACCGCTAATTTCTTTACAAATTATCTGTCGACACAATCACAATAATCACAGATCAATTTTATAAACAGTTACTTTGTTGATTGTGAATGGTCTTTTAAAAGAGTCAATAAAGGATGACATTATAAGGTAATTGCTATTACCATTGTTTAATTTTTGGACAGCCAATTATCGAGCCAATCTTAATTAGAAATACAAATGGCTTTAAAAGTGGTAAACAAGTCCCTCGACGTTAACGACAGCAAAATACTGAATAGGAATTGAGCGAAGCGGAAACATTGCTGGTGGAGCTTGTAGTTTCCGTCAAGCTGATGGTAATGATGACTTCTTGTGCAAACCTATCTGTCAACAGGGAACCGGTCTTGTTTCATTTGTATAGATTATAGTGCCTTATTCGCAGTGACAATACGAGGCTCTACTTGGAGTTATTTCCGGTTCCGGCTATTTTGCACGACACAATTCACAGTGCGCCCAGAGGATACTAATGCCACGCCCTTTTGGCAAGCTCTTGGAGGGGCAACCAAACAAAAGCTTATGCATAAATTACGAGCGTGAGCCACCAGATATGTGCGATAAATTATCAAAAGGCCAAGCGCCATGTGCAATCTGCTGCAATTCGTCCACTGCCTTATTTACCCCTGCCCCACATACTTGTTCCTTCTTCTGCAGGCATTTGAAAACGACCTCTCCCACAATCCATACATTCACGTGCACTTGGATTCATCTATACAGATGCCTTTTTTTGGGTGTAAAAAAAAGAAATTACGCAAAACAATGTCATAAGGATATACTCACTCAAACACATGCATGCTCACACATACATGTCTTTTGTTCAGTCTTAACAGCAACAACAGACAGGAAACGGAAGTTTTAACGCGCAGCGGAAATTATTGTTTAGCTTTATTGTTTAGACTGCTTTAAAACTTTGTCGAATTATTTTCTCTAGGCCAGCCTTTTTGTGTTAATTTTCTCGCCGACTAATTTTCTGGGCGTGTTTTCGGCCTACAAATTGATGGCAGAAATTGTTAGCAGACTCCCGCGTACCCAAAGATACACTTGCTTACACATTCGAGATAAAGCTCGCTAACATGCTGACTCACATGCAGCATGCCTGCCAACTAAAAAAAAAACAAAATCTTGCACACATGTCGTTATTTGAGACAATTTTTCAAAAATATTCACTTAGTTAAAAAGAAGAAAACTTTAAATTTTTCAAAAATGTTCACTTAGTTAAAAAGAAGAAAACTTTAAAAGCTGTACTACTTTCTACAAAACTGCGTGATAACCCGCTACCCATTTAGCAAAAGGGTAGTATAACTTTCAGTCAACTTGAAATGTAAATGGCAACCAGAATGACCCACAAAGTATATACGCTCCTGATCAGCGTAAACAGCTCAGAAAATATAGCTGTGCTTATATCTCCGTGTATATGAAAACCCAGAACTCCGACACTATGTGACTACCGGCCATACCTTCTATCTCATCATAATGTTGCACGCATATGTTTTTAAATATTGTAGTCCAACATTACTAGTAATTATGTGGTATATTTTGTCAATACAAATTAAGACGCGATTATTTGTCCGAGATGTACGTTTTATTGAGTTTGGTGATTACGCTCGGTAAGAAAAATCATTTTAAATAAAAATATTTAAAATTCACCATAAAACGCAAATATTTTTTTTTAATATGAGAAATATATATTTTCAAGTTGAGCCTACATAACTGCTACGTTTCTTTTGTTAATTGTATAAAAGTTAAGCGACTCTGAAATAATGTGTCCATTCAGACATCTAGTTTTGTGTTAGGTCTTATCATAATTACCAATTGTTTCTAATTAAGACCGTTTAAAATAAATTACGCCCAATCAATTTAAGACATAAATATAATGAATTCTTAAGACCCTTAAAAAATGGTCCATTAACAATAAAAATTAAATGACATAAGCGAAAAAGGCACACGGAATTGCGAAGCTTTCGAGGTAATTAAACTTTGGTTGTTTGCTTCAAAATAAGATTTGAAAGAAAGAAAGGTACAACAACAAGGTCGAGAACCTTCTTGAGCCCATACTTATGCACGTATGCCAAAAAAATGTATAACATTTTAAATGCATTTTAAGAGGACATTTTGGTAAAGAGGCAGCAGGTAAATTATGGAAAGGTTATTTGCCTAAAAAGTACGGAAAAAAAGAAGATTTGTTCAACAAAAAAATCTAATAAAATAAATTGCAGTGCATTTTTTACATGGAAATTAACACTTACAGCAATGGCAACAAGAGTATGCAGAATGCGAGACTGGGCAGATTAGGCGACTGTTGATGGCCGCAAAGACAAAAGAAACTGCACAGAGACTGGGGACCACGCTCTGAATAATTCATGAGCGTCGCCAGTCCCATCGGCTCACCATCGCCCCCAACTTTGCCCTTGCCATTTTGAGTCGTGGCTGAAATGAAAGCGAAGGCGTTTTATGGTTGTAAGTATTATATTTAATAAGCCACGGAGCAGAACTCAAGGGCAAGGCTATCAAAAATTTAAAAGTTCCGGACAATGTGTGTGCGAGTATCGCGTCGTATACGCGACTTTTGCTAAGTAAAATTTAGACAAATATCGTGGCCAACTTTCTGTATGCCTTTCGACTGCTGCTTTAGCGTAATCATTTAAAAAAAAGTTTATGCTGTAAACGTAACGGTGACATATATATCGATCTCTCTTCTTCGTCTCCATCGCCTCTCTTTATTCTCAATTTATTTTCATGTCATTCTCTTTCCGCTTTCTGCTTCGTTTTCTTTGGCGCTCTCAGATGGCAGACATTTTATAAGCCAGCTCCTCTGCCTCTTTGTCATTATATCTGACTTTATATTACATCAATTTCTTTCGTACATTGTACTCCATTGTCGCCGTCGCTTAAGTCTATTGTCCTCTAAACTTGGTTAACTTTTCGAGTGGAGTTTAATTAGCAGCTTATTTTCACCACACCATTCAAAGTTCAACCAGCAGGGTGTACGTAATTTTAAATTATAGTAAGTTCACATATTTTATTCAACTTACATAATAGTATGAGGGTGAATTTCCAAATGGATTCTAGGCTGATGCCCACCTGACCACATCCTCAAACCATTCAACGAAAGCCACAAATTTGCTATTTTTATGTGTTCTATAAACATGAACAACATCAATACAACGCCCTGGCACAACGCCTAGAAGAGAGTAAATTATGGCTGCGATGTTGGCAATGCATGTGAATCCCAGAAACGAGTCGTGAACGCCTTTGGCAACTCATGAAACTTAAGCACATAGCGCATACGCACCTTGGACCCAAAGTACAAACATATGAAAAATTGTCAACTGAAATTTGCATACAAATGACTTACATATGTATGTCATTGTGTTAGTGTAGATATGGGTATGTACGTGTGAGATATACAAAGTATTTCTGTTGCAATTTCCGGCTAGAATAGCCGGAAGTAAATTTGCTCAAAAATTCATGCACCCGTAAAAGAAGTAAAGTGTGCCAATAAGCAAGAAGCAGAGGCAGTCGCCGAGAGCAAGTGCTAATATGCAAACGGCAGTCCAGTCGGCACTGGGAGCAAATTTCGCTGATTTTTGAGGTCACATTTCACTAGCACAACTCTTTATATATTGTCTTCTGCCTTTCCTATTCTGACTCTTTCTTCCCTAAGCTTAGACTAACTGTTTGTCACCACTCGGGTTACCTCCATTTGCATACACATTATACGAATATCTCACAAAACTCTATAGCTCCAGCTAAAAGATATCTTTTTTCAATGTCTAATATATGCACATGCAGGGTGTGGAACATTTGCGTATTATCGATGGTTTGCAAACATCGATAAAGTATCCTGCTGTCATCTTGTAAATCATTATTTGCTCCTTTATTTATTATTCACTTTTAATAGTTAGGAAATCATGAGCGATAAATTTCAATATAATCATTTGATTTGTCATAGTGCTAGTAATAAAACAGTATTTAACAGAAAATTGAATAAGTCGTAATCGAAAGAATTTAAATCTTTAAATATATTCGCATTTATTTAAAAAAAAATCGATGTAGTGCACAAAATTTAAGTCTGGATTTAACTTTAAAAGTTTCATATTGAACTCTCCAAGATTTATGATGCAAACTATTAACGCTACTACATATTATATATAACATGTATACATTTCATTTGTGTGTCGGAAAATTCACTCTTGCGAGCTCGACCGATACCACAGAATAAGCCAACCTGATTGATAAAAATATATATGAAAAAATATAAAAATCTGTGAAAGTAAAATAACTTAATTTTGTTAACATGCGTGCAATGCAAAATAAGGGGAAACTGTGTCTGAAAAAGTAGACAACAAACAAAAATTCACGCTTTGAGGTCCTTATATTACTGAGTCCCGGTTCGTCTTTAATATAATATAATGAAATTAATTTTCGTTTTAATCATTAAAAAACAATTAAATATCACGACACGCAAACTTAATTACACTGTTCTGTGGTAACGATATGATATGGAAATGTGTGTCTGATCCGCCTTCGGCAGTTAACAACGCGACTTCCTTCTTTAGGGTTCGTGCGTACTATGGCCAACTCTTCAAGTTGAATATCTTATAGGCGGTTAGTACAAACAAATAGTATAATCAACAATTAAAGAGCGACTCGTGATTTGAATCGTTTTGGTTGTGACTGTGCATTAAGTGCACATTGTCTGCAATTCGGTAAATTGCAACAAACGTTTTCAAATTTGATGTAAATTGCAAAGTTTCGTTTCGTTTCGCTGTGTGGCCCAAAACCTTAACAGACACTGTAGGCTCTCTCTGTACTCTCTGCGGCAGTAAACTTCGATTGCGCGTTAAATTTTCATGTCGACATTTTGCGGTCACCACCGTAGTGCCATCAGCCCTCCGCCCTATGCTTGTTCTTATTAATGGCATTAATTAAAAATTTACTTTGTTACAAACCCGTTTGGTTGTTAAACTCGTGCTGTGATTTAATTTCTCTTTTACTGATTGCTCTCCCATTTTGTCTTCTTTCGCTGTCAGTATAATACATTTATGCAACATAAATAAACCATATAAGTGGGGTGCTCACAATGCCTTCGTCTTCTGGATGTCCCGCTAAATATTTATCATTTTCATTATTGATATTTAGATCGACCTTGAACATGTCAAAAAAACTATTAAAACTTTAATTCATAAGTATAGAAAGCAAAAATTCATATAATTTTTTTGTTATATATACATTTAAGAGTATGAGTTTAAGATAAAAATGGAAGACTGCATTAAAATTTAAAATAATCATTGATTTACGTGTTCACCTTTTTATACTGAGCCCATTAAATAGGAAATCGGCAAAAAATGTTAAAATAGTTCTGTGCAACTGCAGAATGATATCTCTAGGTGTACTATGTGGTAATAATATATTATGTAAAAATCAGAGTTGACTTTCTAGCAATCATTACCAGTGCTTTCTATAAAACTCTGTAAATAAAATACTCTTAGCTTTTTACTTTTTCCGATCCAAAAATATTTAATTAAATTTGTGAATTGTGGACTTTATTGTTAAGGTATTGTAAAATGCGACTCTAAGTCCATTACCTGCCCCAATGACAGTTCTTTTGCAACCACAAATAACGGCGCAACACGGAAGAAAAACCGTTTATAAATTATGCAAATTGAGTTAATTTCGATGCAACAGAAACCACCGGTTAAACAGCTGTTTAAAGAGAAAAGAGATGAACGTAAGAACGAAAGCTTAGCATACGGAATACGTTCCACTTCCAAGAAATTAAGCGTGGCTTTTCACACACTCTCGTTCTCGCGCTCTCTCATTTATGTTCTGTGTTTGGCTCTCTTTGGAAATGAAACTTAACCCACATAGCAGCTGGTACTGGCGCTGCTACTGCTGCTCCTGTTGAGCATAAGCCAACGCCGAAGTCGATGGCCCAAGAGCCTGGACAGCACTGAAAGTCAACTTCAGTCGTTGGATTTCATTCGTGCGTCGTGGACAGAAGTGAATTGGTGAAGCGCCGCTGTGTACGTGTCTTTGTCTATGTGTGCGTGAGTGTGTGTGTACGAATTACGGTTACCAAGCGGTAAAAAGCAAATAAAGCAGAAGCGACAAGCAAATCGAGAAACGGGACAATTGAAAAAGTGTTGCGCACCAAACATGTTTTTGCATACAAGTCAAATTCGGTCATTGTCTGCCAATATGTGTGGCTAAGTATGTATGTGTATGTGAGTGAATGCTTCTCCGTCAATTTAATAGTTTCCGTTTAAACACAGCCATCATCGACCACCAACATTAACGTCATCGAATTGTGTAAGCCGGCTGCCGGTGTCTTCTTTCAGTGCTTCAGACCGACACCTAAAAGTATGCAGCCAATTTTTTTATACACTGCTCATACTTGCCACTTAACGGTCATTGACATTCGCGATTTAATTAAAACGATTGCATGCCTTCTCGAATAGTTTTCCGCAATTACACGCCTGTAATTTTAATCGCTGTGCCCAAAATAATTAAACATGCAAACACGATACTTGAGCAGACCGTCAATAGAAAAATAGTAAACGGACGTTTTTACCAATTAAATGAATTCTTCTATTTTTATTATTTTTATTTATATTTTGGTATTAATTAAAAAATGTTAAGTTCTCAAAATATGAGGTTCGATTTATAAATAGTTTTTTAATCAATTTGTTGTTAAGCTAGCAACTAATTTAATGGATTCGTCAAATAATAATAATAATAAAAAAATTTTAAATTGGTATTAGAATAAATTAATGCAAACCAAAATAACTGATACTTTTAATTTGAATCAAACATAATTAATGAATGAAAAATTACCAACCAGTTATATTTGAACATATTTTAATAAAGTTTATTTAATGAGTAAATCATTTGAAAGTATACAGCAAATATAATTAGAGTATACTGAAGCATTGCACATGCAAGGTAGCTCAAGAGACAATAATATATAATAAAATTAATATCATTTAGCCGAAACTTAAAGTAATGAATTAAAACAAATGATAATGATAAACAACACTCGTTGATGTGCCAAATATAGAATTTCAAAACCCAATTTGTGTTAAAGATATACAAGAAATATATGTGCAAAAATTATCGGAGTCAAGCTAAATTCTATCAAAACGGTTTTCAAATAAATGTGAGTGCTGGTGTACGTTGAGTTGAGTTAAAACAGCACAAAGTGAAAAGTAAGAAGAATAACAACAAATAAAAATACAAACATAAGGAATAAGTTCGTTAAAAAAAGGATTTTTCTACTTCGACTGCTGAAATAGCACCAAGGTCACAAACAGAGGGCGACCATTGATGAAACCAACAACAACATAAGGCAGTTATAGCTGAGGATTATTATCACAAAAAAATCAACAAAAACAGCTGCTGATGCTTGGTTATAAAATAAAAGCACTGCCGTCAGCAATGTCCAACAGAAGCAGAAGTGAGAGCAATATAGCATATGCGTCTATATAAATTTTAACAAGGTACATCAAGCAGAAAGAACAACATAACAATCTAAGATTAAGTTGTCAATTGGAAGGCAAAGAGAAATGTCTGAAACATATCGCAACTGATTTGTTTAGAACAAATTTTTTCCTAATCTTTCGGTCCCTTTTGTCTAGAGTGCGCGTGTGTCTAAGACATCTGTGACTCCGTCTATTTAATGCGTCTTGCACATCAATTTGGACAGCTGTGATTTGAAAATACCAATACGCAAAGCTTTAAGTTAATACTCGTGCAACTTGCGTTTTAAAATCACTTAATTTTTGAAAAAAAATTTTATTTTTAATATAGTTTAACTACATTTTAAAAGAATATACAAAATGAAATAATTTCCTGCATAAAATATATGGCTAGGTTATAACATTTAGTAATCATAACTCATACTAGGGTGGAAAGATTTGAAATTTTGATCACAACAATCATTGCTGAAAGAATGTAGCCATGTATACCAACGTCCTTCACTCATTGCCATAAATAATAAGCGATTATATTATCGTAAATATAAACGTCTAATAGACGACACAGAGTTCTACATACTTATAACGTTTGCCATATTCGTAGTCAGCTTCATGTGAACTGGCAGTATACAGGTGTCGCCTCAAGATATCTGGGTGAGACTGCTGAGTTATCGATGGAACACAAAATAAGGATATTGGGACGTGTCCTAAATTCCTAGAACACGTTGGCGGCTGTCATAAAAATATCCGCTTATTTCTCATTCGACGTATCGGTCTGTTGAGCTGTGATCAAATTAAAAATTTTTCCAATGATTTCGATTATTCCACTCTTCTTTTGCCTTATCGATTTAGACTCTTTGATTTTCACACGCAAATCTTCAATCTTTTATTTTATGCCACATTACTCGTAAGTTGTCCCGTGAGTTTCGTTACACTCAAACTTACTTAAAGCAATCGTTTGCATTTAATGCTCTATTACTAGATTTTTTTAATTACATTCCTACTACTATCCGAACAAAAAGGCTGTGCCTAGGACCCATGAAGTGCCGCTAATACTGCTATGGCAAAAACCGTTATTTTAAATATAAAAAAAAACCAAAAGCCATATAAAATTTATCCATATATATGTATATATAAAAATTTTTATGACTTGACTATTGACAAACTGTAAGAAGTGCACTGTAAGAGGTGATGACCTCCAAAGGAGTTGGAAATATATTGGATATACAAATAAAAAGCATTAGCAAAAAAATACATTTTTTTTTGTTTGCAATTGACTCAGAACTAACTACCAATAAAATAAAACTACAACGCATACATTTAAAAATTAATGGCAAATGTTCTTTGTAAGAAGATAATGAGTTTGTAATAATATTTACGCAATAGATTAATTTCCTTGTTTTGTAAGCCATATTGACTTGAAAATATTTTAACAAATATCCGTTCAACAAAAATTATAAAAACAAATTAAAATTACATTTAAAACTATTTGAAACTAGTGATCTTTTATGCTCTAATATTTATTGTTGTTTAACAGATTTTAAATTGATTTAAAATCAATCTACAATGTCTTAAACAAAAAAATTTATCAATTTCGCAAGTGTCATAAAAAATTGAATACCTTATGATTTTCTCAATTTTTGGGGTGAAACGTGTGTGACCAATATCAAAATAAGAAAGAGAGTTACAGGCGAGACCGCCATAAATTTTTACTAAGTGCAACAAAAATTAAGAGTGGTCATCGAAAAATACAATCAGTAGAGAATATACTAAAAATATACAGATGAATATAGTGATATATACCAAGATAAAAATTCAACTGTGTTTAACTATTATTGTTATTAAAGAAAGTGATTTTTATTTTGTACCAATTAAAATTCTAGTTCTGAATTACGTTTGCAATTGGTTTTTTTTGATTGCGGAAGAGACTTAGTCAAATTCAATAACAAACTTAATATGGCTACAATTATACCATATATTGTCACCAAATTTAATCAGTGTTGAGCTCTTCTTGTCACAGACTTTCGTACAGACAAATGGACGGAATTAGCTATATAGTCTCGTCTGTAGACAAAGATATATATTGATATCCGCAAAATTGGATTAATATTTCATTAAAATGAATTTTATATTTAAATTTGTAACAACAACTGCAGAACAAATTCTCATGTCTAGCTGTTGACTGATCATCGGCAATGCGGCAGTTCATTGCACAGTAACTTTTCATATCAACCTTGTTAATATTATACCAAGTTCCATTTTCCAAACACCTATACGATAATTGAGTGTCTTCTTTTTCTGAAAATCCAACCTCGCATGTAAATGTGACTATGGTACCAGGTCGCAATCCTTTTGGCTGTTCACAACTTTTTGTTGTTCTTTTAAACTGGCAATGTGGCTTCAACGTATCTTGGCAATACAATTGTTTTGAATTGCACATCTCTACATGAAATTGATTATCCAAAAAAATACAATGTTATAAGTTTTTTGGTTTAGCAAATCTCTTGGAAATTACTTACTCACACATATTGGATCTTTCTATCTACTGTCAGATTTCCATTTCCTGTTTTGGCAATTTAATATAAGACCACGCATATTAATTGGATACAAAACATATTTCGGAGGACAGACAATCTTAACACGCATGTTATTGATGGATGGTTGCACAATTGTTCAGTTCGGGTCATTATCATCAGGACAATGATAAATCCGCAGATGATTTTTATACTTTTCATATGTGTCTATTTGGCATCCACTCTTGCTGTGCAGGCAACAAACAATATAAATACAAGTATAAAATAGAAATTGAATGTTGGTAAGGCGAAAACAACTGAGCTGGAGCATTCGAATTTGATTTTTATCCAATAAAATGATTTCGTAAATAAGTTTCAAATTGGTTGACTGATTTCAAAAACTGGCATTTTATATTGAACATTATATGAGAATTTGAGTTTCCCATTTAGGCAAAGAGTTAGACAGCAGTTAATGAATATAAAGAATATAAATGAAAAGTAACAGTGAAATGGAGTAGTCAATTGTCATCAATCGGCAGGCATAAAAATATAATTTAATTATTAGTCAGTCGTAAATTAAAAAAACTTAACTACAATAACTTCGTAGATTATTAGAGAACGAACGGCCTTCTCTTTGAGTCTAATCTTCACTCTCACTCAGCTTTGATTCTCGTACACATATTGAATATTTATATAATTATTTAGAACACAATTGCTTGAGTATTGACTACTGATTACACAAGCTATTCATAACCATTTATTTTCTGTGCCCATTAAAAATGGGTAAAATAGTTCTGTGAAAATGAATGTGAGTTATAAGACAGTTTTTAAAAAATATTCGTCATTATATATAAATACTTTATAGAGACGCAGAAACAAGCTTAAAGTACTATGTTTAAATCCATGACCTAAAATTCACAGTTTCCAATCTAATGGTTTTTGGTGAATTAGTATGTGTACAAATAAATAATTTTAAATATTTAATAACGCGGGTTTGACTAATAACTGTAGCTGCACCGAGTTCCGGTGCTTTGAATAATCCAGCGGAAACCGGGAGATTATTGTTCGAATCCCAAGGGGCATCCCAAATTCCAATATTTAAAAATATATGTAAATTGAAAGAACTTAATTACAACAACTTCGTCGATTATTAAAGAACGACGGCCACTCAGCTTTGCTTCTCGCACACACATTAAATATTAATTTAATATAATTATTTAGTACACAATTGCTTGAATATTGACTACTGATTACACAAGCTATTTATAACCATTTATTTTCTGTGCCCATTGAATCTGTGACAATGTATGTGACGGCCAAAAGGATTCATCTTTATCCCTGCAAAGTATATACATTCTTGATTAGTCTTGTCTGCCTGTCCGTCCGACCTTCAGTGCAAGTGCGTGAATCTCGAAGAACATGCAAACTAGACACTCCAAATTTGGCATGAAGGTTCCTCATTCGCCCCTTGGCTATCAGCTATGAAATACTGCGACATGTTAAATTCTTAAAACAAATTTCATATAACTCGAGTAACTATTATCTTAATACTTTATAAGAACGCATACGTTATATATATAATCTTAATATACTCTGTTGGTTTCGTGTTTATCGGATAAAATGTATAAATTGTAGTCTGCAATTTGTTACAAATACAATTCTCAAAATTCACAAACATTCACTAAAATTACAAAAATCATTTAACTTTAAAAGTCACTTTTTTTGTCGTGCGTCTTAGAAAATTTTTTCATCATTATTTCACAACAAATAGTAAAGCATGCTTTAATCCCATTTAACGCTTCATACTAGTCGAATTCATCTCTTTTGAAAAACAAAACACAAAACACATATTATAATCCGAGAGTGCTTTCATCAAGCGGGACTTATTAAATATCACGTAACTATGCATCTATAACTAAAACTGTTTTTATAAAGCTTTTGTATTTCTAATCTTATCAGTACTTACAGAATACATTAATAGTATATGCAATAAAGTGAATATTAAATTATTAGTATGATTCAATGTGTTATATACACATTTTGCTTTAAAAAATTGTCTAGTTTCATTATTGCATAGTTTAAGAACATGGAGATGTAAGCTTAATTTACACAGTATAAGTAGAAGCTGAAGTTTTTTTTACAAGTAACATATGATTCATCACTGCCATGCGGGCAATCCCTTTCAACATTACAAACAGACTTATCGAGATAGACGCAGGCTCCATTTTCAATTGATTTTTAAAGCACAATGCTTATATCCAAATACTGCTTCGATTAAAATCAAAATACTTGATCAACCTCCCGATTCATAATGGTGGTTTTTGTTTCTGGTAGCTCGTACTAAAGAAAACTGAGAAATTCGCAGAGTAAACCAGATAAAAGTATATACAAGTATATATGTACAAGTTATTCTCTGTAAATTATAAATGTTAGTGCTCGCTATTAATTTTTATCATATTTTCATAAATGATTAACGGGATTGTCAAAAAGAATTAATTGTAATTTTTCACAATGAACACTGAGATCTCAATGACTAAGAGCTAAGGCCACACAATTTGGTCTTTTTTTCACTTTTGTCTTGGAATTGCGCCACGTCCCCTGCCAGTCCCATAAATAGAAAACAAGTAAGAAAGCTACTGTCGAGTTTGCTCGACTGTGAGATACTCGCCCCCAATTTTTCCTTTAAAATATTATATTTTTTGAAAATATTCTGAAAAAATACTAAAAAAAATATACAAAAAATATATCAAAATTTTCTTTGTTCTTAAAAAGCAGATTAAAGATTCTGACACAAATACAACACAATTGAAATAATTAAACTGTATATATAATATTATTATGATCTCAACTGATATTAATAATGCACGTCCACGACTCAACAACGATAACTTACTACTATAAATATAATCGGATTTGTGGTTATGATTTAGTAGCAAGTATTTTTAAATGAGTCTTGTCTAGGTAACCGCAAGGCATCTTCACAACTATTTACTTAAAACCGCAAGTATTTCGTGTGATCCGGTATGCCGTATACGCTATCGTATGATACCGTATGGTACTCTAATGAACATAAAACGTGCAACAGGATTAATGCTAAGTGTACACACAGAATCACATGGTTAACTCTAGATCTTATAGTCTCTAAGATCTAGGTGCTCATACGAACAGACGGACCGACGGACATGGCTATATCGTCTCGGCTGTTGACGCTGATCAAGAATATATATAGTTTATGGGGTCGGAGATGCTGCCTTCTGCCTGTTTCATACATTTTCGGTCGGCACAAAGTTATATTACCCTTCTACCCTTTGGGAAGGCGGGTATAAAAACGAATTGGAATTAAATTTTAAAGCTAGAGCATTTATTATTGCTACATCCAAAAATTATCGACATCCTAATATTCAATATATTTTGTAACTATCAGCCAAAAAACCATAGAAATCCTTCAGTTGTAATATTACTAAGTGATAATGGTATCCAACAAACCTAATAAAGTGCAATCAAGCTAATCATTTTTTGTCCATGTCTTGCTTTTTACTCTGGTTGTAATACAGACTAATAGACTCACTTGTAGATTTCTTACTTCAATTTCTCTCCAATTTATTTCCTACGCCTCTGGGGTTCGTTATCATGAAGTGGTAGCTGCATTTTCTATTAAAACGGACGCTGCCCCCACTCTCTATTGGCTTCAGTTATCATAAATTATTATACTCTTATAACTTATGGCTACCGGGTGTACTTATAATGGTCTCATAAATTTGTTCTTAAATTATCAAATTTTTAGCTAATACCATGCGGAAGGAGGATGGACGCTTTGCACATGGACGCAATCTATAAAGGCTTAGCCCATACAGCATTGGATTATAGATAGAGCATTTCCTGTATCAGAAGACTCTTTATCGTCGATCTTGTAGTATTTTCTTATTTGAAGAGAAAAAATAGAACTTTCTGACTATGTGGCAATGTCGTCATCAGCTCCGGCTGCGAATGCTGATATGGGCTTGTTTGCTAGGCTATCTTGGCTATGCAAAAGCCTCCACAAAGGATTTATATTCAGGCGCTCGGTTAGGACATCGTATTGTGCAAACAAGATACGGACGATTACATGGTCTTATTTTACCACTGGATAACTTTCGATTTCTGCGTTCGGTGGAAGTGTTCCTTGGGGTGCCTTATGCCACGCCTCCAACCAAACAAAATCGGTTTGTACAATTTGCATTTAATAAAATTTAATTCATTCTTCTAATTATGATCTTTATAAATAGATTTAGCCCAACACGTGCACCAGCGCCCTGGGAAGGCATACGCATATCGGATACCTATAGCCCTGTCTGTCCACAGCGTTTGCCCAATATTCAAAATGAAACTGCCGCTCTGGAGAAAATGCCAAAAGGCCGTCTAGAATATCTAAAAAGATTGTTGCCATTTCTTGAGAATCAATCTGAAGATTGTTTATATCTAAACATCTTTTCACCTGTGAATGGTATGAAAAATATATATTTTGTTTGACTATTTTGTTGATAGTTTTAATGATTTAATGATTTTAAAATACTATAGACTGTTTTCAATTTGCATGTCTTTTTAAATGGAAGACAATTTAAGAAGTGTTTGTTGCAATCTTATTTAAATTAAATTAATTGAGTTTAATCCTATTGCACGTAATTATAACAATTTCTGCTTAAAATAAATTATATAATCACCACTTCATATATAAAAACATTTCATACGGTACCAAAAATACTACTTTTATTTGTTCAGCTGGCGCCAATGAGAAGAAGCTGCCCGTCATTGTCTTCATACATGGTGAGTCCTTTGAGTGGAGCAGCGGTAATCCCTACGATGGGTCTGTGATGGCCAGCTATGGGGAAGTGGTTGTGGTTACGCTTAATTACCGGCTAGGCATATTGGGTATGAAATTACTGCAATTGTGTAATGTCCTCAATATGTATTATATGTTGAAATGGAATCCTTTTGCAGGCTTTCTTAATGCGAATCCCAGTCCGCATGTCCACGCACGTGTAGCTAATTATGGCCTGATGGATCAAATGGCGGCTCTGCATTGGATACAGCAGAATATACAAAAGTTTGGCGGTGACCCAAATGTTGTGACATTGGCTGGACATGGCACTGGAGCTGCTTGCATCAATTATCTGATGACATCGCCCACAATGGTGCGTGGCCTCTTCCATCGGGCTATACTTATGTCTGGATCCGCGTATTCCTCGTGGGCTCTTGTCGATGATCCAGTGTTATTTGCCCTTAAGCTGGCCAAGGAGGTTAATTGCACCATACCCGAGGATTTGAGCAGACATCATGAGCAGATTGTCGACTGCCTGAGGGAAGTACCACTGGACGATCTTTATGGAGCTGATATCCAAGCACCCAACTTTCTCACATCATTTGGACCGTCGGTACGTTATTCTTAATTCATCTTCAATTTTAAGATTTACATATATATACGAGAAAAACAATGTATAGATCCAATCGAATTTCTAATAAGAAATAAATATTGACTTATGCAATATTATGCACAAACAAAGCCAATAAAATAAATCAAAAGTGTCGGGCATAAACAGCATTTAAATTGTAGCTTGATGTCAATAATACAAAATTTAAAATTTAAAAAATAGAACCGAATGCTTACAAAAGAATTGACTTCAAACATTTTCATTATTCTTATCTTTATCCTGTGTTTGAGAATTCTCATTTAGTCGTCATCTTTTGTTACGAGTTTATGCTATTGTATGTCAAAGGCTAGAGAATAATTCCAGCTTGTTTCTCATTAAGTATTGAGTATCTTGCTTTTGTGCTTAAACTTCACATTTTTTCACGCCGATTTTCATTTGTCCGCTTTTTGGTTCATCTTTTTGGCATACGCTCCAGTGGACTTTATTACTTACTTCAGTTGCAAAAGATGCTTTGTGCTTTACTTTACTTAAATGTTGAGTTTCTTTCTTTGGCATAGCAATTGAATGCTATACGTAGTCTTGGTCTCATTCTGACTTTATCTTATTTTCCCCCTTTTGCTTCCGACTCTCAATTTCAATTTAGGTTGATGGCGTTGTCATACGACCCGGACATTCCAATCTCGATATCGATGATTTAATGATGCGCAACTCGAAACGTTCATCAGGCGATGCTGGCACCCAGTCATCCAGTGGTTCTGGCTCAGCATTCAACAGTAACTCTGGCTACTTTGGAGGTTCCCCATCAACGCCAAACATTGCCGGACACTACGATGTACTCTTTGGTGTTGTCACGGGCGAATCGATTTGGCGCTTCAGTGCTCACGACATACAAAATGGCTTCGAGGGCGAAAGACGCGATAAAATTATACGCACTTATGTACGCAACGCTTACAATTACCACCTCAATGAGATATTCTATACGGTGAGTCACAGTCGAACTTATAAATGAACTCAATAACAATAACTGCCTTCCATGGCCTAAAAAAAGTGTGTCAGAACAGCCGAAACTGGCTAGAGGCACCTTCAGTAAGACTCTTTGTGGAGGTTCTGTGGTCCGTAGCCTGCCACATAAATCTGCTAATCTGATTGCAACTTATGTTTTGTTGTGATTCATCTGGGGATTCCAGAATGTACGGGACAGTCTTGACGGCATCAGTTAATACAGAGTCTTGATGATTGTTCTATCTCTGGTCTACTTTTTTCACGAAATCCCAATGACAATGTTATTTAAAAGATTTTATTTTGTTTGTCTTTATTTTTTCGTAGATACTTTTAGTAAATCAGAGATTCACCAGAGTGATCAATATTATCAGAGGTCAAAGTCGCTGTTACAATATTGGTAGCCAAAAAAAAAAATGGCGAAGGCTTACACAAAATTCATATAAATTATTTATTAATAAGTTTTCTATAATTGACTGAAAATACTCGACTGTTGACGCTGATCAAGAATATTTGTACATACACGTATATGGGGTCGGAGATGCTTCCGGGATAATTTAATAATAAACTTTTTTCTTTACTAATGTCGATTGCAATTTAGCCTTCTAATATTAATATACCATTAATTTATTTAACTGTTCTGGCTTGAAAATTACATGAGTAATTGAAACAAAAATATTAAGAATGAAATACAGCAGCATTACACAAAAAAGAGTATGAAAAGTCAATAAAAATTTCGCACGAGTCAGATCTGTAGAAGTGTAGCTGTAATTATAAAAAACCGAGAGTTTGCATTGCGTCTAAGTTACATTTTTAAATAACTACAAAAGAGCTGGCATAAATGAGGGCTAAATTCCAGTTGTCTGCTCACGCTAAGAATCTTTTTTTTTTTTTTTATTTATTTTTATTTTTATTTTGTACTTTGTAATGCGCAAGCGAGCGAAATGGAAGGCAGTTAACACGCCATAGCAGCCAAAGCATTAACACGCTTTATTTGGCAAATGTGTGAATGTGTATTTGAATGTACCCGTACATGCATTGGCAAGGACATGGAGCCAAATATACACAAGTACGTACACGTATGTGTATGAACATGCAGACACACAACACGCGCACACCTACTTAAAAACGCACAGTCTACACTTAACCCAAATCACAGCAGAAGCAACGGCAGCAATGACGACAAGAGTCAACAGTCACCGCTCATCCTAAGATACATCGTCATTCGAGGCTGTCACCATTTGCCATATTAAAACCAAGTACATATATAATACGTATCTGTATATGTGTGTGTTTTAAGTGCACACAGATACACACATGCGCACTTGAAGCAGCTGTAAATTACCAACGCATATATCACGATTATAGCACATACATTCGTTCGTATTTATTTTACTTCATTATACTTGCACTCATACTTATATCCCTTCATCTACTTGGGGAAAAACTCAGCTAAAGAAAAGCAGGCTGCTTGCAATTCTGGCATGAGGTTTACTCGTATAATGCAGTCAGTAACTCCATTGTTGTTTTTCTTCGAGACGTAAGCCGAAGAAAATTTCTCTTTACTAATTAATTGTATCCAAGCAAATAAATTAACTTCAACTGGTATGCAAAATTCTATATACTCTAGAGTGTGTCTTGCGTGTTTCTCAATTATAAAATTTCTTAAAATATAAAATGGAAATATATTTCTGAAATAAACACACGTAGTTATTAAAGTTAATTGCCATATTCTAGATTGCTAAGGAGAATTAAAAAAAAAAATTATTAAAAACAACATTGCCTTAACAAATTTTAAATATAATAGATGTATAATGTTATATAAATAAAAAGATCCGCAAATTTAAATGAATTATATTTCGTCATTGAATTCACTTAAAAAAAAAAATTACAAAATGATGAGCAGAAAAAAATGCTATGCACCCTTTTTGTTTTTAAATTATGCATGACATCGATTTTACAAATGCATTTTGTGGTTCACTTAAAACCTACAGCTGCTAGCAAAAATAATAATAACCACAGCAAACAGCAGAGGCAAAAATCCGCTTGTAATCCCACCAGGATTTGACTCGACATGCACAAGCATACATATGTGTATATACGTTGTATATATATACCCAAGTATAAGCCGACCCGTTTGTACACTTAACAGTACATATGCATATTAGTTTGGGTTTTGGCCTGTAGCAAACAGTTCCAGGTGCAATAAGGAATTCTCTTCTTTCTGAATGAAAAATGACACTTGACAATATTTGCCCATAGCTTGTCGGGATATACATAAAGGACTGTCGTATTTTACTGCTGAAACTTGTTAATTGAGTACAAAAATACTAAAGCCTTAAATATTATATAAAGACTGCACACGCATTAAAACTTAAGTAATATATTCTATTTGAAATATTGTATGATTCATGTTTAGTAATAAAAATTTACTCATTTCGTTTAGGCAATATTAAAAAGCGAAGTTAATTAGTCATACCATAAATTCAAATGCATAAATTAATATTGTCTAGCATTTAATATTACGAGAATATTTAAACAACTGTTTTAGAAAATGCGAAAATAATATATAATTCTCATGACTAATTTATTCGGGAACTCCAAAAGAATTGAAAACTATTTATTTGAAATTCATGAATCACACATCTGATAAATTTAATTTCACCATTTCATGTTCTCAGATCGTGAACGAGTATACGGATTGGGACCGCACCTCCCAACATCCGATAAACACACGGGACACGGCAGTGGCAGCTCTATCAGATGCCCAGTTTGTGGCCCCCATAGTACGCGCTGGGGACATGCTGGCAGCTCTGTCGCCACCACCCGGGAGCTTATCGACTCCCAGTGGGACTGGCAACGTGGCAGCATCGACTTTGGCTGGTTCAACGCAGCCATCGGGTCGCTGTTATTTCTATGTGTTCGACTATCAGACCAAAGATGGCGACTACCCGCAGCGCATGGGGACGGTGCATGGTGAGGATTTGCCATACATATTCGGTGCACCGCTTGTGGATGGTTTCAGTCACTTTCCGCAAAACTACACCAAGTCGGAAACAGCGCTGTCGGAGGCTGTGATGATATACTGGACGAATTTCGCGCGCACCGGGTAAGTGGATGTAGTCACCCATCACTTAGTCAACTTAAAGCCACTTACACTAATTTGCCAGGCAAGCGACGTTTCTTCCGCTATTCTAAGCACTTATATCGTGTGTAAAACTTAGCATGATTGTCCGTAAAAGAAAACTGGGTTGTTTGTTTGCTGCTGCAGTTTCAACAACAGTCTTACAACACCTGCTGCTCATCTGCTCAACTATTCGAATACCCGACTACCTCCCTGTCCGAGTACCATAAAGCAAACTATGAAAAGCCTTGAATTTTAAACATTTTCTATTTGCACTTACAAAAAAAACACAATACAACAAAAATAACAACTAAAATGTACGGACAACAACAATGCCATAGCAAACAAAATTCTTTCTTTCCTCTCATCTGTGTAATGCAGTTTCTATCTCTGTTGAATTATATCCACCTCTTCTCTTCCATTTGCACAGCAATCCTAACGAACATCATCGCCAGGACTCTGTGCTACCAGTTTCAAAGGAACGCAATCGTTTTCGTAGCATCACCTGGGAAAATTATGATCCACTCCATCAAAAATATTTGGAAATAGGTGAGGTGCCATAAATTTGTATATTCCCCTCTTTTGCACTGCTCATATTGTTGACTAAAAAATGTAAAGTTGAATTATTTATTCAATTGTTTGGAATTCAAGTCGTAAATTAAATTGCATGCACGCAAAAATCTAGATGCAAAGTGCAAAGGGTCTGTCAAAAAACTTCCACGGAAAAACGGACGGACAGACAGACGGACATGTCCAAATCGAATCAGCTGTTGATCCTGATCTAGTATATAGATCTTTATAGGGTCGGATATGTCTCCTTTTACTTGTTATCAACTATATACTCTTTTTTGCCCATTTTCGATGCGAAGGATATACAAACTGACTGCATGGGATATTATTTAAGCTAACGCGGAAACACCTGTCTTAAAAATAGCTCATGAAATAAAATAATAATTCGTTCGTATTAAAAAATGCCGTTAACAATATGTAAAGAAATACGGGAATTTCAAATAACTTCCTATTCCCGCTGCCCAAAACACAGGAGTATTTTGAAATTGAATAATACGATTATAAAACTATTATTATTATGCAGTAAAAAGTAACGAGCCTTTGCGAATTAACTTAAGCGCAAAGAAATTACACTTGCCATAAATCTCACAATATACATATAGATTATGACCATAAAAAAATAAAATAAGTGTCGGATAAAAGCTACAAATTTGGAAGAAGTTTTCTTGAAAGAGCCACCAGCAAATGCGAATATCAAAGAAGAAGAAAATGCATTAAATCAAATTTAATTTAAATTTTATAGAAGGCTCAAAAAAAGACCCACGCATGCCGCCTACGCATTCCGCGAACTGTTCTGAAGTGTATGAGTAACTGCCGGGGTGAGGGTAACATTATAACAAAAAGTGAAACAAGGCTACACCCGAGTGGTTGTTGAAGGGTACTTTCCAGAGATAACACAAAAAAAGGAAAGCGAATGTCAAACCCAGCCTACTGTATGACAACCTACTGCAGACCAGAATTCTTGACTTAGGGCTACCCCGTATTAATAACTAGTCAACATTGTATAAATATCACAAATACATATATATTATTTTATGTTTTCATGAAGAATCTGTTAATCAACAAGAGCACGCAAACAATATCTTCATGGTTCATATACCCCTCAAGCTTAAAGTATAGGGTATACGAATAGAACCTAACAATGTGCGTACATAAAGCTTTATATGTGCTTAAAAATGATGCTCTGCGTCATGTCAAATATGTGCCAATGTTATTAAGTTAACATTTTCACGCCTTTTTCATGTGCTAAGCAATAGTGACAAAGAGAAAACAATTCAAATTTTACAAAATTGTAGTAAATATAATATTAATGAAATTGTAAACTTCCCTGAGCAGATGACGTCTAGCATAAACTTAAAGACACTTTAGCATAATGTACCAAAAAGTCAAGTAAAAATAGACTGCAACAGAAGTCGGTTTGTTCCTTTCAAGGTGCACTTGAATATACAATATACATATATAGTATAATTTCCATAATTAAAAATTAGCTGATGATCTCATTTCTTCTTCTTTATTATACCATATTAAGTTTGTCTTATAACACTTCGACCCTGTAAAATTGAGCAAAAAGGGTTATTGTAGTTTTGTACGAAAGTATGTAACAGTCAGAAGGATATATCTGCGAACCCAAAAACAATACAAACCCTAGATCATCATCAACAGTCAAGTACATACATCCATGACCGTCTGTCTGTCTGTACCTTGTCCATTTGTTTGACCTCAGAGACAATAAGAGCAGCACACTCCAAATGGGGTATATATACATATATAGTAAAAAGTGCTAAACCCAAAGCCTCATACAGTCAAAACATGACTCTCGTCGTTCCTACTTGCTGTGATTTTAATTGAAAGGACTCGCCAACAGCGGCATTCAACAGCTGACACACTCGTCTTAGTCCCAGTCCTCGTGTCCATGCCGGGGGCGTTCTTGAACGTCTTCAACTTCTTCTCAATACTCCTGTTATTGACATACAATACGTATATTGGATGTAGTTGCAAAGGAATTGGTAACGCCCACGACTTATTGTGAGTTTTGATTTGATATGCTGAAAAGTGAATTCGGAATCCATACGATTTGAATCAAGTCAAATCAAATAGAATTATAAGAATACTCTGCACATATCTGTCCGCACAATGGAATGAATTGGGCACAAAGGAACATTTCTCGCAGATTCATCCACACACTCAACATCATTTATGTACACGCCGCTGAAGGTTGTATCGAAAGTTCTGCTATATTACAATTAAGCTGATTCAAAGTGTATGCAATACTTATTCTTTTATTGATACCCGCCGACTAGCTATCTGTTATATATATTAGCTATCTGTTTGAAAAATATAGTCGTGTTTGGTCTGCTAAGAGGTACGCACCACCCATTTTTGGTAAATGTAACACAAATTAGGACCAACCACCGAAATATACTACTTCTTCAAAAATTATTATTATTAGGTTAATTATTTACATTATAACACTATAAAAGATTTTCTTGAATATCTTCTGTGTTTATTGTCCAATCGTAACTAAATTCGCAGAAATCATTGCGATAGTGATTGCATACTTCGGTTTCTATAGATTTGCGGGTCGGAAAGGGGCGTGTCCAAAATCTAAAACAAACTTGATCTAAGCGCAACAATAAGATATATTGTCAATAAATTTGGTTTTTCTAGCTCTTATAGTCTCTGAGATATAGATATTCATAGGGAGGGTCGGACAGACAGTCTGACGGACATGGATCTATCTCTAATATATAAGAGTATACACTATGAAGTCGCAGACATCTCCTTCTGCCTGTTACGCACATTCGAACAAAGGCAAAAGGTCATGCTTTTTTTAAAATCCATGGCCTACAAATTTACAATTTTATTTTAGCTCTTTAAGCTTACTAATAGTTTACACTTCTTGCAAAAAGTGAGATAAACCCAAGTCCTCAATAAACAAACTGACATGGAAGTCACTACTAGGTCTCATTGGGTCATCCAGAAAAGAAACCCAAACCAAAGTAAACCTTATGCCACCTATGGCCTACCTGGCGGCATCTAAAATTAAACACCTTTATGTCGTTCAGTCCGTTAAATAAACAAGACATCAACCTCAAGCTTTGGCAAACAGGCAAAAGGAGGGATAAAGTGTCCTCAATTGCCAAAAGAGTATCACCTTTCTGACATGCAAATGTCTTAAAAGCAAACCCAAAGCAACAACAACAAACATAATGATAATAAAGAGCAGCAAGCAACTGAAATAGTTGGCACCAGGTCAATTTGCATGCATGAATACCATCGTAAGATTCATGGTAAAACAGATATTTACATTAACGCCTTTATTTTGTCTTTTATTGTATATTTTTGTGCTTTCGAAAAATGTCAACACAACACATCTCTGAGAAGGCATGAAGCCACGCAATAAGAATCACTTTCGAGCTCATCAACTCTCGATTTGGCTGCGTCTAATACCCGAACTACATCGCGCCGGAATGGAGGATGTGATAGCCCGGCACAATCTATTCCGCAATCACGATGATATGGAATTGTACGAGGGTCCCGTAAAGCCAGATCCATTCGGCCTATCAGCTGCCGGCGCCACAACATCTTCTTCCTCCTCGTCGTCGCGACTCCTGTTCATCGATGAGCAAATGATGGTGAAGAAAGGACGCTTGCTGAATGCCTCAGCCTATTTAAATGGCATACTGGGTGGTAAGTATCTGAGTTGCTGTCAATATATTTTGCAATTGACTGTGGTAACTAAAAATGAAACATACAAACTTGGGATTATCTCTAAAGCTATCTATAATTCAGCTAGTTAAGCTTTAAGCCACAATAATAAAAAATAGATTGAAATGTCAAACTCTTTTAAATTCAACAAGCGTAAATCCCAATGGATATGCGACATAAAATTGCCGCAATACATCGAACTACATTTTAATTTATTGAATGGTAGATTACCGTATAAGATGTACATCAATATTTTGCTCTCTTATTTTAAACAATTTTGATTTTTAAAAGTAGGTTTCAAATAACTAAAAATATTGTTAATTATATAGATTTGATGTATTTAATTTATGGCAAAAATTCCAATTTAAAACCTACTTCTCAAAATTTCTCTCTTTAAATTTTGTTTTGATGAACATTTTATATTATCTATAGTTAAAGTTAAAACAATTTAATTGCATTCTGAACATACTGCTATAACTTGATGTTGGATACTCATTTTAATTAACACTAGTCAAATCAAAGAAAAGTTATTGAAAAGCAAAACTGTTAACACACTTTCTGAATTATGCTTTCCTGTGGAGAACTCTGAACTTTAAAATACAAATTTACCATGGATCTTTGAGATTTACTTACGACACACATAACCAAGATGAAATTACCTTTTTGGGCTATTTGCCTAAGGTTTTGCATATACTATTTAACTCAATGTCTTGGACAAATTGCAAAATTAAGTCCATTTAAATAATTTTGCCAAAAAGGCATTCATTAGCTAAATGGCAGAACAGCTTGCAATAAGACTCTAAATATACCATAAATTGAAATTGCTGATGCAATCAGTGGCCAGATGTTTAATTTTCCAATATCCTGCTAATTAAATTTCTTCACCAATCACGCTTGTTTCTAAAATGTATACAGTAATTAGTAACTGTAACTTTTTTAAAGTGAAGAACAATTGAATTGAATTAAAGTTCAACAGACGAAACTATTTTGTTAGTCAAAATTGCTTTAAACACAATTTAACTCTACAAAACTTTAATCAATATTTTATATCCAAAAGATAGATGTAGCTGAAGCCATTTCAAAAAGATGTTTAAATTGCCTGCCGAAATTTGATAGTCTTTATTTATGATTGCTTAGCTTACGAGTATCTGTATTTGCTTTCGGCCTACGCATTACGCATACTAGTATTTGCCGCTTAAATTGTAGTATTTACTTAAAGACCTAATATCTTAGCGCAAATGGGCCAGAAATTTGTGCAGATGTGTAAGTTAAATAACTTTGTGAAGCGAAACAATTCAAATATAACGCATACGGCATGTGGGGCTGAACTAAGGGTTATGTGAGTCAAATAAATTCGAATGTGGAGCAAAAATTGCCAAATAATTTTCCTCTTATTTTAACTTATTTTGTTTGTAGCGTAAGGAAAAACTAAGGTGGTGTCTTGTAGATCTATTTGTTGTGTCTAAGCACATAGAGTAAGCTCGAAATCAACACTTTAGCTTTAGCTTTTCCAAAAAGATTTGTTTGCACTTGGCAAGGGATTGGGACTAGTCTGCCTAGCCTGTGTCTGCTTACTCCAGTCTTGTGGTTCTCTCAAGTTAAATTGCAAATTGCTAAGTTGGCATTTTGTGCCTGGACCATGACATTTCCATTTGTGTGACCAACTGACCCAACTCGGCCCCTAACTGTGCCGTTTGCTTATTGAAATCGCTTCCCAGTCAGCAAAGGCCAGACATTTTTAGGCTTTTGAATATACGAGTATATTGTGTGGATTGCTGACTTTTGAAAATGCACTCAACTGTAATCTGTATTAAGTATGTGAATGCTTTGACGTCGATTTAGACAAGGAATTTTATCCTTTCACTCTAACTCCTAATGTGGTTTATTGTGCGACTCAAATTCAACAAAAATATATAAATTTATAGTTTAAATTGCTTTTTTGGGTATTTCGACTTCGTTTTGAACTAGCAATCTTTTAGCATCTTTTCAGCCACAAATGCATAATTTTTGTACAATTGCCGCACTAGCTGAAAAACTCATTAAGCCAGTTTATATAAAACTCGTTGTAGAACTTTTTCAACACTTACCCTAAATTAACAGCAAAGTTTGATGGTGGATACTGGTGGTCGTTGCCTTATTTCCTACATATACTCGATATCCCCAGTTACAACTTCCAAGTGCAACGCGAGCTTGGAAACGACAAAGTCACCAACGTTAACTATAACTCAAACATCAAATGCTTGTGGGAGGCGTACTGGGAATTGCCAACCACTCCCTCGCCTCACCCCCATACAGTTTCCCTCTTGGCATATCTCAAAGTCAAAAGTAAGACAGTCAATTCCAAGCCAAAACTCTCTGCATGCACTCAGTGCACACAGCACACACAGCACTTTGACTTGGCCAATACAAAATGCATTAGTTGCCAGCTTGAGGAGCAGGGAAGTTTGTCTAAGGGGGCTTATCCAAGCAATTGCAGTATACCCCAAGTTACGATGTGTAAATTAAAAGTTATTGCTGCGTTAGCTTTGCTGCAGTCCAAATGACTTATGCGTACCTCAGACATATACTCCTGACATTATACATAAACATTCAGAAAGTGCTCTTTAATAATAAAGCAACAAATAAAGCTCATCCACATATAAAGTAAGAATAAAATTGCTAGAGTATCTTCAGAGTCCACAATTTTTATACCTGCCTACCCAAAGGTGAAGGGTAGAAGGGTATTATAACTTTGTGCTAACCGAAAATGTATGTAACAGGCAGAAGGAAGTATCTCCGACCCCATAAAGTATATATATTCTTGATCAGCGTCAACAGCCGAGACGATATAGCCATGTCCGTCTGTCCGTATGAACACCTAGATCTCAGAGACTATAAGATATAGAACAACAAATTTTTCGGGATAGTGTGTCTTATTATATTATTATATTTTTGAAAAATATAATATTTCTTATTTATTCTTCCATTCAGTAAAATTGGGTGGCGGGTATCTCACAGTCGAGTAAACTCGATAGTAGCTTTCTTACTTGTTTTTCTTCTACTATATTATTTATAGAAACTTTTCAATTCAGCATTCGCACTTGACATAATCTTAGATATCCTCTCAAAATGACTAAAATTTTTGGACTCGATTTTCTCTGTACTTTATAAAATAAACATTTTAAATTTGTGATCCTACAACGAAACGTTGAATGTGTTATTGAAAGTTATGCTTAAACAGTCTAAGTAAGCGTGACTTTGGCAGGAACAAAAAAATGATTTTGGGAATGCACACAGATACTCAGAAAAATAGCATTTTCAAGCCAAACAAACAGACGAGACGCACTCAAGAGACTTGCGGCAGCAATTCGAGAGGCATAGAATAGTTCCATTCCTTCAAGGTACATAAAATGTACTTTTCAATTAGAGCAAATGATAGAAATACTGCAAAACAAACTTGCCTAAAAAGCCAGAAAATGAGAAAGAAAAAATTCGGAGAAAAAAAACTGGAAAGCAGGTAGAAATAGACTATGATGATAGAATGTTAGAAATGCGACAAAAAGCTATCAGCTTGACAGTCGAGGACACTGAGCTGAGCAAGGACAGCGCAGGCCAAACCACCGACAGCCCAAGAGCAACTGTCTCCCAGTGTCATGTGAACTCGACATACTTTGGCATGCCTTTCCAAATGTTCACCTTTCCTTCTTGTCATCACCTCTGCCCCTGGCTTGGCTTTGGCCAAAGGAAAGACGCCAGTGCATCAAGGAAGACGAGTCTTGAAAAAAGAGATATGCAACTAAAAGCCATAATATCCAGTAAAGCAAAGTCACCATAAACAAAGAAACCGCACGAATCGAAAAAGCATCTGCAAGCAGCAAAAACTCGCTGAAAACAGTTGAATAGTTGAAGTTGAAGTCGGTCACGAAGGTAGGGCATAGCATGGCATTGTATGGAAATGAAAATGGAGATTGAAATGGAAATGTGTTGAAGTGTCCAGGTTCTGGTTTTCTTTACCTGTGCCTTTGTATTCTAGAGTTCGTTTCAACTCAAGTGTTGTTGTGCCATCGTACAGCTCAAGCTGTATCTCATTGATAAACAGAAAGCGGGTTTAGCGAAACCACAAACATTCCTCATTGTTTATGAGAAAAGATAGATATGTACTAGATATATGCAAAAGGGCAGACATTTCCATGGAAATGCTAGTTCAATTTTTAAATCAACTTGACTTACTTGATATTTGGTTTCCCAGTAAAGTCAATAAGTGTAAGCTGCTGCTTGTCGAAGATTTAAATACTTTCAGAGTGAATTAACAAGTTATAATAGTATAATGTTAAATTGATAGACATTTCTCTAAAAAGTAAATGAAAATTTATATAAATTAATATCAAGTTATGGTATTTCACTACTTAATAAGTACAACAAGTAAGAATGTTCGGACTCTTAAACCCTACTTTAAAATACCTGCTACTCATTTTCATAACCATCAGAAAATATTGTATTAACTACGCAACTGAACTAGAATATTAACAAATCATATGGTAATTATTTGTTTACCTTTTTAGCTTTAAAATTACGAAAAGAGACGTGAATCGACTTGGCTACTTATACTGATCATTATCATCTGCGTGGTACTTTTAAATTTTTGTCAATTTCAAATTGGTATAAGTCTATTCTAATGTGCAAAATGAGTCTCTTTAAATATCTTGTAGTAATTTTGACTAAAACGAGAGCCCAGAAATCGCTTTGGGATATTTGCACTAGCCTAAATTTTAAAGAAAAGTGTAAATAAAGTAAACAACAAAATATAAGATGAGTCGGTAGATATGTCAATTAAAGCTGAAGCTAAAATGTGAATTTGTATAAAAGCCAAGTCTTTTGCTTGGTGTACTTCAAGCAAGTCTCGTTGATGAAATGTCAAACTTTAAGCCACTATAAGTCGTCGCAAATTGAAATATCGCCTTGGGTTGATGTCCTGACTGCCCAAAATCTGCGCAGGTAATCGCCTCTTAAAGAGGTTAGCATCAGCTGCGGTCGCTGATATCTAATTTATGTAAGGTCATTGAATTGAGGGTACTCAGCAGTGCAAACATTTTGCATGCCAAGCACTCGACGCAGCTTAGAAAGGATGCTGAGGGTGAGGGGGTGAGTCATTGGGCCATTTGTAACCTAAGTT
The DNA here is from genome assembly GCA_018150935.1 of Drosophila pruinosa. NCBI lineage: Eukaryota > Metazoa > Arthropoda > Insecta > Diptera > Drosophilidae > Drosophila > Drosophila pruinosa. The sequence continues at coordinate 8,792,359 of JAECWR010000094.1, read as the reverse complement.
GATTTTATGGTTGGTTTTTTGTCATTCCACTAATTAAAGCACATTAAGCATTAGGCAACAGTCGGTCCTCTAGACCAGGCCAAGGCAATCTCTTGTAGATTGCGCTCTGGTTATCTGCTTCAAGTTGCTCCGGCCATGTGTCCTCGTTCGTAATTATCTAGGGTCCTTGGACGCATGCGACGCATGTTGAGAGTGACTTTAACTTAAGCGCTTGCTCAGTCCGTGCAATAAAACGAAAACGAAATTAAAATAAAAATTAAAAGGAATTAAAATAGAAATTTTCCCAGGGTACTCAAAAAAAAAAAACACGAAACGTATTTCTACTTGAAAATAAATGCAAAATGGAGCGTTTTGATAAAAAGCTTAGAAATGCTCGACTAAGCTACAACAAGTCCATGGGTATTATATTTGCAACTCAGCTACGCCACTCTCTTCTCTCTCTCTCTGTCTTAATAGATATATAGTATATGTCTCCCATTGCTAGGGGTAGCAACTTATCTGGTTATGCCACTTGGCAAAATGGGGGTCTGGTCCAGCTCATGCGAGGGGCTCAAAGTGTTTGCTCCTTAAGTCCGTCAAGTGAGAGGTTGAGAGTTTTCAAACTACCACACAGGCAGAGACTCGAACAGTTAGGGTTATGAATGGCAAAACAAAACACGGAGAAAGAAAACAATCAGATACAACTCATATTTACTCACTCACTCATTGAGTGTTGTTATCAAATAACATCGTAGATACTATCTATAGAATTGGTCAGCCCATGCAGAAATTATGTGAAATATGATATGAATGCTGATAGCAACTTTAATAGGATAAAAACACACATAAACTGTTCAATTGAAAATATACCACAATAATAGAAATTATCAAAGATAATAAATGAAAATCCGACAGCTTAAATTTAATGTATAAAGCAAAGCTTATAGGTTAAAAATTTAAAAATAATCAAACAGAGCGAATTTCGCATTTGAATATTTCAATGTTTTATCTTTGCGAAGCTTATTAAAAACTTTTTAAAGTTCGGTACAGAAGATTGAAAGAAAAATACTATTTCATTTATAGACACTAACAAAGTCAAACAAAAGAAATTAAAATTACTTTAAAAACTCCACAATTGAAAAAACTCATATATAATATGCTGAAATCAGAATACCAGGTAAATCTGAAAGAAAAGTAAAAAGATTAAATTGAATGCGGTTCTGAAATGTAAATTGAGCAGCTGCTAGCATTCACACAAGTTATTGAAAAAAAGAGATCAACTAATGAGAGGGGTGTTCCAAGAGTACTTATTACTATGGCACTCGGGTTGATTGTCTAAATATTTATGCAAAATACGTGCACAAGTCTTTAATTTCGTGCAGAACTTTTGTCGAATTGCTTGATATGCAGAAAATTGGAAAGCAAAACTTTTCAGACAGACGTCATCGTCACGCACACACAGACAGAGAGAGAGAGAGAGAGAGAGAGAGATACAGACATGTGAGAATAGAAATGTATGAAGTCACACTCTGTCATTGTTGGCATAAGACAATGCGAAGAGTAGGTAGCACTTGAGGCACAGCAATAAGACAGTCAGAGACAAAGCAACAACAATACATACTCAACAACAAAGCAAGAGCAACTATACGAAGCACTTGAGCACATTGACAAATACATTTTCAAGGAAGTAAACTTCAAAAGCATTTGTTTTCGCAGACGCTTGCAGTCCAATTTCGCATTCACTTTCATGCCATACAGCAGGCAATGGCAAAAAGAGCTAAGTCCCATTTAGCATACAAATAAAATATAAAATAGAATCTTCTAAACCTTTGTCATTATATAGAATAAAACATAAGTACAACATACTTAATATTTACATCAAAAAGTACCCTAAAAGAAACTTGTATTTACAAGATGATATTATTGCCCTTGATATTATTGTTGCCCTGCATTGATTAGTGGTTTTCTCTTTTGTTAAATGCTAAATTATATGTTTACTTTTTACATAAACGTACATGTACCGTATTAATTTGCACATGCGACTTACTAAGATTATAAGCAACCACTCGGAGTTGCAGTCGCATGGGTCGTATGCGCCATAAATTGTGGCAAGCGAAGCAGTGAGATTTATAATCGCCCAGCAAGCTTTAGCTTTAGCCAAGCAGTAAACAAGTTGATTAAGCAACAATAAATAATATGCATCGGTGCTAGTCCAATCTGCTTATTACACATGCCATCTTCTTCTTTCCGCAGTGAGTACCGTGGAGCCGAACAACATGTATACGACGTGTATACCAATTGGCAGCAACTACACCGGCAACGGCGGTGGCGTTTTTTCGCCAACAACCCTGGCGAACGCCTCAACGGATACACTGGCTTCCGGTTTCGAGGCAGCCGGATATGCGGCCTATTCGACGGCACTGAGCGTAACAATTGCCATCGGTTGCAGTCTGCTCATATTGAATGTGCTGATATTTGCGGGAGTGTACTATCAGCGGGATAAGACGCGGCTGGAGGTGAAGACACTGCAGAAACAGTACCAGCAACGTGGCATGCATCAGCAGGTGCCGTATCCGCCGGAGCCCATTAAGCACGCACACTATCACATGGGTCACTCGCAGAGCTCCAATGTGATAGTCGATGTGGAGAGTCATGGACAAGATACGGCTGGACAGGCGGCAATGCTGCTGCAGGCGGCTGCCGCTGCTGCTGCCGCAGCCAACGAAGCGACCAAGCCACCGCCACCTCACATATGTGCCAACTCGGGCATGCAATTGCCCAGCCAGCAGCAACAGCAGCAGCAACAACAGCAGCAACATTCGGCAGCTCAGCAGGATGGCAATAAAATCGCCGACAACTTGGGCAATGTCACCTACAGCACAAGCAGCAAGCAACAGCAACTCCACCACCAACAACAACAGCAGCAGCAACAACATGAACATATGCAAATCAAGAGCATGGGAGTTGCAAGCGGCGCCCAGACGTTTGGGCGTGGCAATGGTGGCAGCAGCAACGGCACTGCAGTGGTGAGCGGTGGCGCCTCTGTTGTTGTATCGGGCAACAGTGTTAGCTACAATCCCGGCCTAATGACTTTGCCGAAAGCAAGTCAATTGCACCATGCGGCAACTCTCAATTATGCGCGCAACACAGCCGCGTTGAATCTGGCTGGCGGTGGCACCGCCCTTGTCGACAGCCGTGGCAATGTGCTGTTAACCGGCACGTCTGGCGGCAACGGTGATTGCATGACTCTGCCACGCAATCTCAATCTGGCGGCAGCAGGACGACATAATCCCACCACAGGTGAGTCAACCACAAAACATTTTCTGAACTGCTGCAACCTCAAATGCAATTGAACGAATTGCTTTTTGGGTAAGATGAAAATGTTTTCCTTTTTTTTATTTATTTGATGCTTTTCTGATTTTCCACATGCTACGTGCTACGTGCAACGTTCATGCAAGAAATGCAAACAAAAATACGTATACTACAGGTTAAAAGGTGCCTGCTGCATCCTGTATTGCAGATAGGAAGAAAACAATATTGCAGGCAGGTAGCAATCAAGCTAAAATATGTTAAGACTTAATTTCACTACGAAGTGATTTTCTCTGTTTTCCTCCGATTTGTTTCATTTCAAGCGAAGAGTGCTGAGAACATTCTTCGATTGAAGTAGAAAATCAATCTAAAAAAATTGAAATACTCGTATCACTAAATGCTTGGGACTTATGTGATTAAAAACCAGAGGTTTCTAATTTACTAAGATGCATTGCAGAAAAAGAAAAAAGTAAACGAAAAACGACAAAAAAAAGATTTAAAATTTATTATTTGAATAAGTTTCTTAGCATATTTTATGAGAGTAAAAAATACAAATATTATTTACAGATTATACTTCACTCCATTAAATTTAGATCCCCTCAATGGGCAACTGGTCTAACCTAGCCTAACTATTTATATTTCTGCCTTTTTTCTGTAGTTGTAGTAACATATGAGTACGAAATTCCCTTAAAAAATTCATATTAAAGACAACAGTAGCAGCAATCAATGACTTGCACAAGGTATATGAGTATTATATTTAGTAAATGTTTAAATGAGATACATAAACTCGAATATACAAATATGCTGTTGGCAAACGCAGCTGGTGGTCGGTCTGCTTGTTAGGGGTTGCCAAACAATAAGAAATATTTGAAAAATGAATGACGGGGCACAACATTGTGAAGGAGTGTTCAGAGCTACACATAAATTTTTTGCAAAATCATCCGTAGCAAACAAAAACATTGCCTAATCAAACTGAATGACCTTCGTTCTGGGTCTGACAAGACTGAAAACGAAAAGCGAATCCCACCTCTGGCTTAACTCAAATATGTCCGCGTGAAAATTGAAATTGTACTAATCAGCCACAGAGTCCGTTCTGTCAAGCAAAGCATGGTCGATGACTGTGTTGCGTTTCTCATTCAAACAAAATATCCGGCAAAGAAAAAGTCGAATTCAAAGCATAAATAATAAACAAGAACCGAGAAAACATTTACGCTTCGCTTATGTTCAACGCACTTCTAACTTTTGACCACAATTTAGGCGTCTGACAGCAGACTGGAACCGGTTCTGGTGCCTGCAACAGGAGTAGATTTGTATCCGTTGCTCAGCTCCATCCGCATCCTCCACTGGCCATGGCTGTTGACGGTCGCAACGGAAATTGTTGTACAAATTATGCTTCAATGATTGCCCAGGCTTTTATTGAAGCTATACCCTGTTGGATGCTAGCAAAGGATAGAAGAAACTAATTGTTGCCTTTTTACAAATATTAATTTTTGTATAAAGAAGCAAACATTTTGAATAAATTGTTTTATTTTTTATGAAATCAACATCATTTTCAACCAAGTTATTTTACTTTTTTGGCCTTAGGCTATTTACAGGATAGCTGAAAGTCCACACAACCTCTTTTCCTTAGCCACATTTTCATCGTCGTCCTGTTTCTTTTTGCTTTTGCTTGATGAGCTGTTAAATGGCGAATGTGAATTGCAGTTGTGGCAAGTTATTGGCAGTTTTTTTCAGGCAACACGCTATGAAGTCGTAACGGGAACTTCAAAAAATATGCCCACAACAATAAATTTCCAGTCGAGCTGTCATGACATCTGATAAATTTCATTGTAGCGATAAATACGAAAAGCTGCATTCCGGGTCATAATATCCTATAATTGAAGCCACAAGATTATCCATTTCTATCGGTAGACAATTTAACGACAAGAATTTCTGTGGCATGAACTAGTGTGACGGCACAACAATTCTTGTCTCAAACTAAGCAATAACTAACGAGTACTAGATAAGTCCAAAGTCTTTTCTGTGACCATAAAACGTTTACAATTCGAAGTTATTACTTAGTCGCATAAAACCAATAAGAACGACATTAAACTCTTGTTGATTTAATGCACGGGGCTTGCATAATAGGAGGCAATCATTAACTGAGTTCTCTATGCTGAATAACCTAAATGTTATGCGGTCGGGTCAAGTATGTACACATATCTACGAATTATGTTATTTTTATTATGGCAGCCGCAGAGATCCACGACCCGTGCGAGGGTCGAACAACTGTTGTTGGCATTTGTTCCATAAATAAAAATTCAGCAATCGATGGCATCGCATAACAAATATTCGGCCCCTACCTGGCCGAGATGACAATTTGCAATTGTTCACATGGACTATTTATAAAAATGCCACGCGATAAGCCATGACAACCTAAAGACTGTTTTTATTGCCGATGAGTTTCCACATCCCAATATGTACAATAAATAGTCGAGTGTTTGGCTGGAATGTACGGTAATTAAAATACCACAAAACAGGTTTAATGTGCACATGAATGTACGAGTCCAGCACTTTTAATCAGGTTTTGAATATTTTCAATTTATTTAATCTAATTGTCGACCTGACTAATTTAAATATTGATTATATTCACATCCTTTCAACTTGACTTTATATACTTTCAAATGCTGAAAATGTGTACTATATATCATTTATGAGCTTATAGTCTTATAATTGTACTCATTTTATCGTTTTATGCGAATTATTCAATTTATTGATTTTCCTCTTTAAGATTGATTTCGTTTTGGAAGTTTTATTGAGGAAATGTCCTCGCTTCCGATTCCCTTTAAAATTTTCAAATCATAAAGATCGATTTGGTTGATTGTATTTCAATCTTACACCTGCTGAAGCACTCGAGTGTACTTATCTTCATGGCATGCCCATTGACGTGCAAATTTGCAGAAAATTTCGGATTTTCAGCATGTAAGGAAAATGTTAGACAATTTTCATCGTATTTCTGCTGCTTGAGCAGGTTTATGTACTTTAAAAATGCAAGTTCTAATTGGAGTTCAATAAAGATAGAACGATAGATTTTATAGCACTGAAGCCAAAACAATAATTTTCCACGACTTTAGTTCTCAGATTGGAATTGCAATAACATCAAATAATCAACGTGTTTTTTACTCAAATTGTTGAAAATGTCGTTGCTGATTTAATTTCACACTTTTCTGCATTGCCTCAAAGCGCCTTAGCGGAAACGGAAATTTTGAAGTGGCTAAGTAGGTGTTGGGTAGATACTGAGTTGTTGCACCACTCCGAGTGTCGAGCAGGCGGTGGATAAAGCTCACCACCCGACGCCATTATTATCGCTGCTGTCGTCAGGTGCCGGCATTGCCGGAAGTGGCAAGTGCGCTCTTCTTTTGCGCTTGGCATTTTCAGCGCTCTCTGCATTATTTATAATTATTGCGAATTTTCATATAATTATGCATGGGCGCATACTTGGGGCAGGAACCACTTTGCCCATCTGTTTGCTCATCTGTTCGGAGCAAGCTGGCAACTTTCAGCTCTCAGTTCAGTTATTTATTTAAGCAGCATATTTCTCAACTTCTCACAGACCATAAATATTAAAGTCAACTACAGTCTCAGTTTGTGCGATAATCCTTACGTAATTAATGTTTGTTCCGAGATTTTTGAGTGTCTGCCTCTTTTTATACCCGTTACCATTACCGATAGGTTAGAAGGGTATTATAAGTTGGCGGGTATTATAACTTGATCGATGTATATAGTTTTTTCCGAGTAAAATACTATAATATATTCTGAAACTTTATTTGCCAGCACAAGCATGCTTGTTTATTATACATCCTTAGGGAGTATCTCACAGTAGAGCATACTCGAATGAACTTTCTTCATTACTATTTACTTCAGATTTAATTTTTTTTAGCTCTGTGCACTCAAGCAGCATTTTAATTTGATTTGTTGTTGCTGTCTGAAGCACTTGGAATATATTAAATGCTAACATTGTTTAACGGCAGTTTAATGCCTCATTAGGCTTAGTTCGCGTATTTGAAGCTGCGAAGTCGAATCATCATTTACCCTTTTTCTTTTATTTAATATTAAGCAATTCAACAATTCACTATTACATTAAAAACCAATAAATGATACCACTGTAAATAACACTTTCGATGCTTTTCCTTAACTTTATCTGTACATTATTTTAGTGCAATTTGAAGTGAAGTGTTGTAAATTTGAAAGGAAAATGCTCATAATCTTGCTATTTTATACAATGAATTAATTAACCCTCCGCAGTAGGAGGGAAAAGTATAGTACATCAAATATACACAATTTTTTTTTTTGGGTCATACTTTTTTTGCGTTTGATTGCCCTTTGTACTGAACAATATCTAATTAAAGCTGAGTATAATAATTTGATTCCTAGAAATTTATTCAGAGACGACCATCGGCTTTTGGCATGAGATGATTTTGTATAAAAAATCCATTGAAAATCAACTGTACGATGCTAATAAAATTGTCTAAATTCCTTGAATATTAAATTAATTTCAATTAGAGTTGAGAATTTATGAAAAGCCTAGCCCGCCATTATTTTAAACATACAAAATAAAAGTTAAATTGAAATTTTTGTGATTAAAAAAATGTTAGGTAGTTTGACTGATTCAGTTAATAGTAAAATGCCGTTTTCTATATTCAATTTATTATTGTATTAAATTATTGAAAGTGAAAAAAAAATTGCCCAAGCTTAGGTATTCTATATTAAATTTATTATTGTATTAAATTATTGAAAGTGAAAAAAAAATTGCCCAAGCTTAGGTATTCGCTAGTATCAAATATTTGATTAAGGATTTTAGGCTAATCAACAGAGTTAAGTTTAAAAGTAACAGGAATTTGATGTGCCAAAATCATTCATAGAAAATTGTAGAGGCAGCGATTTTTGATCTTAATCATATCGGCCAATACCCAATAACTGGAGCTAAGCAAGGCTGCGCCATATATCGTCTATTGTACTTTTCAATTTATATGAAATAGCAAAGTTTGCATACGATTCGCAGTAAATTCAAAAGCTGCTGTCAAATGAAAACTTCGCAAAAAATAAGCCGCCAGCAAAAATCAACCAAATTGAGTAAAACAATGAAGCGTAAACGATTTTTGTTGACATGTGTGTGTGTGTGTGTCTGCCTTCGTGCGTATGTGTGTGTAAGGTTTGCTGAATATCATAAAAATAAAGCAGCAAGCAAAAGGCAAACGCGAATCGCCTACTAAGCCCAACACGAGTAAGTACAAGCAAGTACACAATGCTGGTAAACGGAAAAAGATAGAGATAGAGAGAGAGAGAGAGAGAGAGGAGATAGACGTAGACCCTGACGTGACGTGATTGTCATCCACACTGTGAACGTCAGGCGTCTGAGACGAGAATGAGAATGAGAATGGAACCGGCACCAGAACATAAACAGCTTCATACAAATGTTATTATTGAAATTTCAACAGTGGCAAACACGCACACACTGAAATCGTTTATCACACATACGCCGTGTGTGCCCGCTGCAGAAAAAGACAAAAAGATGATGAAAAATCTATTTGTAAAGCAGCCAAGGCATAGACTTCTTCTGCCTATCCCCCAATTACATTCAACTCCCGTCTACTTCGATTACAATCCCTAACCAAGCTCCCTTTCCTATTCCTATATTCATGCCGCCCTCAACATATGTTTGCTGTCTGTTTCCATTGGCGGCTCAGTATTCGATCCATCGTTGTTTGTGGTTTGTGATGCCGCAGTTTTGTGTTTTCCTTTCGCTTTTCGTAGTTTTATTATTTGTTTTCCCTCACACTCTTTGTGCTTTTGATGATTCTGGCAAAACGACTGACCAAGCAAGGGGCATACAAATATCATGTTTTTGCGGAAGGATGATAGTTTCTCCTCACCATTCGCGATTGCCATCCCCGACCCCAGCTATTGTTACTGTGCATTGCGCAGCTAGTTAGATAAGACAATATTATTTTATTGCCATGACTGAAGGAAAGCCCACATTTGACATCCTTAGTGGTCAGCTCTGATGCGAATGACAATGCCGCAGCTAGCAAGTACATTGAGGCCCCAGTAAGCCCCACAATTTGGCATAATAAAGGGTCTGCTTTAAGGATGCTCAGTTAGACATATAGAACTGGTCGTAAGATGAAGGCTACATATTTTTTATTTAATTTCCCTTCAAAAAGTTTACTACTCTCATTTGTCATAAAAACAAGGGAAGAACTCTCTTTATTTTTATCAATCAAATTTGTTAGACAAACCTGAACATGAGTACATTTTGTAGTCTTGAATTCTATCAAATCAATTGAACATTTGGAAAAGTATATGTATTTATTCTGATTTATTCGATCAATTATTTTCTTTTCTTTCTTGGATTAGATATTGTATAATAACTTGGAGTTATATGGAGAGATGAAGAAATTTCTTATTGTGTTGAGTATTGCACTTGTGGTCAACTTATACTAGCTCGAAATATAAATCTTTGACCAATTTAATTATATACACATTTTAAGCCAACAATAATAGTTAATAATTCGCCAAGGGGTTTTTCTTCTAGAATGTTACAAAATGTTTGCCATACTGCTTAATCAATTAATTAAAAACTTTCCACTGAAACTTGCTCATCAAGTATTCCATAATTCTGAAGCTGAGAGACAACTTACATAAAATAAGTCCAACGGGGCACCATCAAGACGAGCCCAGCAGCTTATCCAACTAAAATATATTTTTCAATTCTCCGCTCGGACACATTCAAGGCACATACATAAATCTACATGGTAGCACTCATAAATATTTCATTGATGCGCTTCAGTGCTCAGTTCAATGTAGCTGAAGCTGCTGCTGCTGCTGCTGATTATAACACAAATATGTCCAGTTGGGCGTGCCGAGTTCCATTTCCTTGGCAAAAATGTTCTCGTATATTACTTTTCCTTTTTCTTCTTTTTAATATGCTCATTCAATTTGCTTTCTCCCCGGTGTCTGTTCCTTTTCCGTAGCTTGAGCTGTTCGTTCGCCATTTATTGATGACATGACAAGCAAGGTACAATTTCCCTGCACTTAAAAAGTTCGACAGCCATTTTTCTTATGAAGTTCCCTAGAAGCACTCTGAGTTTTCAGCTCTCTCTTTTTTTTTTGGGCTATTGTATTTGTATGTACATTACCTTAATTTTGCAATCACGCGCACCATAAATCCAATTTAATTGTGCCACTTATACACACATGCATCTGAAGCAATCGCCTGATTTGCCACAGCTCACGCTGCGACTACTTAATACTTGTTCATTCGTGCGTTCAATGCCCGAGTCAATGCTAAATAGACGCACATAAATTTTCTCTCGATATCCGTTTGAATTCTTCTCACTGCATTTTGAAAAATTGACTTTTTATTCAGTCCCCTTCGCCTTCTACAATCCACCAGTGGACACAGTACTACTATGTGTCTGATTTACTACGTACAATTTTGTGCTTACTTGCACAAACTTTTCATGCGTACATCGTGTTGTAGACTTGCTTTGATTTATGTTTGATTGAAAAGCCTTAAATTGTATGGTAATCTGATTTGGCTTATAGACATTTATATGTCTCTGCATTCGAATTTAAATGTTGCGGATTTTCGGCAGTTTATATCAATGTTTTCTAATTTACATAAAATTAGCTGTTTATGAACCTTGCTTTTATAATCAGCATTATGAATATTAATAGTCACAATTTATCGAACGGATAAGTAAATTTAAATCTATTTTAATAACAAGTTGTTGACCAATAGCAAAATTAACAAACACTTGACAGAAATAGAATAAACATTAAACACAAGCTGAGATTCCCAAACTGAGATTTATTGTCAACATAAATAAAATACACATTTTTGTCGTTAAAAGTTAACTGAATATTTTCTGTCAAAATGCTACTAGAGTATTATTGTATTTCAAGTTAGCTGATGTTATATTATACTTCAAGATACGTACTGCAGTATAGTTCTTAATATGCGAGTACAGCTCTCGAGTTCGTGTAGTAAATTACTATTTAACTAGCTCTCAAACAATGATGCTGCTCATTAAATGCAGCTGTTCGACTATCCACTTCAGTATCTCTGCGCCATAAATTGCACGCTTTGATGAAATGTGGCAGACGTGGTGAGAGCTACAATCCATGGCATTTTTCGATAAGTCCAAAAACTGTCGGAAAAAGGACAGCAAAATGGCGCAATAAATAAACGTGCAGTTGGGCGCAGCTCATTAATGCACAACACACGACATGCATGTCCACTGAAGGACATACGAGTATAATGCTCATTTGTCTGCACTTGCGGCGCACCACTTGCTTGGTCGATTATGGGCAGCACTGGCCGCAATTTCGCATGGATTACTCACTAATAGTTACTCACGACACCCACGTTCCATCGCTGTGGTCGCTTATTTATGGCTTAGTTATGCATGCGTCGTTTCCGGCCTTGTCATTTCATACTAATCAGCATCCGTTGAACGGATTTAGTTAAAAATTGTCGTAAATAATTTGCTTCTGCTTTGCTATATTACTCGTATGTTACATTCAATGGACTGGTGAAAATGAATCGCAGCATATTCTAGTCTCTATTACGCATATGAGAACAATTGCAGCAGTTGCTTTGGTTATTTGTTCAGCTCTGACTGTAAGTGATGCGCATATAAATTAGATTTGCTTCACTTTGCATTTCGAACACACAAAAAACATATCAGGACAGAACAGAAATGCATGAGCATTGAAAATTTATTGCATTATATAGCACGAGCTACTCGCTTTCATTTTGCATTTGACGTTACGCATACGCACCGTTGTAATTTCATATTCAGAATTGAGGCAGAGCCCCCAAAGGGAAATGCTGTATATAAGAGTACGAATTCAAGAGCGAGTACTCGTACTTCCTAAAAATACTACTACTGCTTTATTATGTATTTTAGGCAGCACGTGTGTGCGCGCTTTTGTATGCCACTGTGGATTTTCGAGAAAAGGCCTACTTAAAGTAAGGCCTAAGCCATTGCCAAAGCTTTGATCTCTTACTTCATGCTTGTGGTCACCTTGGGCCCCTTTGCCTAGCCTAGTCATAAGCCAGCAGCCATTGACTTTGAATGGTCTCCAGTGTACGACCGTTGCGGCAGGCATTCCTTCATTCGGCTAAAGCACCTACTAGACGAGCAATGAAATTATGAATGTAAACAGGCAACAAGCAGCTTAGTTGGGCATAATAAAATGCCAAGACCAAGGGCACTCTTGGCATAAATTTCCTGCCAACTTTCTGCTTAAGGTAACTGTCAAGTGAATTAGCTGAACTACTTATTAATCTTTAATTAGCGAATTCCCACCGTTGCTCACTTGGCAAACTAAATTATTTAAGCACTCGATGCACTTGCTTGGACTTTGGCATAGTTAATTATACCAGACTTATTTTTGGCCAGCACTTCAGATTTAGCAGAGCTAATAATTAGCTTATAGCATAAAAATGGAATTTACTTGAATACTTTAACTTATATTTTAGATTTTTCAATGCACTTTTATTAATGCAATACATTACTAAGCTCCAAAAATATATATTATTTGTAAAATTGAATTTGAATTTGAAGATAAATGGAAATATTAAAATGTGTCTATCCTTGAATGTATTAATGTTAAATCAAAATATAGATTGTCAACTTAAGTCAGGAAGATTGAAGCATCATCACCCATTGCCAATGAGGAAAATTTGTATGCAAATTAAAAATATTGGTGCAAATTATTATATGAGCTCGACACAGAGAATGTATGTATTATATTTGCTCTGCAAGCACGATCATTAGACAGAAGCTAGAACAGCAATGACTTGGCATTTTAGCAAGCATTGCAATAAAGCAGCAAGCGCTCTATTTGTGCAACACCCACATGTTTATGTAGATATTATTTATGCGCATAGCGAGTAAATGGGGGACAGGCAAAAATGAGCTACGAGCTGAGTTGCGTGTTATTTGTCATGCAGTTGCAGGGCAGGAGAAAATATATTAGCAGCGGCAATAAATGCACACATTGGCACATTTTGCATGATGAGTTGAACGACATGGAGACATGTCGTAGGGAGGGAGCTGAAGGAGCAAAAAGTGCAGCAGACCCAATAATGCTGTCCATTACGTCGCCTATGTCGATGTCAGGCCGATGACAATGGCGACGATGACGATGTGTGTTTAACGGTTGACGTTGTTGTTTACAAATTGACTTTTATCGGGTAGTTTGTTGCTGCGATTGCTGTTGTCGTTCGTCAATAAATATTGGCCACATAATATGACGACATATTCACAAGGATATAAGTAGCTTACATCTCTCCCCTCGTTTCAGAACTACAACAATATCAACAACAACAACAACTTCAGGGAAATGGTGCTGTGCTAAACGGCATGCAGTCCCATCACATAAGAGGTCCTCGGCCACCGCTACGCACCGCCTCCTCGTCGACAACGACGACTAGCTGCAGCAGCAGCAACAACAATAACAACAGCTCAAGCATGACTGGTGCTGTGGTGCTACTCGATCAGACGCCATCCGGCGGCAGCAGCAGCAGCGGCGTCAGCAGTGCACCCAGCTCCTCTAAGGGGCACATGCATGCCCACAGCCACGGTCATATGGTGCATGCCCATGGTGACAGCCTTGGCATGAGCCCCACATCAGCACCGCCTCAGCAACAGCAGCAGCAAGTGCCCCAGGCAGCCATGGACGAGATGCGCGTCTGATAGGTATCGGTCTTTGAGTTGGATTTATAGTCATCAAGCGGGTAAGTTGACTTTGATTTGAGAAGGTTTTCAAAATCCTGATTGAGAGAGACAAATATCCTTCAATCGACAACAAACTATATCCGACTTTTATGCATTCATTTTCAAAGATTATGTTTGATTGTTTTTATTTGTTAGATGGATGAAATAATATACAAATACAAAATATAATTATCATGTGAGGGAGATTCTCAGCCACTTCACTTGCCTTTTGCAATCACCCTGCAGCTTTCTTTTCCTTGGAAATTGCATGAAACTCATTTTATTCTCCTTTGAATTGTCATTCACTTCATTAGCTTCGAAATTATCTTGAGATTCAGTTGCGCCAGATAATTGGCTTATAAGATGATCACCTTCGATTGCAGTTATAAAGTCTGAAGCTATTGATTGTATTGCATTAACACCTTTATCTTCTTCCTCTTTCAAATTATTTTGAAAGTCAGCATATAATTGCTCCGTGTCGGAGACTATCACAGTTTTATCTTCAATTCTTTTTGATTCATCCTGATCATTCTGCCTTTCGATCGATCTCATGTGATTTAATTTATCGAATTCCTCCTCAGAAACCCCAGAATATTGATTTATCTTAGTATTTTCCTCACATCCGTTTGTTATTTCCCCATCGACATTTGGAATATTCTGATTTTCGATTCTCTTTCTATCATCCATTTTAAAATCCACTTCAAAGAACTCCATTAAATTATTCTGAGAGCCTGACTCGATTACATTTTCTTTAGGGTTTTTCTTGGAGGGTTCTTCAAATTGATTTGTCTCAGCAGTTTCCACACTCGAATAATTCTGATCTGCAATTGTTTTCGTATTACATGTTTTCAAGTGCACTTCACCACCTGGGAACTCTTGTTCGAATTGATTTTTCACATTACTTTCCTCAAGTCCTTCTGAGAAGTCAAATTTGTGTTCAGGAATACTTTGATTGTCGTTTATTTTCATACATGCTTTTGAAATGCTTGCGATATTTTCACTTCCATTTGGCAACTGCGAGACTTCACTTATCGAATTAATTTCTTCATTTGGTTTGGAAACCTCCACATTTTCATTTACATTTTCAGTGAGTGTGTTCCGATATTCGTTAGATTTTGTTTCATCAATATTTAAACTTCGAGCACAAATATCTCTAAAGACCATCTCTTTAGCTAACCATCCAACTCTACGCCATTTGTCTACAATGTCTGGAGCTACCCTGTTTCCGAACAGAGATTGATTCAATTCTAAATTGTCTTCACTTAAATTAATATCTGCTACTTGACTGAATATGTTGGGGGTGAATTCATATCGGACATTGCCTTCCTTATCTACTATGCCATACTCATATAGATAATATTTGCCATTTATTTCCTTTATTATGCCAAAACGTAGACCGACATCCAAAGATTTGCGCAGCTGAGCCGTGTTGTAGACGCGTCTTCTGGTGGTATCCAATTTTTGCAGAGCCAACGCAAGAATGTCTTCCCATTCACTAGGTGGTTCAAGTTGCATCATTGCAGCACTTAGATAAATGGCAAAATTAGCCATTATTTAAGAATTGTTTTTTAAAGTCACTAATTGTATGTTCTGTAAAATTGTCAATAGGTTTCTAAATGTATTTCCTTTGTTTACTTTGATACTATGCTGCAATGTGATAGGCATTGCAAGGTAAATTTAAATTGACTCCCTTTAACAAAAGTCCACACAACAACAGACAAATTCATCTCTCACATTCCAACATACGCCTGTGAATATGACATCAATTTCAACCCTTTGCGGGGAAAAGAAGGTCAAGGAGAAAAGGTAAAACAAAATATGGCCACATGCCTGATCAAAAATAAATAACGGTATGTCAAACATGCGACTGCAATTTTTTTTTTTTTTCTTAAAAAATTCAACCAAACGCAAGTAGGCACTTACCGACTAGGCAATACTCTGATTTCTATTTACCATGTTCATACTTTTAATATAGATTTGATTTCCATACATATTCGTTGTTTTAGATTTTACAAATTCATTTGAAATGTGTTCATATGAAATTAAATAAAAGCATGGATACAAATGGATTTCTCTTCGTTTTCTTCTCTGAACTGAAATGTCGCAGCTGTTGACATGTAAAATTCGCAAGGCATTCAAAGCTCTAGCCTGTCTCAAACAACTCCCTCTAGCCGAAATGCCAAGTTTAAAATAAAGTTATGAACATACAAAACATGTACACAGTTAGGACCCTGATAAATTCTCAACATTTCCCACGAAAAGTACTCTCCAGAATTATTTAAATATCTACAAACACATAACCACGATATATATTTTGAACCAGCTGCAGCAATGAACTTACAATTTGACTAATTTAAGACCTTAAGTCTCACCACTAGAATTAAGCCTTAAATTTAAACTTTATCTCTATAAATTTTCAAAGCAGGGAGTATACTCAAAAGCTCTTTGCCATTTCTTTTTGTTTTACTAAACAAACAGCAGTGAAATAAATTTTGTGCAAGAAAATGACTGACTTGTTAACCACTCCTGTTACCTGCAATACTGGTACCCAGTAGGACCTTAAATTGTTAGCACCAGTTTAGCGAATCCACAAATATATTTTGAATTATATTTGCAAATCATTAAATGACAAATTTTTCAATTCTTAGTTAAATAATTTTCATGAAATGAAAATAAAAATTAAATTATATTTACTTTTCTTTTAATATCTTAGAATAAATATTGTCATAAAAATATCTTTTAATTTATTAAAAAATGTTTGCTTACTTTAATAAATAATATATAATATAATAATAATAATAATGCATATACATAATATATAATATAATTGTAATTTTGTTCTAAATCTTTTTGTTTTTGGGCTTTTTATTATAATCTCAGAAGTTCAAGAGTTGATACTTTGAAGTAAGCTGTTTTTTTTAAATATTGCTCAATATGGCTACAAACATACAAAGTTATGCAGATGTACAAAGTTTGTAAGCACTTGGACGTGGCATATGCTTTCCTTGGACGATGATACCCTTTTGCTCAAGAAACCCCTAAGCGCATTGGCCACTTGCAGCCACTATACTTATGCATAGTGTGGAAAATGGTTGTTGTCTGTGTGTGCGGGCTGCCCATTAATTCAGCTGGCATACAATTAAATTTGCATTTCTTTCATTTTTTTGCTTTCTTCTCTTCCGTTACAAACTAACCTGAACACCTTCACAGCAGGCAGCGCTCTGTCCGACACACAGCATCACCTCCATGACTCTTTTCCAACTAAAGTAAAAACCAAGGGTAGCCAGTGGCAACCGCTGTGTAAATTTTCATTTACATACATATATGTACAGTCCTGTACATACTCACTGTACTCGAATATATAAACGAGTACCCGTGGGTGGCTTGGGAGAAGGTCTTCTGCCGAAGTGTACGAGTATATGGGTTAAATGCGCAATAAACATTAATTTTCCGTTCCATTTTGTTTTCTACTTTTCGCTTTCGTCTCATATCTTGCTTCACATTTACCAGAAGAACGCTATGCGTACTGTGATTCAAGTTATGCTCAAAGAACTGATAAACTTTGCAAAAAACAACACAAACGAAGATATTGAGTTATTGACCAAACTATTAGCTGAGATTTCCAACTATTAACTCAATTTTAATACAACATTTGTAATTGAAATCAATTTAAAATTCCATGAAATATGCAAATACTATATCGCAAACTAATTTTAGATCAGAAGTTTCGCTGTTTAAAAATTAGTAAAGTGTATTTAACTCTACTCTTGAGCTATTAAGCAAATAGAATATCCTAAGGATTGTATACTTCTAGAATTTGCAGCGTACAATTTTCAGGTTTATTATTTCCCCTACATACAATACAAATAATTAATAATAATGACACATTGAATACATTGTTTTTAAAGAAAATAATTTTGCATCTGCTTTGAACTTTCAGTCATTGATTTATATTGTTCCTAAATGTTCTTTAAATACATCAATTTTATCAAAGTGAATACTAAATGTCAGCAGTTTAAATAAGTATTAACCTTAATTAGACCCAATTTTCAATGCTTTAAGGCTTATTAAAATATCACTGTATATTCAAATATATTTAATAGACAGCCAATCAGATTACGAGTAAATTTGAACCCTTGCCGACATTTATAATTGGGCTTTGAAGACAGTTAAGTGAACATTAAATTAATTGATTGCTCAATTAATTATAAATAGTTAGATTAAGAGGTCGAACTCAGATGAAATTTGTTAAGCTTAAAGTTGATACATCTGTCTGTTTACACATTCACAATTATAAAATACCTTAAACCGCATCACTTTGTTTAGTGATTTTGATATTGCTGCAAATTATTGGTCGTACCATAATTGAGTTGATTATTCGTCTGGAAATAATATTCGAATAATAATTAAAGCTGCCAAATGAGTCAAATGAATTCTTGGCCAATAGAATGTGACTAGCCAGCTTCAAACCCATTATCAATCATTAATTTGTATGCATATGCTTGAAGGGAAAGGACACAAAGCCACAAACCTAAAACATGTGCATTTTCCATCTCTTTGAGCTGAATGCAAAAGTTGACATGTCTCGTACAGAAATGTGGTGAAAACTTGATGTAATTTAGTTTAAATTGCATATTTACATATATATATATATATATATGCGTAGGCAAACAAACCTCAGAATTACACACACACACCAACTTGTTGTGATAAACGCATTGTGTAATTAGTGCAAAAGTTTCAGTTACATTAGCTAACACGCGAGGTATTAAGGCGAATAGAAGGGATTAGCAATGCAGACTGTACCTGCACATGGCCAACATACTCTCTTTTCCTCTTGGACTGCTTCTTCAAATGTAGACACATGTGCATTTCATAAGTAATTTGAGTTTTTAAATCTCTTATATAATAATTATCATCAGTGTCTCTTTTAGTTGTATTTAACCGATCAGTAGTTGAATCGTGTTATAAGTTGAACATTCTTTTATGCACTAAAGTAAGTTCACTATTCTGCTTGCTCCTATTATTATGTATTTTAAACATTTACTTGATTATGTTTATTACATAATCCTTTTTACATGGTAGTTTAACAAATGACCTATTATTGTTTCATAATAATATTAGTATTATTATTATTTATTATCGTATGTCCTGTGGCTATTAAAAATGCTTAAAAAGGGTGTAGTAGTTGTATATAAAACAGGGACAAGAATGCATCTCTTACCGTACGAAGTAGTACAAACAGTTCTGTCCGTCTGTCTTTCCGTCTGTCTGTCTGTCCGTCTGTCTGTCCGTCTGTATGAACGCGTAGATCTCACAGTCTATACGAGACACTCCAATCTTGGTGTGTTCGCTGTTAATATTGAAAGTAGGGTTATTTCGGTATATTCTTTGGTATATTTTTGTTAAGTCATTAAACCTTGTTCCAAGTTCTTCTCAATCTAGAGAATAAGTCTTAGTGCATGATTCTTAATTTTTTTATTTAGAAGATATGTACATTGCCAGCACAAACAGCCTCGTAATACATTAATGATGATCTGCACGTGAATACACTTAAAATTAATGAGAGAGGGTTAGATAAAGAGAGACTGCACTTTGCAGAAAGATTTCGCACATTGTTGCCGCGATTTGCATTATAGCAATTTGCATTGCTCAGTTTTCAGTCAAGTTCAAATGCACCGAAGACCGCCTACATAGTTAGTTCACCATCCTCCTCTTTCCACTATCCCCTTTTGCTCCCCTGCTGGCAATCTGCGAAATCTCGCGCTCAACCGTACATAACTTGGCCACCCCTGTGTAGCCTTTGTTCTCATGCGAGCCAAGGCGCCAAGGAGCATCCGAGCTGCCGGAGTAGTTGTAGGGGGGCTGCAGCTAGAGAGATGCCATCCCGACAGGCAGTCAGGGAGGACAAAACAAAAGGCATCCGCGTTTTTCAGCTGCACTTTAGTTTGCACTTTTCGCTTTCTTTGCATAAATTCTCGCGGCCAGGCACAAAACTGAGTTTACTGTGGTGCAAAAATGAGCACGCACAAAAAATGTGTGATAGGACTAGATATATAGGTGTGTATGTGTGGGTGTTATGTGGGTGAGTAGAAGATTTTCAGTTGAATTTGAAGGCAAACACAAAAGTAAAGTAAATGAAAAACGCCAAGAGAGCGCAATGAAGTATGCAATGCAAAACGGCAATGGCAGTCGCAGACGCAGTGGCAAATGGGCTAGTTCGGCAAACACAGATACTACACACACACACACACACACACACCACACACATAGGCAGATACAAGATACAAAAACAACGAGTTTCATGGCCGTCATCCAAAATGGCAAAAATGGAACAGACTGATGCGGGTCTTTCAATTTCTCTCTCTCACTCCCTCTTCCTCTGTCTGCTGTTGAATGAGGGCGAGGGCGAGGGCGTGTGTATGGGTGTGGGCGTGGCATTAGCAGCTCTCAAGACAACTTATTCGTAAACATGAATCGTAAACTTTGATGGCAAAAAGCCAACAACAACAACAAATAAGTAGCTGCTGCTAAAAACAGACAAGAGGTCATCTCAGATAACTATGCGAGTGCTCAGCTAATTTGCCAACTCGCTCAGCCACTTTGCATACTCTTCAGCCGAGAATGGCCAAGATATCTCAGCCTTAACTTTCGATTTGCATTAACTCCTCATGTTGCAAGTCACTTGCTAGAAACAAAAGCGAGCTAGATTACCAATTAACACATCATCCCAATTTATTGATACAATTAAAGGACACAATACACATCAATTGTGCTCTATTATCGGCTTATTGGGTTTGATTTAATATTTCAAAAAGGGTGTGAAGTAATATGATAGTTGAATCCCTTTAAATATCGAAATAGCCTAATATAACTTATTCGCATTCCTGAATTGTATCAAAAATTTAAAAAATAATAGTGTTTTTTTAATTAGTTATATAATATAATTCGAGAAAAGCGGAAAAGTTACACTTCCCTTGGAATATTTAATTAATGCAACTGCAACATCAGCATAACAATGAACATATGTTTACCCCGGCCGTGAATACATAATCATATATTATGCATGTTTTATTTGTACTGATTTCCATCATTGGAAAATATAATTAATTAGCAGCCGCTTTGATGTTAATTCGAAGGGCAATCGACACTTTTTTTCAGTAACTGTAATTGAAGTTAATAAATTGCTTATTTATTTATTTGACTGAGTGCTAATTAGCTTTTTAAAATCAAGAAGGTTGACGAATTTGTATCACATGAAAGTATTTTAATATAATTTACAGGGTATTTGTAGTCAAGTATAGTTCAAGTAATCTCCTCTTAATCAACTGAATATTTAAACGGTATTTGTTCGCTTGCAGGTCCATAGAAACACTGCGAGCTGAAACGCCCGAGGAATTCTATGCGCTGAAAGAGGCATCCAAACTGGACGACCACGATGGCAGCCAACTCATTGCGGAACAAGAAACAACAGGAACTGGAACAGCAGCAGCGGCACCAGCTGCCACAGCAAGAGGAAGAGCAGAGGCTAGTGCTGGAATAGTGGATAGCACTGAGCACAAGTTTCAGCTGAAGGATCTCCAATCCAGGCGGGAGCTGCACGCACTGGCAATGGAGGGCGGCGATGTGGCACGAGGGTATTGTTCCTGCGATGAACAGTGGGCAGTGGACTCCTCGTCCTCGCCCACATCCACGACCACATCCACGGCCACAATGTCTCCCACGCTAGCGACCGGAAGTGCCAACACCAAATCCGCCATCAGCGGCAGCAACAACGGAAACGGAATTGTCAGAATGGCGGCATTGAAGCAGAGGAATGCTGTGGGGGGACGACTGAAGCAGCAGCATCATGTGCGCTTCTCCGACGAGAAGAACTTCTCGGATTAATCCGTAAAAGATCCGAAAGTAATCGAAAACTACTAGACTGCACCTAATATTTTTTTAGATTAAGGCTAATATTAAATAAGCTTAGTTAACTGGTTACAATTAATTAGTGGATGAAAAATAATAATTTTTGAAACAATGATAAACATTACAGTGTTGTTGAGCAAATCATAAATTGTGTAGTTTCAATTTATAGCACATAAGTCCTGTAAATACTGAAACGATTCGAAAGAAATGTTAGTCAATGTCAGCGTTTCGTTGCTAATTAGATATGTTGTGAACTATACATTAAATATATAATATTCGTCTATAAGTATGATATATATAAATACCGATCATGTAAACGTTTTAAGTGGAGCACACAATTTTTTCTACCATTGAGCAAATGTAATTATTAATAATAATAATAATAACAATAAAATATGAGAAACCCAAACTAAAGTCTAACTAATTAATGTGTGGATAACTTGACAAGAGATTAATAAATAAATGGGTATTGCAAATTGTACATAATTAAACATTAGTTTAGAAAAAGGCCACAATCCTCCCTAAAACAACGTAAAACTTAATTAAACTAAATCAAAAAATAATTAAATTAAGTAAATCAATGCGAAACATAAACAGAAAACTAAAAACCAATGTGGTATTATTGACTTAAAGTGAAAAACCAAAACCATTTTCAATTATGAAACAAATTTCATAAAAACAAAAACAATAATTGAATTTGTAATATTTCTTCATAATTTTTTACTTCATAAACCTAATATTTATAATATCTTATATTATTATTACCACTACAACTGTAATTTGATTTTCATTTAAAGTGCCACAAAAGCTCAAATTTTAGATTTCTAAACATAAAATGACTGGAATATCTTTAAAAGAATTCTTTGATTACAAAAAGTACTGCTGTTGCATTTAAATTTATATATTTAATATTCTTTAAATTTAAAGTTATATTTAGTTTTTATAATTAACTTCTGAATAAATTTAATCGAGCTTAATTCCATACAAGATAAGATTAGTTATATTATTATTTTAAATATATTAATTAAATTTTATTATTTTAATGTGTTTAATAACAAGCGCAAAAGATCAAAACTTAAGGAAAACATCATATAAGATGTATTTATGGCAAAAAGTTTATAATCGTCTAGTAAAAAATTATAAAATCATAAATAAAATAAAAAACCATAAACGGCAAGAAAAAATTGCGTAAAATAAAGAAAATTATTAAATGACAACTATTTGGATTTCATTAGAACAATAATCAATTGAGGCAAAAGTGAAATTGGTAAGTACATATACATTTATATACATATATATGTATATGTGTGTGTGTATTAGGCAGACCTTTCAGATTGGATGCTGTGTAAATATTGTGTTAAACAAGCCAAACTCACATATGTATGTGCCATATTTATATTAAGTTGCAAAAATATCTTGCAACTCACGAGCAATAGATGGCGGCACGTATGCTATGAAAGCATTTACAAATATGAACATTTCCATGAGTCGCGAACCTTTGGAGGCTATTAAAAACAATTCAGAGATAAATTGTTAGTATAAGTCTAAAATTAATTCAATTTTCTTCTTGAATACAAGTTAATACAAATTTTGGAAATTTTATAACTCGAGAACGGCTGAACGGATTTATCTTATCTTAGTCTTCAAATGTTCGTGGTGGTCTAGGTGGTGAGAAAAAATCGAATAATTTCCGCGAAAACCCTAAAAACAGCCCTTTTCCCATACACAAAAAGTGTTGCCTAAAATCAAAGAACAATTTAGGGCAGCAAAAAAGTCGAACGACAAGTAGGCTGCGTTCATCAAGCCTGGACAAAAAAAATCTAACGACAAGCAAGCCTGGATATTTTATTTGGAAATCGTAATACGGATTTGCAACACACATGCTTCATTGAATTCAAAGTTTTTGTGAGATTTCAATCGTACTTCTATATATATAAAAAAAAAAAAAAAAAAATTGACAAATTTTATTTGGAAATTTTATTTTGGAATATTATTTTCGTATTACGGATTTTCGAACGACAAGCAAGCCTGGATATTTTTATTTTATTTGGAAATCGTATTACGGATTTTCGAACGACAAGCAAGCCTGGATATTTTATTTTGTGAGATTTCAATCGTGCCTCTATATATATATAAAAATTGACAATTATTTGGAAATCGTATTACGTATTACGTATTCGTGTTTCATAAAAAAAATTTTATGATTTCTCATTGCATTTTATGACTGCATGCGGCGATGCGGCAATCCCTAATCAATCGCACTATCGTAATTAAAAGCAGCAAGGAGCGTTTGCTGCAAAACACGAACTCCCGCTCGCATTGGCCGATTTCGAGGTGAATTTCGATTTCGTGCATATCGATCTCTGTTATCGGCATTAATTTGTGCACGCTGTTCCTCACTTTGCAATCTTATATTCACGTGCATAGCAAAATAAAATGCCACGACTAAGGCGTGCTAATAATGCTTCTTCTTTATCAATTTGAACGAATTCGAGAAGACGTATGAAGCACTATTGAAATCTCACAAAATCGTAGAATTCAATAAAGCACGTGTGTAGCAAATCCGTAATACGATTTCCAAATAAAATAAAAATATCCAGGCTTGCTTGTCGTTCGAAAATCCGTAATACGATTTCCAAATAAAATAAAAATATCCAGCCTTGCTTGTCGTTCGAAAATCCTAATACGAAAATAATATTCCAAAATAAAATTTCCAAATAAAATTTGTCAATTTTTTTCCAAATAAAATTTGTCAATTTTTATATATATAGAAGTACGATTGAAATCTCACAAAATCTTAGAATTCAATGAAGCATGTGTGTTGCAAATCCGTATTACGATTTCCAAATAAAAAATCCAGGCTTGCTTGTCGTTAGATTTTTTTGTCCAGGCTTGATGAACGCAGCCTACTTGTCGTTCGACTTTTTTGCTGCCCTAAATTGTTCTTTGGGTAGGCAACACTTTTTATGTATGGGAAAAGGTCTGTTTTTAGGGTTTTCGCGGAAATTATTCGATTTTTTCTCACCACTTAAACCTTCCCTAGACTACCACGAACATTTCAAGTCTAAGATAAGATAAATCCGTTCAGCCGTTCTCGAGTTATAAAATTTCCAAAATTTGTATTAACTTGTATTCAATTTTTATATATATAGATTTATATTCAAAAAAATGGAAATGCTCATATTCTAAGTTATTTTATATGAAAGAGGTGGCTCAATAGAATTAAAAGCGTGTTCGCAAATATATTTATTTCGCTAAAGGGGTTGTCAATGTTGAAGGCAATCGAGTGTCTAACTTTCGAGATGTCTTCATTGGTATATCATGGCCATAGAGGAGACGACACCAGCAGCTATAAAGACCGTGAAAGTCTTAAGACCATAAGCCCCAGTTCGCTGGCAGCCTTCAAAGGACTAATGGTTTTATTTTAAATGTTTTCGTTAATATTTCTGCCGAATTTTGGCTTTTATTTTATTCCTGTTTGTTCTTTGTTGTTCTTTGGGTTTCTGTTTGTGCAATTTTAATGGATGCTTTTTATGGTCGCGACACAGCCAGGCAATGTTGCCAGCATGCAGCGGTTATTAAATAAAGTTTTATGTGGCCAATAAAATACTTTGGGCCCTTGCCTTATTCGCATGCTTCCCCAAAGGCGTAACGGGCTAATGGGGCAAAGCAGGAGCGGAGCAAGGTCAGTGGGTGCATGCACCATTTCAAGGTTATTATTGCGAGGGGCATTCAAATTATTACATTAACTACAATATCGGTCTACATCCCTTTGCCAATCTGTGCAACATTCTTGGGGCTTGGATGTGCTCTGCTTGTTGCTCTTCATGAGCTTGTTGATGTTTGTCGAAAACTATTCCAATTAACTTGCCAACGAATCAAAAACAAAATGCGCAAAAAATGCCCGCTGGCTATTTTGTTGTGTTGTTGTGTTGTGTGGTGCCACCAATGGCTGCATGCAACAAGGCCAAAGAGACGAGAAACAATTTGTTAGAGTTTGTTTTTCTTTTTTTATCTTGGTGTTTTTGCCTCAACTTTAACAAAGATAAAGTTTCATCGAAAATTGCATTACATATTAAAAATTGAAGAAAGTCTGTCAGATCTTCTGGCAAAATTAATATAAAATTAAAATGCAAATGGCTATGTACAATGTACGTACATACATATGTATGTAGAAGCATGTTCACATGATGCACATCTAATGAATTTTCACAAGCATTATTTATTTATTTGTTTGCTTTTTTCGCGGATGTTTCTCTCCTTGTCATCGGCGTGATTAAAAGTTTTCCCCATGTTTGTTAACAAGCGAGTATGTAATGTATGCATCATGAATGTGTGTTTATGTCGTACAAAACAGTAAAGTTGTAACTTGTTTAAACTCATTTTAATTATTAGCAGATGCGCAATATTAAACTACACTTTTTGCACGTTTGACAATACAGCATTAACATGAGGGACACTAATTTGCATTTAAATACTAACTGAGTGTACAATTTTAATTAATTACTGTTAATTATAAATTAATTATTGTGCATCAGAAGGGACAATGAAATGCATTATACATTTCTTATATATTTGAATAATAATAATTGTTTATTCAATTAAATTGTATTTAAAATGCTTATCTATAATACCTAATCACTATGTATAAGACAAAATTGATAAAGAAAATGTGCAAATTGTTATTTGAAAATATAAAGAATTTAAAATTTAACTCATTTCAATAAAATGCATATCGTATTTTCTAACGCTACATTAAAATTGGTTTATTCTCTCTTCAAAGAGTCGTGTATCAATTTTTTACAAGTCTTTTAAGTAAATTCGTAAATGTTCAACTACTCATTTTATTTATACTATACAATTTCATTCTTAGAAAAGAAAAAGTATATTGCGGAAAAATTAAAAAATAATATTGGTATTGAACCGAAAAGTGTTCAAGAGAATAAGATGGATTATTTAAAACTATTTAAACATATTATTTCAGATTGTAAATTCAGTACATTCACATAATTTTGTTTAAGAGCCCACATTAGCTAACTAGCCCTTTAATTATTTGCTGGGTTAACAAGAGAAGAGAAAGAGCAATTCTTGATGCTTATATCGCACATTAAATCTATGAAATGACGGCATTAAACTAATAAGTAGATCCCTTTAATCGCTGCAACCCGAGTCCAAAACAACCATATTAGCAATGCAATAAACTCGGTCTTGGAACTCGCTGGGCTGTTGCCTTAAATGCATATTAGTTTTTTAATGTTGGCTTTTAATATCAAACTAAATACGAAAAATGTGTTGGCTAAAGAGGGGGGCGGAGAAGAAGTCAGGTGACACTTGCTGCCTTTTTATTCTAAATGTTTTATTGTTGGAAATTTTACAAATTACTTTTTATGAGGATTTTGCAAAAACACTGTCGCTGCCGTTGTAAACGAGACGCATAAAAACTTGATGACAGGTGTTGCAAATTATGATTATGATTTTAAATACCACGCACCCTACATTCCCCCCTTCCCCTGTGCCCCATCAATTCACTTTTGCGATGTTTTTATGTTTCTGTTCCCTTTTCGAAATTATTTGCAGTTTTAATGAGCAGCTCATAAATTTGTTATACAATATACAAAATGTACAATATACTGGCCCAAATTCAGCATTATATTTAGGCTTTATCTATGCACACAAATTATAAATAAAAAGAAGAATCTGTTGTATTCCAACACTATTTAACAACTGCCAAAAACAAATTCGCATGTCATTTTTTAAAGACGAATTTATTCATTTTAATAATTTTACCACAATGAATAAACTTTAAATAAATGAATTAACTAATAATTTACAAATTTATATCTTTTATTAAAATTGTTTTATAAATATCCATCATAATATTTACAAATGCTGATATTACTACTAATGGTTTTTTTTTTTCTTTAATCGATGTATTTATATTAAGTCTCAATAATAAATTATGAATAGAAATATTTAATAGTCAAATGCTTTGTTGACATTTATGGATTAACATAATATATTTAAAGTTATTATTCAATAAAAATAACAGAATAGAATAATGGTTAGCATATGTTTAGAATCTGTATTATGAATTTAACGTATTTCTTATACCTTTAAATATTTCGAATTCCTTTACCTTTCTTGTGCAATTTACTCAATTTGTTCTTCGCGACTCATTAAAGTTCGCAAGGAAGTTGAGATCCCTAACCCTGCTTTTCAAATGGGCCGACACTTGGTCTAGTCCTCATAAAAGTCAAAAGTTGGAGCACATGGCAACAAGAACATCAACATCAACAACAACAACAACAAAAGTCAAAAAAAGGCAACAACAACAGAAGGTGTAAAATTGTTTATTTTCTCACGACTTACATGACGTATGCGTAATTTATGTCGTAGGTGTTTGTTCCAAGCAACAACAAAAAAACACCTTGAGTTAGTAGCAGGTGTGTGGGTCACATAAGCGGTTTAATATTTCTAAACTTTTGCACAAATTTGATGAACGCCTCTATGGCTCTTTTATGATTATAGGGCTAGATATTACGAGACGGATCCTTGTGAGAGGAAGTTATGAGTAAATTGGATTGAGTACATAAAGCACAAAGCCTGAAAGTATCACATAAATATAAATGAGAGTACATACAGTATATAGGTATTGTGAAGGCGTTGGGTATCTATATTTTATGTATAATTATGAATTTTTAAAAGAAAGATTTTTTTCAAGAAAAAAAATGGCTGCAAACTGATATTGACATATGCAGAACATATGTTAGATTGCACATTTGCCATAAACTTGCCAGAAAAAGTCTGTGTACACACGCAATGCATAACTTTGGGTTTGTGCTCTCTAATGCAAATAATTAATATTATTAATAACCTTATATAAATATTTTTTTGGATTTTTAATAGGAACTCTAATAAAATTAATATTTGTTCATAATCATAACTTACAATATTCAAAACATTAATTGAGAAACTGACAAACTATATTGTTTGACAAATAGTAATCATATTGTTAATTTACTTATTTTGAAATTTCAAAAGGGATGTTTGGTAAAAGCTTTCCAATTGTAAGCTTTTACTATACGGTCACATCTAACCAATACGACCAAGTAGTGGCTTTATTTAATGCAAAGCAGTGGATTTAAAACTCATCATAAAAGAAAAATACATTACGAAAGGAAAATTTTTCAAAATATAATATACTAATTTTATTACAGTTTAACCTACCTTGCACGTCCAATTTTATTTCAATTTAAATAACCCGCGAAAGTTGTAAAATTGATTTCAGCGTTGCCAGATCTAAAAATTCAGATCATTTTTATTTGCGTTTTCTTCTGGTTGCAAATATTTCCATTATTATTTTAAGAACTAGCAAAAAATATATACATCAGTTCTCCATAAATTATCTTAAAAGATAATCAAAAAATATAAGATTTATAAATTTAATTTAGGGCTACGTCACTTACTTATGCATGCCTAGTATATTATCACGCGTTTTTGGTATTTTTTAAGATGGCTGTTTAGCGTGACGATGTCTTAGAGTTGCCACTGCGATTCAGTTTGCTAGAGACATTCGTGGTGTGAACATACAATTGTATGTTAAAATTAGCAACAATTTAATTTTGTGCTAAACACTTGGCAACTCAAAATACATATGTATATACATACATAAAAACATATGCAGATGCAGTGTAAATAAGTTTAATAAAAATCAGCGTTCGAGTCGTAAAAGTTCTACGGCAAAGCAAAAGCATGAAAAACAAGTGAAAAATGTAGCAACAAAAAATTTAAATTTACGGTAGTGCATGCATTTGTGAGTGTGAGAACGCTCATATCGGGCAAAAACAGCAGCAACAACTAGAATCCACAAGTAATTAAATGCAGTGGGTAATTTCTAAATTTTTGAATTAATATGTAATTATTATAATAACAACAACAATAAGAAAATCGAATCGAGCCAGCAAAAAAACGAAATGCGAGAGAGCAAAGAAATTCAAGCAAACGACAAAACACACACACTGTGGCAAACACCATACACAACACACACGTGCCGCTGCCAACGTCGACGCGCCGTCTGTTTGTGTGCTCCGTGCTGAGAGACTCTCGCTTTATGTGCGTGTGCGTGCAAGTGTATGAGTATGTGTTGTGGTGGGGTGGGGGGCTTGTTCAGTAATCAAACGATGATATTGAATGTGTGTGCAGGCGAAACAACATTTAATTTTGAAACAAATTGCATGTTTAATGCTTGTCTCATTTTGGGAGCATTTTGTTAACCGCTGCTGAGTTGGCAACGCTGTGAAAGAGCGCTAAGGCTCGCACACATGCAAGCACAGTCACATGCAGGCGAGCTGCGTGTCGTTGTCGTTGTCGTCATCGGCGGCATTCGCTGGCTCGTTCGTTCACTTGCTCTCTCGCTTTTTCGTACGTTCGCTCATTTCAATTTTCCTCAATGAATGAAAATTTTTCACGGTAAAGTGGTCGCTGCGTTAGTCGCAGTCGTGTTGTTTTGCCGTTTACGCGAGCAGCAGCAGCAGCGCGACGTAGTCAAACAAATAAAAAGTTATTACTAATGTGGTAGCCCTCACAAACTGTTAAATATTACGAACACACACATACTTAATTATTTTACATTTGCAGCAGTACGTTCGGATTGTGTGTGTGCGCAACACTGTTAAATAATTTTTAGTGTATTTCTGTTGCGTGTGTGTGTGTGAAAAGAAATAATTCTTTGCCATTTTGCATAACAAAAACCACAACGCAAGCATCAGCCCCTGGGCAAAAATAATAACACGAGTGACAAAAAAAACACACACACACACAGCCTTACAAAAGTATACGCAGTCAGCAGCAGCAGCAGTAGACGGACGCCTACGTCAATAAGCAAAACGGTAAGCGCAATTCTCACTCACAGACACTCTCTCTCACTTGGTCTCTTTCGCTATCTCGCTCTCTGCGTCTGCCTCCCTGTGCCAGCCAGGTTCTTGCTGTGTGTTTGCCAATTGGAAAATTTCTTGATTCTTTGTTTTTCAACATGCGAAAATATTCTTACTCGCCCATATACATACAAACATACATGCACGCAAACTTACACTTGCTCTTACGTCGACAGCGGCTGCGGCGTTCGCTCGCTTCATTCATCTCCACAGCGCGGCACACACATATACAGGGACACGTGTTTATAGGCACGCGTAAATAGTGGTACTCTCTTGCTCTCTCGCGCGCGCCTGTTCACTCATGCTGGCTAAAATAGAGTGACCATAGTGCATCTGCTTTGTGTTGAAGCTGGTCAGGCCAGAAAGAACTTAACTGGGCACTGTTGCTATTCAAACTTTGCTATTGTGGTTGCTGTTGTTGTTGCTTTGGCTGCTGCTGCTCCTCACTACAATATTAACATACAAATTATAGCGACAATACTAATTTTTGTTCTTTTGTTGTTGTCTCCTATTATTATTTTTTCCTTTTACAATTTTCACATAATATTATACATACATAAAACAAAAGCCACAGAAGCTTGACTACTTGACAAAAAAAAAGTAAAAAGAAATATACAAAATGAGCTAAACAATAGACCGTTCATCAGTATATATAGTATGTATGTACGTACATATGTGTGTGTGGATCTCCAAGCAGACACACATATGCTTAATGTAAAAGGTTGAATTCGAAATTAGCATTTGGCAGCAGCTACCGAAAGAAAGCATAATAATTATGCAATAAAATGTTAAATTATTAGACCCACTCAAAGTATGATATTAAATTCATATGTTATTTTGTAAAATTCCATTCTAAACAGCGGACTATTAATTATAATAAATGGCAAATCAATTAGAATTATAAGCAAATGCAATTAATGGCAGCAAATGTGCTGTTTATTGTTCGCCAACCTACGCACCACTGTGCGATGCTTGCTCACTTCTGAGCTCAGTTGCAGTGCGAAAACTCACGATCTAACATCGTGCGTGACTCGGTTCTCACGGCGCAGCGGAAGAATACATTTGCATATTAAACATCGTTTACACATTGTGAGTCAGTCAGTGGCGCTGAAGTGCGATGTGCGGTGCACGCGCTCATCTCTATTCTTGTACTCCTTTTGCTTTTGTATGCGCACATGTGTGTGAAAGTGCTTGTAAGTGTAATTAGCACTCACTCACTACAACTGCAAGTGCAGCAACATTGGCTTCGTCTCGTTCGCTCTCATTCAATCTCTCTTGTTGTGAGCTTCCTAATTTACATTCGATTGTGCGTGAGTGATAATTACCAGCAAATTGCTAAACGCACTTAGGAACTACAACAACAGTGATAGTGAGTCGATAACGATTCGATGTGCATACATATGTACATACTTACATTTGTATTATGTAGAACTGAACGCGTGCTCAATTGACATTTATTATATGGGTCTTTGGTCTCACTCGCTCGGAATCCAATTATTTTCTTGTTGCTGTAATTATTTTGATTGACTCTCTTTCATTTTTGTTGTTGCATTGTGACAAAATTGAGTCTGTGTATGTGAGCATGGGTGCAGCTTTTGTTTGGCCATGCAAAAATTAAAAAAAAAAAAAAAAATACAAAAAAGTGAAATACATGAACACCAAATAAACTAAAATGAAAACAAAAACAATAGCAACAATTTGCCACTTGCGATCGCTGCTGCTGCATTGAAATTGTTTGTAATTAGAGAACATTCTCAGTGGTCGAGTTTCTAGGAATTTTAATGAAGCCCGCAAAAAAAAAAACACTGTTTGTTTCACATAAACACAATTGGCACACAATCACACATACACACACACAGATAACACATAAAACAATTGCCAGACACGACAGCGACACTCAGCGCAATCGCCGATATCGTTGTTGCACAAAATAAAAAACCGATGGAAAATACAATGAAAAGGCGAATGAAATAATAAATAATAAAATAAATTAATAACTATAAAACACATTTGCATACAATATTGACGTACACTTGTGACTTGTGGTGCGAGAGGAAGAAAAGCAATCCAACTTCAAAACTACGATAATTGTTTATAAATGCATTTCATTTATGCTTTCTGCCCTCTCTCTCTTTGCCGCTCCCTGCATCTCTTTCTACCACGCTACAATTTTCATTAGCTTTATTATACGACGCACGTTTTGCTAGTTTTTTCTTTTCATTCTTTTTCTGGTATTGCGACCTTTTATGGCAGGACAACTGCGTTTCTTTTGGCCAGTTGCTGGTTTTGCAAATGCACTGAAAGAAAAGTGAGCAATGCAATAGAAATCAGTCTTCATATAGCATCATATCTAGTTTATAATCTTTTGGTACCTTAATACATCGACTTCCTTTTGAAACAATGATAGACGCAATTCTTTAAATCAAAAAAATTAATACGAGCAAATTGATTTATAATTAAAATTGTTATTTTGACTTCAAATTGTTACGGAGAATTTAAATATTTTTGAAAATTGATGGAACCCAAATTGATAGAGTTATTTCATGGTTATTTCCGCATCTCTGAAAGCTTTACCTTAATTATTCATACTTATGCATCCGCAGTATGTTTAAATTCTACCAAGCTGAAAATGAATCTGAAGCCATGTAATAGCCTTGAAGTTGTCTCGTACATACATCGGTACATCATACATCTCACAGGGACTGCAGCATCAGTTTGTTGTTTACATTGCGAACACAATATCATTAAAGCTACCGTACAAATACAAATACAAATACACATATACATACATACCTACTTCTATATTAATCCATAAAAAAAACTCAAAATTGCCTAAATGCGAGGTAAAACAAGATCATGTAGGGCATTAAATGCTCAAACCAAAACTTGCCAGCCCAGACAGACGAAGAAGAAGAAAACGAACAAGCAAAAACGCGTAAGTCGAGAGTGCATGACTACCAGATACCCTGTGTGCTTTTTCGCCACTTCATTTACATAAATTATATATTATAATAAGTATATATAAATTATATAACGTTAATAATTGCTAGACTAATAAAATTTCGACTAGCTGCGATAGATTTGAGGCAGCCAAAATTAAGAAGATAATTGTTCTATATAAATTTGAAGTGAACAGCTCTTACAGTCTGAGATCCCTGCACTTAGTAGATTTAATATCTAATATACATACTGTCGAAGATGTCTCCTTCTGGCCGCTAGCTACAACCTATTATACCCTTTCTTGCCCACTCCTAATAGGCACAGGGTATACAACGAAGTGGCAGATGGAGACGGAGGAAAAAAGCGATGCGAAGATCCGAATTATAAATACAAAATGAAAAGAAAAGCATTTGTAATGGTCTTAAATGTGATTTGTATGGGCTTTGTAGTGGCTATGAAAACTCCATGTTCGTGTCCAACTGCCTCTGGCATCATATGGCCAACAGCGGCAGCAACAACAACGAGTACTGCGGAGATTGATGCGAAGAGGAGGCAAGAGAACAGACAGCAAACAACAGACAGTAAATCAACTAAATGATGCATTCTTAGGCAATTCAAGGGAAAAAGGGTATATTTAATATAGCATTCAGTTTGAAACTAGCAGCTATTCACTTTGTAAAATGTATAATCGAATATAGAGAATGAAAAATCGCGACAGTTTCTAAATGTTTCCTTATGTAATTAAATATTTGCCAATGATGCAATAATTTCGAATATATAATGTATAGTTTTGCATTTACAACAACACTTTCGCTTTAATCTGTGTTTTCAACTTTTTGCCTTTGAATATTTTCTAATCGTAATCAACACTATGCATGTGTTGCTTTTATGGCTGTTTTGGCAATAAAATCGATTAGCCAGAGTATTGCATGCCTCGGCACTGAGATCTAAGCCATCACTTGGAGTGAATATCATGTGTAATGTTTGTGCCAAAACGAAGTGAAGCAGATCGCTGGGCATCGTTGCCAGCAATCATCGCAAGATCGGAGCACTCTTGAGCATTAGCTGCATTATGCGGATGGCAACAACCACAACAAAGAGTCGATAAGCAACGTCGAGTCGCGTCGCGTCGCGTATACGCAGTGTAGTGAGCACTGGCCTGCGGGTTATAGTACATACATACATACATACGTGTGTACGTACATACATCATGACATGCATGCACACAAGTGTGTGGGCTTATGTGAGCGTATGTACTTGTTGTTGTATTACTACATACCACTAGTGTGTGTGTATGTATGCATGTATGTGTGCGGCGTACTACGTTTAACACCAGTAGCTGTCTGACAGCTTGGCTGCCGACAACGTCGCGATGTTGTTGTTGATTTTTTCCTTCATTTTTATTTATTTTATGGTGGCTTTTTGTTCGATCGTTTTTTTTTTTTTTTCTCTTTTGAAGTTCAAGAATATGAAAAGCAAAACGCGTAAAATAAACTAAACGAAAAAAAGGTAGCCGATTGTATGTGCGAGTACGAGTACGAGTATGTATGAGATGTTGCCAACGCATGCTCTCTGTGTACTTGTTTATACACATACACATACACATGCTTGCTTACATACATACACACATGTGCATGCTTGTCTATATGTAGCTTCCTCTCGCACTTCTTCTTTCGCTTGGTGCTTTTCCTCCTCACTCGTGCTGCTGCTACTGCTCTTGCTGCGTGGTCTCTTGTCTCTTGTTGTCTTGTTGTCTTCTTGTCGGCTTTTGGTCATTTTGTTTGGATTTGTGTGTGCTACACACAAACACACATGCATGCCTGCTGACACACACACACACACACTCGGGTACATGGCAAGTTTGAACCGGTTCCACGTTGCGTTAGTTGTTCGTTTCTGTCGCTCCTGGCGCTCTTCTTCTTCGACTTCTTGTTGTTGTTCTTTCAGTACGTGTAACTTGTCGATACGTTTGTTGCTGTTGCTCAGACTTGCCACAGCAAATACTACAGCAACCAGTTGTAATACAACTTCGTTTACCATCTCGGCCATAGAATCTGTTAAGATAAATGAACATAGCCATATACTGCGGTTCACCTGAGTAGATTCACCCGTGTCTGTAAGCTCTTATTAAATATAAACATTTGCGATTATTTTGTAAAATAGATTCACGAATTGAGCATTAAAAGTGGAGAAACTTGCACCTTTTTCCCTGATATTGGCAGCACAACATCGCCAAGTCAAACGTGGCATGATATGCAAATTATGATTTATATTGTATTTTCAAACACACTTAATACCTCTTAGTCAACAGTGGTTCCTTTCAATGACCGTTTGATTTCACAACTTTGAAAAATGAATATGGTTATCTGAATTTATTCCGCATTTTATTATATGTATTTATAATTATATAAACATTGTACATTGCGTGATATCAGGCCACGTATTTCTCGTATTTCTTTACATTGATGAATCAACAAAGATTCTTTGAAATCTTTATAAGTTTCATTTCTGATTCAGTTGCACCGCAATGTTAGTATTTATATGCGAGAGTGCCATTCATTGACCTTGTTTTACGTCTAACTTGTAAAGTCTTGGTTTCCTGGTCAATTCATAACAATTCTTTGAATTAAATAGAAAAGAGAAACTAAGGATATTTCTAGATGCATGAAAGGGCAAATACAAAGCCGGACTAATAATAATTTAGCTGGATTCATATGCAAATGCTATAGGCAAGCATTAGCATCTAAAGTGCAGATAGATTTGTTTTCTTTGTTTTCTTTTTATTAGTCCTCAACTGTTTTCAGTTTCTGTTTCTGTTCCAATCTGACAATTTATGGCTGCTCCTCTCCAGTCTCCAGTCTCCAGTCATGGTGACTGACCCTAATCCGCACCTGTATTTCGTTGTGGTATTTCCACTCAAAGTGGCCCAAAACATGCGTTCCATGGTCGGTTCAGCTCAGCATGCGTTGCTGTCAGCATTTTCGGGATCATTAATTACGTCTGGCTCTGTCTCGGTTTCAGACACAGTCTCTATTTCATTCTGTCACTCGATATATGCTAGTGTGTGTGAGTGTTTGCTCTCTCTCTCTCTCTCTCTTGCAACTCATAGGCAGAACCGGAATGTTCAAGAAGGAAACAAGAGAGGACAGGCCTGCTACGCCCGCTCTCCATTGTCGAGGTCCAACTTTGTCTCTGCTCTTTTCTAATGCGATCGGCTCGAGTTCGTATCAGAATATGTGTGTTTGCACAAAGGCTGCTCTTTGTCTGCTGCTGCGATGAACTGGAACTCGAGCTTGTAGTCGAACTCAAACTCAAACTGGAACTCGGATCTGGTCGCCATTTCCATTTCTGTTCCAGACTCTGCATTTTTTCTTTTTATCTACAATCAAATAGAGCCACAGCTACTGCTACTGCTGATGGTGATGCTGCTGTTGTTGTTGTTGCTGCCATGTAGGCATACATATTTTAAGCATGCGTTGTGCCTATTTATACTCTCCTTTCATTCGTTGCTGACCTACCTCCCCCACGCCCCCATCCACCGCCAGTCCACAAGCTGCTTCTCCTTTTCCTTTCCGTACGCAACGATGAGTAAGCGCACGCCCTCATTAGCACTGGAACATTATTTACAACTCTCAAAAGCCCCTACTCTTTGCTGTTTGACGATAAGCCATTGGAACTTGTTTAAGCCAAGACAGAGAGAGATAGGGAGAGAATGAGTACATTTTAATTCGATTCCCAAAATATTCCAAAAACAAAACAGAAAACTAGTTCCAAATGCCGGCTTCAATGTTTGCCAGCTCTACGTCTATAAATTATGGAATTTGGTAACCAAGCAATATCATAAATAAATGGACCGGTTTGCGCTCAATATGCTGTAATACAAATTGACAAACAAACAAACAAACTAGAAATCAAATCAGTTTGATCGGCAACTCGAATTTGATCGAGTAAAGAACTTATAATACAAATGTGAAATCAATTCACAGACCAAAAATTAATTCATCTGCAGAAGGAAGATCTGATTGAGATGGCGATTGCGACTGTGCCTAGCCAAGCTCCAGGCCCATCCCCGGCACCCAGTCTCAGTCCTAGTATTCAAACAGCAGCAGCAAATCAAGACTCAATCCATACATAACATATGCCATACAAACCAGACCTAACCAGATGTTATTTTCCTATAGCTAGCAGCTTGTTTTGTTTTTGTTTTTTTTCAGCTCTTACTTTTCATATTTATTTCGTTTGGTACGTATATAAATATGTGTCTAACCCATACATACATACGTATTAATGCCATGCTATGTGCTATGTGTGAAAGGGGCCAAAGTGTTGGGCAAATATTTGTGTGATAAAAGAAAATAAATGCCAGGTTAATATGAAATGTGAATTATCGAAGCGCCATTTGTGACTGGAACCAATCAGATGAGAATGAAATACCCAAAAGCAATAATGACTATAAAATAGCTATAGAATGAGGTTGCACAGAATTTAAATAATACGTGCGATCATTGAATACCAATTGCTGTCTTTTCCTTTTTCAAACGCTGTCTGTTTATCCCTCGATAATATTATAAATGAGTTTATTTAATTTTATCTACAGCACAGTCATGCTTCTATAGTTCATTTTTCTAAGATAAGCGGGTTTGTAGTTATTAATTTCACTAAATAAATTAATAAATATTATCCGCGACTAAAGTGAAGTCTAAAATGCCTTGAAGAATTTCTCTGTTATTCAGTTGATCGTATTAAAATTAGTATAGTCTTGAATGTTTCTTATCTAGAACTTTAGGAAGTTGGCTGCTCAATGCAGAAGGCTCGCAAACGATTCCCAATCGACGTGAAATTCAATTAACATTTTAATCAATTTCATAATCAATTCGAAGCAAAGATCAAACGGGAACTGTGTTATGTCTGTTAATAGTCCATTATATATTAGCTTTGTCAAACTATTAAGTTACATATATGAATAGGTTGTAGCATTGAAATGCAATAAATAACATACAAAAGCTTATGGCAAACAAATGTGCTATTGGCTACTGGAAATACATTTACAGATTACCTGATCTTGCAGCCAGATTACAAAGGACAGAACAGAAAATAGATGTGCATATATTGAGTATTTGTTTAGTGGGAATAAATTGTTTCAACTCAAAAATTGTCGACAAATACATGATGAATACGTTCATATACTCGTATACAAAACATACTCATAGAAATTGTGAATACAAAATACGAATACGAAATCGAGAATCGAAAAGAAGAGGTGAAAGAAGCGGCCGCAAAAATGAATGTATATAAATACATGTAGATAGAAGGAACAATAACAACAATAGAAAGAAAACACGCTGATAAGTCATATGTAATTTAAATTTGTATTTAATAATGATAAGCCGGTACACAAATACTTTAAGCGAGGCATTCATAGGTGTAGCTCCTCGAGTATATACTTGTACATATGTACAAATGTATATACTCGAACAACGCGTGCTTTGGCTGTGGATGGATGCATGTACAACACAACGTTGGGCACACATTGAAAACCAAGTTAATACTGTCTGATTGTCAGTCAGTCAGTCGGTCGTTTGGGTCGCGCTATCAGTTTGTCTGGCTTTAATACTTTCAAATTGATGTGTGTGTGTTTCTTTTTTGGTTTCTGGTCGCTTCATTGGACAAATCGACTATTGGCTGTCTGCAGGGTCTTTTAGGCCTTGGCAGCACAGATGCAACCACATACACTGTTGGAGATACGGCAACGAGTTGCCTTAACTTTAAATAGCTGATACTGATTTGGACAATTGAACTTACCTTTCCTACACATACATACCTACATATGTGTCAGTCTGATTGGTGAAGCGATAAATAAAATTCTACTAGCTGCTACCAACTGCATATGGCCTGACAGATACTTACTCAGCTTTGTATCTAGATACAAATATGTACGCATATACGCTGAATTCATTCTTAACAAAAAGCACCACATTCAGTCACTTACACACACACACACACTGAGACACTCGTACGTGTATTCATTTGTATTTATTATTATAAAGTTTTATCTGCTTCTAGCGAATGAATGAAAGGCGCTTGGGCCATAAAATTTATTGCTTTCAGTAGTTTTTCAGCTCTAGGCAGGAGGAAAAATGAATATATTTTCAAGTAAACTTCTAAATATTTTCTCTCACTTGCAAATGTTTGTGAACTTTTAAATATCCATGTGTCTTGTGAATGTGTAAACAATTTAAAACAATTCGAGCAATTAATAATGCTGGCGACGCATTGTTGTCTTTTATTGTAGGTATATAAATTATTTACACTATCATGGTAATCCATTTAATTGCTTACGAAAGTTGATTTATTTTCTAGCGTTCTATGTATCAAATAGGTAAAACTTCAGTGGTCTACTTTCGAGTCGAATATTCGAAACAATAATATTATTATTCATCATTATTATTCGTCATCGTAGTCAATTTAATTGCATACAAACTACATTTTTATTTATGGATTCCACGATAGAAATCAAAGTTGTTTTAAAAGCCAATGTTCAAATATTAAAATAAATATTAAATAATGTTGCTAGTTTAAATAACAAACAATAATATTATAATCGCATTTAATAATATTGCAAAATTAACAAAAGTTAAACAAGTGAAGTAAATATATCATGATTCTAACTTCATATTATGAGAACAACTGAATCACTTAGTGTTGAACCATTGAATGAAACTACTAGTATTTATTTGCTGCTAAGATTAGAAACAAATGGTTTAATCAAATGTAGCCACACTTAAGAGAACTCTAATGAGCGAAATTAATTCAAAAGAATTAAAATTCCAAAGCGCCACCATGCAAAGACCTTAAATGAAGCGATCCAACGGTAACCTCAGTGCTAACGATATCTTTGCAACAGTGCTTGTAGTCATATAGTACTCCACTCGTTTAGTGACTGATCATCAGTTCTGTGCATACAAATGTCGAGAAAGACACACATACATATGTACATATGTACACATATGTATGTGTATTTGAATACACAACTTAAAGAGCGCTTAAGCGATTTCCTTGACTATTTTGGCGTCTCGGCCGAGTTGTGCGTGCTTTAAAGCGCCAGAGTGCCAAAAAGTGGTATACGGGTTTCTACACGTTCTATAAAGGCATACAAGCATGCTATACTATGGCATATAATATATACTCGTATACTTGTATATATTTGAGCATACGGCGATATCTATAGTTATTACTCACGGCACGTCACAACAAATATAAATAAAAAATTAAAATACTCGCACAACACACACAGAAGATGATGAATACACATACGAATGCGAATACGAATACGAAAACGAATACGAAAACGAAAATGAATACAAAACGTAAACTAAATACACCCAGCGAAGCCGACGATAACTCGAAATTAAGATATGCTTAAAAAGCAAAAGAAACTCGCACATGGTTATGGTCTTGTTTAATGGCCGACTTGGGCGGGGGAGGTGGCCAACTCAGTTGCGACTCTCCCCACTCCCCACTCCACTCTACACTCTACACTCTGTCGCCTCGGCTCGCCTCATAAACTTGTTGACAACAACTTGGCTCGATTATCGTTGTGCGATTGTGTGCGTATGGATGTGTATGTGTCGTTCAGAATCGGCTGTTACTTTATCTATAAAAGTGCGGTTTAATATGTAACTATCTGAGCAAACTCACATGTGTACTGAATGATTGGATCATTGAGTTTCGAAGCAAATCGTATGCGTAAATATATAACAAATAATCTATATTTATAATCAGTTCACAATTGCTTTTTTACTGAGCACAAGTTGAAAATACTTGCAAGGTAAATATCAAATGATTATAAATATAAAACTGAATAGCAAAGTGTCAGTGCAAAGTCATTTAGTTGATGCACCTTTCCATTTATCTATGGATGATTCTCAAGTTACCAAGCAACCCTCGGTGAGTGTATAATTTGTAGTCAGCATTACTCTTTGCTGATATGGCATTTAAAGCATTATTGTCACTTTTGTTGCCTTGCCATATCATAGTATTTATAATACATATATGGCGTGGGGGCCTGATTAGTCTTAACTCGTCCGTCGGTCAGTCAGTTGGTCAATCAGTCAGTCAGTCAGTCAGCCAGTCAGTCAGTCAGTTGGACGCTCATTTGTACGCAGCGCCGTCATTCATTTGCCATTTCAAGTGCTTTGCGCACTCAGATACATACATACCAGCACATGCTCGTATAGCATGTACATGGCACTACGAGTACGAGCTGGTTTCCACACACACACACACACACACACACGCACACACCACACACCACACACTCACACATATATAAAAGCCATTATAGTGCCGGCACTAGTTGTATATTTTACCCGATAATCAGCTCTAAACTGTGCCTGTAGTCGAGCTGTGCAGCCAGTTATTCATTAATAAGTTGTTTAGATGTCAATTGTCATACTACACTGAGTGCACAAAGTATTTGCACACAAGTGTGTATATAATTACTTTCAAACTTATATTACGACCATTTCTTGCCCGATGACTAAACTATTATGCATCAACTCATTTATGCAAATGTACATCATTATTTAAATTGCACATACATATGTACAACTATCACGTACGTATATGTACATTTAGTTATAAGTGTTATCGTTGCTAAATTCTTGACTTGTTCTGACTTCATTTTTCTTGCATTTCACATTTAAATTCAACAACTTTTTTAGCTCATTGAATATTACATGCTAATAAATAAATCACGATTAATCTGAGTCAAATGCAGATCAAAAGCAATCGCCAGCTTTCCTCTATTATTAGAATAAGTCAATGTGTAGGGGAAATGTTAATTGCACAACTATTATTAGAATATTTCCCCCATATTAATAAACATTTTTATTCAAATACACATAGGCTCAATAAAAAAACCGTACTGGCGAATCGATGCGACTTTTTAAGTGGCTAAATTGTGGAGAATAGAATGCTTGTACAATTACTATAGAAGAAGTACCAAATATGTGTAGTATTCGCTAGAGGTGTGTGTGTGTGTTGGGAATATCCTTGAAATATATATTGGTATATTCAGATTTTGATTACATAACCTGTTTATGCCTATGCCAAGTTTGGTAAGAGCATTCCATTTTTGGTGTAGAATTCCAGTGTCTCTTTCTCTTGCTCTGTCTGACTATTCTCGCTCTCTTGCGACCCATTACTTATCGTACGATCAGCGCATTTGTTTACCATTTCTGTGCTCTCGGGTTTTGCTCGCTGATTTCGACTAATCTTCAAATATTAATCACAGGCAGGTGTGCGGAGCTATGTTAGT
This sequence comes from Drosophila pruinosa, assembly GCA_018150935.1. Taxonomy (NCBI): domain Eukaryota; kingdom Metazoa; phylum Arthropoda; class Insecta; order Diptera; family Drosophilidae; genus Drosophila; species Drosophila pruinosa. The sequence continues at coordinate 8,749,199 of JAECWR010000094.1, read as the reverse complement.
TGAAGAACGAAGGAAGCAGAAGGCAACGCATGAAGCGAACAATAAAATTATCGTGCAATCAACTCGCAACGACTTCATCAATCAAGCAGCCAATAAATCATACAATAAATTACTTTATATCAAGACAAAGTGGTGTCAACTCTAACCTAAACACGAATATCCACAATAATGGGCCGGCTTGGCTTCTTTTCACTTCGGCGTTTCGAGGGATTTATAATCATATCAATGGAATTGTAGGGAACCAGCTACCAAGCCACATACCACAGAGAAGTGGAAAGCTGTGTGTTGCAAAAGAGTCAATTAGAATACCAAAAGTCTACAAGTATTATATATTTAAATGATTTCGGACAAATGCATTATTCCAAGTCAATGTTGATGTGCTGTAACTTTATTTTTGTCTCTCCAAATTGACCTTTTCTGAACGAGCCTTTGAGCCTCTTTTGATTATTTTGGACATTCCGTTCTTGGCCAATTAGGGTATGGGTTCAAGTTGTCTGGCAAGAACCCGTTAGCTGGGGCATCGCACACACAATTTAATGCCTGGGGCTACCTGTTAAATCGTAAAGTAAACAAGAGCAGCCTACTACCAAATCACACACACACAAGCACACACACAGGGGTCGTGAAAGCAAAGCAAATAAACTCTTGTAGCTGCCACAGATCCCCCCGCCCCGATGCAAAATGCAGCCATGTGTAGGTTTCTCAAAACAGTGGCAGTTGCCCCTCCCCGCCTCTTGCGACTGTAATCGTAATCGTAGTTGCCCTTTAACTTTCGGTTTTATGTAATGGCCACGAAATTCACTTAAATACGGCGGTAAATACGCTTAAGCACCTACTAAGGAACAAGTGCAGCATTTGTAGATACTTTGGCTGCTTCTTTCAGCGTCTAGAAAGCCAACAAATTCTACTTCGCTTGTTGTTGCTCCTTCATTATTTATTTTTGGTATTTTTAAGCGTAATAGCACAGATACATAACACACATACAGCTGCAGATACAAATACAGTTGAAGATACAGATACAGATACAGTTGCAGATACACATACAGATACAGGCGCACAGTAGCCAGCGCGTTGAAAACTTTAGCCATTTGTGTATATAATGTTGGCCATGTGTATGCTCTTCATGCTCTCCCATATGTATGTGTGTGTGTGTGTGTGTGTGTTCAATCTTTCTGTTTGTTGTGTATCTATAGTAAACAAATGCGCGTAAAAAACACACACGGCCAGCAAAAATTGGGTGTCTGGAAAGAATGAAGCGGACGAACCAAAAAAAGGGGGAAAATATTAATGAAACAAAAACAAGAAGGCATCGTTAGTGTGTGCTGGACTCGAGCTACCCATTCGCTGTTGTTATACCCTGTAGAGGTAAGCCAAAGTGGCATATATGTGGGTGGAAATAAGACGTGGACTTGCAAAGCAAAGTGTATTGAAACTAGAAGTACTTTGTTTTAAAAGCCATTTATAATACACACATTTCTTTTATTTAATTGATTAATTTATAAATCTTAGAGGGTTTATGTATTAGAAAGTCTGATTCTAATTGTTGGAAGACTTATTTAAGAGATTTTAATAAAGCAATATACACATATAAATATTTGTATTACAATTCAATTATTGTAACTTGGAAATAGCCAGACAACTATCAAAATATACTAATAATCGTAGCTTAGCATTTGTTTAACAAATTCAATTGAACTGTTTGTTTATTAACAATACAGGGTAACTTGCAGCTGATCACTTTCGACAGCAACTTGTCGTTCTCCTCGCGGTTGCTTTAGTGGCACGGTGCCCTGTCTGCTTATCTAGATAGATGGTGCCCCGAGGGGGAGAGCAGTGTGCCGGCGATGTGGAGACGCTTCACGACTCTGGACTGGCACTGGGATCTGTTGTTGCCATCATCATCATTACCATTATCATCATTGGGCTCATCATCATCGCCTTCGTATGCGTAAAAATTCTTTTAGAAACACGCGCGTAAAAACGTAAAAACAAACCTGAAAAGCACATAACACCACACACTAACTAGCGAGTTGTGTGCGTGTGTGTGTGTAAAGGAATAACAACACACACACACACACACACACACACATATATATATAAGTTCGTGAAGGTTCTCATGTACATATGGCACAAGAATTGCTGTTATTGCCAGCAATTGTGTTGTAAGGAACATCTTATGAACTTGTTTTTCTCTCCATTAGTTGCTACCCAACGAAGTCAATCGATTTGTGAGTGCATGTCTGATATCAGGCTGTAGCTTTATGCTGTGCATGGATCGAATTCATTATTTCACAGCAGGCGTCTCTCAATGTGTGCTATAATTGCTAAATATTATAGAAGTCTAGTCGATCAGTAAACAATTACTATAAACCTGTCGATGCCATGAACTGGAATGGGATTTGAATGAGCATCTGCAACAGCATGTAATATTTGGAAATAGAAACTTAATTTCATAAACTAAATTATAGGCAATAGCTGCTAATTAGAGCTAATTATATTAACATTTTCAATATAATCAAATTGTTTCTTTATGATATTTTATTTTAGATGAATACATAATATATTGAAGACATTTTGATGATATGTGCTTAGTTTCAATCGAGACAGTTAAGCACATTTTACTGTGTGCTAAATAGATTTTTGAAATGAGTCAACAACAAAATATTTTTGAAGAAATTGTTCAACATAAAAGATTCCATCTCTTGTATGTGTCCTTCAGAACTCATTAACTTATTGATTGCTTTGTAAGTTAAGACGAGACAAAAACAAAAGCGATTTATCTCAATCAGTTGAGAACAAAAACTCGAGCAAATAAACAAATAGTTATATTTGTTTTGTTCATATTTAATTCATAAAATTTATTTCGAGCCAAGACGAAAATAACAACAACCAAATGAGAAAAGCAGATGCGGAAAATTAAACAATTTAATATATAATTCACATACAAGTATCACGCTATGCCTGCCCCTCTGCAAGTATGTGTTTATGAGTTGCGTCTGCTCACTCGATATAGATATATATGCTATATCTGTATGTACCTGAAGCACATACTATACAACCTCAATGACTATATGTGTATCTACGCCAGACTGCCGGCCGTTTCACTATCTACACATGTATACATCTATGGGCTTGCCAAATAAAGTAGGCGCAATCAAATGCAGCTTATATGCAATGATTTTTGATAAATACATAGGGTTGTGTGTGTGTTCATTTTATTTATACGTCAGAGAAATAATCATGCAATTTATAAAACACATTTTCGTCTACAAAATGGATGCGATAAGGCAAAAGGCGACTGCATAACAGAAACAGAAACTGAAACAGAAACAGAAACAGAAACGAACCCAAAATACTCGAGCCATAGTCGTGTGATTTTTTCATTCATGCGCTAATCGTTGAACGCCAACACACACAATCCATTTCAATATCTTGCACACACACACATGCACACAAGAGGCGATATGAGTATACATGTGTATACTATAGAGTATATACCATACCTTGTATACGATACGAATATTTACACACTTTGCCTTCTTTTGACGTCTGTTTCTAGTGCGCTCCACACGCGTCAACACACATGGGTAGCTTGCCACCTCCACCTCCTCCCCTACCCCCTCCCCCTCCAAGCGGTACTTATCGATTCCACAGAACTTACCGCCCACCCACCTGGGTGCCGAATATTTTCCAACATTTTTAATACATTTTAATGCTGCGTAAATAGTGCGAACCAATTGCCGCAGCCGGCTAAATTCATGTGCAGAAGGGAGAAGAAACAAATTAATTAATACATATGTATATATTTTTGTTTTGCATTGTGTTTCCTTCTCTTTCTTTCTGTTTTGTTTTTTTGTTTTTGTACAACAGCGAATAATTTCACATAGCAGAAAAATGGCTTAACTTATTTGTCGATTATGCGATTTGTTTATGAGCACTTTAAAAATGTAGTATTTGAAACATATTCATTATTAAAGTTCAATTTATAAGTACAATGATTTTAAGTGGCACTAGACGTATGATTGTATGATAATGATATTTATCATGCCAGATACATTTGTTTTAGACCAATGATCAAAATCTGAACAATTAAATTATCTAATTTCACTTAAGAGACACTTAGAAGCAATATGCAAGACTGTCGAGTATTTATGAAATAGTTAAAATCTTTAATCATTCTACTACTTATTGCCCTTCATTGAGGAAAGATAAAAAGCAACCAGAAAACTAATCCATTAAGTATCAGACTTGGGTATTCAATTAGTACTCAGTTTGCCAATTGCAACGCACTTGCATTGAGCTCATTGGTTTTATTCGATTTAGCTTCGTTTTGTATCGAAATTTTAATGTTTTGTTTGCATTTCATGCTCAGTTGCGTGTCGCTTCAATTTCAATTTGGATTTCAATTTTTCACTCGAAACGCAAAATCAAGAAATATTCGCACACATAATAAAATATCGGTTTTTACAACTTGGCAGCTAGATTGAAGGATTAGGGGCGGGAGCTATAATAATTTGTTCTGCCCCTCGCTGGCGCCACTCAATTAGGGTAAATAACAAGAACATGGCTGGGCCAAGTACAGCAAAATGGGAGAAGGAAATGTTTTGTCGCCATCAGTCAAAGTTCTTGTTTGATTTACATGTTTATCTGAGAATGTGTGTGCATAAATTATACACACAATGCTCCAAGCATGAGTATGATAATACGGGACTTGTATGGCATTATCGTATCTCTTGAATGCTTTTTGACCAAATTCAGTTGTGTTAAGTTTCACACATATTGTAACAAAAAAAGAAAACAAAGTTTACGAATCAAAATCAGCATAGCCTGTAATTATAAGCTGCAAAACTTATTTACCAAATTTCTTGGAAATTCATAAACACCAAAAGCAACAACAACAACAACAACAACAATGCAAATGCCTTAAAAGGTATTTTGTGGTTTGTTTTTAATGGTCTGCTTAAGTTATTATTGCCGCCAGACTGTCACCAATGGAAACATTTGGGGCTCTCTGGGTTTCTTGTTAAGTTCGATACTTAAGCGCGCCAAAGAAAGTGGAGAAAACTACAATTTCAAAGTTTACGTTTTTTGTGTCTGACATTGCATAGTTACTAATTAATATTTCTCTCTTTTCAGGTACGTTTGACTCTCTTTAAAGTGGAGCTATCAGTGCCAAAGCGGTAAATTGAAAAATTTTTAATATGTCGACTAAAGCAACTTTGATTATTTTGTTATGTTTGTTTTCTTTTCAAGTAAATTATTTATTTAAATAAAATTCTAAACTATATTTATATTACTCCCACTCTTAACATAATTCGTTGTTGACAATATAAATGATGATTATATAATTTAATTAATTAACAGTTTTTGGGTTCTTATTATAATAATCAATGCAAGTGCAAGTGGTAAGGGTCATAAAGTAAAGAAAAGAGTCTTAAATCAGATCAGATTTATAATCATCAATCATAAATCAGAAATAATTGTAATAATAGAATTTATTTTTAAATATTTCATTATACTTCTTTACTGAAATCTGCTAGGCTTTAACTTTATCCACAAATTCCATAATCCAGAACATGGAATTAATTCAAGCCTACAAAACATGTGTCAAATGTTGAAATGCCAACTTAATCGATTTTCAAAGGGCCATGGCTTGCTGATGGTTTAACAATTTCGATAAAAGAAGACCCTGTGCAATCGCTGGCTAATCAATTATATGTCTGCCATTATTTAAAAGCATCCATATAGAAAGTGCACAAAGTGACAGTACTCGACTTGAAAGTACCCTGGCGAACGTGGTCCTTTGGAAAGAGGTCATATCAAATTGTCTGTCCTATAAATCAGTTTGTAGTTTGTAATCTTTTACATCAGTTATTTCTATGGCATTCATGCTCGATATCTCTAGCTGTCTTTCAGTTATATTCTCAAAGTGGTATTCATATTTTGTGTGTTGACAATTTAAAGCTGGGTATGTGAACTTTGAGGCATTACAGGGGCACGCTCCTTATGTGGCTCAAGTGCAACCTTGATTTTCCAAGCACATTTGGTTGACTCTTTTTCATTTTTTGCTTTTCGGTCATATTTTTTTGTATTTTTCACATGCATCAACAATATTTTGTTTGGCTTTTTTTTTGCATGCACATTTTTTACCCAGCTAATCAGTTACAATAGCATTGCCAGCAGAGTGCTTGGGTTTCGTGATTGCACTTTTAATTTACTACGTTTGGTTTGTAGTGTGTTGTGTGCTGTGTGCACACATGCCACATGCACAATCCCCCCGAGCATATACTATAGTGATATATATATATATATGTACAGAGATATATGAGATATAGAGAAACCGGCCGGCCCACGCAGGCATATGAACTGGTACCAGGCCAAGAGCCAGAGCCAGAGTCAGACCCAGACCCAAACCCAAACCCAACTCAGAGCAAGACGGAGTTAAGTTGAGGCGCGCCGTGGCAACCTACACACAATGTTGTTACTTTGACACGACTCGCTTGCCACAATGTGGCGCAGAGCATTGGGTTGATGAGGGAGGGGAAGTGCAGGGCATCTATGCTATTAACACAATGCCATGAGAGAGCACAAGAAATTAAATTCAATGAAATTAATTAATGCGTTGTTTGCCTTAAGCGTAGGCTCCAAGCAGGCGCCTCTATTGGTCGTTTGCTCGTCCAAGTCGCAGTAGCTCACTTATTCATTTATTTATTTATTTTGTCAGAGTCTGTGCGATTGAGTGGGAGTTTCTTGGGTTTTGGGGCTAGTGAATTTGCATAGGAGCTGCTCACAATCAGATAGACCAGAGACTATAAATTAGAATAATATATTTAATCGCTTTCGCTTACGCGATTATCTGGCCAAAGTCTCTTTAAATTGTATTTATAATTTGCACAGTCAAACATGTCTTATTTCTTATGCTCTCAGACTAATGAACAAGTCTCCCTTTCATCCTTTGAATTTTGTTAAATATAAAACTACGCATAATAAAACAAAATAATATAATAATAGAATAATTCAATTTTTAAGTCAAGAATTCATAAGCATTTTAAGTTATTTTCAAGAAGCAATTTGACTAGAGTCTTTCCATTTATTTGCTAAAAATAACTAAAGTTATAATCTTATATTCAAGATATGTTCGCTTTGAAAATGTCAAATAATAAAATCCAATCCAAAGTCCTTACAATAATAAAGTCAAGTTGGAATTTATACTGTCCAGTTTTGACATGGGCTTCCAATGAAGAAATCTGTTAAGACTTGATTGCAGAGACATTGGAATCGATTTCAACATTTTATCTCAACCGCATCGCAGCCTACTCACTTCAAATGATTTCCTAATTTCCACCGATTGTGAAATCGAAACAGATATTAAACTACCGAGGCCTTGGCTTTATAATTAATGACTGACCAACTGGTCGAGTCTAGCTGGCACTTGTGAGTCACCCACACGTTGGACAAGTTTTCACCTTTAGTGAGATGTCACTGGGGGTCTCGGTCTCTTGACTAATCGACACATAACGTGACTCGATTCAAATCCCGCAATGGATAATTATCAAGAATGTCGGAGCCTAGTTAGCACAGACTTGACTTGACTCTTGACCTTTTTGTGCTCTCTTTGTCGGTGTATTCTGTGTGTGCCTTTGGCATTATCCTGTTTATTCGCACTTTCCTGCTTAAGCACACAACGCCCCAGAGCCAAGGCCCAGATCGAAAAGAGCAAGCCACACAAAATTGTAACTACTTGGGATACACTTTTCGGCTTTGCTATTTGTTTAGGCTTATAGAACTGACCCAAAGGAAAGCAAATTTGAGTTGGCCCATTTTTGGGTCACATTCATACTTTAAATGTGCACTTTTGTTGTGGAAAAAATAATAAATAATATGTGATATTTAGATAGACTATAAAATTGAAATGTCCTCACGTTCTTTTCCTTTAAAAAATTATGCTTTTCCTTCCACTTCTGACCCCTTCAATCATATTGCATGTTGAGCTTTAAACAACACATTTATCTTGTCGTTATTTTTGCACTTGTGACACGTCTAATCAAATTTCATGCCAAAGGGATTGCGAATAACTTTTATAGCAATTTCCCTGGATATGTGCAGCTCATTTATCATGGTTGTTCAATTTAAGTATGTAGCTGTGGAATGAGTTTTCTTACATAAGTGCTGAATATGAATATTGTTATATTACTATTTTCAAAGACGCTTCTATTATTATTTTGCAGCTCTACTCTTTGTAGTTCACCTTATTTATTATTTATTTTTATTTTTGTTGCTCGTGCCTCGATCTGAAATTCGAGATAAGCCACAATCAATTAGTGGCTGTGTCAACATAAACAGCCACAACCAAACTCAGCATGAACTACAACTACAAGACGAGGCACCTCAGGAGGGGAACACCATTGCCCCTCCCCTGATGCCATTTTTGGTGGCTAGATAAATAGACCGACTGACAAGTGTGCTGCCTCAAAATCCCAAAAAAATCTACAACACACACATATATGTATATATGCGTGTATGTAACATACATTTGAGTTTATTTGTTTATATGTTTTCCTTGTCGTTTCGCACAGCATTGCGAGTACACGGGCCCATCTTCTGCCCCCTGCCCTGCGCCCTGTTGGGTGGCACCCATAGGTCAGAGCCACAACAAAAAGAAGGCAAAAATTTAAATAAATAAAATAAAAGACGAACAAAATACGCATTTGCTAAGTGGTGTCAAATATTTACATGGTATTATATTTCGATTTTCTATTTACCTTTACACACTTTGCCTATTGAGTGTCGTTTCCATACTTTCCTCTCAGATTGTTTTGCATAAAGTGCGAGTTCGAGTGCTCCATTCACAGCAGTCAATATCATAATATTCGCTGTCTCAAAATAATTCTCAGCAAATCTTAACACAATTGGAACTCCAGTACTTGAAAAGTGCAAGTTTTTGAAAATCTGCTTTCAAGGGGCAAAAACATTAAGCCTCTTATTTTAATTTGATTAACATTAATGCACAAGCCGATACAGACTTCGATTTCACACTGCTCTCTTATTAAAGTACATGTCAAATAGTTAAAATGACAGGTTTAATAGTATAGTATTGTACCAAAATAAAGTTTGCATTCAATTCGTGATGTAAGTTGAATATATTAATGCTACAGTTCATACCTTTATTAGCCTAATATAGTATTATCATGTCATGCTTTGTGGGTGCCGATGAGCATTGTTATTGGATGTCATTAGGATATTTCTTTTCGCTATATTCTTTGTCCAAATCAAATGTCCACTTAAGAGCATCCCAATTAAATCAAAAGCCTAAGCAAGTTATCCTGCTGGACCCACTTAAGGGCAGCTGCCACTTGAGCCTTTGGCTCCACAGGGTGCGATAGCAACGATCTCACATTGACAGTTCTACATTGTTGTTAATTATTTGTACACACAGTATTTAAACAAAGCTCATTAAGTTGCTAGTGGCTTGGCTAGTCGAGCGTGTAGTATTTTTAGTTAATTGGAACTGTCGCTTTATAAGCCATGGCAATGCTGGTAATAACGTTAACTGTCTCTACCTTTTGTTGCCAGAGCGAGGCGGAGAGAGAGAGAGAGAGAGAGCTGCCTGCGTGGCAGGGCCGCGTTAACAAGAAAGTCGTCGTTAACAAGAAAGTCGTCCTGGAACGGCTCCTTCTTGTATCCTTGCACACTTGTATCCACTTGAGCCAAAGCCAGCTGACGCACATAAAACTTCAGCACACGTACACGGATGACAGAAGGAGCATTATTTGGGGAAAGGCCACAGCCTCCTCGTCATTAAAACTTAACTGCAACCACGATCCAGTCATACTTTTTCTTTGCGCTTATATCCTGTAAATGGCGTTCGTGAGATCCTTTAGCTACTTGACATTTGCTACCTTTTCTATTATTCATCGTAAGTGAGTCGAGTATATATTAGGTATGAGAAATAGTCTTGGTTTGATATGTATTATTAAACATAGAGTATGACTTGTAAAAAGCATCTTTTATTTCTATATAAACAGTGATTTAATTGCAGTATAAGTTGATTTGGAAATAATTGTAAGTATTTTTTAATGCCTTATTGTATAGATCTATTTGTAAGGCTGCAACATAAATTGTCCTGCGTATATCTGATGAATCTGATTATGATTTTGGGTTGATGGATATCTGAGAGTCGTTCTTGATACGCTTTTGTCGTCAGCTGCCCCTTGGCAGTCTTGGCCACACTTGTGTCCATATTTTCTTTTATGAAAAAGTGGGGTTTGAGCAAATCAATTGAGGTCCGTGATGCTAACAGACTGCAAAGTAGTTCACAGTTCATTCCCCCAATACGAGGACTGTCGCCTGCCTTTGACACTTGTGGTCATAATAGTTTACTCAACGCCCCAGCAAGCAGCACCGATGGGACCCCTAATCATTTCGAATGGGTCTTTTGTAAGCCCCCCAGCCCACTATCGCCCCCTTGCCGTTTTTTCGCCCTCATCCAAGCAGCTCCAGCTGCTGTGTAAGCGTTTTATGCGGTTACTTAAGAAAAATTCTAAATATACCTTTTTTGTCCCCCCGTCCACTTTTGCTCATGGGTTTTGTTGTTCTTGCCGATTGAAATGCCGCCTCTCCCCCTCTCCCCCCGCCGCCCGCCTTCTGCCTCTATGTTTCGCGCTATGCATTTCAAAGCTACCCCAACAACAATATTGTTATGTACATACTTACTATAACGTTTAATAAATGTTGTGCATGTATTTGTGTTTTTTATATAGGCCTCATAAAATGTTTCGTCGCATGAATTTCATATCAGTATGCATGTGTGTGAGAGTGTGTGTGTGTGTTTGAGAGTTATTTCATGTTGCGGTGAGTTCTTGGAGGGTTTCACGCTTTTTAGCTGCTCCGCCTTCGACCCCTCGCCCCTTTTGTGTCGAGAGGGGGTTTGATTTATATTTAAGGTTATTGCGCATTTTCTATTTTTTCGTTCCTTGTCTTTTTTTTCTCAAAGGGTCCACCGAAAATAAATATCTGTTAAATTGGGGTAAGGACTGGCGACAAATCGATGTTGCCAGTTTTTTCGCATTGCACATAAGATGAAAAAATGGCTAGTATTTATTATTTATAGGGTAATTAATGTGGCATTGTTAATAATTTAAATGTTAGAAAAAAACATGAATCAAATTCAACTCGAAAGGCAAAGTTCAAGTTCTTTCGACGCAGAAGTCGCTTCAAACCATATATAGTAAATATTATCGATAACAAAAAAACAGAAAAACCCGAAATGGTTTTTTATTTTTATTGTTTCCAAGTATTTTGCTTATTATTATTCAACACAAATAAATAATTTAAGAGAGGTAGAGAAGTTATTATAAGTTCAGATCAATCCAATTATAGTAGTAATCAAATTATAATACACTTGTTTGAATTAGGATATAGATAATGATAGCTCTAAGCAATTGAAGTTTCTGTTAACATAAAATATGTAATTATTTATGGAAACAAATGTACAAAGTTTTAGTTTTCGACAGCTTTACAACAATCACTTATCAATTAAAAATAGCCGAACTCCAAACTGAATTAAAAGCATTGTAGGTGTGCTTATTGAGAATTTCTCACTTTATAGTGAAAGCCCAGCCCAAAACTAAGGTGCCATAAAAAAAGGTAATACACAAATGGAAATTATCTGCTAATGCATTGCATTATGGCCATGTCCATTTTGCTATGCCATTGTAGGATTTATGTATTGGCCAACAAACAATTTTCAAAGCACTAACTTTTATCACGTTAGTAGCTTTTGTGGGCAACCCACACATTCACACATACACGCACACACACACACTCACACACCCAATTCAACTGTACGCCTCCGATAATTTGAAAGTTTTGGATGTAACTTTTACATGGAGTCTCATTAGCATTGTTAGTCAAAGTTGATAATAAAGTTTAACCGTGAATCCATGGGTGGGGAGGGGGGCGTGCCAGTGGGCGTGTTTCCGATTTGTCTTTGGGGTTTATTGATTTTTTATTGAGCAGCATGTGCAATCCCCGGTGAGCCTCTTCAGTTTATGAGTCAATTCAATGTTTAAATACGAGTATTTTTCAATCAACTTCAAAACTAGACACGAGTGAGAATTGCAGAAGCTTCTAAGTCAGGCTGACAGCTGTCGAACTTTTTTGTCCCACAGGACATTGAGCCGTAACTGTCCTCGCTGCCGCCTTCGAAGTTTGTTTATTTAATCTGCTTAGTTTTATGCAAATAATTCTTGCCAACTGGCCTGTGCCTGCTGTAAGAGATTGTTGTATTTTTAGCAATTTAAACATTAAATAAAGTCTAAAGTAATTTCAATAAAAATATGCCGAATGCTGACTGTAAGTAGATGGTCAGACTGACTAAACACACTCTGGAATACACTACCAATATTTGCCCTTTATTTTAATACAAATACTTTTATGGAGAACCCAAGATAGGACACAATCTACACTTTAGACATACATACATATGTAGTGCTCGTAATTCCCTTTTCATTTTCTGTTTACAGTTGCAGCTTTGCATTTCAATTGCATTTTGCGTAGCTTTTTTCAATCAATTTGCACAATAAATACTCCGTATACTCGTTCAGTCATCCATATGGCATCATCCATCCGCCTGCCTGCCTGTCTATTCATCAATCCACACACAGATACACACACATACACTCACGTACACACCGCGATGCGATGCGGTGGCCCATTTCAGATTGCCACATTGAGAAGTATTGGAAAGGAAGGAATAAAAACAAAAAAAAACAAATACGAAAAAAATTGAAATTTTAAATAAAAATGGAGAACAAAACAAATACTCGCATGCTGCACATTCATTTAAGCCACATGCGTTTATAACAATGAAATCAAAACACAGCAGCGCTAGAAATTTGCATTTAGAGCTCAATCAAATGCAATTTGCATGTCGTAAAAAAGCAAAGAAATCCAAGTACAACAACAAGCAAGAGGCGACAGTCGAGTAAGCTCAACAGTGAGACACTTGCGAAATGCATTTTGAAGCACACCAATTTAGGCCGACAAGCAGGGCATTTTAATTATATATATACATATAGATGATATGTATAACCATGTCCGTCAGCTCTCAGAGAGAAATTGGAATAAACTTATTTTTGAAGCTAGAACATCTATGTAATTCTCAGAGACCATATGACCTTGGACACAATACTTTGAAATTTTAAAGGGTGCTTGTGATTGTGATTATGAATATGGAGAATATAGCCACACCCCTTACGCCCATGCAAGTCAAAAAAAAAAGAATTGTAAGTGTAATTTTAGACTACAATGAATAATTAGAAACATTCAATTATTTACAATTGAATTGACAAGAAATACTTTAATAGGGTAAAATGTATTTTTGGTATATTTATTAGTATATTTTATTTCTATGTACGTGATCACTCTTCCTTCTTCTTGCCTTCACTAATATTGGGTAACGGGTATCTCTCAGTCTAGCAGACTCGACTGCAGCTTTCCGACTTGTTTAATTTTTTTTCGAGGGAATCAATCGATTCAAATTAACTTAATATGCACAAATACATAAGTAATTTAGGTCAGATGTGAATACGCATTTGTTAAAGTATTTGCCACTCTATAATTGGTGCAACTAACTTGGTTAGTATCCCTGGGAATATTGTCAAGTGACAACAGCTTGCAATATTATTCGTGGTGAGAAACCGATTTACATGTTAAATACTTTTCTATTGATTGTACTATAATTGAAAGTTATTTGAATTCGACTATTCTGTAATTTTGTTTGGCGTGCAATTTTGGAAGTGATTTTCCAAATAATTGAATTGCAGTCAATTTTATAATATTATTATGGATGTTAACAGGTAGTTTCTTATTATATTAGGTAGGGGTATTAGAGTACATATTAAGTCGAGTTGAATACCATTTCGAATCAATTTCATCAGCAGAAACGCAACAATGTGAACAACAACAACTGTTGCAAATAAAATTCATTTTTTCCTTTCGTCTGTGCTTGGCTTAAACCCAACTTGAGGCAGTTGCCTTGCAGGCGCAGCTATTGACAACGACGCTGACTGCGGCGCCAACATCCGCAGCAGCCGCAGCAGCCGCAGCAGCAGCAGCGAACGGTGTCTACAGCAGCATCCAGAACAGTAGCCCAGGCAGCGACAGCAAAGGCAAACCTCAACTCTGTTTATTCTTGCCGAGCGCATTTTGTTTTGTTTATTTTTATACATTTCTGCTTCTGCCTCTGCTTCTGCTTCTGCTTCACTCTTTCGCATTTTCTCTTTCAACTCATCGTCATCGTCATCGTCGACGTCGTTGTTGTTGTTGTTGTGGGCATATTGCATTGAAATTTGCAACACATTCCACTTTGTTGGGCTCTTTGGCTACCGTTTGACGTTTTAGATGAAGCAGAGCAACAACAACAACAGCAGCATACAAAAAAACTGAATTGAAATGATTTAATGCAAATTTTATGCGCCATATTTTTGCATAGCAACGTCCTTTTGTTTTTTTTTTTTTTTGTATTGTATTTTCCTGCTTTCTGCCTTTGCTCCACGTCGTCATCATCAACGATTGTCTGTGCTGTCATTGTTGTTGTTGTTGTTGTTGCTGTCTTTGGCAACATATTAATACAATTTGCAACGGTCTCGAATTATTTTGATGGATCAGCTTCTGTTTGTGTTGAAAAAATTATATCAGTATATGGCTCTATATACAAGATAAATTATTTCGAATAGTAAGAAAATTAATATACATTTGCTCAATTAAAATTATTAAATTTAATTTTTATTTTTCATTAATATATCACAATATGTTTACAGCTATTTATGATATGATATCTGTTGCAGTAAATAGACCGACTATAAATTAGATTTATTTTGAAATTCTTTCCAATTTATTTCATTGCAATAAAATAAACACATTTTCACAATACTTTGCTGCACATATCTACAATCTAAAATTCATTATATGCGATAAACATTAATATTATTACACCGTGGAGTCAAACAGCTTTGGAAAATGCACTGATCCATAGCCAAGTTGCAGCCATTCAAGTGCGATAGCACAAGTGCCGTTTGAGATTTTATGAAGCAAATGGCGCTGGCTGCAATTAGCTGGAAAGAACATTGTGAGTTTTTCTGCTCTTTTCGCGCTAGGACAAAAATTTTAATTAGTGTGTGCGCCTCAATTTGAGCAACATCAGCGCAAATTAATCGCAATGCATTAAAGCCAATTAGAACAACGACGACAAGAACCAACATGCCAGTCGACTGGCAGCGCGGCGCAGCTTCTAGAAGATGTCGGCGCCATTTCAAAATACTGCAGTTGTTGTTGCTATAGTTGTAGTTGTAATTGTAATCAAGCCGCAGTCGACGTCGCTGCCCAGTCTGCCCATTCTTTTTGCTTGCTCTATTCGCTGTTCGTCGAGAGTTTCAACTGTGCCGGTCAAAGGCAGCCTATTACAGTCATGTCCTCAAATACATATCGCAGTCTTTTCTATTTCTGTTATTCCCTTTTGCACTTGTTCGCTTCGTCATCTCATCTTTGGCCATTGCAATCAGAAAACGTGCACAGGACACCTAACCGTGGCCCTCCCCTCTGTATCCCCCTTAACCACCACACAACCCTCGCCTGCTCCACATTCATACAGCCGAATTCCTTGTCTTCGAATTTTTGCTGAACATTTTCTCGCGTTTCGCGATGCCATCGTTAGTGTCGCCGTCGTTGTCGTTGTTGTTGTCGTTGTCGTTGTCGTTGCTAGGCGGGAAGGCAGCAAAGGCGCTCAACACACATACTTTGACAAAGATACAGACATAATTTACACCAGACCCAGACCAGCACACACATTCTTACTCACTCACTTATTGTGCATTCGTCTTTACAACTCAACGGCATCGCAGCATCAGCACAACAGACGCTGCACTGCGAACACCAATCTACTCCCCTTTTGCGCCCCCGCCCTCGGCAGTAGTCTTTTCATTCTTCTATACTGCATCCCTTTTTTATATTTTACTAGTGCGCTGCGCCGCCCCGCACTTGGTAACAACAACACCAACAACAACGTAAGCTCAGACATAGCGCATACGAATAATTTACGCCACGCAAAGGCAAAAAGCTAAAAATGAGTAAAGGCTGCTGCAGAAGAAACAACAAAACTGCATGCTCGTAGGCAACGAGTTGACCTACAGTCAAGGCGGCTCAAATATGTACACATGCAAATGTAATTTCTATTTATTGGCTCTTGTGATACCTTTATTGCTTGTCTAAAAATAGGTATGCTTATACATAATTATTATTCAAATTATTTCCATTCGAAAACCATATTTAGTATTGTCCAAATACAAATAATTGTTATCCAATACACTGAAAGTTTTTAAAGGTGGGCTTTTATGGCCACTACTGTTCAAAGCACTGCTGTTACACGCGCCAATGTAACTTCTTTCTCTTTGCCGCTGGCGCGAATTGCATTCATGCGTGCACGTGTGTGTGGATTTTGCGCATGTGTGTGTGTATAAAGCTGCTGTAGTGCTCGTCGGAACCGAACAACGCACGACTTGTTTGCATTTACTCTACGCAAATGAGCGGCGTCGCTGTTGTCGTTTTTTCTGTTTTCAAGGGTGGGGTGGGATGCAATAGTGTGAGTAGTAGGATAGGAGGAAAATCGGCAACCACAGAAGACCACTTCCCCCCTGCCTGACCGCCAAACGCTTGCACACAACTCACTCTCACTTGATGCTGCGCTGCAGTTTTTCCCATTTTGCTATGCATTGAATGACTAAGAGATTTGTTGTTGCTGTTGTTGATATTATGGAGGAGAATGGGAGGACTTCTGACGAGTTGGCAACAACATAAAAATCACAGCACACAAATTTGCCTGCTAACATAGCGCACACTGTCTCGCTCCCGCTCCCGCACCCGCTTTTGCTATTGCCTGCCCCACTCTTGCGCTCTTGTGTAGTGTTTCTGCTCCCGCTGATATTGTTGTTGTTGCTGGCGCTGCTGCTGTCAACGACGAGTGGGGTTACTGACTTTGCAGCAGCCAGGCAGAGGCAAACTTTTCTATGTGCAAGAGAGAGAGCGTATGTATGTATGGGTGTGTATGCCTGCCTGCATGTCAATGTAAGTGAAGTGCGTACGGGCAGCGCTGCCAACTGCTAGCTGCGAATGCAAAGTGAGTAATTGCGAGGGACGACAGCAGCAACGCGTCGTACGGTCTGTCTGTGTTGAATTTGCGCCTTGCGTTTTTGATTTTGCTTTTCTTTGCTCAGCTTCTTCGACATCTGCCTGAGTGCAGAGTGCATTTAACACTTTTGCTTCCTTACTTTGCTTTCGCTTATGTTTGGCGCCAAAACACGGTATGTGAGACCAACTACCGTTAAGGTTCAAAGAACTCTCTAGTCTAATTATGTACGTCGCATACGATGGTCATATCATAACAAATTAATGCGACATGCACATTCAAGTACGCGTGTGTGTGTGTGTGTGTGTGTGAGTCATGCGTTTCTGTTACACATGCTTGGCATAGAATTTATCATGACTGCATTGAGATCGATCGCAGTTGGCAATGGACGTGAGAGTTGTTCAAGCAGAGTAAAATGTATGTTGGTGTATAAATTGCATGTATGTACATACATATGTACATATATACATAAATGGCAACTGCAGATTTAAACCACAGACGGTAATAACGACAACACCAATTTAGATTACAATATGTTTGACAAGCAATATGGAGATATCAAGCTGTATCAATCTTTAGTCAAACAACAAACTGCCCTTTTCTAGAATCTCCTATATACATACAAGACAATTTTATGATTACTAATTTATTTAGTTCATGACTAGAGTTGTTACTGTAAATTTCCAATATTCAATGGAACTTGCCAAATGAGCGCACTCACTTTTTTGGACACCACTGTATTATGGTAACGGCAGTAGCTGTATGAATGCACAGAGGTAAAGCGCAGACTGATTTGCGGACGAGCCGGGGTGGGTGGTGGATGGCGGTGCAGTCAATATATGGGGTCGGGTCGTGGGGCCATTCGATATACCCAGCCAGGCGTACGTCAGATTTACTTAACCACGCATCGGTGGCAGAGTAAGCAGCACTGCTTTTCTCCTCCTTTTTGTGTGTACACACTTACATATACATATTTGGCTAGCATACAAATAGAAAATATGAGGATAAACGCTGTATAAATATGTGCATATGTTTTTTGGTGCATTTTTGACCAACAAACCGCAACAGCTTCTGACTGTTTCTAATGACACTACAACAATGGTGCAGAGCGAGACAGAAGTAGAGGTTGAGAATGATAGTGCGGCTCTAAAGCTCCCACACATTTTTGTTTTTGCCATTTGTGAAGCTTTTTTGAGCCTAGCAACCAAAGCAAGTGCAAAGCAGAGTTGTAAAAAGCAAAAAGAGAAATAAAATAAAAATAAAGCAATCATTGCACTTGGCCTGCACACGGCAGCAGCGCATCAGCATGATGGTTAGGTGAGGGGTGGGGAGGGGAGGGGAGGGTTTTATTCCTGTTGCTATGTTGCTTAAATTTTATGTTTTTTTCTGTGCTGAAGTTTTTGCTGTGTGGCCCACAATGGGCGTGGCAGTCATTTCCCGCAATTACGCCTACACACAACGAAGTGACAGACAGACGAGAACGAAGAGAACGAACGGGACGATGATGATGATGGTGATGGTGATGATGATGATGATGATGGTGATGTGTTGTGTGAAATGAGTGAGATATTTTCATTATGCCTGGAAGTATGCTACAGTTTTTTTAAACCACACTGCCCTTTGCCAACTCGTGATTGAATAGTGTCGGCAAAGAGGAGGGCATAAAAGGGGTATATTTTCAATTTGTGATACAGCTAAAAGCGATTTCGATATAAAAAACTGCTACTTTATATTCTTGCATTTTTCAAGCCTGACACTTTTCTGGCATTCGCTCGCCCAGCAGTTGCTCTTGTCCTGTAATCGGATCTGCTTCACATTCTTGAATTTAGTAATCTTAGTCATACTAATTGGTTTAACTTGATTATTTTGAGGACCATGGGCCCTCTATCGTGCCCTCGTGCATGTAATTTCGAACACCTTTACCTTTATCAGAATTTCACCTCGTCAATATTTTACCGTAAAAACATGTCATATTAGGGTCTCCATTGGCAACTATGCACCATTATAGACTCGTAACTATGCAGGCGCACAATCTAACTGTAAGTTGGCCTCCAAAAGCCCCTACTGAGCGGGCGGTGGGGGTTTGGGGTTGGGGAATGGGGTTGTCAAGGCTCTGACGCACAAGTTGCTCAAAGTCGAGGCTGCAACAGCGACGCACATTGGGGCAAATTACAAAACTAAAACAATTACAATGTATTCTATTTAGTTGTTAAATATTCAAACACTTGACAATGTTTCCCACATAGGGTAAATTGGTGTTTAATTCCAAACACTAATTCTAAAGAGACGTGTGAGGATATCTCATAGTCGATTTGTTCAGCCCAAGCTTTCACACTCTGCTTTGGTTTTGAAGGCACACAAATAAAATGGATATTTAACCACTGTGCTCTCAGTGTGCTTTCGACGTCAGCGTGTCTGGCATGTTGCCGGGCTGTTAACCGTTAGCCGTAGGGTTGCCAGATGGTTATTGCGCTTTGTATGCAACTGTACTGAGCTGTGTACTTGTGTTGGCGTGTCTGTGTTTCTGAGCGGCTTTGGCATTAAATGTTTCAAGTATCATTCAGACGAGGGCGAGTATGTATTTCATTTGTGCCTCTGCCTCTGCATAAAAAGGCGCCTCCTACGCCAGGAGGACTCCAGAGCCTGGACCACGCCTTGGCTGCCTATATAATGTAAATTAAAATGTTTCCGTTCTCGTCGACACAGACTGACACCACAAGTGGGAGCGAGACTGTCAAGAGAGCCCGACAGGAAGGCACACGTTACGCAGTCTACTGAATGGCAAATATTTCGTCCAATTCTAAGACAAGCTTAGCCTGCACAGACCTCATAGCAGTATTTTTAGCAAGTTTGGTAGCTCTAGCTCCTAAATTCGTTGAGATAACGGCGTTTATAGCGACGGTCAGACAGGCAGGCGGTCGAACATAAATTAGCAGCGATTTGTGACACTCTTCAGGCCATTGGATAGTGAGTGTAATAAATTATGTTGGAGCGAGATTGAATTTTATTGCCTAGGCGACAGTTGGTGAGGTCAGGAAGGCAGAGGCAGGCTGGGTGCCAGGATGTGGAAAATTGTCGGGATGCGGATGGCACTAATTATGAAATGGCATTTTAGCCTTTGGGGTCCCGATTTAAATGTATGATTAATGTAAATTCGGTTTTGTTGCAGGCGACGATGCCAATAATAATGTTGCAGGCAATGTTGAGGGCAACCTCGTGGTACAAGAGCAACAATTGCAGCTATTGCTTCAGCGACAGCAGCAGCAACAACAACAATACTAGCCAATATTGAAGAGGAAGAGGAAGAGCAAGAAGCAGAAGCCAGACACATGTTGCTGCCACAATTGGAACACGAACAACGAGGAGAGCCACAGCAAGTACAATGCTCAGTGCTGCGAATGCAACAGCAGCAGCCGCAGCAGCAGCAACACACACTGGAGCAGCAGCAGGAGCAGTTGCCGCTGGTGAAACTTATGTGATAACAAGCAAACACCACCAGCATCAACATCAACAGCAGCAGCAGCAGCAACAATCACAACAACAACATACGCAGCAGCAACATTTCGTTGTTGCCGCAAACACAATGGTGATACCAGCAACAGCAGCAACAGTCGCCGGTATACCAACAGCAACAACAACCACAACAACATCAAGCTCAGTTTCAGCCGCAGCGGCAGCAGTTGAGACTGCCCAAGCAACACATCAGCAACAGCAGTCGCAGCCCAACAGCCAACAGCAACATGTGTTGTTTCAGCCCCAATTGCAACTGCAAACAGCAGCAACACCCCAGCAGCCGCGACAGCATCCCAAGAAGCGCAAGTATCCAGCTGAGCTGGACAAAG
This sequence comes from Drosophila pruinosa, assembly GCA_018150935.1. Taxonomy (NCBI): domain Eukaryota; kingdom Metazoa; phylum Arthropoda; class Insecta; order Diptera; family Drosophilidae; genus Drosophila; species Drosophila pruinosa. The sequence continues at coordinate 8,728,175 of JAECWR010000094.1, read as the reverse complement.
CCGAGCAGCATCCGCAGCAGCAGCAGCAACAGTTGCACAAGCCCCAGAAGCCCGCCGAGCCAAATGGCATCAGCGATGCGCTGTCCAATGGCAATGTTGCTGCCGTGCAGCAACATGCAATAACGTTGCGGGACATGGTGGGCGAATCGCCGTGGACAAGTGCAGGTGCAGGCGCCAGCAGCAGTAGCAGCAGCAGCAGCAATAGCAATGATAACAGGCAGCAGCAGCAGCAGCAGCCACTGCAACGTATTATAATCACATCGCCGCTACAGCAACATGCAGCCAAGCAACAGCATGTTGCCAGCAGCAACAGCAACAGCAACAATAGTCATGCAGCAATCAATCATCAAACGCGCACACACACGCCCGTCTACTATCAGCAGCAGCAGCAACCACGTTTTAGCTTTATCTCTCACAACAACAATCAGCAACATGTACAGGAACAGCAGCAACAACAACAACAACAACAGTCGCAACAGCAACAGCAGCACGAGCCTGTGGCTCTACTCGATCTCAGCGAATGGACTAATACCCGTGTCCTGGCCAAAGTGGGCAAGTTCTATGCGCCCGGCATCATACGGCAGGTGCATGAGGCAAGCACTGCGACCACGCCCACTTCAGCCACGCCCATGCCCCACTCAATACTCGTTGAATTTGATGCTGCCGAGTTTGGGCAGCAGCTGTATCAGGATGTGCTCCTGCTGGGACGCTACAATGTGATACTAGACGCCAGTCCGCCCATGGCCGATGTAAGTGACAACCCCCCCCCCCCCTTCCCATCTCTCTCTCTACAGCTACCCCTCTCACACTCTCTCTTGCAGATCACGATGGAGGCACGCGTCTGTGTGCGGCAACGTGTCGAGGATCGCAACGTGGGCTGCGTCTACGTGGAGGGCATCGTGATGGACATCAACCAGGGCACCAAGCAATACACTGTGCAATTGGCCAACGAGGAGCTTGTAAGTGTCATCTCTCCTCCTCTGCTCTACCAGCACAGTTCAGTTGTTAATCCTCTTCCACCTGCAGCCCAACACAAAGGTTGTGCGCCGTGCGGATCTGCGCCTGCTGCTGCCGCCCTGGTGGGATGAGCTCAACGAGCTGACGCCCACTGCCACCACACCAAGCCAGACGCCAGCCAAGCGCAAGCCAGATGCAGCCACAACAGCCACTGTCTATCCCAAGGCATTTGTGGCCACAGGCTACGATGGCAAGCTGCCCACCCAGCAGCAAAAACATGAGTATTATCGAGCGGCAGCCACGTCGCCATTTCAGGGTGGTGTGGTGCCACCGCCACCACTGTTGGCGCATGTGGAGCATCCGCAACAGCAGCAGGCCAATGGTCTGCCGGATATTGTGATCTCGCCGGGCAGCAATGGACAGCAGCAGCAGCAACAGCATCATCTGAAAATGCACGTGCCATCGCCAGCGCAGCAGCAGCAACAACAACAACAGCAGCAGCAGCAGCAGCAGCGCGGCTACGACGACTACGATTCGGATGATGAACTGAAGCGGGTTGGAATTGGCTACTCGCCGGCCGCTGGAGATGTGGATGCCGAGAAGATGAGCGCCTGCAGCAAGCGCAGCAGCATGCAGAGTCGCGGCAGCACATCCAGCTTACTCGATCAGAGGCTGACACCACGATCTCATCCGGCAACTCCAAGGTACGTCAGTGTCGATACAGTAGTGTCCAGATGCATGCACACTGCAGTCGCTACGCTTACAGTAAAATACCAAATTAGCATGTCTAGTTCGAAATGTTCGCATTAACAGATATTTCGAATGCAACTAAATTGTTGATAATGATTTATCAACACACAATCTGATATTGACTAATAATAATAGACAACATTTGAGTATTCAATGTAAGCTCTGCCAGAACATGCCAAATATTCTAGACATTACAGTAGTAGCTACGATTACATGAAAAGAACCACATTAGCATGTAAGCAAGTTCTCATTATAACAGATATTTCGAATAGTGTTACAACTGCCTCCAAATGCAATTAAATTGCTAATGATTTTTCAACATGCATTCGATTTCCATTAATTTGCAAGAGTTGCAACTGAAGACTCTGCGTAATCACTGTTGTCTCTGCCTGACACGTGCTTGATCCCGTTATGTTTGGCTTATGCTTTCTGCACACGTTCGCAAATGCAATTGCAGCTTTTGCCTCTCCCCGTCAATTGCTGCTTGTGCTTTTCGCACAGCTTTTTTGAGCGCAAGCTTTCGCTGCAATTGACATGAACTCAATCCAATCCATTGATCATAATTGTTATAGAGACGGATGTAGCTGTATGCGTGTACTTATGTACGAATGTATTTTCGTTGACAGATCTCAGGCAACGACGCCGCATCGCTTCAAGAAGGGGGACATTGTGGAATCGGAGTCCGGAGTGCGCAAGAAGTACAATGGAAAGCAATGGCGACGTCTCTGCACGCTGTGCATGAAAGAATCTCAGCGGCGCGGCTATTGTTCCAGGCATTTGAATCAGAAGGGCAACAATGCGCTGCCCTCATCAACGGGGCCGGGTCGTTTTCTCAGGTGCTTATAAAACACTCACCTCTCTCTCACTCACCCCATCTATGTACCTTAACACGCACTTAATCTTGCCATCTCCCTTTTACTTTCAGTGATAGCCGATCAAGCAGCAAGACTCAAAACGATGAGGACACATCACGCGACTCGGAAACATCGCCCAACTATCGTGTCACGGGTCGCTATGACCAGGAAGAGACCGATGTGGCTGGCGTGCTAGGTACGTGCATCTCTTCTCTCACACCTCTTGACTTTTTATGACCACGCGTAGCTCTTGGCTGTCTCTAAATTCTCGATATTCCCTACGATCGTAAAAGCAACCAAATTTTGTTTGAAATTTATTCATAGTTTGCTGCAATTCATTTTCAAGGCTGGCTTTCCCAGCTAAAATCCGAACTGAGCCGAGCTCAAATGCTCGAATGAGCGCCAGCTTTACCTGTTAATCCGTCTTTGTTCACGCAATTACCCACACAGTTGCACAGCCTCTCTTCACGGCGCTTCTAAACATGTGCGACTCGTTTGGCTCTCTCGACAGCCGAATGCGCTTCGCTTGAACGGATTGTAGAAAAATATATACACTAAATAGTGGATTAATTCTATTAATCCCCTAACATTGATATAGCATATTTCTCTATACAAATACCATGCATTTGTGTAGCGTATTCGCACGATCGGTGTAGCACAACCTTTCTCATTGCTTTGAATGCATTTCCAATTCTCTATAAAAATGCATATCATAAAGTTTTATTGTGGCAAGGCGACTGCTGACCATTTCACATACACACACACACACACATCTTTGGACAAAGGTCGTCGGTTTTGTTAAGGTGTTTCGGGGCCGTGGCCGATGAGGGGTGCTATTGTTTGAAGTGTGCGTGCAGTAACAACGGCAGTGCTAGCAGCAGCAGAAACTATAATAATAATAACAGCAACAACAACAACAAGAAACACGTTAGCTAGCCACTTGAAAGTGTGACCGCAGCCTGATTTAAACGTAAAAGCAAAGGCAGACGCATCGACGACGTTGACGTCGACGTGAGCAGCAGCGCACACGCATTCCAAGGCACCTGCAGACGATCACTACAATGCTGCGACGTCGACGTCAACGCCGCCACTTGAAGCGAACAATGCAGCACAGGCGAAACAAAAGCGAGCTGCGTGCGAAGCGCAACAGATTCTTCTTTTCTTGTTATTTGCCCTGCCTTTGATTCGTTTTTACCTAAACAAAAATGCACTTGAGAGAGCGCGTTCACTCACACTGAAGTATATGCACATGCACACGAACACAGACGAACAGCAGCACCCACACAGTCAAACAGTTACAGCCACAACAGGTAAACAAACATGGACGTCAAGAGCGAATGCCGAAAAGAAGAGAGCTACGCCAGCAATTGATGTGATTGTGAGAGCGGCGGCGCTCAGTTTATGCTGTCGCTGCCCGCGCTCAGTTGGATTGCTGGCCGTTCTTTTGACGTCGTCGTCGCATTTTATGTTGAAAACTGTCAAAGGCAAGGCAAGAAGACAGAACAGAACACAGAACGGAACGGAACGCGGCGCAAAGCAAAAAAAAAAAAAGAAAACGAATAAAATAAAGAAAAAAGTGAATACCAATGCGAATGCAACAGACAAAACGAATGTGACAACGACGACAAAAAAGTTTTCAAGCAAATTAAATACGAAAATATGTGCAGAAAGTAATGCCAATCAAAGTGCTTCAGTGAGCAGTGCGGAGGAGTAGGAGGAGGAGGACGAGTGGCAGCCAAGCAGCGAAATGAACGCGTTCCAGGACTTTGAGCTGGGGGCTAAATTATATTTACAGTGCTTATGTAATGAACTATAATACGAAAACATTGCAATAATACAAATATCTAATATGCCTTTTTGTGTGTATTCCCCATTCCCCTTCTCTCGCCCTCTCTCTCTTTCTTTCTGTATATTTCTATCCACAGTGTCACTGAGTAGCTCACGCTCTGCAACGCCATCGTATACATCACCCGTGAATCATGCCGGCGCCTCGCCGCTGAACGCCATTCCCCACTCCCCGGTCAATGTGTCCAATCATAGGCAAAACTTCTTCACACCCATTGCAAATCAATCGCAGCAACAGCAACAACAGCAGCAACAGCAGCAACAACCGCTTCAGCAGCAACAGCAGCAGCATGTGAATGTTGTGGCTGCTGTGCCGCTGGACAGCAAATGGAAGACAACACCCAGTCCAGTGTTGTACAACACAAACAACAATAATAACAATAACAACAGCAGCAGCAGCAACAACAACAATGGCTGGGAGAGCAGTCAGAATATGCAGCAACATCAGCAGCCGCAACAGCCACCGCCACCGCCACAAACAACGGCTGTATCGCTGGTGATGCATGCTCCACCGCCACAACAACAACAACAACCACCTGCCGCTCATCTCAGTGCGCTTCCCGCGCCACCACCCAGCAGCCTTGGCCATGCAACCAGCGTTATCCGCATCTCAAGCAGCCAGCAGCAGCAGCAACAACAACAACAACTGCAACTGCAACACTCAACGCCAAGTCAGCACCAGCAGCACGTTGTGGTGTCCACGGCCGGCCATCAGTCATTTCATCCCGTCATTGTGAATGCGACCCAACTGTCGCAGATCCAGAATTCATTGCCCGTTTCCGTGGCCCAGCAACAACAACAAGCGCCGCCGCCCACATCGGTTTCGTATCTTCCGCATCCGCATCCGCCAACCACGCCCACATCCGCCACAGTGCCCGTAGCAGTGGCACAGGACAAGGCGCTGCCAAAAAACGGTAAGTGCCCCAATTTGTGGCAGCTCGCAATTTGTTGCCAGTTACAAGTGGATTGGATAAATGTCGCAATCAATTTTGGTATTAGTGCGATACTGTAACGATAAAGTGATATCGATTACGCTCCCTTATTTTTAATCGATATGCGATTATCGGCTTAGTTATCGACGGTTTAATTCGTATTCAAATTCCCAAATACTTATAAACATGTGTATATGTGCACGAAGCATGTGAAAAGAGATAGCGAGAGAAAGCGATGGCTATAAATATTTCAAAAATATGTGCATAATATAATTACGGGAGATATATAAATAAATCAAATGCGTAAATAAAACGAGGAAATACATTGAAAATAATTGATATAATCATGAATGAGACAGAGAATATGCAATGAAAAATCTGAATGAGTTCATTTTAATCAGAACAAAAGCAGAGAGTATGTAGAAAAGTAACTATACATATGTATATGTAGATAGATATGTGTATAGTATATATAGCAATTAAATGTTATGAATAAAATAGAATAAAATACATAAAAATAAAATTGAATTATCGTGAAGGGAAGACATTATTGAAAAGTTGCAGCAATACATTTTAAATAATAACTATGTGACAGAGATAAATAAATACTAAGAATTTATCTATGATCCTTGCAGGCTACAATGCGGCTAGCTATCCGTGGCACAAGCTACTGCCGCAACTGCCGGCCATGACCAAAGCACCTCCAGCATCAGCGGTGACGACGACCACAACCAACAGCAACTACAGCCTGGCTCTCATGCAGCATCAACATCAGCAGCAGCAGCAACAGTTGTCGCCGCAGCCCGCAGCAGCACAGCAGCAGCAGCAGCAACAATCATCGCTGAATCCCAACAGCAACCACTTGATTGTGCCCGCTCCGATGTCGTCACCTGGCAAGCCGCTCAACTGCTCCATGAATGATGCCAAGGCAGCAGCAGCAGCTGCCGCGGCGGCCGCAGCAGCAGCCACCGGCAAGGCTGATGAGAACGAGGAGCCGGATGAACAACTGGACGATGATGTGTTCGAGTCCAGCAGCAGCACGGCGACCACGTCGAATGGCAAGAAGGCAGCGACGACAGCAATACGATTGCCGACGTACAACAGCAACATACGAAAGCTGGAGGAGTGCCATGATGCTAGCGATGGTGCTGCAGGTGCGCCCACCACTTCGGCAGCCAAGCGACGCAGCCAGTCGCTGAGTGCCCTGCAACATCAACAGCAGCAGCAACAACAACAGCAGCAGCAACAGCCGACGGCAAAGGCGGCGGACAAGAAGGTGCGACGTCCAATGAACGCGTTCATGATCTTCTCGAAGAAGCACCGCAAGATGGTGCACAAGAAGCATCCCAATCAGGACAATCGCACGGTCAGCAAGATCCTGGGCGAGTGGTGGTATGCACTGAAGCCGGAGCAGAAGGCTCAGTACCATGACCTGGCCAAGTCAGTCAAGGATGCGCACTTTCAGTTGCATCCGGATTGGAAGTGGTGCTCCAAGGATCGGCGCAAGTCCTCGACTGGCGGCAAAGGGGGCGCTGCCTCTGCTACCAATGCCCTGGGCGATGGCAAGCAGCGGCTTGTCTCGGTGGATGGCTCCGATTCGCTGGAGGACGACATGTGCCCATCCACGCCAGGAGGCAGCGGCAGCAGCGGTGCCCAGGCCCCCGAAATGCAAGGCGACATCATCCCACTGACCATCGACAATTACAACATTGCCTGCGACGATACGCCGACAACGATTGCTGCCCAGACTCAGGGCAATGGCAATAGCCATAGCAAAGCCAAGCTGCCCAAGAACGAGCTGCAGTCGGACGAGGATGAGCAAATGCTGGTGGTGGAGGATGAGCAGCCGCCTAGCAAACTGGATCTGCAATGTCGCGAACGCGTCAACGACTTGGACATGGACGAGTCGCCCTACGACTATCGCAAGCAACATGCCCAGGCGGAAGCGGATCAAGTAAGTCTTTGTCTTTGTCTTTGTCTTTGAGTTTTGAGTTTTGAATACATTGCTAATGTCCAACTATGCCTTGCAGCGTACTCTGGAGGATCATGCCAGTGCCTGCAACGGCCAGGCCATGTCTGCTCCGGCATCTGGCGCTGAGCGTGAGATTACGCTGAAGCCGAAGGCCATCAAAGCTCACCCGGGTCTGGAGAGCACCATGCTGCCGTACCCCCAGATGCCCATGTACACGCACTACACTAGTCCCAAGAATCCAATCGGTGTAACACCATTCCAACCCACAGGCGAGCAAGCACTAAACCCATTTACCCAATCCTGCAGCAGTTGCTCATTGTTCTTTCTTTCTCTCTTCTCTCGTGTTGTTGCTTGTCATGTACTTTTACAGGCGGCGCCTTCAAGTCAATGCCCATCAGTCCCAAGGGCAGCAGCTCCTCCGGCTGCAAGTCGGACGACCAGCAGCTGCAGCTGCAAGCACACATCAAGCAGGAGGACATCAAGCAGGAGCCGCCATCGCCCTATAAACTGAATGGCGGCGGTGGCGTCGCTGCCGTCTCCGCTGGACTGCCCCCCACTGGAGGCGTGATCAGTGCTCCACCGCCCACCAGTGGTGTTGGGGCGATTTTCAATTTCAATGTGCCAAACGCCACGGCCCTCAGCCAGAAGCAATATCACTACCCCCTGCACCACGCCCTCTGCAGTCCCACTGATGTGAGAGGTGAGTTTACCATCCAGTTCACCACGAACTCTTCAATTTGAACTTTGCCTTCTTCCTGATTTTGTCACTTTGAGCTAGCCAATGATTTGTATTGCATTTAAGTTTTGCCTGTGTATTTAACGACAATTAAGACAGTCGATGCAAGATATTTAATGATAAGACTTGGACAAGTATTTATTTAAATTACAAATAATATTTAAATTACAAATTATGTCATGTTCTCGACTGTACATTTTAAACCTAATATTCCAGAAATATATTCTTCTTTAATTTGATTAAAATGTAGTTGCTTTATTTTAATATTGACAAGGTGTATCCAATAATAATTTGGTGAGCTAATTGGAGTTTTTTTTTATGAAATAAAACGATTTCATTAAGTTCGATATAAAACTGGTAACATTAACTAAAAAATGTTTGGCAAGAAAAATATAAATATTATAAAACATTCAAGATATTTAATATACAATAAGTCTCAAGTCAATGGCGGCTTTTTACTTCGAGCGAATGCGCAAAATTCCATTCAAATTTCGCGTGGTAAATTTCTACAAGGTGTAATTTGTATGGAGTTTTGGGATTTCTCTCGAAGTGAGAAGCAGCCTTAGATGTGGTTTGGCTAGCTCAAAGCAACGTTATAGAATAATTTTAATTTCCTCAGTTTTTAGTGTTGTTTTTCTAGTAAAGAGAATTTTAAATTGGCTTTATTATTTTACTATGATTTGTTGAGTATGCGTTTGATTTGGTTGAGCTGCACGATTACGTAATATTGTTTACACCAAAGACAAAATTATGACAATTCATCCCTCACCCCCACCCCCTGCCTAATGCTTCAATTGTATCATTATTATTTCGATAACGGAAATCTTTCTGCATATAACATCTTTCTCTCTGTTTCTCACCTACTCACCATACTTACACAACCTACTCAACTCACCGATCACCCACCTCACATGCAATCGATCAACTCTCCCTCTCTCTCTCGCCTGCGCTTTTACCTTTTGTCCATTTCTGTATCTCTCTCACTTGCGCTTCAATCACAACTCACAACAAAACCGAACAAAGCTAAAGAACGCGAACAAAAGCAAAGGCAAAAGCAAGGCAAAGTCAATGCGAGCGAGGACGAACGTGAGAACGAAAATGAAGGTGTAGAAGAGGAAAGGGAAGGGGAAGGCGAACTCGTACTTGAGCTCGAAGCCGAGCAGCAGCTAGATGAAGATGATGAAGACGACGACGATGATGATGATGAGGATGATGATGATGATGATGATGATGACGAGCAGTTTATGGATGAACTGGCACGTGTGACGACAGATCTCGATGACATTGGCAAGCCAGCCACGCTTTTGCCCACGCCCCCAACTAATGTGGTGCAAGTACAAGTGCAAGCGGCTTCGGCGCCGCCTTTGAAGCGCAAACAGTTCACAATAGTGCGGTCGCTGACGCCGCTGCAGCCGGCAAATTCACCACACCAGCAGTTGAAGCATCTGCATCAGCGACGTGTCGAAACGCCGCCAACGGTTATCACACGTGTGCCGACGCCGACGCCAACGTCGACAATCATTGCGACTGCGACGCAGCCGCGCAATCATTTCACCATTATACGCACACAGCATACAACAAAGGCACAGACACTGCATTCACAACTACAATTACAACGACAACACAACCATCAACAACAACACCACAACACACCGCCACCATTGTTTTTCAAAAGCTCAAAGACTCCGACATCAACAACATTAACATTAACATCAACTTCAACATCATCAGCCACAACACGGACACCGACACCAACACCAACAATGACAACAACAGCCACAACAATCAGTCACAGTAACGAGCAACTTATTAAATTTTCCAATAATTTCAATAACGCTGCTGCAACAACATCATCAACAACAACAACAACAACAACTACTACAAACAATACTAACACCAACCCATCAACAACAACAACCAAAACGTCGATAATTCGCAAATTGTTGACGCTGCAAGATGCGAGTAAAGCAACGGGACGCGCCGCCATTTTATATGATGCCTTGGTGTTGGACACGTTGCATGGCAATGACGATGACGACGACAACAATGTCAGCGACATTGTTGAAAGCGGTCCACAACAGCAGCAGTCGCCAGCAACAACAACCACTGTGCAGCAACCGGCAACAATGTTGCTGATCACCGATGTCAACAGCTACAATCAGCAACATGTTGCCGTCTCCAATGCAGCCGCCACCTTGCGTCCACTGTCCTTCATCAGCATCAATGCTTGCAACAAGATCACGCTGCCGGCCAACACGCGCATTCTGACCACGACGGCAACAACAACCACGCCCACCCTGACCGTGCTCACCAAGGCGATGGCACCAACAAATCATAGTACTAATAAAGCCAATGAACTAACCATAACGGCCACCGTCAACTCTGCCCCAAATAGCGGCACTAACAGCAATAACAATAATAACAACAGCATTAACACCGATGCAACGACCATTCTTATGATCAACTCAAACTCATCCGCAGCTCACCAGGCCTGTGTGCCCAACTCCCCGGCGGCAGTTAGTCTGGGGCATGCGGCGGCCAGCATTGCCACACCGCCCGCCTCGGCGCCAGCTCAAATTCTGGGTCCAGCGGGTCCAGCGCCTCCGCAGAAAATGTTCTTTGCCATGGGTCATCCGGTAAATAAATTACATTATTATCTAACATCAAGGAAAAGTAAATATGTGGTAGAGTATCTCTATGTCGAGCACACTTGAAAGAAGTCAATTTGCATTCTATGTTCATTTGAATAGTTTACATATAGTTCTGATCAGAATATCTAACACCACGGTAATTTGGTTACACTAAAATAATTTTAGCTTTTCAAATTTATTTTTAAAAACAAATTCAAGCTTATAAAAAACAATAAAAAATTGGGGGTTTTTCCGAGTCATTTCATGATTCTGTCAGAACTAATCATTGGATCCTATTGAAGACTGAATGGATGTTCATTAAATTATTGCTTATCAGTTTATAACATGTGGTTAGAAGCAAACCAAAAAGCTACATTTTTTAAATATTTTAATTTAAGTTTGAAGTATGAAATGTTAAATATTAACTGATTAATAGGTATAAAGCTAAAGTAAACTGCTCCAGATATTATTTTAAACCAGATAGTAAATGTATACAAATATTTCAAGCACTTAATAGTTTAGAAAGAGTTGATTTAATGATTATGACTTACAATTAATTCAGAAATAATAGATTAAATTAGCTAACAACAAAAGTGTAGTTCCTTCCACATTATATACGACCTTCACTGTCATAACCGAGAAGCCCAGAAATAATCTGAATTCATTTATTGTAGTATCCACTGCTATCCCGTTCACATCAGCAGAGCAATCCCAGCCTGGAGCACCTGCAACTGGACGCTTTTGCACCGGGCTACCTCTTCAAGAAGCACAACGGCGGTCTTGGGGTGCAGGCAGCGCCGCCTCTGCCGCCGGTTAGCGCACAGGCACCAATGCTGTTGCACGGCTATGCGCCCAGCAGGGATCACAGTCAGGAGCAGCCGCCGGCCAGTTCGCCGTCGTACAAGTCAATGCCCTCCACGCCCAAATCGGCCACATATCACCTGAGTGCAGCTGCCGAGTCGGCGGGTAAACGCAGCTGCGAAACAATCGCAGCAGAAGACACCGATGTGGATGTGGATGTGGATGCCGATGGTCACCAGTTTGTGTTGGCGCCGACGCCGGCGCAACTGGGACGTGCTCCCTTGCAGCGGCGAAAGAATCTATGTGAGTAGCTCATGCGAGCATTAAAGAGAATAAAGAAGTAACGTTTGTCATTTGCTTGCAGCTCAAAGTAAATCGGACAACAATGTGAATGCCAGTGGCGGATATGGAGCCAGTAATGGCCAGCACATTGGACGCAAGTTGCATTCGCCGACGCTGATGGACGTGGCCAACTCGTCGCCCATAATTGGACACGTGAACAGCAGCAGCCTCAGCTCGGCCTTGCCCACGCCCACCTCTTCGACCACAACGCCCAACAGTGATGAGCAACTGCCGCTGACGCCGACGGCCATAGTCGGCGGAAGCAACAGCTCGAACGGGCCGCCCAAGTCGCCGTTGAGATGCGTGCCCGCCTCGGCCCCCGCCGTCGTGACCCACAAGAAGAAGAGCGATGAAGTAAACAAGTAAGCGTAAAGAAACTATAACTATTCAATTGTCATTGTCTAATCCTGTCTACACCCTCACTACCTCTAGCGTGCTCAAGCAAGTGGACTTTGAGAAGAAGTACAAGGCTCTGCCGCAGTTCAAGCCGGAGGATTGCCAGTCGCCCAGTGCCATTGCAGTGCCCTCCTCACCGCGCGTCTATGGCACCAACTACCGCAAAAAGAATGCTATACCGCCGCCAGTTCAAAAACTGAGTATGTCTTAATGTAGCCCCTGTAACAATCAGTGACCATGTGACTAATCAAATCCTTTGTGTGTAACCTATCCTTTTGCACAGTGAGCGGCGAGGATGATTCGATTGATGAGCCCGCTTCGGCGCCACCGACCACGACACAGCGTTTCTTTGGTGCGGACTTTAACAATGATCTGAGAGGTAAAGCACATAGTCCACATATTTGCGATAGCCGATCTGGAATTAATCTTCAATTTGCCGCAGAACTCGAGACCGGCGATCAGACGGGTCGCTCCCCCCGCACACCCAAAACGCCGTTGCAGAGCGCCCGCTCCGATGTCAGCGAGAAGGGACACCGAAAAGTGCTGGAGACGCGTCGCAATTTGGTCATGCAACTGTTTAGCGAGCACGGCATGTTCCCATCCACTCAGGCCACTATTGCCTTCCAGGTGCGTATTGCACTCTTGATGCATTCCAATAGCATACAGACCTAATCTTGATGTCTCCCTGCACACAGACCAAACACATTGATGTCTTTCCACGCAAACAAGATCTGCAGCTGAAGATACGCGAGGTACGCCAGAAGGCGCTGGGACATCAGGTCTACACGCCACATTCGGCCGGCTCTAATACGCCCTCCGACTCCAACTCTTCTTCGGCCACGCTGGGCGCCAATTTGAATGCAGCAGCGTCAGGTAACTATGCGGATAAGGAGTCAGGTGGGGGGAATTGGCTAGCAGGAGATGGGAATAATACTGCACTGATTCAAACAATAGAGGGGCACTGTTATAGTGTTCCAAAATATCAAGGGAGCTCAGATTGTTTTAATCTGTTTCTTGAAGCACGAAGTTTTCTTTGTCATCTTTTAATTTGATTTCTTTTCTATTGCGAAAACATTGTATAGATGTTTTTCCATATTACTATACGGCAGGTATGCATCAGCAACATCAATTCGCGGAGCATCAGCAGCAACAACAACAATGTCTGGCACAGGCTAATCATGGAACCAAACCAAACGATAATGATACCAAGTACAAGTGAGAAAACTGAATTCGCCACTTTAATGGATTACAGGATCAGGACGTGAACGAATTTGATAAGCTGCGAGTGACAAATTACTTAAAATTAGTAAACGAATTAAACAAACAAACAAACAACAATAATTGCAGCAACGCACACACACATACACACACATACAGATAGATACAGCACTTGCATCAGATGCATAAGGGCCACAACAGAAATAGTTTATATTAAAGAAATACAAAATATAAAATCGAAATGATAAAAAAATACAAATTTTAATTACAATGTACTACACGTATAACAGAGCGAAAAGAACGCAACCGAGATGGAGAGGAAGTGAATTTATTAAGCAGCTTAATAAAGATAGAAAGTTAGGAAAGAAGTTATCAGTTGGAAGATAGAATTTTTGAAGCATATATTATGAAGTACATACAAAATGGCAACATTGTATAATGGTTAAGTTATTAATTTACAGGCACAACACACAACAAATTAGCAACAACAATGAATACCATAACAAAAACAAAACAAAAAAAAAAAACGAAATCGTAAACAAAAACAGAAGTAGCGCATAAGCTTAAGACGTAACTTAAGCTGCACATTAATTTTGAATTGTATTTAGCACATGCGTAAATGCAAAGAATTGTATAAAAAAAAGAGATAAGTAAACCAAGTTAAACAAATTGAGAACGTTAACGAAAATTGTAAGCTATATATCGCGGAAATTGTAGATGTATTGTATAATTAGTCATACTGGTTTTAGAATGAAAAGAAACCACACGAAAATGCTTTTAAATTGTCAGCTTTTTTCGTTCGTTCGTAAATGCAATCGGAAAAAGCGGAACATTTTTTAAAATTGTATGTACATTACTATTTTAACTATTATTATTATTACTATTATTTTTATTCTTTTAATTTTCTGGCTTTTTTACACTGTTGTCTATTTAATTTTAATAAACAAATTTAATTTATATAATCCCACATTAATTAAATACGGTTGTTAGACGGTTGTTTTGTTAAGGATCGATCATTTATTGTATAAAGCAAAATAAACAACAAGAACGAAATGCAAAACTGTCTATCGAACAACTACAACAATAATAATAATAACAACATAAGAACAACATAAACAACGGCAATTAAACATTTGCAATTTGAAACAGAATAAAAATGATGATACCCAAAACTGTCTTCCACTGTTGCTGCAATACATGATTAATCAATATTCTAATTGTTTTTTATTATTACAAATTTAATTTAATTTTATAGTTTTCTGTGTAGTTTTTGCTTATTTAATTGTATAAATAGAGTGTGTGACTGCGTTTAATTGTAAATTAAATAAATACATTTTGGCTTTCAACATTAATTATATTATATTAGTTTGTACAATTAGTTATTAAACAAGCTTTAAACAAATTTAAACCATTGACAACAAATAATCAATGGCGTAATTCTCGTTAATTATTTTCAAAAATTGAAAAAGATGAAAAAGCAAATGCCAGGAACTTCGTATTATTATATGTGTATAACTTGAAGTGTTGTGTCTGTTCAACGTGCAAATGTATTGTATACTATTTTCAATCTAATCTTGATTTCTCAAATGATTTATATGCATATATGTTCCCCATACCATGTAACTGTCACAAGATTTTCCCAAAAATCTATTAGATACTTGTTTTTTGCGCACTTTCTTAATTCTTAATTCAGTTTGCCATAGTTAATGATCTAAAGCGGACACACACACTCACACACACACAGGCACGTTTAATTTGTGTAATAGTTAGATTTAATGAAATTGGTTACAACTTTTTAAAGCCGCACTTACTTTTAATTTAATTATAGTTATTTTAGCTTTTATGTTTCTTATGATTAATTGAAAACAAAATTTTATATGATAAAAAAAGAAAGTACATTTTAGCGTGTTAATGTTAAAACAAAAAAAGAATAAAACAAAGTTTATAAGCAAATCATTCGTGTGAAATTATTGGAGATATGTATTATTAAATGATTAAACAAATTAACACTAGAGCACATGAACTATATACGTTATCTATTTTGTTGCTTCGGTGGACAGTAAGTCTACTTTACATATTCTGTTGATATATGTTACGTCTAACTAACTAAACAAATATTACAGATAAACGACTAGACATTCACAGGAACTCAGATAGCGAATTTGTGCCAATAAATACTCTTTTAATACTTAATATGTAACAAATACAAGCTCTAGTGTAATAAACCCAATCACAACCCCAATTTCAATCACAACACCACAATGGATAATCTAATCAACATCCTTCCAGAACTTTGTCGGCATTCAAATTGGTCAATTAAGATAAGTGCAAGCCGCGAATATAAGTATTTGGCATTCGTGAATGGAAAATCGAAATGTATAAATCAACACAGACAAACTTTTACTACTTTTAATTAAAACTTGAGAATTTATACTATCAATACAAGCGGTATACAAAAAGGATACGTAGAAACCTTTAATTCGACCCAACAATTTCGACCCAACAAAATTTTTTATAAAACAAAACTGGAACAAATTACCAGAGAAGTGAAATTAAGAAACAAAACAAATCGCAATGACATACAAAAACACATACTCAAACCAAAAATGGCGTTTCGGATACAAAATTCTAAAATTCAGGTATTAAAAACAGATAGTGTTGTATAATGTTACATTTTTTGAAAGCAAGAGGAAATATTTAGCTATTTATAAAAAAATTAAACACACATAAGGTAAAAAAATATATATATAAAAATATATATATATATATATATATATATGGAACAATTGAATAAACTTTGTAAAAGCTTATGTAAAATTTACAAGGTGCTTTTACAAATAAATTACTGTAGAAACCACGTTTTGAAAGTTATAAGGCAGTGTATGTACTATATATTTTTTCAAAAAGAAAACAAAAATGAAAACCATAATGGAAACTTAAAGTGAAAGCCACAACTGTATTTTAAATGCTTTTATTATCAAACACTCGAAATTGAAATAATATGAAACTAGAGTTAGGACTTTTGTGGTACATGATTCGCACAGTTTGCAAGTCAAAGATGTTTTTATAGTTTTTAATCTGGAAAAGAAAATGGACTTACATAAGCATTGTAGTTTGGAAGTTTGCAAGTACATAGATTTACCTAGAGTTAATAAAGATAACGATGAACAATTTGAAGAAATTTCTAGTGGCAATCCTTAAAACGAAATACATACAGCATAACGAATTAAATAAACATATGGAAAAAAAACTAAAAAAAAGATACGAAAAAACAATGTTGTTTGCGAATTGTTTGGTTGATTGTTAAACAAATATACTTAATTACAAAATGATGTTTGTGTGCATTAAAATGTGTTTATATTAAGTAATTAATTGCACAATTTTTAAATTAAGTTGAGTGCAAGTAGTGAAATTACCAAATGGAATTCATTTCATTCCAATTATAATTTGCCAACGACCTGAACGCTTTGTAAAAATAAAGGAGAAAACAATTTAATATTATTAAAATTAACAAAAGTAATTCATTTGTGAACGTATGTAATTATTAAGCAGTTATTGTGAACATATTTTTAAGCAAACAAACAAATTACAAATTACGACATACATGCATATTTAATATATACACCCATACATCTACAAATACATATATAAATATATATATATACAATAGCATATTTATAAATATTGAATATTTAATACAGATGTGTGCTGACCGTTGCATATTTTTCGGGAAAAGGCTTTCAAATTGCATTCACACAGATTTCATGTACAACTCAATTTGCAGCAGGATATTTGCATTTTTATGGACACGGCTCCACTCATTAGGCGCACATACACATTTATACACGAGTACCCTCACGGACACACACAATCACACACATACACACTCACACACATACCTGCCACATGAACCAGAACACGTGAAACAATGTTTATACATACTATACATAAATATAATAAATTTATTGAATAAAATGAAAATGCATTCATAACGAAAAGAGTTTCTTTCTATAATTAGTTTAACAATTTTTGAGATTATTAATTACACAGAGTGCTCCGACTACACGACCGCTACTTCGGGTACAGCTACAGGAATCTCTGCCTGCAACGAACTGTCAATTATGCCACGAGCAGAGCTCAAAATGCTAATATCCGCGCAGTTTTTGAAATTCTCCTGGGCACCGCAGCCCAGAGCACCTACGCCATTCTCACAAATGCCCCAGTTATTGCCTAAGGAGAATAACGAATGAATGAATAAAGTTCAATTGGAATACACGTAGAAGTCGTGGACTCACCTGCCGTGTAGGTCCAACGAAGCACACAATGCTTGCAGACGACTCCACTGGGCAGTTTTACGCTCGCATTAATATTGCCCATTTGGGTGTCAATATATAACTTGTTGCTGCCATCGACAAACTGCAAAGGATACTTGTCGAAGCACTGCTCTGACTCGCTGCCATCTTGATCCAAATTGCACAGATGGAAGCTAAAATAGCCCAGGTGATTGGCAGTAATGCGCACATTGATGTCTATTGAGCTGACCCCAACGTAGCTCTGGACAATGACTCCCTTGCCGAAGACTCCACCGAGCTCATTGGGCCTTGGCTGACTGAGACTGTAGTCATCTCCGCACAGGCCACACTGACCATCGTTTTCAGTTTGTTTCTGTAAGAGAGGGCTCTAGTAAATTTTGTTGTAAGATGAAAATGTTTGAAAACCTACCCAGAAGCCACCGCAATAGAGTCCATTGTCATCATAGTTTGTGGGAGCCGAAGAATCGTAGCGCCAACGGGAGGATCGACCCACGGGGCTCAACATCATGCCATGGCCTACAATTTGACCAATGAGACAACATATTAGCAACACCAAAGTGGTAATACTGATCGGGCTAAAGTATTTCATTTTGTTTAATGCTTTCTTTTTTACTGAGCTTTGGCTTGCATAGGCCAAGGCTTATATAGGAGTCCATGGCCTTATCAGTTATCAGTCAACATTATTAGGGAAGGTTTCGGATTTTTCAATTTGTTATTGCACCGCCACTTATACGATTCTTATCAGTCTCTTCTGTCATATACCAGACCTTTATGACCCCCAAAATTTTGGGGAATCGTATCATTTATATGTTACTAATTGGCCTCGTACTTTATTGACCAAAACAACTGTTGACACACTTTAACAGTTCTAAGACATGCAACGCATTCTACACCATTGAGTCATTAAAGTATAAAATAAGTTGTATATCATCATTACAGTAATACTTCTATTGTTCTTTCTATATTCTTATACTTTCTTCAATAAAATTATATGCTTGTAGAGATAGGTTGAGAATATGCCATATTTTAAGTCTTCAGGGCTTATTTGATAATATGTTTAGAGTTCAAACTTTAGACAATAAAGAGCTGAATAAAAAACAAATCTAACCATTATAATGCATCTTAATTGGATTTCACCTTATCATCTCACTTAATGATAAGATTTTTAGATTTTTTGGAATGCAATTAACATAACAAATGTATATATTCTTAATTACCAACAATAGCCAAGTAGACCGTCTGTCCGTATGTCATTTGCCCGCCTTAATTTTATTTGATACGAAAATGTAAACAAACACTAGTATACTACTCTTTGAAAATGGGCCGAAATGAAGCCGAATGCCACTGTATGTCCGCTCTAATTTAATTCGTAGTTTTGCATTGTAAGATACGCATATAAGAAACTGTGAAAATCTGTTCCTGATACAGTCAAAACTTAACTTCTTACTTTGTTAGAAATACAAGGATTTTAAGTGTTCTTGACACACGCGATCTTAAGCCAAACAAGCAACGGTTCTTAAATTGAAAGTCATTGAGTGGACTGTTTGCCGTTGTCAAAATTGGCCTTAAAACTAAGGAAATGCAAAAAAGCTATTAATGAAAAGTTAAAACAGTGACATAATACTAAAGTTTCGCAGGTTATTTCGTCTGATGAAACAAACATAAATCGTTTTGAGTCAGACGGACGCTCGAGGTATTGGACTAGAAATCTCACAATCCATTCACCTTGCAACGTGGTTGGGTGCAGATGGTCCATTGATATCAAAGGAATAATGCGCAAGGAGTAATATTTAAACATTATGCAACAGAATAGTCCTAGCAAAGCATCGAAGCACTATAGATGTTTTTTTTAATTTTTTAAAACATGGATTGGTTTTCCACTGTCAATGTTTTAAAATGGGGGCTTTCTTTTCGATCAGAAAGGGCTGATCAAGTGCATTCAATTTTAGCCCTCCAATTAAAAACAAGTAAGTCAGCTACTGTTGAGTTTTCTCGACTTTGAGATAACCGCCATTCAATTTTACTGAATGGAAGAATAAATAAAATCGACCATTGAAATATTATATTTTACAAAAATGTACTGAAAAATATATTTGTGGCATAATAATGGTGTTCAATAAACATACCAAGCTAATCATTTTGAGCAAAGTTAATTTCGGTATATTTTTTAGTATATTTTCGTTTCGTTTCATTTCGTTTCGTACAGTAATTTTTGCTAAGACGATGTGATGATGCGCCGCCGATGTCGACTGTTTCAATACAGTTTTTGAGCGCTGATTAAAAATACGTCTGAATGTATAATTTTTGATGACAACAAAAAAACACGGGCAAATTTGGAAATACGTGTTAAAACATAATAAATAATTAAAGAGTAACTAAAGTAAATTCTGATTGTACTGTTCAGCCTTTATACTCATTAAAATAAGGAAGAAGTGTAAATAAAAGTTGCACTTCTTACTCAACTTTAATTTAATATTTATGTTTGTGAAGCAAAATTAATTATACTTGAAAACATTTGAAAGTTAAAATTGAAAATAGTAATAAATGTTAATGAGCACATTCTGGCAAGAA
The DNA here is from genome assembly GCA_018150935.1 of Drosophila pruinosa. Classification (NCBI taxonomy): domain Eukaryota; kingdom Metazoa; phylum Arthropoda; class Insecta; order Diptera; family Drosophilidae; genus Drosophila; species Drosophila pruinosa. Next base: position 8,707,858 of record JAECWR010000094.1, on the reverse strand, counting down.
ACAATTAATAATTAAACTTGGAATCAAGAAGTAACGAAATTTATTTATGTGTAAATTATAATAAATTCTCTAATCTTTTAAACAATACTAACACTACCTAACACTACCAAATAAAAACATTACTTCTACAAACTTTAGCTCGTAGTTGAACAGCGAGTCGTCGGGCAAGGCAACTGCAGTGTCTTAACTTATATATATATATATTTTCACGATGTTCCTTTGGGTCGTCACATAGTTTCCGGAGTGATTTGGATACACATCTTATTTGCGATTCTTGTAGTTGGTTAATTTTGATTTGTTTAGCGTACTTACTTTATTGGTATACTTTTAAGCATATTTTTTGTATATTTTCGTAAAATACTAAATTTTGGTGGTTGAATTTAATTTTAGCTGAATGCACTGAAAATGGACTCCAAGTATGGGGTATTGCTGCTGCCACAAGAAAAAATATTCAAACAATACAGAATAAGTCCTTAAGATTGATCATCGGCATTGAATGGTATGTGCGCAACAATACTCTTCACAGGGACCATAACAATTCCCCGGTGGAAGAGCAGATCTCTTTCCATTCCAACCGATACAATGATAGGCTGATGATACATTGTAGCAGACTAGCTCGCCGCCCACCACGGCCAATAAGAAGATTGAAAAGAAGGCACTTTCAAAACCTCTTTACCTAGACTAAATTATCAAATGAAAAAAAAATGGGTATACAACAGTCGACTAGACTCTACTGTGGCTTTCCTACTTGTTGGTAATTTTCTTTAGGTAGAGTAGTCCAATAATCGCCGACTTTCAAACTTAGTCATAGCCAATTAGCTTACGGGTAAGAGTTGCACGGTTAAGTTTGTTGGAACTAATCTTTCTTTCGAATCTCGAACAAACTATAAATTTATCGATTTGTTCTTCAAAAATTATGCTACGAAGTCACTGAAAAACGCAAACAAACAACTTTATTACGAATGGCAACACAAGGCTATAATGTGCTGAAGACCGATTAACCCAACTTAAAGTATGTTCAGAGTTGTCAACTTAAAAACACTTAAGCAAGTCAATAGAAAATAAACAAAATAAGACAATTTTTTAATTTCGTGTCGCAGTTTAGAAAAAAGCCAGATCTGGCGGGAAAAAGCTGAATTGGCAACATTTTCTCTACCTGTCAGTATGTTTCTAGTTAACAGCGAAATTTGGTATTCATATAACGGATGGCTAAATTCAAGCTAATATTCGTACAAGCTATACAACGTTTTCTATCTGCAACAGCTTGAAGTGTTACCAACACTGTTGAACGTTTGACGTTTCGTCAAAGACCAACCAATCAGAAGGTGCTCAACTTTTTTATCTACCCAAATGCAATGTTTCTGTATTGGTGCAGACTACAGATGGGTTTGGGCCGGGTTTCATCGTGTCACATCGTGAAACGATTGGTGTCCGCGTACTGAGATATAGAATTTCGTCCATAGACATGCGTATTGTTCAGCACAAAATTAGCAGGAAACGAGAATGCTACAGTCGAGTTTGCCCGACTGTTAGATACCAATAAGTGATCGTAACAAATAAAAATAAAAAAAATTTACAGAAATTATTACAATCATTATTATTGTGTTCTTGCTTTGAAAATATGATTTTTTTTTTTAATCGCAAGTTCGGATGGGTCAAAACACGTATGATTCTTGTCCATGGAAGAAACTACCTCATTTCCTGTCCAGACTGACTTGGTTCTGGTCGTGTTCATCACGTCTGGGGAGAGACCCTAGGTCAAGGTAAGGTTTTAGGAGTTCAAACTTCTTAGTGACGTTGGTCATCTCATCATCTTGTTTTTCAGCCAGGATAAGCATCTCATTGACAGCATATTGAAGACTACTTAGATGAGAGTTTTTCCACCCGATTTGCTCGGTTGACTCCTCTACCTGTCTAGCCAAGCTGCCGGATATATCTTTGATCTGCTTTAATGCATCTTGCGGTGATTTTTCTAGACAAAAGCGAATCTGGTCTACAAGAAGCTGGACCTGGTGGATAAATATGGCATGGTGATGGGAGTAACAACCTTGACCTCAATGTCGCCCTAGTTCCCCCATGATTTCAGCCACGACTTGGGGACAGAGATTATTATTATTATTATTATTTATTATTATTATTATTATTCAGTTAGTTCTCGATTCACAATAGAATGAGGATTTTCCTCACAGTAATTTCTGATTGATGCCCTTTAGTTTTCATTCTCAAAGGAGGCATACTGGACGGGTGTCCTGTCACAGTTACAATTCCCTGATTGGCTGCAGTCCTGGCCAGAAATATATGGACAATTGTTTATCTCGGATTCATTTTCCTCATTGATATCATGTTCAAGCTTGTTCAAAAACTCCAAGGCTTTTTTTTTATTGTGGAACAATGACCCCTCAGAACCAATTCCTCCTGGGGGCCAACCTGGTGCTTGCCTCACATGGGAGCGATGGCATGATGTAGCTCCCTGAACGGTATAGTTCTTGGGTTTTGCTTCCTCATGGTGGGCCATCTTATTCCTCCGATTCTTTGTAATGGATGTCTAGCTTGAACAGGAAGTGTTTTGGAATGGATAATAGCCGTCTCCGAGTCCTACGGGTGATATAAGGATCACTGAGTAGCTGATTTGGGGTGATTGACCGGAAGAGTCTGGGGTATTGGCCGAATGGAACCAAATAAAGATTTAGGCTGAAAATTTTCTTTTCTATTTGTTTAGTTATTTAGTTATTTAAAAAGCAAAGTCTGAAAAAATTCTGACTTTAATCAATGCACGATGCACAGCGAATGAAAAAACACACAAGTATAATAACACAGAATATCGATTTCGGGCTTCAGAGCCTACTGTGGTGTTAGCGTTTGTTGGTAAAAACGATTTTTTCTATTTAAAATCAGAGCCTCCTTTGGTGTTGGCGTTTTCTTGCTAAAAACGATTTTTTTTATTTTCCGGTTTTTACAAAGATTTTCCGGAATTTTCTCATAGCCTATACTTTGCGCCCAGAAAATACGAATCCAACAGAAACAATCCAAATATTATATTTATCAAAATATACTGAAAAAATACTTTAAAAAAATATACTAAAAAATACCAAAATAATATATCAACATTTTCTTTGTTCGAAATTATTAGCTTGGCGGCACTTTAATTGGTTTATTGAGCACCATTATTATGTCGCGGAGTGTCATAGCAACTTACTAGGCAGCACTAGCAGTTGCACTTGGTAACGCCTTATAAAAGTAATATCTTAATAACTTCTGTGTTTTTTATCCGATTGTAACCAAATTCGCAGAGATCATTAAGATGGCGATTAGTATTATGCGTACCAAAATTGAACATTCTAGGTTCAAAACGACGCCTACAATTCGGTTCTATTCGATTTACGGGGGCGGGAGAGGGCGTGGCCAAAATCAAAAACAAACTTGATCTGCGTGCAACAATAAGACATACTGTCGCGAAAAATTTGTTGCTCTAACTCTTATAGTCTCTGGGATCTAGGTGTTCATACGGACAGACGGACAGACGGACATGGCTATATCGTCTCGGCTGTTGACGCTGATCAAGAATATATATACTTTACGGGGTCGGAGATGCTTCCTTCTGCCTGTTACATACATTTTCGGTCGGCACAAAGCCATAATACCCTTCTACCCTTTGGGTAGGCGGGTATAAAAACCCATCCAAATCGGACGTCTGGAAGTCGGGTTATAAGTTTTAAAACATTTACCAACTTTGTTTTATTTATATAAATTGGTGGAAAGGTTCTGGAAAAGGCAGACTGATGACGGGGACAAGACGGGGAGATGAGGTTAAGGATAAATGGCTATACTTGGAAAGCTTTTCCATTCAAGGCCTGGAACTCTTCTCAGGAGATCTAATTTTTAGCAAAAACCGCTTCCCGGACACTGAGATAGTATGATTCTTGTCCATGGAAGAAACTACCCCATTTCCTGTCCAGACTGACTTGCTTCTGATCGTGTTCAGGGGGTATAGATGACTTCGTTCGGGTTGCAGAGTGTTACAGGAGTCTGGGGGGAGGACGACTATAGTTAATGTCATCACGTCTGGGGAGAGGCCTTAGGTCAAGGTAAGGTTTTACGAGTTCAATCTTATTAGTGGCGTTGGTCATCACATCATTTTATTTTCCAGTCTGGGTAAGTATCTCATTGACAGCAGATTGAAGACCTATTACATGAGATTTTCCCACCTGATTTTGCTGGGTAAACTCCTTTAGCAGTCTAGTCAAGGCGCCGGATATAACTCTGATCTAAGCTATTATAGTCACTGAATTTAAATGAATTAAGTTGTGTTTGGATTTTCCACTTCCATTTATTAAAAGAAATAGAGAGAGCCATCTCTTTAAATACGAATTTTGGGAGAGACAACGTCCTCCGGTAGTAAATAATATTAAACATTTAATGTAAATTTGCAAGCCATCGGAATATAAATATGAAAATTATAGAATATTTACTTTTATGCAGAGAAATATGGTGTAGCTACAAATGCAAAATACCTGTCCCTTAATTTATAATGTAGTAATTTAATTAACCTAAAAATATGCGTATTCATGAATTACCGCAACTAGACAAATTTTGAAATTAAAATGCGTATAACTTGAGTATGTATTGTCGGATAACGTTATATGGTCTATACTCCTAATATACCCTGAAAGTTTCGTGTTGATTGGATAAGACACAAGGTTTCTCGTAGTCGAACTCTCCCGACCACAACGTTTTTATTTAATTTATATACCCTTATATCCTTCTTCGTGACAATGAGAATGATATCAAATCGACTATGGAAAGTCTTATCTTCTAAATCAAAATGTAGTAGTCATTCATCGACTGTGGAAACACTCTACTATTAGCTTACATTAAGAATGAAGCGGTGGCCCCCTAGGTCTTCGGCCAGAAAAGATTAGCCTACATTAACCTGCAAAAATGAAGCCCTTGAAATGCTCTATAGCTTACCACAGACCTGACATTCTTTATTCACAATTATTTGTGTGTAAACATGGAGCGATGGCACAACAAGCTTGCTGTTGTTTCGGGAGCAAGTAGTGGTATTGGAGCGGCGTGTGCTCGGGCCATGATTGGCGCCGGATTGCGTGTGGTGGGTTTGGCACGGAATGAAGCTAAGTTAAAGGAATTGCGCGAAAGTCTACCCAGCAAGCTTCAACAAAACTTGATTACCCGACGTTGTGATGTGTCCAAGGAAGAACAGGTGAAAAGTACGTTTGACTGGATTGGACGCGAGCTGGGAGGCGCCGATGTTTTGCTTAACAATGCGGGAATAACACGAGAAACGGAACTAGTAAAGGCAAATAACACACAAAAACTACGCGAAGTTATTGACACCAATATCATGGGAGTCATTTGGTGCACACGGGAAGCGTTTAACAATATGAAGAGCCGTGATGCAGAGGGTCATGTGTTAATTATTAACAGCATCGCTGGCCAGCAAGTTCTCAACTTTATTGATGTTTTACCTTCGTTCAATATATATCCGGCAACTAAATTCGCTATTACGGCTATTACTGAAACTTATCGACAGGAGTTTCAGCTTCACACGAGTAAAGTGCGGATCACAGGAATTTGCCCGGGAGCAGTGAATACCAATATTTTTCCACCGGAAATACAATTTTACGTTAAGGATATGGCCAAGTTGGAGCCCTCAAACATTGCTGATGCAGTGCTTTATGCCATTAGTACCCCGCCTAGCGTACAGGTAATATAGAATAATTGAACTATTCGTCAAAGTTTTCAATTTAAATATTTCTTTACTTGATAGATACATGAAATTTCAATAAAGCCTATGGGTGAAATTTTTTAGGTAATACTCGTAGCACGCTTAATTCTATATTGTTGTTATTTGTTATTGTGAGGTAAAGTTATTGAAATTAATTGAAATTGTATTATATAAATAACTCATTTATGAAAAATTGTATTATTTCTGTGTGGATTGCGAAGACACGACACATTTCATGTTAAGCAGATCCCACAAAAATACTAAATATTAATGGTCACAAAGAATGCCTACAATGGACAATTTGTACTCAAATCGGTGAACACCTTTATTTGCTGGCACAAGACGACAAATAAATATGGTGAAATCTAATAGCCTTTTTAATACAATTTTTGTTCTCCGTACCCGTTGAAAAACGACAGAAGAGGGTATAATAGTTTTGTGCTTAAGAAGGCATCTTTGACCATATACGGTAACTTGAGTAAATATATATATATATTTTTTTATTTTATTAAGGCAGACGGGGTATCCTAATAACCTCTTTGTGACCTTGGCCTCTATTAATTCAGCCCTTAAGGGCGCGCTGGCTAACTGGAGTTAACTGTGTCACATAATGATTACAATTAACTAATTAAGAAGAGCAATTAACAATACGAAATAGGAACTATTAATGAAATCATTAGATGAGATCCTTCGCATTCCTTTGGAGCCTCCATGAGGGATCGGTTCTGGTGAGAGCCTTAACTAGACAATTTCTGTGGTGCTCCAGCCTGTCGTGATATCGGCTAGAGGGCATGTTGATTTCCTCAAGTACCGTATGGAGCTTAAGGTCTCTATGCACGGTGGTGTTTCCTATGTACCACTCACAGACGGTAATCATCCTTTTTATTTTATTTTGGTCAGTCTGTAGATGCTAGATTTAGCTATTGCAAGCCAGTCCCAGATTTGGCATGCGTATCTCCAAATTGGAGCAATGATTTGCTTATAAATTGTCAGATTGTTGGATAGTGACAATTTACTACGCGAGCTAATAAGCCTCTCACTGCACTCACTTGTTTGGAGAACGTCAGTCTGTGATCCAGGATAACTCCAAGGTATTTGACTGAGTTCTTGGATGCCGTCAGCAGCATCGTGTTTGAGAAGAGGACTGACGACACTTCTCTGTGGAACTCTAGCTACCGTATAATGCACTGTCGATAGAGCCGAATGGAATCGGACTGCAAATCTTCTTTCTCCAGGTACGATCTCAGCAGTACGATTAGCAGGATACCGGTATGCAACACCCGATCGAATGCCTCTCGAACGTCCAGGAAGAGGGCGTTCCAGAGCTCTTTATTCTCATAGGTAGCTAATATGCTCTACTGCTCTGCTACTCTACTGTGCAGTATCCAGGATGAAATCCAAATTGGTACTCAGAGAAAATTTCCTAGCTTCCATAATCCTCACCATCCGGGCTGCAATCAATCTCTCAAAAACCTTTGAGATCGATGGAAGAAGGTTGATTGGTCGGTAAGAAATACCAACGCTATAACGTCTTTAGAGTGGTGTGGCATCATGGCCTGGAGCTTTTTTTTGTATTTTGACACGCAATAACATCAGCTTTCTCTCTGGGGTCAAACAGCTGGATCGGAAGGTTCATTTGGAGTGCTTGGGTCAGCTGATCATGAGTTTCCTCAATCTGTTGTGAACTCGCAAGGTTGAGCGGTTGGAAGTGCTCCGCAAGGTGCGTAGCATATACTTTCGCTTGCTCTAGATCAGTGCGACACCATGCGCGATTGCTATCAGCCAGATGTGCTTTCCTTACGCAGCGCCTTTTAATAGCGCGCGTGGCCTTCCATAGCGAATGCGTCGCATCACATTCCAAACCAGTGTTGGCTAGCCCGTCGTCAAACCAAGCGGATTTATGTTCCACCAAAGCTGGATGGATCAAACCCTTGACTCTATTTCACTCCGCTTTGTCCAGCGGGTGATGAGACCTCATCCATCTCTTGCGAAGCCGCTTCTTATCTGCCATGAGCAGCAAGATGTCTCTTGTGATTTGAATTTTGGCTGCTGCGTGCCTTAGCACAGGGTTTGAAGTCGCTAGAGTAAATATAAAGCAATAAATCAGACCATGTTGTATCAATTAAGAACTAAATATAAAAAATTTGTATAGAGTATGAGAAATAACTGTTGAATCAAGTAAGAAAACTACAGTCGAGTAAGCGAGTATCACCTTTTGTTGTAGACGTGTTCAAATCTAACAAAGACCCATAACCACTTCTAGCTAAAAATTCAATAAGTCTCCTACTACATCCTGAGAGACATCGCAGACACAGATTAAAGTCTCCTAACACTATGCTATCGCTACCTATAAATGAAAATATCTGAAATAAGTCCTCAAACTCAGCCTTAAACTTCTGAACTGGATATGTTGGACTTTTGTAAACTATTTAGAAATCTATAGACTTATATTTGAATACTGCATATTCAAACACTGCTGAACCTAAATTATTTGAGTCTGAATAAATTCGCCCACTTGAACAGAGTCCAGCTGGGCTTAAGGCTCTACTACAAGCTATATACAATGCTTTTCGTTGCATTCCTGTGCATTAACTCCTACACTTTCATCTGAGACCATCTCCACTTTGCAGTGGTTTCAGTATAAGGGTGGTACAAAGCCCTTGAGTTTGTGAAGTTTTAAAACCTTTGACAGATTTCAAACATCTAGTCCTAGTTTCTATATTGAGATGTGCAATTTTCACGGAATCAAGAGAAGTTGAAATAAATGAATCTGTATGGAATAAATTTAATTTAGCAGGAGTTATAAGTATTTGTATAATCATTCCTAAGAAATAAAATTCCTCACTTGGAAATTGATTTATGATCAAACTCGGGACCTAAGTAAACCTATATCTTCTGATGTTATTTGAAATGTCGGATGCCATGTTATTAAGCGATAAAGACTTGATCGTCTCGCTGTCGCATAATCTTCTTTTATATGGGTGCACACAAAAGGATCTTAGCCGTTGTGAGGCCTATTCGGTCTACTATTATATTGATGTGAAAGGGACTGAAAAGTTGCTGATATTAATCTACTTTTGCCAACATCTGCTCCGCCTCCTACAAACTCATAAAATATTTTCCTATTGATATTCATAAAATATTTATTAATTAGCGGGAACTTACCTCGCTTAACGGCCTAGCTTGGTTCCACAGAAATTGGCCGTAAAACGAAATGCCGTATAACGAATCAACAATTTTAATACAAATTCATACAAATTCTATGGGTTCGGTTCCAAAATTTTTAAAATGTACCATATTCTGTAGTTAAAAATGGATTTTTTCCTTTTATTTTATTAAAATTAAATCAAAAATACATAATAGTTCATTCATTTGTACATAAAACAAAAATAACTCCAATAATCTTTTAACAAAAATAAAATAAATTCAAATAATAAAACATAATTTTAAAATCTTTTTCTGAAAATGATAAGAAATTTAACCGTTCAAATCACTGTCGTCATCATTTTTGGCTGTTAAGGATGGACCTGGCTTAAAAAAAATTGTCCAACGTTGTTTGTTTTGCCTTCTTGTCGATATCATTCTTAATTGATTTATAGCAGCTAATGGCTGAGTTAATTGCTTGTGAAACTTTGGCACTACGTTCGTTGTCGGGATCGTTTTGGAGGAGCATGTCTATTCCTTCTTCGAAACAAGAGAAAATTTTCGACAACTTTTTCGATGTTAGCTTTTTTTTGATGGTGGGATCTGCCTCTTGCTCAACTGTCGGTTCTGCTTGCAGCTGAATGAGTTCCTCGTATGAAAGGGGTTGCCTATCAGCTTCAAGAAGACTAACCACATCACCTTCGCTTAAATCTTCAAATTCAAGATCATGTGCCAAATCCAAAATATTTTGCCAAATTTCTGGAAGCACATTAAGCTCAGCATTAGTTTCTTTTATACATTCTGGCCATATCCTTTTCCAAACATGGTTCATTGCTGCTACTTTTAATTCCTTCCATGATTTATTGATGTTGTCCACAGCATCTTTGATATTATAGCTTTTCCAAAATGCTTTAATTGAAAGTTTGCCATCGGTTTCTCTTATTAGTTGTTGAAAAGTTCTCCGTAGGTAATACGCCTTAAAAGTTGCTATTACCCCCTGATCCATTGGTTGGATCAAAGCTGTAGCTGTAGTGTTTTTCGGAAGGTACTCAATCATGACATCTTCAGATAGTTCAGGTAGATTTGTGGGATGCCCAGGAGCATTATCCAAAAGTAGCAAAGCCTTGTTGCTTAAGTTATTGGCACGCAAATATTTTTTTACTTCTGTACAAAAGTGATTTTTGAACCAATCTTCAAAAATTGCTTTGGTCATCCATGCCTTCTTGTTGGATCTCCATAATTGTAATTGATTTTTATTTAGTCCTTTGAAAGGCCTTGGATTTTCGGACACTTACATACATATATCAAAAGTGGCTTAAGCTTAAGGTTAATCGCTCCTTGGACACCTTATAACCAGGCGCAGAATTCTCGGATGTTGAAATGTACGTGCGATCGGGCATTCGCTTCCAATAAAGCCCGGTTTCGTCTACGTTAAACACTTGCTCAGATTTATAAGCACCTTTTTCTATAATGCCTTTTAGGATGTCGGGAAACTCCTTAGATGCGGCCTCGTCGGCGCTAGCTGCTTCACCCTTCATATTCAAAATATGCAAATTAAATCTGTTTTTTAAATTTTTCGAACCATCCTCGGCTTGCAAATAGACGGAGTCGTTTATAGTATTAATAATGAAATTATCAAAGATAAATGTATAATTGGAATTATTAAAAATACACATACAAACTGTTTGACTAGTAAAGTTGATTTAGAACAATTTGAACAATATATTGCACCTAATATTATAATTACTTATAACTTAACAAGCCCAAATATATATCAAGATTGTGACACAAACAAATTAAAAATTAAAGGAAATCAACTCATAAAAATTTATGATTGTACCCTAAGACTAAATGATTTGTCAATTTCAAATGCCTATTCTGATTATTCATACCCTGTATTTTTAGAAAATAATATAACTAAAATCACACTGTTATCTAACATAGAAACAAAGGAAACAATATGACAAGAACAAAAACAAAATAATCAATTTAAAATTATAACATTTTCTTTATTGTAATTAATAATATTATTCATACATTATATTTAAATTCAAATCAATACCTAAAAAACTATTGTTAAAACTAACAAAGACAAAAGAGCACGAAGACGTAATCCAAGGCAAAGAAGGGAAGAGTGACGTTATGGAACTCAATATAAACACAAAACCCATGAACACACTGTACCCTCTCGCTACAATATAAATTTATCAGTTTACTAAACATAAATGTACTTTTCCACAGAACACTTGAAACGCATCTGGGTTCTTATATACAAATCCATTCTGGCTTCTTATATACAAATCCATTCTGGCTTCTTATATACAAATCCATTCTGGCTTTCTATATAAAAACCCAAGCTAGCATGAATTAGTCATTCAGTCTTACCGTCGCTTTAAATTGAGACACATCGTTTTAAATAAAAGTTTGAATAAAGTTTTAATACAAAAGAAAATTTGTGTTTTATTATAGTCTTTAAATAATTTTCTAAAAAAATTAATTGTATTTCAGCGAAAGTTGTGGATGCTGCCGTCAGTATTTGGTTTCCTTTTTTTTTATAAAAATATGAACTTCTATTCTTCCTGCCTCCTTCTCAAACAATAAAATCAGTGATGTGCAACATTTTTTTTACTGGTATGTACAATATGGAATATATATTTTCACGAATGGAGCCGCCTTATTTTTTCTCTTCAAAATAGCCTTTTGTTGCGCTCTAACTGGCGGTTCCACTGGCTCCTATGAACTGTGACTCTGCCGCAACACCAGCTGAAGCTGCTGGTACGTGGACCCTGCTGATGAAATCTGGCCAAGGCTGCTGGAATCTGGCCATCCCAATAATTACTATCAGCAATTAAGTACATCTCTAATTTACAACTTACTTCTGGATGTTTTCTTTATTTATTTAAATTGTTGCAGGAACTTCGCTTTTTTTATTTTCTTTTTTTTACTTTTCACAACGCACTCTGACCGATTCGGATAAGAAATTTTTTCCCAATGAGCAGGCCAATATGGTATTTTTTAACTCCCTGCAAGTATGCAAAAAAAAATTGTAAACTACTGTCCTAACTTGTTTTGTTTCGTACAGACTTTCGGCGCTGCTAGTTGCTAACCTATTTTAATTTAGTTATAATTACATTTAAGTCCAGCTTACTTTTTTTTTGTCTTTTTGTAGTTTTCTTATATTGTAGACCTATTTAAAAAATATAATAAAGTTCTGTCTGTTACAGCGGGTGACGAGACCTCATCCATCTAGTATGAATGTGCCTATTATCAGCTATGAGCAGCAGTCGTTTGACCAGCGACAACAGCCGAGACGATATTGCTGAATAAAATCTGGATTTCAAAGACAGGGGCAGCTGTACTTATTTACTTACTAATTAACTCTGTGATATACAAATGGTGTTTAATAAACAAATTAAACTGCATCCAAGCTAAAAATTTTGAGAGTGGTATACTGCGGTATATTTTTTGGTATATGCAGTATGCACCCGAAAAACAGTTTATTTCAGATCTCGCTCTTAATGTTTGTTGAATTCAGTTAAAATGGGTGTGCGGATATTTCACATTCGAGCAAACTCGAGTGTTGTTTTCGTACCTGCTTTAAATTGGATTACATTTTTTGCAAACAACTTTAAACTTAACTTATAACACTTCAAAATTGCACTAGGGATTTAAATAAGATGACCACGAATGATCGAATCATTATAACCTCTTTAAAAACTTTCCATACATGTTTTTATAAAATGCTGTAAATATTTATTTGGTATCGATTCAGTACATTTTGTTGAGGTACTTAGTGCTTTGGCAATTATGCCTCAACGGAATCAACCTCGACGGGGGCAATAGGGTTAGCAGCAGGGTTGACCAGCTCCTTGACCATGTTGCGGCCCCAGAAGATGCTTACGTCAGCGCAGTTCTTGAAGGTTTCTTGGGGACCACATCCCAAGGCACCCGTATTGCCGTCACACATGCCCCAGTTATTGGCTTTAAAAAAAAACATATTTTGTGGTAAGTTATGCTCAAGTCTGAATCGTGTCTTTAAAGAATCTTACCACCGACATAGGTCCAGCGAAGGACACAATGCTGGCAAGTGAGGCCTTCGGGCAACATGACGGTTACACTGAACTCGCCGCTTTGGGTGCCAATCTGCAGTCTATCGCTGCCATCGGGGAATCGCAGACGGTTCTGATTGAAGCATTCCTCAGACTCACCACCAAAGGCATCCAAATTACAGAGGTGGAATTCAAAGTGGCCCAAATGATTGGTGGTAATTTTAACACCCACTTCAATGGCATTTGCGGCAGCATAGCTCTTGGTGATAACACCTGATCCACCAATTGATCCGCCAATCTCATTGGGACGTGGCCGACCGGTCGAAAAGTTGTCGCCACACAATCCACACTGCCCACCATTATTGGCTTGGGTCTAAATGTTCCATACGTCAAATGTTATTTACTAAAAAAACACCCTTCTCTTGATCGATCGGTTACTCACATACAAACCACCACAGAATAGCTCATTGTCGTTATAATTTTGGGGTGCTGAGCTGTCATAGCGCCAACGGGAGGAACGACTTGGCGGATTGAGCATCATGCCGTGGGCATCGATCTGATGGAGGCCAATGGCCAAAAGGAGAACCACACTAAGCAGGTACTTCATGATGTTGACAATTTCAATTTCACTTTCACTTTGCCTGCTCCTAAGCTGCCAAAGGCCTTATATTCGCGCTGCATTATCTGAGTACCGATTATCGGCTGAAGAGTTTTACGATGCCCATTCAACTGCTACCGAATGTTATCAATGAAGAGGGCAACATACAACATCAACGAGAATAAATAATTATATTATTCTGCTCTCATAAGTATGAGTATTGTACTTATTTTACGTATGTATACCTTAAGAGTCAAAATCCTCGGGGACCTCGGATAACCATCTCTAAGTGGCACACTAAAAGTTATCATAAAACTGTCAGCCGAATGCAAACGGGCATGTCAAGAATGTAGACCAAGCACACCTATTTATAGATATATACAAATCGCCCAAAGCTACTGATTTTACAAAGTGCAAAACAATTGGCTGGGGTTCAATTAAGTAGATCTGCGTTGTCGCTTATCAAAGTCTAGTCAAGTAGGTTCGCATAATCTATCAAATTCTACATACATCTGTTTATTTACACATGCTTATCAGTATTATCAATAATATTATCTGATTTTAAGCATTTCCCGTGCTGATTACATTCAGCACTTCGGATCGGAACGCATAGATTATTGGGAATATTCATCGCCGCTAGTTTTGGAAGCCGTTCTGTATCTTTTTATTAATAAATTACACATAATTATTTTGAATATTTAATGTTAAATCGGTTTATTCAAAAATGAATAAAAAATGAATCTCCGTATCGGAGATAACATGATCGACAGACTGTCATTACTTAGCACGCATCTGTGAAACCACCCCGAGGTTATGCTTTACAGGGCCACTACATCTACACCACGAAACTACTTCTGCCATAGTCGCTCCTGTCTCCGCAACTCCTTTAATATGTGATCAGCAAAGGCCTCTATCCCAGCATGTGGTTTTCGCAGCATCAGCCCCATCAGGTTAAGCACCGTGACTAGTACCCCTAAGATTGCGGACAACTCCTTCCACCAGTGAAAAACGACCACAAGTGAATACCCCATGGATCGCGTCGTCAATTACTCCTCCTTGGCAATATGAGCATTACGGACTGGAATCATGACCGAATCGATGGAGGTACAGTCTGAAGATTCCGTGGCCGCACAGTAGCTAGGTCAGATAAAAGATCTCTTATTGTCCCTTATTGGTTAAGAATATCATTTGATGTTTGCAGGGGCCATGTCTCTACCAGGTGTGCTGACTAAGTGTAGTTGTAATGGGTGCAAGGCCGAAGGGTAACCCAGCCGCGAATATGAGGACTCTCTAGTGTAAATTGCACTTCCCACAGTAAACGTGCTATGCCATGATGAGAAAGTACCGACTTCTTATGAGATCAACCATTATAAATATAAACTTTTCAATTAATCGGTTTCATGCGAGTGTAAACCATCATCCTTGGTTGAATCTTAACGGCTGACGCCAAACCTAGCAAGTCAGCTGTTGGGTTGCTAGCCTCTACCTTGATTCTGCAGCTTTAAAGGTTCCATTACCGCCACCAACCCCCATCTGATTAAGATGAAGATAAAGGATAACAAGAAGAGGCTTTTTACGATTGCATTCATAAGAGGTTTGTATAGTGCTGACGTTCTCAAATTCGGCTCCGTTGAAACGAAAGCGAATCGGAGCGTTCGGATGACACCCTACCTTAACCCTGATGTGACATAAAATACGGTTTAATTTCGGCTGACCTCACCAAGCCGGTCACAGCAGAACAATTGGATACGTTGAATGATACTTTTCCAACAATGCGGTACACGCAGATCAAGTTTATTTCAGATTTTATTGCATACCCACCCCGAAGAAAATTGGAAGTTATTCGAGAAACAATATCGAATTTCTGCTTCAACCGCTCCTGTTTACAATGATTTTTAACCCGCAGTCATTCGAGTCGATCGCCACCATTTTCATAATTACGGCAGAATTGCCACCTATGCAAATTCCATACGGTCAGAATTTATATTTCAAAAGACATTATTTTAAATGAAGCCATTTGTCACGATGTTTTTAGTAACATACATACATATGTATGTACATATGTATGTATATACATATATATACATAAGTCCCTACATTCTATAGGAAGCCACACCCATTTTGCCATCAAATCGTGAAAAAGCGGACCCATTTAAAGCAAAATGTGAGTAACAAATTGACGTAAGCTACATACATATGTATGTACATACATACATACATATATGCTTTATACTCATTGTATACCCTGCAAGTTCTGTTATTTTTGTTTTTGTGGATCGGATAAGGAGCGCATAATAAATGCATTCTAAAAGTAGCAAACATAAATTGTGTATGGATGTTTTTGTAAATAAGAGGTATCAGGTAGTCGAGCACTCTCGAAAATTTAAATCATATTTTATATTTTCGATTGTGGTAAGTAATGTATAAATTATATTCATATGTAATTGCATCAAAGCGCATAAATTTCGGATGCACATCCGGCACTTAAGAAAAAAATCGTGCAGGCATTTTTGACGCGCTTATTTTGTAGGATTGCGCAATAATTCGATGTACAGCCAGTCTCCAGACTAAGCGCCGGCTTTTAGCGTTGCATGGCACAGCTAAGTACTCAGATGGGAAAAAAGTTGAAAATTTTTCTCAAATTTACTTTAAAATTCAATACGAAGTTGTTCTTAAGTTCTCAATGGTTTGTAGCTGTTGTAGCTATAAATATTTAAACATATAAGATTATGACATTTTTATTTACAGGAAATCCATCAAAATGCTGTTTGAGGCCCAAGACCCAAAAAGGCACGGGTCTTCATTGTTGTAGTCACTTTGAGTTAATCCGTGAAAGCGCTTAATATCACAGTATCTTCTCAGTATATTCTTTCTTTCTTTGATCTGAGGACCGCTTAGAAAAAACATTCTAATACAAATTGTTTGCCAGCTATTTGCGTCTCACTCTTTCTCATAGCTTGAAAACACTTCGTGCTGATTTGAGTTAGCGAATAGCATTTTTCGACAGGCAACTGAATGAGCTAGTCTATCTTCAGATAAATGATGTCTTTCGATATGCCATTGTCATCATTGTCATTTATCATTTGCCATTCACCCCGAAAAATAAAACAACTTTTAAACAAAACAAAATTGTGTGAAAAATTAGCACAAGTAGTCAATGTACATACTTGTAGTTAATCAAAATGTATTCTCAGATTACCAAAATTGGACACGTGATATATAGAATGACTTTTTGAATGATCATTCTGGCGTTAAAGGATTCTGTATTAGTAAGTGACACATTCTGCCAACATAATAGGAATGGCGTCGAATGACTCATTTCGATGATTGTTGAAAAACGATATAACAAAAAAAAAAGACGCCAAGCCGACTGTACTTTAAAGTATTTTTATGCATTTATAAGCAAATGTAACATTACGAAGGATAAGCGCAAGAAATCAAATCTGAATTTTGGAAATTTTAATTTAAGCGCGTTAATTGCATTCATCGGAACATAATGGAAATCGACAGTGCTAAAGGGGAAACAACACCGAAAGCCAAAGGCCGTGGTAGACCGAAAAAAAATGCAGAGCCAAGCAGCCCTACTAAAATAGTAAAACAAAATGTGACGCCAGTCAAAGAACCCGGCAGTGGCAAAAAAAGAGGACGCCCTTCCAAACAATCGGTTGATAAACCACGCAAACAATCGGTTGGTAGAGGTAGACCACGCAAACAATCAGTAGATAGACCTGCTGAAGAAGATTCGAATAACGAAGAGAAGGAACGTCGTTCAGTGGGGCGTCCGTCAACTGGTGCTGTTAAATGGAACATTGTTCGCACTGGTCGCAAAGTCGGGCGTCCAAAGGCAAAGCGTCTTGGTTCTTACGTCCCGACAGGCCGTCCTCGTGGACGACCGGCCAAAAACACTACAACCACCAAACTTGCTAAGGATAGCACTCCTGAAGTTCAAGATACTAATGAATCTCCAACAGTGACACCGAGAAAACGAACCAATCTATAATATTAATACACTATACACTGACAAATAATTTAAGCTATTATAATTTAGTTATATGAATAATTGACATTTATTAGAAATAGAAGTCCAAACTATTAACTCCAATTTCAAATAAAACGTAAAAAGTGTATTAGCTTGAAACATTGATTAAAATTTGTTTAGACAATGGAAAAACTTAATTTTTTTAAATAACTAAAATTGTGTACTGTAAAAAATCTTTACCAACTAATGCTGTGTTGCTTAAAATAAATCGCACTTGCAAAAAAAACATTCGTTTTTTTATTTCAAATATTTTTATTATGAATTTCGACTCCTTTGAAACTACTACAAAGGAACAGAAAAAAACAGTCACAAAACAAAAAAAAAGGATGAAGAATGTGCTTAGAAAACTATAAATAAAACTTGACTCTCATCATCGTCCACATAATCAAAATCATCATTAGCAAATGTGAATGTGAATGCACTGTTTAATTTTACGTGTATGACTTGTTTTTTTTTTGTGAGTGTGTTTGTGTGTGTATGTGTGGGTGCCAAGTCTTGGAAGGAAGAATTGTGGCAGCTTCACTTCTTCAACGCCTGCACAAAGTTGCCAAGATCGTACTCCTCCTCATACTGATACTCCGACCACAGATCTGGCATATTCTCAATGATGGTGTTCATGGAAGTGACCCCGCTTCCGGCAGCTATGGCTGCTGCTCCGCTATTGCTGCCCTGCGCCTTGTCGTTGCTGCTATGAAACAGATCGAAGATCTGCGAAGTACCCATGGTCTGCAACGAGGCATTCTCGTTACTCACCACCGTATTGGCGGTGAGAATCTTGAACTTTTGCAGGCTCATGATCTTCTCCTCGAGTGAGTTGCGTGTGATCAGTCGATATACATTGACCACCTTTTTCTGACCAATGCGATGAGCGCGATCCATGGCCTGCAGATCCTTCATTGGATTCCAGTCGTGCTCCACAAAGATGACTGTATCGGCTCCAGTCAGATTCAGGCCCAAGCCGCCCACCTGAAAAGCACACCGAAAAAGAATAATGAGTTAAGATTTGCATTAGCAAATGTACGTGCAGGTACGTGGTACCAGAACCTACCTGAGTGGTCAAGAGCAAGACATCGATGCTGGGATCGCTGTTAAAGTTGTTCACAATATCCTGGCGCAAGGAAGCAGGCACGCTACCATCCAGACGCAGATAAGTGACACTGGGCAAATGCTTGCGCAGCAAGTCGTGCTCCACAATGTCCAGCATGGCCTTTAGCTGGCAGAAAATGAGGGCCCGATGCTGACTAACCGACTCTGTCTGCACTCCAATGCCACAGTCCAACAGCAGTTGTCTAGAGAGATAGAGAGGAAAACAGGATAAGAAAATCTCAATACTGGGCGCTAAACTTACTTAAGGGCGGGCAGCTTTGCCGAGTGCTCGATGTCGTCCAGGGAGCTATGGCTGAGGGCAAGCTGAGCGACGATGTTGACGCGCTCTTCGTTGGATTGACGTAGCACCAGTTTGGGATGATTACACACATTTTGCAGATAGCGCAGAGCCTGGAAAATGTGCGTTTTGCTGCCGAGATTCTCCGTATCGTCCAACTTATTCAAACAGTCTTTCAGATGTTTATTGCTAAAGTCTTCATAGAGGCGCAGTTGTAGTGGGCTCAGCTCGCAGAGCAGATCCTGTGTGATCTTTGGCGGCAGATCAGTGAGCACATCCTCCTTAACGCGTCGCAAGAGGAATGGCAACACCTGGCGATGCAACGCCTCCATGGCCAGCACACCTGCCTCTTGCTCCTTGGCGGAACTCTTGGCATCGCGAGAGGCTAGAATGGGCCGTGAATAGCGCTGGATAAACTGCTTCTCGGTGCCCAAAAAGCCAGGCATCAAGAAATCAAATAGCGACCACAGCTCCAGAACATTGTTCTGAATCGGAGTACCAGACAAAATGAGTCTGTGATTGGCTTTCAGCTGCTTGATGGCCTTAGAGCTCTTGGTCTTCCCATTTTTGATAATGTGTCCCTCGTCTAACACACAGTAGTTGAAGTGAATCTCACTGAAGTAGTCAATGTCCTTGCGTATGGTGTCATAAGAGGCGAC
Organism: Drosophila pruinosa; assembly: GCA_018150935.1. NCBI lineage: Eukaryota > Metazoa > Arthropoda > Insecta > Diptera > Drosophilidae > Drosophila > Drosophila pruinosa. The sequence continues at coordinate 8,688,239 of JAECWR010000094.1, read as the reverse complement.
CACCAGATTGCAGCTGGTGCCAATTTGACTGCGCAGCTTCTCGCGTCCAACAGGAAAGCCAAAATAGTGCAAGGGACGCAGCACCTGTTGCGACTGTGACAGAAACTTTTCCACCTCGTAGACCCAGTGGCCCGTCAGGGTGGGCGGGCAGATGACCAAGCTGGGCAGCGAGGATTGTTGCGACTCCTGGCGCTGCACATGATCGCCGGCCAAGATGCAGATGGTCTGCAGCGTCTTGCCCAGGCCCATATCGTCGCAGAGTATGCCGTGCAGATTGTACTTGTTGAGGAACCACAGCCAGTTAATGCCCGCCTGCTGGTAGCCACGCAGCTCCACGCTCAACGACACCGGCACCTGGTAGTCTGGTATGGTCTTGGGTGCAAACAGATAATCGAGGAATTCGCGATCCCGCGTCTTGCGCTCCAGCAATGGCGATGGCACGCCCTCGCTCTTGACATCGCCTTTGCCACTACTATTGCTACTGTCCAGGGGCATCAGCTGAATGAGCGTGGCGAATGAGTGCGTAGCCAACAGTCTCACAGATTCATCCGCATCGCTCATAGAGCCCAGCAAGGGCACCACCAGCAGCACTATATATGGCACAATGCGAATCTGCAAACGATTCACCACACGCTCTATGGCCTCCACAGCGCCCTGACGCTCCATGGGTCGCTCCACCTTGAGCAGCAGCTCCAGCAGCGCCGTCACCACAAATTGCATGGTGCGGCATGTGTCAATGTCCGCCAGCGCAGCAATGCAACGCGCGGCCATGTGGCGCAGCACCTTCAGGGGATGACGCACAAAGAAGCCCAGCTGAGGCAGCAGCGCAAACAATTGCGGATGCAGTGCAGCATGCAGATGTGGCGCTGCTGTTTCAATCAGTTGCAGACAACTGATCACCTCGTTGCATGCCGTCAACTCGGACGGCGTGCTTACAAGTGTACCCGCATCTACAAACTGCTCCAGCCTGCCAAACATTAGCTGCTGAAAAATGGGCACCTTGTCCACAATGCGCTCGCCAAAGCTGGTGCAGAGCTTGGCTATGGCACTGGCGGCCCCCAAGCGTTGAATACGACATTGACGCGCCTCGGCCTCTTTGGCCTGTTGGCTGCTAATCTCAACATTGGCTGCGGCGGCTGCTGCAGCTGCCATGACCTCACTAGCCGGTGGTCTGCCGGGTCCGCGTGGCGCCATCGTCGTTGTTGCTGTGGGTGTCGTGGCAGCAGCTCGCTTGCTGCTGCTGCTGGAGGAATTGCTGCTGCCGGAGCCACTGCTCACCGCCAGCTGCTGCTGCGTGAGCGTGATAATGCCATAGTATTCCTCTTGCGTATCCCCCGGCATATTCTGGAGTGAGATGAGATTAGAGATTTAAAAGATGTATTTAAAAGGATGTCGCAGCAGCTTACCAGCTTAGGTGTATGCTCCGTGTCGCTGCGCAGCAATGTGCAGAGATTGTTCAGGATTTTGTTGTTGGGACTAGGATTCCTATCACAAACTTGATCCATCAGATGCACCAAAAAGTCGGCCGACAGCTGCTGCAGCGGCACACACTGCTCCCGTTTGATGGACTCCATTAGTGGCTTGACAACGGGATTCAGCTTGTCAGGCAGACAGTGCAGCGCACAGATCGCACCGGCCATGGCCGCCTGGGCACTGACATGGTAGGCAGACTGCTCGCCCGTCGTCTGCTGATACGAGGCCTGCAGGCTGCGACGCCGTTCCAGCAGCATGTCCAGCACTTTGGGCTTGAGGGCATGACTGCGCAGATTGTCACTGAGTGTGGTGGCTACCGCATCGATCTGCTCCAGCGTCAGCACCTTTGCATTGTTGAAATCATTAATGGGTATTTTGTTTTGCTTCAGGGTCGCGATGAAGTCGAGCGCCTCCTGCAGCAGACGGGTCAGCGACATGGCAAGCTCATCGTAGTAGAACGACTCGGACATGCACTGATGCAGCTTCTCCTGCAGATTGGGCGGACCAGGCCGCACCGGCTCATCGTCCAGCGCCCAAAAGGCGATGATCAGACCGCACACAATGCGCTGCACCGCGGAGCGTGCATTCAAATGTCCCAACAGCACTTTCGTGTAGCAATCAGTGGGACTCTCCATCTGCGGTGTGTATAGCACGCCAGGTGCCGGCTGCACTAGGTAGTGCGACAATGCTCCCATCGCTCTCGAGGCCGTGATGCGGGCCCGCATAAAGTTCGCCTCGCGCACCTCCAGCGACGTCGCCTCACTGCCACCCAAGTACAGTTTCTGCATGGCATTCGAGTGGGCCAAGGCGGCTCCACCCAGATCATCCCCAATGCGCGGCAGGCGACGGCGCGTGCTGCCCGCACTTGAGGCGGCATCGGTACCGGCAATGGCGCGGATGAGCACGGTCGGATCGAAGGCCAGCCGGGGCGGCTGCATGGCCAGGCAGATCCATGTGGAGACATGCGGGCAGGCGGCGTGCAGAAGCGCGCCCAAGTCCGCATACTGAATAATGTTGGACCACACCTGGTGGGCCAGCAGCTGTATGTCCTCGTGGGGCTCCACCAGCATGCGCTGGTAGATGTGACGCAGCGCCTGCTGCAGCAGCTGCCAGTTCCAGTCGACGACGCCAAAGTTGAGCTTCAGCGTGTTGGGCTTGCCATTCGCCAGCTCCAGGTCCAGCTCACTGGATTCCCTTTTGATGTCAGCATCGCCCCTGCTCGTCAGGGTGAGCAGCGTCTTCAGCGTGGAGCGACGCACCGAGCTCGTGCTGTGTGTGAGGAAGGGAAACAGGCGGGGCACCAGGCTGCCAATAGGCTCCATTTGTATCCAGCTGGCTGCCTTGGGCAGACACAGTATGGCCGCGAGCAGGCCCATGAAGCTGTTGCAAGCAGAGGTCAGTTCATCCTGATCCAGCAGCAAGTCCCACAGCATTGTCACAATCGACGACACCTGCATGGCATTGAGCAGCTTGGGTAGCCACATGGCCACCGGTATGAGTGCTGCGGCCGCCACAGCGCCCACATCATCGACCGCATCCAGCAGACCCACCAATATGTTGTCTATGGACTTGGGCAGGTAAATGGGCAGCAGTTCCTCGCGAACCACAAACACATACTTCAGTCCCAGCAGGCCGCCATGGCGTACCTCCCACTCGTTCTTGTGACGTATGAGCTGTAGCAATATGTCCACGATGCGATGCACCTTGCTCTCATCGATGGCCTTGACCAGAGTACCCAGCACTTGGGCACAGGTCTCGCGCACCGGAGCCACCACCTGGTCGGACACAAAGTCACCGAATCGATCGAGGCACAGCACACAGAGCAAGCGCAGGGCCGCATCTTCCAGCCACCGACTGTGCGCCTCGTGCATTTGCTCGGCACTTTGATAGGCGCACTTGCCCGCTCCCGGGCCATGCTGATTGATGAGCTCGCGCAGTGCGGTGGCGGCTCCATGACGCACTTCCCACTTGGCGTGAAAGAGATCAATGAAAAGGCGAGCGCAAAAGTTTTCCAATGGCCAAGAGACGGCGTCGACCCACGTGCCAGTCGCATCCGGCACAGCGGCTGTGAATAGCGAAGAAATTGTCAATTAAATGGGTAATTAACGGAAGTCTGGATTAATCAAATTTGTGATTTGCAGCCAACTTAATTGGTGGCATATGTGTGCTCGATTTTTAGGCTAGTGAATCATGGTAAAGCATGCCAATTACATTTTATTAATTGCCATACAGACAGCACATCACAGCCATAAAGCTGGGATTATTTTGAAACTTAATGTTAGTCTTGACCATAACAAGCTCTACTTTCGATCGAATATTTAAACATAAATTACAAATAAGATTCTTCTCTGTACACAAATTATATTTAATTTAAAAAAAGCATGGATAATTAGCGACACCTAAGAGCAAGGCAGATAAGGAGTTTGAATACACGGACAGACATCTGTATTAATCTGGTAGAATTAATAATGGGCTTCTATACAAATCCCACAAGGCCAGAATGGATTATTTAAATGAAGCCTGTTTTCCATATTTGAACTTTAATGAAATAAGATCGTCACAATTTTGATTTGTTTAAAACCAAACACAGCTTCTTGACTACAGGGTTAGTGGCCAATAGCAACGAGAATGATGTCTACTGACTGTGGAAAGGCTTATCATCCAAAATCTGAATGAAGCAGTCATTCATTGCCTGTGAAAATGTCTATATGACGTTATCAGCTATAATGTTACATAAAACTTGTCACAGTCATTGAAAGACATTCAAATAAATGCAATATGACCAACGAAAATGTTTAGAATTGCCTTCTATCATAAATTTGATTTAGTAGACATATATTCTACTTGCATAGTTTGTCAATCATTGACATTACGAAATTAGCATTTCTGAAATAATCACTAAGCGATCTTTGTTAAAAACAAGATTTGCAACAGGTCGAGATTACGCCGTAAATGTCTGCAACTACCCACGCACCGTTTAAGCTGTAGAATATTTCATGTGTGTCGTTTGCCTTCAGTTTCTTCTTCTCTGGCTCATCGGCTGTGCTGGCTCCGTTGCTGTTGCTGTTGGTACAGCTGTTGCTGCTGCCACTGCTGTTGCTGTTGCTGCCTGTTGCGATGCCCGCTCCAGCCGTTGAGTTGCGACGACTGCAGGTGGGCGGCGTCGATGAGACAGCGACCGTGGAGGCGGCGCCAGTTGAGCTGCCTTGACGCGCTTTGCGTTTTGCCCGATTCATTTCACGGCAGCTGAGCTTTTGACCTGTGGTCGTAGCAGCTCCTCCTCCGTTTGTCGGCTTAATATTCAGTATGTGCTCCACGGGCAGCTTCTCGGCATTGACATTGTAGCTGGTGCCGCTGCGAGTCAAGGCTACATCCTCGTCAGTTATCATGTCAGTCAGATTGACACCCAGCTTGGCGGCCGCTGTAAGTCCCAGTTTGTCATTGAGCAGGGCTCGTTGTCGAATCAGTCGAGCGGCCACGTTCTGCTCCTCAGCACCACCGCCACTGGCTGGCTGCTCCTCTTGCATATCGAACTCATTGCCCTCGGAGCCAATCAGACGAGCCCCCTTCTGCAGAATCTGCTGCAGATCAAACTCGTCAAAACTGAGCAAACGCTCGCTGCATGGTGTTGTTGTGGTGGAGGACGAGGCGTTCGATTGGCAGCTGTCCTCCTCGGTGGCATCGCTGCCCTGACGCTCCTTCTTCAGATTAATGGCCCCCAACTGCAGTTCCGGCTGCCACGGCGGCACCTGCTTCAGTATCGCCTCGACCGACTGCGCCGCAGCAATGCGCGTTTCCCACGAGGTGCTGTGCAAATATCCCACCAGCCGATTCAGCAGCGTGTGCAGTTCATGTGGATACAGCTTCTGCACTTCACCAATCTGCTTGGCAGCTGCATGTCGAGTGGCAGCCGTGGACCCGGACTCGAGTAATATGAATAGACGATCAAGTCTGGGAAAATAAGAAATATGTTAGCTGCTTTCTTAAAAACTCGGTTTCGACATTCTTAAGAAATACTTACCGAGATGTCATTCTTTAGTTGAGATTTGCGATAGCTTCTGGTGGATTCTGCAGTCGAACTCTGGACTGTTCTAATTCCTATATGTAACTAATCTGGAATAAAACAACACAAATTTAATTGTATTACAAATTTATTGTATTTAACATTTTTACAAAATTTGATTTTATATATTATATTTAAATTATCTTTCACGTTCCCATATCGTTCACTCGCCACAATTTATTAGATAAGAGTTTGAACAATAATAGAACTAATCTTTAGTAAGAAATATACATATGGGCATTTCCACAGAAAGGTCCACCGCAGCCAAAAAATTAAAGTCTATAAAAGTATGAGGTTTTAACATATTCTTATAGGGAATCTATAAAATTCAAATCAATTTTACATTTATTCATAACGTATTTTGAAAAGTGGAACAAGTGCAAAAATTATGTTTTTATCATTTTTATGGTAATTTCGCTTTGATCCACAGACTTAAGAAAGACGTTATGCAATGATCTGTAATCTAATAATAAGACTTCCAAATAGCAAATACCAAAAATAAGTCTAACAACTTTAAAGTATGATGGAAAAAAATGTCGCGTTCGAATATGCTTTGAATGAAATATAAAATGAACTACGTAATAGTTTTGAATGAAATAAAAAACAATATTAAGCCTTTGTAAGACATAACAGTTTTAAAAAAGTTGCATTCAAATATTCCTTCAGGTTTCGCTGAAATCAGTGATTGAAGTGGTTATTCTAAAAGCGACTTCTGTTTTTTTGTTTTTGTAATTATTTGAAAAACGAACATTTGAACTAAATCATGCTTAGCACCAATTAAAGTACTTCTCTGCAGCTATAAGTTAAGTTGCTATTCAAAATAAAAAGTTGTCCTGGTATGTCTTTTTTATCACATTAAATGCGTACGAATTAGAGAAATGCCCATATGCTTTGTAGTATATTTATCAAGACTTGATTAACGAGACTTTGGCTTGTTTTATATAAAATTTATTAGCAACTTAAATCAAATTTCGATTAAAATGTATTTTGTAAAAAGAAACAGAGTTAAAATTGTTTTGAAAAACCAGGCAATCAGAAATCAGGGCAACCAGTTATTGACACGAACCCTTTGACTTATGGCTAGCCAAATGTAGACTGAAATATACATACATCCATACTATATGCATACATGTATGTGTGTATGTATGTATGTATGTGTATAAAAGTACATCAGATTGCTCAGCGACCCGGCAACAAAACAGTTTGTTTCTTTCAATTTCATTCCATTTTACTCTTTATTCTCATCTTTCTTGTATCTGAATTTATAAGGAAGCCCAAACGCTGTGGCAACCTTGAATATTAATCAAGTATTTATATAACTAACATATGTTGTGTATGTCTATATATATATCAGTGTTATTTTTGTTTGCCATGTTTTATAGCAAATGAGTGTCGAATGCGAAACAACAAAGATTACGAGTATTGTGACCATTTTGTGGCACACACAGTTTTTGGGTCGAGCTCATAAAACACGCAAAGAGTCAACAAACAAACAAACAAACAAGCGACAAACATACAATATTAAGTGCATAAAACTTGTTCTGGGTGATTACAAGTTGCACAATAAAATAAGAGTATATCGGAGGGTGGATATCGGGAGTGTTGACTGAACTGTGCTGATAGTGACATAACAAACTTGTATAATATTAGTATACGGCAACTGCCAGCCAAGGCATATAAGTACTAAATAATATATGCTATTATAAGTGAAATTCCTATTGCGTAACAGATTGATTTAAACTAAGCATCTATAATTCAAAAAACTACTATTATTTATGAATTTTTGAACTATAATTAACATTACATTGAAAGAATAACATTCCATTTGGAAATCGCCAATAAAAACCATTATTATTTTTAATTTAAAGGTCTCTAAGAAACGAAAAATGATTAATATTTTCATTTTGATTATTTTTTAATAATATCCCTCGTCTCTTATTTACTCTCAGTAATGTATGAGGATAATATACGGCAAGTGCAAGCCAAAGAATATGAATACCAAATAATACATATATACTATTATATAACTTATTGATTTATACTAAGCATCTCTAGTTAAATATACATATATAATTAGTTTAATATTATTTATATTACTTTTGATTAAAATTAACATAATATTAAAAGAATAACATCGCACACAACCAAACTATAGTTATTTGCATAGATTTTATTTATTTTATTTTTAAGAATAGCTCTCGTTTTAGTTTTACTCTCAGTAATAAATTAAACAACAAAAATATTTTCCCCAGCACTTAAAGTTACATAAAGTAAAAATTCCCATATAACAGCTTCTGTTATTTGTGATTCACCCGTTTAAACAAATAGACAACGAGCAAAGGCTACCAGGCTACCTGGTGCATAATTCAGTAAAGTTTATTATTTAGTTTATTAACGCAAGTGTGACGGGAATGTCAAATCGGCTCATTTGAATGATCTGTTGTTAGGTTCTTCGTAGTAGTTCTTAGTTCTTCTTAGTGCCCCATTTACAACTGACTTATTCCCTGTTACAGATTACAGCAAATTGTTAACGTTTCGAATTGATTCACACAGCAAATTTCTTTCGACAAGGCTGAGCGGCACTTGCAACCATCCAAAATGGAACGTGATATTTATAACATTAACTGCAAAAACGAAACAATTACGTTTGTAAATAAAAGAATTTAAAAAAAGCTGAATAAATATGCAAATTGGTTCAATTGTCGACCACAATGAATAGACCAAGTAGAACTAGTAGAATGTCTTTCCACTCATTGTCACCAACATCTTGGCATCTATTTCTAGCGCCCTATCTCTTGAATGTGGTAGAAAGAGATAACAATTGGTAGTTGTGGGTGCCAAAGAGCTCTAAATGTGATTAAAAACTAACTTAATATTTGTAGGCACATTTCACACACATGTGTACATGTGTGTGTGTGTCGGGTTAGTGAACCCGAAATAAATGTATTTTGATTTTGATAATAATAATAATATTACAGAGAACGCGCGTACAAACAATTGACGTCACTCGTGTAAATCATTCATGGAATTGACAAATAAAATGCAATAAAATCTCAAGATTACATACATAGATAACATTATAGTTATCGTTAAAGTTATAATGAATACATTTGTATGACATGAGAATCATCAATAGGCAGCTATAAATAATAATATCAACCACATGTACACACATATCTACTTATGCAATTATGAATTTAGCTCGTTTTGTCAACAACCTTGCTCGGCAGCCAGAGAGAAGGGGGAAAGGTGAATAGGCATTGAGCAACTATGATTTTCGATCGACAATGACTATTTAAATGAATGCCCGCATTTGAATGCGAATGCGAATGCGTCCCCTTCCCCTTCCCCTTGTCACATCAATTGCAAAGCATCAACTGATATTGATTTCTTTGTGGGATTATTCTTTCTTAACGACCCTAATACCACGTATTTATTTATGTATTTGTCATAAATGCCACACATTTTCACCATCACTGATAAACGAATACTCGAACACACTCAACATGTTTGTCTGCTAAGCAGCTCTTAAATGAAGAGACTGTTCTGCGGTGAACCTTAACTTTTAATAATGTAAAATAATATGGAATTGTGACCAACTCGTGGACGCCACGTCGCCTTCCCAATTGGACCCCTCAACTCCTCCCAGTTCCACGTGAGTCACCGTATTCGATGAAAGATTAGTAACCATTGATTTGGTCGATAATCAAGTTGATTGCGATCACAGTATCAGAAAGTGCATAAACATTTCTATGGATTGGGCTTATGAAGAATTATTTTACTTTATTTGTTTTTTAAGATTACGCTCGATATGCGAATTGTTCGTTTTGAGACGGCGGAAGTGGCCTTGGTCAAAATTGAAAACAAAATCGATCTACATGCAACACTGAGAGAAGTATTGTTCCCAAATTTGTTAGCTCATGATGTCATATTCTCTGAGACCTAGGTGTTAATACACACGACTTTCCGCAGGTTACATATCTATGGGCATTTCCACAGAAAGGTCCACCGCAGCCAAAAAATCAAAGTCTATAAAAGTATGAGGTTTTAACATATTCTTATAGGGAATCTATAAAATTCAAATCAATTTTACATTTATTCATAACGTATTTTGAAACATTCGCTTTGCAAAGTCGAACAAGTGCAAAAACTATGTTTTTTATCATTTTTATGGTAATTTCGCTTTGATCCACAGACTTAAGAAAGACGTTATGCAATCTCTTAAATCTTCGTTAAAGATCAAAGAAGTGATACAAATTAAATTTAAAAAAAGTATACAATCTTTTTGCTTCAAGACAAAAACATTATTAAGATAAATGATGGCACAACATTTTCAAATTAGACTCATTAAAATATTCCTTTAGGTTTCGCTAAACTTTGACTTTGAACAAAAAACGACTTCCATTTTTTGTCCCGTGCGACAGCATGGAATTGCCCATATACTATATCCTTAATGGTGCGGAAGTGCCTCTGGCCATCTTTTTAAAAAATGTTGCGTTTAGCACAAAATTATGAATTATTCTTCTACAATATTATGGCTTGTATAAAATCATGTTTATTGAAGAAATCAATAGTTAGAATTGATATTTCTTCAGAGTGGTGAAGGAAAAATATTTAAACTTTAAATGCTAAACTTTAATCCCGAATGCAAATTTGTCGTGTTTTGTGAACTTTTCGATAATATTATTTCATCGATAACCACGAATCGTTAACTAAATTTCATGTTAAAGAATTTTGCACGATTGGAAACAAAGAATGTGTTTGAATTTTAAACTCCTCGATATTTGCATAGACACAATGCCAACAACATTTGCCAAATATTATAACAGCTGCTGTTGCATATTTCAATGCACATTGCGAGGTAAACACAAGACAAGACGATGTTTATTGATGTTCGGCACATTCAATTGTACAACTTTCATCTCAGCTGCATACACTAAGAACAAAAGGGAAACTGTAAACAAGTGTTGCTCTATAAGCTCTCACTCGACTCGCGAATACTCTACAATAGTTATAAAATACCAAGGCAACCATAACATCCAATGTCGAAATCTATCTACAAAATTCTAATACTTCTCCATATACCACAATTAGGTAAATCGATAACTAGCATATAATGTATCGACAATAAGAAAGTGACAAACTATCGATGACTTGATGGTGCTAATAAAACCCGAAAATTATAAATACTAAATGCAAGTTTAAAACTAAGCACGACAAACAAATGCAAATACTTAATAATCAAAATCGATTATTAAAAGAAAGTGACAAATCATCGATTTATTGATAGTTGAGTTGCGATAAAACATGAAAATATTAGATACTTAATGTAATTTTAATATTATATTATGGACGACAAAGGCGGCTACTTAATAATGAATACAAGTGCATAATGATACGGCAAAGGCGTTATTGTATCCAAATACGAATGTATGAAAGTACACACAGCATTTATGTATGCATGTTTGCCTGAAACTAGTTCAAGTGCCCTACCCCACTAAGAGCCGCATACATACGGAGAGCAAGAGCGATAGAGAGAGAGAGAGAGAGCAAAAAGCTGGGGAGCAACTGAATCAGTCGACAATGTCGATTACGGTAGCAAACCATAAATAAATACAAATGCCGCCGCTACGACTGCTGCTGGGCCGTCGTCGTCAACGTGGACAACAAATGTAGACTGGGAGTTCGACTACAACTACAAAGCCAACGACAGTCGAAGGCACTTGAACGAAAAGCAAAAGCTCGTACTAAACAACGTATGCATACACATGCATGATTAACGCACATGTATTAGTAAAAATTGGATCGTTGAGCGCGCCGCGCGCATCAGCCGCCCAAAAAGTAAATGAATGAATGGCAGGAAGCAGTAAACCGACCTCAAACGAATACTGTGGCATTCCGAAAAACAAACCAAAATACGAAAAACAAAAACTAAAATGAAAAAAAAAAAAAATGTATTGAGCAATCGTTCAGACTATAAATACAATGACGGTGGCATTTGAATCGTTTCACCACTGCCAAGAATCAACGAAAACAAAAACTCCACCATAAAATAAAATAATATATAATAATAAATAATATAATGGAACGTGTACATTTTATTTTCACACGCAAAGGAGTTCTTAATCGTATGATTCTTCACGTGTCCACGTTCTTCAACATATATTACCCAAATATGCCTATAAATATTTGACTATGTATATATGCATGTATATATATGTATATGTATAATTTCATAAATGTACGCTTATCACAGCTTAGCATCCCCCCGCCACACCACCTTGCGCACGCTGACGCAGCAAGAAACAACGTATCAGCAGCAGCGGATTCACACACTCACTTATACATTGAAAACTGCAACGGAAGAAAGACGCGTCGGCAGCGCTAACAAAAGCTGCGCAGTCGGCAAAACGATAAGCAGACGAGGGTTGCCTCTTTTCACACCAACGCAATCTATTGGGATGTACATCATATGAACATTTACGATGTATGTACATTTCACTAGACGTAATTATTAACACATTACAAGGCACTTTACCTTTGGCAAACGTTACGTTTCGGCTGTTGCTGTCGCGGCGTGCTGTGCTATGCTGCTCTGCTTACTACAGCATACATATGGCGACGTCAGCGTCGACGTCTGCTGCAGAGGCAGCGCTGCGACTGCTTGCTGTCACTTCAACTCATGCGCCCTGTGTTAAGTTATGCATTTTTGTTCACTTTTCACCAGCAGCTAATAATTTATGCAAAAATTGGCTATTTATTGATTTGTTTATTGTAATTAAATTGTTCAGGTCACTTTTGCTAGAGTGTAGCGTGTGTGGCTTATGTGTGTTGGGCCTCTGCTACGCGTTCACTTTTTTTTGCAAGCGTCACAAAATTATTCTTATTCACTCGCACGCATAACCAATTCAGTCCATCGATTTTTCAAGCAAACACTTACACCGGCATAAAGGTGTGAATACCGCAGCGCATTCGATTTAATGTTGCAAATATTGTTAAGCCACAACAGTTAATATTTTAATTTAACATTTGGTTTAACACAAGCACAAATACACTCAGTTCGCCCTATATTCTCAAATTTTCGGATATTAATATTACCAGGGAAAGCCATGTTCGCGGTGTTCAAGTCACATTTATACTGTGCGGTGCTCGATTGGCGCATGAAATAAAATTCAATTAGAGTTGCCACCGCTCAGTTGATTCTGCTTTAACGACATATTAAATTAATGAACTTAATTATTACATAGATGGAAATGTTATAAAGTAATTTTAGTCCATAAAATGTTTTATATGTTGGACCATTCCAATCTATATATTTATTTCTTACAATAAGTTCATGTCGTTGTTTAACTTAAGAGAAGTGACAATACTATGCATCTATAGAGGTGGTATAATGTAAATTGAATTAGTTCTCATGAACAAGCTCAAAAAGTTTCAGTACTAAATGAATTTAATCCAATCATATTTAATTGATTGCCCAAAGTTCTATTAAATTAAAAAGCCAAAATTTCAAAGTTTTATTTAAAAAAATGTAGAGGAGATCTGAAAGTCTAATTAAATTGAATTATTTTAACTTCAATAAAAAATCACATTTGGTATCGATACTTGCCCATCCATATTGTAAGTAGTGTGTCTGGCAAAGCAATATTACATACTTGTAGTATTAGTAATAGTATTATAATTGGGAAAAACAAAAAAAAGTAATCCATAAATTTTTTAAATATTGCCCCAAAACAGTAAATTATGGAATTCTATATTCTGGTATATTTTTGGAAGTGAAATAGTATATTTTGAAATTCAAATTGCGGTCACGCTGATTGTGTGCGTCTATTGCGGGTTGCTGCATTTTTCATCAATTTATTCATTTTCTACGTGAACCTATCTGTGCACCAAATCATATAAAAGCATAAAAAAACGTTGTACAATGAACACATTAGGTCCTAAAAAGGACGGAAGTCCTAATATTGACTTTTTCCAATCGCCAGAGACGCTACAAGGTTTTGAGTCGATACGCCAATGGCTACAAAAGAATTGTAAAAAGGTAAGTGCCGCCGCTATAAGCGAAAACAAAAATGGCGCTCCGTACAAAAAGAAAACATATGCACATATGTAATACAATTTACATGCATTATTGTTACAGTATTTGGCACACAGCTCGGAGCCGATTACAAAGGAATCGCTTGCACATTTGCTAATACTATTTTTGCAATATGTGGAGGCAAAATTGGGCAAAAACTCGGCTGAACCGCCGGCGACGAGAATCCCGGTAAGTGTGGGGGAACAGGGTGTTTTGGGTGTGCAAAATGTTTTGTATGTACACGCGCGCAAGAGATGAGAGCGTGTTTATATTAAGAGAGCCCGACACGACATAGTACAACTTGGACTCAGATTCACGAAAGTTGCAGAATTAATAACATCAATAACTTTGTTATTAAATAATTTTAAAAAAATTAACAAATAGTTAAATTATAACTATTTTTTGTTTAAGTCATTGGTTACAACCTTAAGAATTGAAATATACATTATATTACCGCTGACAATTTCTAAGAGAAAGTAAACGAATTTAATTTTTCTACTTCACAGATGCGTTGTTTTCTGGACTTCAAACAAGGCGGTGGTCTATGCATTATATTTTCCACTATGTTTCGCTTTCGAGCCGAGCAACGTGGTAAAAAGTTCGACTTTACAATTAACAAGAATCCCACACGGAAGGATCCCAATATCCAGCTACTAATTGAGATCGAACAGGCACTTGTGGAGGCAGATCTCTATCGCATACCTTACATTTACATTAGGCCAGAGATTGAGAAGACGTTTGAATCTCGACTGCGTGAAATTCTTGACAATCGCCGAGTGGAGATTGTAACCGATGAGGAGGATGCTACGCACATCGTATATCCTGTCGTGGATCCACATCCTGATGAATATGCTAGACCAATTTTTAAGCGTGCTAATCATGTCATGCTTCACTGGTACTACTTTCCAGAGTCCTATGATTCGTGGACGCTGAACAGCTTCGATTTGCCGGAAAATATACCTGAGAATCCGGAATCGCCTGCAGAACGTTGGCGGGTCGCTGCCTCATGGATTTTAGACCTGGAGCAGTACAACGAGTGGATGGCAGAAGAAGATTACGAAGTGGATGAGATGGGTAAAAAGAAGACGCACAAACAACGCATGTCTATTGATGACATCATGTCCTTCGGCGATGACAAAAAGAAACCCGCCGCCAGCAGTGGAACTGGCAAGCAGAAGCGTCGCCGTTCGCCGTCACCCACTACTTCCTCATCCACATCGAAGCCAGGCAAACGGAAGCGCTCGCCGGCAGTAATACATAAAAAATCGCGCAACGACGACGATGATGAGGATCTTACTCGTGATCTGGACGATCCGCCTGCTGAACCCAATATTCAAGAGGTGCACAAGGCAACGCACTCTGCATTGCAATCAACTGCGAGCCCTGCTCCAGGTGGTAAATCAAGAGCTGACAACGATATGATGCCCATCAAAGGTGAGTAGTCCAAATGAATGGTATCCATATGAATAATATTCAAATTTTGTTCGCTCTAAACAGGTGGCACCATGACCGATTTGGATGATGAAATGACCGGTGGTAGCGCCGCCCAAGCAATGTCAACCGGCGATGGTGACAATTCGCAAACGGGCAAGACCAGCGACAACAGTAATACCCAGGAGTTTTCCTCGTCGGCCAAGGAGGACATGGAGGACAATGTGACCGAACAGACGCATCACATTATTGTTCCCTCATACTCGGCCTGGTTCGACTATAACTCAATTCACGTCATAGAAAAGCGGGCCATGCCCGAGTTTTTCAACAGCAAGAACAAATCTAAGACACCAGAGATTTACATGGCCTATCGCAACTTTATGATTGACACTTACAGGTGAGTTGAATCCTCCGAGGTTGTGGCACCAGAATTAAAGAAACTGAATTCTTCGTAGGCTAAATCCCACGGAGTACTTGACCAGTACGGCCTGTCGACGTAATTTGGCCGGTGATGTATGCGCCATAATGCGTGTTCACGCCTTTTTGGAGCAATGGGGTCTGATTAACTATCAGATCGATGCAGATTTGCGTCCAACTCCAATGGGTCCGCCACCCACTTCGCACTTTCATATACTGTCAGACACGCCATCGGGTTTGCAGGCCATTAATCCGCAAAAAACGCAACAACCATCAGCGGCAAAAACACTGCTCGATCTCGACAAAAAACCACTGGGTAAAGAAGGTGGCGTCGAATGCGACAAATCCGCAGGTGGATTGGGTATCAAGACGGAAACGCTTGAAAATGGAGCTGCTGGCGGTTTATCTTCTGGTGTGAGTCAGTTTGGTCTGAAACTGGATCAGTATGCCAAAAAGCCGGCGGCCATGAAAAATCGTACTGCAGCAAGCATGTCGCGCGAGTGGACCGATCAGGAGACGCTGCTTCTGCTCGAGGGTCTTGAAATGCACAAGGATGACTGGAACAAAGTGTGTGAGCACGTTGGCACTCGCACTCAGGATGAGTGCATCCTGCACTTTTTGCGTCTACCGATTGAGGATCCGTACCTTGAAGATGATGGTGGCTTCCTGGGCCCACTTGGCTGCCAGCCAATTCCATTTAGCAAATCTGGCAATCCCATAATGTCAACAGTGGCATTTTTGGCATCTGTGGTCGATCCACGAGTGGCTGCTGCCGCTGCCAAAGCCGCTATGGAGGAGTTTGCTGCAATCAAGGTAAATTGAGATGGAGGAAATTTGTGGTCAATTAATGCTTGATTTATATTTTAGGACGAGGTGCCAGCTACCATTATGGATAACCATATGAAGAACGTGGAGAAGGCCTCATCTGGCGGTAAATTTAATCCCAATTTTGGTCTGGCCAACAGTGGCATTGCCGGCACCGGCAATGACAAAGATGATGACGAATCCAAGGAGGGCAACAATAGCAGCAGCTCCGCATCGGTTGCTAATGACGAGGAGATGAAGGATCTAAGCAAGAAAGACGGTAAGTCAGACATATTAATATTACTCATGTTCAGTTGAGGCGAACCAGATTAGATAATCCTATAATATCCGTTGCATATATGTAGCTACTAACTCTGTTATATTAAGTAAAGTAGCATTACGATTGCATACATATACCATATGTATATTGTAGGCAATTTCTGGGGTTTATCTCTGTGAGGACAGAACCATTTTAGTTGTATGTTTTGATTAATATTTCTTTTATTTACAAAATTATGTACCATTACGATGACGATTATTTGGCCGATTGTATTGTATTGGGTTATTGTATTTGCTTTCGTTTGTTCACACAAAAAGCCACAGACGAGGCAAAGTCCAAAGACAAAACGAAATCGGATAAGATCAACACAAACACAGACTCAAGTTCCACATCAACATCATCAACGACAACAACAACAACAACAACTACATCAGCAACAACAACAACGCCCATTACCAATAACACAGATAAAAAATCTAAAGAATCGTCGTCGTCCTTGTCTGGCGACGAAAAAGCCAACAAAACCGAAAAAACGAGCAACGCCTCAACGGCTTCCAACTCCTCACCCACAGAGACTGGCACTGGCCCCGGCACTGGCACCAGCACTAGTGATGTGGAGATCAAAACGGAGGACACCAGTGGCGATTGCGAGACTAAGGATGGCAGCAGCGATGCCAGCAGCGGTGCTGTATCCACCAAGGAGGGAGCCTTCAGTGAGAACAACATGCAAACGGCGGCTGCAGCAGCGCTTGCATCGGCAGCAGTTAAGGCGAAACATTTGGCAGCGTTGGAGGAGCGCAAGATCAAGTCGCTGGTGGCGTTGCTGGTGGAGACGCAAATGAAGAAACTGGAAATCAAACTTCGTCACTTTGAGGAGCTCGAGGCCACCATGGAGCGCGAGCGTGAAGGGCTTGAGTATCAGCGACAACAGCTCATTACAGAGCGTCAGCAGTTCCATTTGGAGCAATTGAAGGCTGCAGAGTTTCGAGCACGCCAGCAAGCACATCATCGCTTGCAACAGGAGTTGCAGCAACAAGGACAGGCGGCCGCTGCCGCTGGATCTATATTGATGCAACCCCAACAGCAACAGCAGCCTCTGCCTCCGCCGGCGTCGCATCATCACCAGCAACCGCCGCCGCTCCAGCACCAGCCGCAGCAGCTGGCAGCACCATCAGCGCAGCATCAACCGTTGCCGCCGCATATAGCAGCGGTCGCACCGCCCAATGGTGCACCGTTTGCGGCGCCGCCAATCGCGCCCCCTGTGGTATCAGCGCCTGCGGCACCGGCAAGCGAGCAACCCGCACCTGTGACTCCCTCTCAGGCTCCTATGCCAATGGGTTAGTAAACTATGCCGACTGTCGGGCAATGAATTCGAATACTAACAATCTAAATTTATTTTATAGACACTACACCGCCAGCTAATCCACCACCTGCTGCCGAACCCGCCAGCGTGGCAGCAGTTCCTCCAAGTGCTGCGCCTGCTCCTAGCATTCCAGCGGTCCCTGTTGCTGCAGCTGCTGCACCTCCTTCATCTTAAAGCTAAGCATAGGCATCAAAAAATTCTTTAGTTCTAAGTTGCACGCTCTCAGTATGTATTGTATACTCTCTCTCTCCCTTAACCCTTACCTTACTGTCTGCTCCCGCTTCAAATTCCCCTTGATTATTGTAGTCTCATAGTGATGCTTGGTGTGTCATGACTGCGCCCCCTTTCAATATTTACACAATTTTAAACCAAGTTTCAAACCTAAAAACACGCATTAAAATAAAATCTATTCAATATGTATGACATATAGTTTTATTTGAAAGATTAACGAAAAATCGTTTTGGCTGAAGTTATCGATAAGTTTGAACTGTTACAACTAGAGCCGTCAACAGGCTAAATTGGCAGTACTGCTTACGACACCACACACAGTATTGATAGATCTGGGCTGAAAGAGTATGTACTGACTTATGTCAACTGGATCAGGATGAAAGAAGTTTGAGCTTGATATCCAGTTTTTGCAATAAGCGTCAACTTAAGTTATCAATAAAAACGACTAATTTTTACACCAAAAGGCTGCACGACAAAACGCGTCGCTCAGTTACTTTAATAAATTTAATATTAAAGTAATTAATATTATTCATTCTTAATGAAAAAAAATTGTACATTGTATATAAGTAGTATAATCTATACACTACGTAAAAATTAGCACAAACATGGAAGCCTTCTAGTAAGCTAAGTCACATTCAATAGCCATGCACTTGTCACCACCAGGGCTAAGCGTGTGTCGTCTGAGTATATTCGGACGCTTGCTGGGGATATTCTTTCTCAATTCGTTATTGGAGTGTGCACGTTTGAGCTTGTGTGGTGGTGGTGACTTCTCGGTCCGAAGACTAGCCATGCAATCCTCGGACATGCAAATGTGAGGCATCGCCTCGGGTGAAACATAAATGTTTGTGTTTTTATCATTGCCCTTGAGGCGCATATTGCTGAGATTCTGTAGCGCTCGTTCGCCAAATGAAGATTGGATAGCATCTGAGGACTGATCGCAATACAGCTCGCGTGCATACTGAGCCATAAGTCCAATATATGTTCGATTGTAGAAGGTAATAATGTCTGTAGGATCTTCCCCGTTGCCCACGTACACTGCGCGATAGATCGCGCTGCGGGCATGTGAGTGATGTCGGTACTGCTGGAGTATATCGCTAAAGCTGATGCGTAGACGCATCTTACGCACACACAAGTACACAGCGCACATGAGCAACTGGTCTAGATGACGGTGCTGCATCAACGTGGCGCCGTGCTTTACGATTGAGTATTCGAAAATGTGCCAGATTTCCGTGTATATGGCGATCAGCGATAATCCTTTACAGAGATGGACCAGTTGCTGGTTCGCCAGGTCATAAAACTTTCGCAGACAAATGATGGTTGCACAAGATGCTGTGCTATTCTCCTGTCCATAGCTTAGTTGTACGCTTTTGTAGCTGGGTAAGCTGGTGTCAGCATAAATGCGCCACAACTGCGAGTTCTTCTGCCATATTAACCAACTCAGGCATTCGGCTTCTATGTTACGCAAGTGCTTGATGAGATCACGTGGAATCAAGCCGTCTTCATGCCGCACGACGAGCTCTATTATCTTTTGATACTCGAAAGAGTCGATGCCGAAGCAGTCAAGTATCCAAGGGAACTGCAACATCGTCTCCCGCTCTTTAAAGATATGTAGCACCAATTGCAAGCAGCATGCAATGAGTGAGGTATTAAAGGTGCTCTGCATTTGCATCAGAATTTTTCCAATTTTGATTGTAGGCTTGCGACGTAGCTCGGCACTAGTTATATTGTCCAGCAGCATGTAGTACAAACCACTTGTCAGATTAGAGCGGCACTCAGCTGCATCCTTGTTCAAATTCGCTGCTTCCTCAAATTTGAGGCACATGTCAATCAATGTTTTTTTCAACAAATTGACATCGTCGTTTCCCAAAAGATTGCTTATATGGGTGGGTAGTGACTGTGGAAAATCGAGTGACAACAGTTGAGTGAGATTCCCACGTTGACGGACACTCTCCAGTTTATCGACAAATGAAGCTCTCCTAGTACACTTGACTTCACCTCCATTAGGCAGGTTCGCCTCTTTTTGTTTTCTCGATGGCGGCTGAACATTATGCTTTAGTAGAACACGTTCATCAATTTCGCTGATATCGGATACGTGCTGAGCGTAGCTGCGATTTAGAGAGCACAGGTTGACCTCCAGAAGACCGTCTTTGATCAATTCACGCATGAGTCGATCGTTGCCCAGCAGCCGCTGATCCATAAATAACGACATAATAGCCTTTTGGAAGAAGGCATTCTTCATGATGCAAGCGCCTTTGATCGGCAGCTCTGGTAACAGTTTGCATATTGCGTCCATGGCACTGTACTTGTTAAGATAGTCCAAGTCAAAATCACTGTCCCGCCACTTTGCGGGCACGCCCTGAAACTCAGTGTTAATTATGTCCGACTTGTGCACCTCAAGTGCATTGACATAGACCAATTCTATGGCACAAATGAGCACCTGACAACCATTAATCAGATTAGTGGTAGCAAATGGTGGCAGCTCGTTCCGAACTATTAGAAATAGTAGCCAGCCGAATTCATAAATCATGTGGTATTGCGCTCGACTCTCACTAGATTCGGGAAACACATACAATTGCTTAAATATACGTTTGTAGTGCTGCAGCTGGAGTACTGTAATACCAAGCCGACGATGCAATTCATTTATTTCTTGCTGAAAAACCTCTGAGTTCTGTGCCATGCAATTCCAATGTTCCATTTTCTTTAGAAATTTTTTGATGTTCATACTAAAATTGTGCAAAACTTTAGTTAGCGAAATATTCCAGCTATTGCAGCGTGTCTTCTTTTCCCATGCTTCTACATCTTCTTCGGCCTTTGGTTTATCGGATTCTTGCCGCATATCCTTCATTTTGGTTTTCTGTAGCTCGCTGTAAACAGCGCAGCAAAGCCAATCGTCGGCATCATTAGAGAGAACGCCGTATACATTCATTTTATGAAATGTTTTTATCGCATTTTCCCAGATTTCCGAATCAATCTGCAATTTCCGGCAGTTTGCTCCGAAGCGCTGAAGAATCAAGCTCTTCTCCTTCCTTTCCTCGTGATCCATGACTTGTATGCTTTAAAAAAATCTCGATACGATTTGGCAATAGTTCAGAACACAGAACAATCGCCTTTTTTTAGATTTTAATTTTGTAATTTTTCTATTCAAGTACTTTCGGCGCGAATCTTAAAATGCGACGCAGCGCGGTTAATTCGTGCTGGTCATACTGTTTTTTATTTAGCGACAGTTTGAAGCCCTAATTAATATATTCAAAATCAGGTTCACAAAATAAATACTACTATTCGAAGACGTTTAGTTAATTATATATTAATTTAAAAAAGGCTTAGTGTATTTTTTTAATAATTGCAGTCCAAAAATAGTCCTATATATAAATATACTAAAATGCTTTCTAGTAGAATGTCAGTATTCTGTTAACTGAATGTTAAGTCTTAGAGCATTTTTAGTCAATATGTCCTTTTATGGAATTTATTTATTTTTTATTTATTTGTTAATTGTCAATCTTTATTTTGAACTCAATCTTCCACTAACCATATAATATATTATATGTGAAGTCACTAACCATGTAGTACATTGGTGCTAGCTTCAAATCGACTTTAAAAAATTTGACTAAAGCACAACACACTTGCATTTCATTTAAAGGCGCAATCAAGCAGTACAAGACTGACAGCAAATATTTTGAACACTAACCATACAATACGTATTGTATGGTTAGTGATTTTGAAGTTCGAATGCAGACCTTATCGGACTGAGCGCCCCCCAATTTTCAGGCATAGTTTTCCTCGAGCCAACATGCATTTAAAATGTGTCCTATTCTCTGAGAATACAGAAAAGTGCGTGTCCATAATCTCTTGTAGGATATGTTAGATCAATGTACTATATGGTTAGTGTTAGTGGTTTAATGCTACAAGTGCACTAACTCAAGTAATTATTAAGCTGAATTCCGGTATATTTAAAATTACTAATGCCATTTAATATTATTAAATGAGAATCAAAAATGATTTTCATCTTCCATAAAATAAAATTCAAATAGTTGATCAAGCAATTCAAGAGTATATTTTTTCAATACAAACAAACAAGAGTAGAAAATTTAATTCATGTTAGAGATTGCATGTAGACGATTCATTTCTTTTTAGCATCCTTCAGACCGGCACCGGCATTAAATTTAAAGAATATTATATCGCCATCCTCCACTGTATAATTACGACCTTGCTGCCGATACTTGCCAGCAGCTTTTGCAGCCACTTCACTACCTTCGGCCTTGAAATCTTCAAAATGCATCACCTCTGCCATTATGAAACCCTTCTCGAAATCGGTGTGAATACGTCCAGCAGCCTGGGGAGCTTTGGTTCCCTTTTGAACCGTCCATGCTTTAACTTCATCGGGACCAGCAGTAAAGAAATATTCTAACTGCAAGGCCTTGTAGCCCGTTGTAATTATTTTATCTAGTTGACTTTTGCATTTTATCTCATCCTCGAAGGCCTTTCGTTCCAATTCATCTTTTTCGGATAGCTGTTGCTCAAATGCACCTGAGAACGGTATAAGCAGCGCACCCGGATCGTGTTTGTCGATCCATTCCTTAATTTTTGGCAGCCACTTATTCTTCTTACGTATAAAATCTTTGTCCGACAAATTGACCAAATAAATGGCCGGCTTCGATGTCAAAAACAGATACTTATTCAGTGTCTCAATGTCGTGCGCATTCCAGTCTTCAAAGCGTAAATGACGTTTTTGGTTTACTAAGATATCCTTTATTTTCAGCATAGAATCATATTCTGGTTTTAGTTTCTTGTCTCCGCCTCGCGCTACGACTTTTTCCAGTTTATCGAGGTTCTGCAAAAGTTTCTCCTCATCTTTAAGACGAAGTTCTTCTGCAATAATTTCCAAATCACGCACTGGATCCACCTCGCCTTCCACATGCGTTACGTCCGGATCCTCAAAGGCGCGACACAAATGAAAAATGCTGTCACACGCACTAATGTGCGAAAGAAAGTCATTGCCCAAGCCCTGACCCTCGGCAGCGCCTTTGACCAATCCAGCGATGTCCACCACATTTAAATAAGCGGGCACAATGCTGGCAGGCTTGTGAAACTCCACGAGATAGTCAAAGCGTTGGTCAGGCACTGGCACGCGACTCTCATTGGGCTTAATAGTGCAGAAAGGAAAATTTTCAGCCGGCGCGGCGCTCTCTGTTAGCACATTGAAAAATGTTGACTTGCCAACATTGGGTACTCCTACGATACCAATCCGCAGATTTGTACCAATGCGTCCGATCAACGGCTTGCGTTCGTGTTCTTCATTTTTCTTAGGTGGCATATTGACTTTTTGCTGGTTCGGTGACTTTAAAACACAATAAAAAAATACTTTTAATAAATTGCAATACAAAATGAATTGAGCACGTTGATGACAGCCACGACCACCTCGTTGGTAGAAACAGCTGGAAAAAAAACATGCGGTCACACTTTTCATAATAATCGTGCCAGTATATGTGTATATTGTGCATTCAATAACAATTGGTTTTAAGAAATGTTGAAAACAAATTCCGTACTTCAAAAGGAGCAAACTGCTTTATATGCTATGGAAAGAAAGCTGGTTCGCTTGCTGCCAAAGGTTCAGGAAGCGTTAAATTCGCTTAAGGTGCGTTTTCATGCCTTGAAACACAAATGCGTTTGCATTTTAATTTATTTATTTAATACGATTCTATGCATATATCATTCCAGGTGGAAGAATTGCATTTAAAATCCCAGTCAATACAACGACCGGCATCACATGATACATCTTGTTTCAATATTGAAAACGTTACGGCTTCCCAAAAAAAACTTATTCAGGACGATCAAATAAATAGACAGAAAATAGACTTGGGATTGTATGGGAACAAGTTGGAACAATATGAGGAAGAAAACGATTCTGACTAATTCAATCTAAAATCATTAATCATTGAAAAGGGTTTATTTATACACTTTTTGCTAATTTTGAAAGACTGACAGGAAGTAATTAATATGCAGTATGCAAAAAAAGAATTACTATGTTGTTAATTTGGACATAACACCAAAAATAAAATTAAACTAAACTACTAAAGCTATTTATGTATTGTGGGCATTGTTGAAATCAGTTTATTATACTACATATTAGTATTATAAACATGTGCGCCGCCGTCGGACGATTCACCTGTACTAACGCGTCGTTTTTTCTTCTGGGGAACTGCAGTGCTATCATGCTCATTATCGTTGTCACTGCTGTTACTACTGGAGCTCGTATCATCGCTGTCACTGCCACTGGAAGAGCCCGATCCACCATCGGATGAGCTTCCATCATCGTCAGAGTCCGAACTATCTGAATCGCCGCTGCTGCTTGAATCAGAGTTAGATGATTCCGATGTGCTACTGGAACTATCTGATGAACTCGATGATGAAGAACTTACGCTCCTTCTTTTTTTACGCTTGGAAGGCTTTTCACTATCTAGTCGCGCCTCGATTGCGGCATCTAGAGAACGTGCTTCATAGGATGGCGTAGACCCTACTAAATTTGCACTTTTTTCTTTCAAATGTCTACTTAATTGTTTTGTGCGTGAGCTGCGGTGAACATATTTTCGCTTTTCCTTACATTCGTAGCTCCAATGCCCAAGATTTAGACATTTCTGACATCTTACACCATTTGGAAAAGCCGCTGCCAATTTTGCCGAACTGTTGAGAACAATTTTCATTAAATTTTATTGTTTGTGTTTTTTAAGAGTTACTCTTACCGCTGTTTTTGAGCTAGCTTTCGAGCTGCTAAGCCTACCAAAGTCATCCTTATATAATAGTCTCTGCGTTTGTGTTTGGAGCCTATTTTGATTGTGGTTTCTCAAATTTCGTTTTACAAATTAATGAAAAACGTTTTGTTAGAACTTTTTTGTTTTGTTGTTTATTTAGTGTGGTTGTCGGTACCAATTCTTAAAAAACTGAATTATGCAGCAATACAGTTCATTCGAATTCACTAGTTCGCTCATTATTTTTGTGTTCCAAATGACTTACAAAAAATTGTGTGTATTTCAAACTGTTCTTCCGGTCACACTGAATTTAATACATATATTAGTTAATTTCCAAGCGGTTTAAAAAATGCTTAATTTTTAGTGTTATTTGTGCATCTTTCAGACCGGAATATGCACTATTACTTATTGCATATGTTAATAATTTAAACCCGATTGTATTGCGCGCGTACTCATTGACAGTAAAGTGTTGCTTTTAAGTGTCGACCATTTGTGCAACAGCACTCAAAACAATAACAAAGCCGTTTGCTGACTAAGAAGCGAAAGCTGAAGTCCAAAGCAATCACACAGACAGGTAAAAAAATACTTTTTTATTGTGTATTGATTAACATCTATTTTCTGTCTGCAATCAGTTTCTAATAATGAGTGAAATGGATTCAACTGTTAGCACTGCTGGGGTGTCTGCG
The DNA here is from genome assembly GCA_018150935.1 of Drosophila pruinosa. Taxonomy (NCBI): domain Eukaryota; kingdom Metazoa; phylum Arthropoda; class Insecta; order Diptera; family Drosophilidae; genus Drosophila; species Drosophila pruinosa. The sequence continues at coordinate 8,662,674 of JAECWR010000094.1, read as the reverse complement.
ATGCAAGCAAGTGGTACTCGCTTCATGCCGCCTGAGGAGCTGGCAATGCAATCGCTTACTAAACAGCTGTTTAAATCACGATTATTTCGTGGCATTTACCTTGAACGGTGTTTTGTCGACCAGGTTGGTGGGTATCGTGATGTTATAGCTCTGCAATATTCTGAACGTGACCTTGAGAAGCAGCTACTGAGCAGTACAGGGAAACTGCAATTATTTTACCACCGTTTCGTGCCAAACATGTGGATTGGCATCACCAAGGGTAGCATAGGAAGCTACAAGCATAGGCCTCAACCTACACAGCTTGATACTTGTGTTTGGACGGAGCTCAATGACTTGGCATTTGGGGAATACTGGTTCAGCATAAAGACACTTCGCTTTCGTGCCCAGGAAGTTCAACTAAAACTTAAAATGGTTCGTGCAGTTGAGCAAGAGCCAATGGCGACTCCACGACGTTCTGTGTCCCTGAAAAGACCTAGCACCAGCAGACCACCCGCTATAACTGCTGGCGAAGGCGATGTAACGTCGGAAGCAAATAATACAGACATTGTCCCTGAAGAACAAATTCCGACAATTGGTCTATCTGATTTTGTAAATGTACTTGAGCAATGGCGTCGATCAGTTGTAATGACAATTTACGATTTTATGGCCAACGATGTGAATAAGCGCAATATAATGAGTACCATACGCTTTCTGGGGCTGCTAATTTTTTCAATAGTTAGCGGTGCTGCTGTTGCACTTCGTTTCATGGGCATTTTTGCCGTACGGTTTCTTTTTGAAGTTAGCCGATTCACACACACCGCGACTCCGATTGTTTTTAAACTGATTGAGTTTATCAACAAGATTATTGGTGCTTTTTTCATACTACTAACGATGATGTGGAAGGATTTAGTAGTAAACCGTGGTGGATCCGTTCCTCGACGACCAATGTCCCTGGAAGAAAACCATCGCTTCAAGAGTCTCACTTACGGATCTTCCGAGCCGCATCGACGCAGTCCCCGCTACGTATCATCAAATTATCGGTAATACTGTAACTATATACTAGTTGTCAAAATTGTCTAGTAAAATATATATATATCAGCATTTAGTCACTATTGTAGATTCCGGGGACAGTTTTCCATTCAATTGTGTTATTAGTCTTAAAAATAGAAATCGGTTTCTTGGAATTCGGTAGTGTTTGTACCGCAAACTTTTCAGAGATTTCAATATTTCTATTTAAATATCAAATATATTTTTGAAAATAATCGCGCACTTATTAATTGTTTGCGTTAATATAGCGTGGATTGTTTTAGAATTGATTATTTAAAATTTGTAAATTTATGTCTAGTAAATTGTGTAAATTGTCGGCAATAAAAATGTTTTAAATAAACTGTTATTGTTTTTATTAAAATACAAAAAAATCATAAAAAAAAGACTTCAAAAGTACGTTTTACTTACAATGTGCTTGGTAACAAGATTGCAAGTTAAAAGTCATACTAATAAAAAGGCATTGCGTATTTTTGTTAGTTTTATTAGTTATACACTTTCATTTTATTACTTTACTTGATGTTATTCTCATTAAATTTTTGTCATATATATACTAGGTTAATTTGTCGGTTTGTCACTAAATTGTACACAAATGATCTTATTGTGTTTTATTTGTTTTTTTTTGGGTTGTCATGTCTTCCAAAGTATTGAATGGGGTTCTGTACCGGATGTGCACTCTATATGTATTCGCTCTATGTATAACTTGAGTTCAATTCAAAATTCTATGGCATTTTATGGGTTTGTTGCATTCATTCATGGTGTCAAACTTGTCAAATTAATTTCAACGCAATTTTTTTGTTGTGTCGAAATGTCATTGTATAGTTCAAAATTTCTTTTTTTTTATTATTAGTCAACTAAAATGTATATACTTTTTAGTGATATACTTTAATTAGTACATTTACATACATACATATATAGTGTTTGGTTTTTAACTTTGGGTTTTGTTTATTATTTTGCAATGTTATTGTATTGTAAATATTTTTAATGGAAATTTCTGGATGTGTATTTTTTATATTTATATATTTTTAAATTCTCGTATGCAATGCTTCAACGACTTTGCTCATAACCTTTAATTAACGCTTTGTTTAATAATAAGTATGTAAATTGTATGCAGACATTAAAATATGTGTTAATGTTTGGATTGGGATTTTATTTGAGTTTTGATATACTGTAAAACACGTTGTCAACATTACATTATTTGTCATTCATTGTTAATATTATATATTTTTTCATAATTATATATTATAATTAAGATTTGGTTAGGTTTCGGTTTCATTTGCCAACTTGTTTAAAAACGCAACTTGTTTAAAGTAAATGTAAATTTAAATTATGTATAGTTTAGTTCAACATTTGCTTGTTATTGTTGTAAATACTTTGCATTTGTTTAAAAGTAAAATGTAATATACATACAGCTTTATTTAAATGTCATAACTCGTCATCATTAACTCTGATCTTTACCTTCCTTGCATCATCTGATAACCAAGATTTACACATTTATAGCATATTTCATATTCATATTTCTTTTAACATGTTCTTGTGTCTGCTGAAAATAATTTGCATTTTAACAATTAGTTAGACATTTAGAGCAAAAACATTAATAATATAGATTTTTTTTATTTTGTTTATCCTTCTTTATTCATTCGATTGTTCTTTCCTTTTTTTTGTTGCTTTCTTTTTAGTTTATGCATAAAAATTTGTCTAGTGAAATATATATATAAATATATATATTTTTAAAGGTTTTGAACTGCTTATTGTTTATAATTGCGATTTTGTTATTTGTATTATTTCTTAATTGCAATTTTCATTTCATTTCTTAAACGTGATGTTCCGATTTTATTATTATTTTTTTGGCATTTATATTTAAAGGAATACATAAGTGTGATTTGGTGAATAGAATAGATTGTAAAAGTGATGGAAAATATACAAATAGAATAGGAAAAATATTATAAGTATTTGACTAAAGACGTTTGGGATACAAATTGTCAATTAAAACCAAGCACAAACCTATTTATCAAAACGAAATATATTGTTTTGAATTTTGTTTGCAAATGAAAACAATAACCAAAATATTTTTAAATCAAATATTACGTTTATTTAATTATTTTTGTTTTTTTATTTATTTTTTTTTTATGATGTATTTTATATTAATATCTTTACATAGTACATATAGTGTATATATATATATATGTATATATATATATATATTTATATATATTATACATACATATATCTATATATTTATAATAATAATTTTTTATACATTAAATTCAAATGCATTAATTTATCTGTATTTGTATATATATGTATATATATAATTTATTTATAAATATAAATAACAAAATGTTTCCCTTTGAAGCAATTTTTATGTCCATTTTCAAGAAATTGTTATTTTTTCTTCGTTAATTTTAATTTTTGTTTCATTACTATATTTAAATACGATTATACGGTTTTATAGTTTAACCAGGTTTTCTGACATTTTTAGCTTGGAGTTTGTGTAGTTTTATTTGCATTTATCTATAGTATAGTTAAATGTATGCCATTTTTTCGTGTGCTGAACAATTGGCGAAAGTTCCCGTCTTGCTTTGCCGTTTGCCACCCATTCATGTGGGGTGACAAAAAAAAGAAGGATTATCTTGACATTCGGATTGATATCATTTGTTAGCCAATTAATTGAATTAATACATATTTGGGTTTAGTGTCTTATATCATCTTTTAAGGTAACTCAATAAAAGGAATTTTTTTGGGCCAAATCTCAACCAACTTTTCCAATAAGATCCGAGGCACATTCTATTTACATTTGGGAATCTTTTACGCCAACACTAGAAGAGCGTAAAGAGTGCCTTATCTCATAGATACCCCAACATAGTGCGTTTTAAGCACTTTAAGGTTCTGTGTTGATTATTGTTGGTTTGCAGTTGGTTGGCGACAGGTAAGATATGGTAGTAGGTAAAGTTATATACCGAATAATGAGAATAGTAATACAAACGAGTAGGTAAGTTAAGTAAGTTTTGTAAAAAAGAAACAAAGAAGTAGAAAGGAGGAATGGAAAGAAAAGTTAAGTTATAAACTTAGATTCAACTTAGAAGAAACTACGATATAAGCTCTTAATTACTTTAAATCATCGGTATCCTCAATTAAATCGGCATACTCTTCCCAATCGTTGTTAGACGACCGTATCCGCAAATTCGATATTGTCAGTTCCTCATCCTCATCCTCATCCTCGTCTTCGCCACGTTTTTTGCGACTGCCGCTAGTGCCTCCTTCGTCGACAACCTCGTAGTCCTTAAGTTCAGCCTCCAAGTCCTTTTCCCATTGTTCCTCTGAGGAAGATTTATGAAATTCACGATTATTATGTGTGTGGCTTACTCTTATAGACTTATGTATAGGTAACATACTAGTAACATACATAATTGTATGAAAAGTATGCATACGTAAGTAATAAGTTGTAAATTTAAGTATACTTATAATTAGCATACATTGTGGAAAATCATCATATTATAAGTATTTTTTTAAAAAAAAAAAAGGTTTAGGCAAGCAAGTTGTATATGTATTTATTTAATTTAGTGACGACCCTCCAAGCAAGTACATGGTTTTTCAATTATTCTTTACCTTCCGGGACTATTTGCGTGGTATATAACTAAGGCATAGATTTTCACAGACTGTTATTCGCTTTGGTATTCGCACCGTGACTGAAAAGTAGTCTACAAAATTGGAAAATCTGTTTAATTAGTTATTAATCGACAATGTAGCCAAAACTCTAAAGATATCATCTCGGTAATTTAAGAAATAGCGTACAGAGACCAACGCACCAAATGCTTGTAAGTATCTAGTATAATATGTAACATTTACAATAGAGAAGATACTTTTCATTTGTCTTGTACCATGACTTGCTTGTTGTCCTCACGCCAAATCAAGTGTCAAAGCTGTCAAATTTTACATTGGAAAACTCACTTATGACATAATAAAAATAAAAGATATTTAAGAAAATATTATGAAATAAATATTTGGTGTGTATTTACAGCATATGTAACACTTAAATTAGAAGCAAGCCAAATATATTTTATACATTTACTAGTAATATAAAACTGTATTTATACGAAGCACGCCAAATATATAAACTCAACTTGAAGCTATTTAACTATTGCAACAATTATTGATTAAAATTATAATAAAAGCAGTTCGGTACAACAATTCAAATTTTTAATGTGTTCGTTCGTATATGGACAGACTGACTTACATACGTTCGTAGAGGGGAGGAGGGAGTTTTTAAATTATTAATATATTTTTCTTGATTTTGTGTGGTGAGTTAATATATATAGTACATACATAACATAAGTATATCGGATTTTATATATCTTAAAATGGTCTTTTGTGCAATTAAGAAGCGTCGTCGTTTTAAATAAAAATTAGAATTATTTTGAGATTTATATTGAAAAGGTCCCTTTTAAGATGTTTTTAACACATACGTGTAAATGAACATACACTATGTACATAAGATGTGATAAATATAAGCTTGCATTTAAATTAAAAGTCAACTACGTACATAAAAGCTAGTTTAATAGTATTTTTGAAAACAAGAACTGATCACTTTTACGAATATGAACAAAAATATAAGCACAACAATATTTTAAGACTTATTAAGTACGAGTATGTTTACGGATACTGACAACAGCGATAAGAAATAAAATTTACATTTTTGGCAACTATTTTGCTGAACTCAAATCTTATGCAATTGAAAATCAACAACAAAACATTGAAACATTTTAGTTTTTTTTCCTTTTTAATTTTTTTAAATAAGTGAAAATTTGTTTGTTTGAACCAACAATTTCTAACTTACCACACAAAATTTTGTTTCAGTTTTTTAAGTAACGTTTTGGTTTTCTTTTGGTTTTCGGTTTTTATAAATAATGCATTTTTATTTCTAAATTTTTCTCAAGTGAATATTTTATATATGTATATATAATTTGTTTTGTTGCATTTCGTTTTTGTTTTGTTTGTTTTTGCATTGTATATCGTTTAACATTTTCTTTTTTAATTGTTTTTTCTTTTCTGTCATGTGGGCGAATTTTGCTTGCGTTTGGGTTATATTTTGTTAGTTTTGTTTGTTTGTTTTTATTTTTTTGTTGGGTTTTTGAATTTAGCGTTTATCCATTCAATCTTCTGCAACATGATTTGAGAACAAATAAAGAAATTCATGAAAAAATAAATGTTTGTTAAATGTTTTCAATACAACAATTTATATCGTGACTAATATTAAGAATTTTGGTGTTTTATTTAATTTATATTTTTTGTTTTCGTATTAATTTTGCAAGTGTTTGGGAGCAATAATTCTGGTGCGGTGGTGGTCGTTGTGTCAAAGAGGAAAATGCGACTTGGTTGGGTTTATTTGAAATGAAATTAGGCCGAAATAGTTGGGAGAGTAAGTATGAAAGAATATGTTAAAAATAATAATAGATACATACTTATTTATAAAAATTACGAACGTTTTATAATTATATAGATTTGGTTAGCGAATTATTGAAATTAAATCGGAAATGCAATTGAATAAAAAAGCACGAAGTATAAAGAGTTTGATCAATAATAAGAATTTGTATCATTTTGTTTATACTCAACTTGTTCAAAATTGATTTGTGGCTAGTGCACGAGTTAATTGCTATTAATGTTTTATCTTTTACATTGTTATAAGTAGAAGTAGATCATAGATCTTTTACATTTTTATAAATTGAAGTAGATCATAGATACTTAAGTGGAAATTATTAGATTTTATGTTTGGAATTATAATTATATATTTTTGATGGTTTTATAATTTTATTTGTATATTTTGTATGCTAGTTAGAAAAGAATGGCAACAACAGTTTAGACCAGACTTAAGCTGTCCGCTTGTTATTATTATCTAGGTATAGTATAAATTTCATACGTAATTTATAATAGTTTATTATCCATGAGTTGCCATAGGTAAGTATACTCTTTTATGGGGTTGTTGTTGCTTTCATTTCAATTGATATTTTCATTTTATTTAATAATTAAATGCCATAGCTTTGGATTGTTAGTATTGTTAGTATTTTGACATAAAGAAAACGATTTGATAAAAATGTAATTTATACAAAAGAAAGAAACAGAGCAGAGGAGAAAAAAGAGAATTGTTTGGTTTTTACACTTTGTTTTGTACACACATTTTTTGTTAAGAGTTTGCATTTGTTTATGTGTTGTTTTTCTTTTTTTTAAATTAAATATATTTACTTGAAAGTTTAGATTTGAGCAATATAAAAAAAAACATTAAGTGGGCGTTATGAATGGTTGTAAATTAAAGTTAAACTCTTACATAGCTGAACAGTTGAAATGTGGCAATGGAAAGAGGCAAATGGCAAAAGGAAAGAAAACCCCTAACAGTATATGATATAACAAATACCAACACTACTTGGTTGAGTCGGGTACTTATGACCCGCCACAATAGAGAATGTTATGCTCTATGACAAAACTAAATGAAATGCCCTATTTCTTACGGAACTTCGAAAGCTTCACATGTTTGCTTACTTCTTATTTACATCAAAGTTACGAATACTACTCGTGAATTGCATGTGCTATTCCGGAATACTATTCTGTGCATCTCACGACCTACTGACCTACAACATTTTATTAGTCTAGTTTATTGCAATTTAAGAGCTCTTCGTCTTTCTAGTTATTATGGATTACGGCACATGACATGAAAATCAATTGAAGTGCTTCTTATTGAATATATGTAAATGTATGTGTTAGTGTGTGTCTGTGCATTTATGTACGATGTTGATAGGTTGGATGCAGACTCAATAGAAATTTCAGCTTAATGAATAAGTAAGACAAATTTCAAAGTGAATGCATGGAACCTAAAATGTATGTACAAAATAAAATGCCAATAGAATAAGATTATATAACGAGTATGTCCTGTGCATCAATTAAGTATTTTCGATATTTGAATTAAGAATGAAAATTATGTAGTTCAATTATTGTGGCATAGGACACACTTGGGAACTGAGTGGTAACAAAACTTAACCAAAGTATAAATTAACTTATGAAAATAATAATTTAATTTGCAAACTAAAACCTCTTACCATCGTTGCTGGCAAGCACTTGCTGGGTCATGCTATCAATGCCCAACTTGCGCATACCATCTTTTATTTCAGCCAAATCGGTTTCGTTCGATGTTTGAAATTCATCCGAAACGAACTCGGACTCAGAGATTTTGGTTGAGAGATTTTTCTTGTCACTCTCTTTAAGCTTTTCATCAGCCTTAATCTTAATGACAGGCTTTGGCTGGTCAAAAACAGCTCCTTCGGCTGCATGCTTGGTATTATTGATTGTCTCACTTCTGACAATCATTGAGTTCGTCTCAATCTTTTCTTTATCAGGCTGATTTGTTGCTGATTTAACACAATTTAATTCGTTACGGTTGAGTTTAAGTTTGATTCATGTGCAACATATTCATATTTATTTCAATTTTGAAATTTGTGAATAAATCAATAAATTACATGAAAAGAAAAAATTAAAAAATAAAAAAGGTAATTTTAGATAATAAAACAAAAAGCAAAAGGGCGTTTAAGGGGCGATTTTTGATTTAAAGAGGAACCTGTATACGCGATGTGGTGACCAGTGAAACGAGTATGAGAAAATGAGAAACGATACTAAACGTAATATGAAATCTTATCTGTGCCCCAGGCGATATAAGCCGGTGCAGCTGAAGGACAGTCACAAACCAAAATCGAAGTAAATTAAATAGAACTGAGAGAACAGAAATATTAACTTAAGGTTCAGAGCATATACTTTAAGGCGGTGTAGTACAGACTAGCTGAAAGTTAGTTAGAACGAGATAACTAAAAACAGGGGAGGCGTGTCCCCAAATAGAACTAGTTGAAAATCGTAAATCATAAAAGAACAGGCGCGTGTGTAAAAAGGAAAATAATTTAAATTATAAATAGAATCTTAGAGTTAGATAAAGAGGTTGATAGACTGTTTAGTTAAAGAGCGCGCGAGAAGCTTGTGTTTGTATGTGAGAGATATAGATAGAGAGAAATAAAAATTGCGAGGTAGAGACAGAGATAGAGATAGATACAGAGAGCTAGTCAGTTTACAGAGAAAGATACTGAAGAGGTAAGCGCAAGGAAATTATAAACTGTTTGCGCTCCAACGCGCTCATTTATGGACTGTTTCTTGGGTCTTCGGTGTGAAAGCTGCTGCAGGGCAATCAGGACAAGCGAACTTACCATCTTCACCGCTGGAAGCCTGGCCCACACCATCAGCGCCCAAAGTGCCCAGCTCGGCGGCCTGAATGATCAATGAGACGCGATAGAAATAATTCCGCCAGAAGTTCTCCTCAGTAATGCTGTGTATGAGTTTAATTAAAATGAAATGCACATTTACACAATTATATTTTAGCAAGTGTTACGCACATCTTGGGCACCAATTCGAAACGCATCGTTTCGAGCGCCTTATCCTCCGCCATAATGGCTATGGCAGTGGGATATGCGGTATCATAACTAAAATCAAAGTCCACTCCAGCTGGTGGAGCACGAACGAAGTTGCGACGATCTTGTGACAAGCCCAAAATTTCTTCCTTGATCTTCGACTCATTTGCATGACCAATCCAGGGAGCAGCTCCATTGCCTGAGCCGCCTTGACCCTTAATGAAAGCCTCCTGCTCCTTGTTGAACGAGTCGAGAATGGTCTAAATAAATAGACAATGTGTTCTATATGAATTGTTTAGTAATAATAAATGATACCACTTACATTATCCTTGACTGTTTCCTTGATCTTGCTGCCAGCCTTGCTGATGGCTGATGACAAGAATGAGCCAAAGTGTTTGGCCTGTTGAGTTACTTTTGTGGTAACTATAGAAGCGAGTAAAAGTTGAATTAATTAAAAAATCATATGACATAGTTGCTAACAATTAAAAGTGGTTGCATTTAACTAACGCAGTCAACCAAAATTTTAAAGACTACAAAGTATATATTATTGGAAGTGAGGACAAACAGACTAAGTGACTAAGTAAAGTAGGAAATGCGAACATATATTAATTTTGTTAATATAATGGGAGTATAATTGCTACGGGTAGTAAATGCTTTTTAGTAACCTGTCACCGCTTTCTATTATTTTTGAATTCTTTTATATCTTATCCTTTATTCTTTAATTTATTTGCAAAAAAAACTATTTAAGTTCATTTCAGTTTCAGTTGACATTGAATCGACATTTATAATGTTGTTTTTGTTACCAATCAAACTGTGACACGTACTTTTCACTTCATCGCCCTTACCCTGTCCAATTTGACCCTCATCGCCAGTGGGCGTGCCTCCGCCTGATGCTGGATGCGAGTCGGCCCCTTCAGTGGCGCTGTAATTAGAAATTGCGTCAGCGAGCAAGCGAGAGAGGGGCGAGAAAAAGAGAGGGAGAGAGAAAGAGAGTAAAATAAGCTTGTGTCATTTTTTGGGTAGTGAATTGGTCAGACACATTTATTAATACATAAATATGGTATTGGACTATCTGGTGTGGATATTCTTACTTCTTAGCATGCATCATGCAACACCAAAACCATACCACAATACAAGTAAAGTCTTTCGGGCAATTCAGATATGGATATTGATTTTAAGTGCATGCGTTTAAAATGATTAAAAGGCCTAAACGTCAGGTATGACCTGATTACGAGTTATCATAGACCAAGTCAACAATTTGAAGAAAATTACCTGCTCCTTACTATTCAAACATATGTACTAAAATATACTATTTTACGGAAATATATCAGAAATATACCGATATATACCACGTTCAAAATTATTAGCTTGGTAGCACTTTGTTGTGTTTATAAAATACCATTATTATATTCCTTAGTTATATTCATAAAAGAAGCTTGAGCATGGACAAATATTAAATCAAACTTGATCTTCATTCAAAATATGTTTATATTGGTCTATGAATGAGAAAGGCTTTGACATTATTAACTGTTTATTTGCAAGTAGTTAAATTAATGCTTTTATATATTTACACGTTTTTATATTCGGAATTCGGTTGAAAGACAATTAATATGAAATCTCTCGAATATGATTGTGATGCAAATGCGTATGTTGAATAATTTAAATGAATTTTAAATGATTGATGCATTTTAACCAAAACTGGAATAATGATAATAATATGAAATGCATGAGACGGAAATTAAAAAGGATAAAAATAACACACTAAGACATGCACCATATTCGTATCATTTTAAAAGGATTTTGATTTTGAGTTGAATATTAACTCGATATGAGCGCACTGCAATATTTATAAGTAGAGCCGTCAAAGAGTTGACAAGGACATAGTCACTACATAGTCAAATAAGAGTTTGATAAAAAAAAGGCAAAATAAAACTGGCACAGAAAGAGCTACACAACAACACAGAGAAATCAGGTGGGAAATTGGAGAAAATCCTTGTGAAATTATCGTCAAATGATATAATAACAACTAGTAACAACAATTAGATTTTGTTTTTTTTTTTTTGTCTGTTTTATCTACTGCGTAGCCACAAAATAGATTTGGGGTTTTTTTTTGGTTAATCCTTCAGGCTGTTTGATGGGCCGCTCAATAATGATGGAATCGGATACTTGAACATTTGCTAAAGTTGGGCAACACTTTTTTTCTGAACTGTGAACTAAATGCATTATAACGCGTCAAAAATATGAATTTAATCAAACTGTGAAATCAACTAATGATGATAGAAGATTTGTAAATGTAAATGTTGTATGGAAAATGGAAAATAAGACAACGGGCGAAGGCACTGGACAAATGTATGTGTTTGGAGAGGATGAGTTTAATTTAAATGATTGTGTAATGAGTTTAACTTGATTACGAGTTTCATGAAATGCGTTTTAGAATCATTCCAAAATTGTGTCCTTTTACAAAGTGATATTTTCACAAATGCAAACAACTTACCGTACATCTTAAAGGTATTTATTTATATAAATATACAATCTATATTTCACTTTTTGTAAACGGACAAAATTAGGATTCATTCATGTTATAATTATGGCATTTGTTTTTTCAAACACTAAAGTTTTTTTGTTTATAGATACAAAAACGTATAGAGTTAGATGTGGTTTGTATTTAAGTATTGGTATTTGTACAGTCTTTTTTTTTAAGGAAAAGTTATTAAAGAGTGAAACTTGAATGCACAAAAACTGTGCAAGTAAGGATTAAACCAGAAATAGTAAGAGAAAATATAAATATATTTGAACTGTTTTGTTTTCTTTCATAACCAAAATTTTCAAGAGAAATATGTGAATAGTTGAAACTAACTAAATGACAGTATTTATAGGATATATTTAAGGTAAATTGTGTTTAAAATATATATTTATATATATTGAGTATTATTAGTTGTTTATAAATGTGTAAAGGCTTTTCAAGTGGTCTAAAAGGTCAAGAAGTGTATAAAAACTTGTATTGTTTTTTTCTCGTCTTTTTTTTCGTTGCTTTACAAATTAAAAAGTTTATTTTATATCTTGTGGTGTAACAGAAAAATATATCTCAAACAAAAGCCGCCGACGAGTTAGTACTTATAAGTTGAGAGGTAGCTCAAAATAAAACAAAGGGTTTCCCTGCTGTCATCAAAAGTTTAACAAAAACTTTTCTTTGAACAGGAGGAGAAAAATGAAACGAAACGAAACGAAATAAAAGAAAAGAAAAGGAAACTAAAATACAAACGCGATCTCTTATGATTTTTAGTTTCACTGCAGCCATTTGAAATGTATATAATTCCGTCATTCTTAAGCAGAGGCCCATACCTAATATACCTCGACTTGTCATCATCATCGCCACCACTCACAGCACCCGCAGCAGTAGCATCTGCAGCGCCCTCCGCACCCTCAGCTCCCTCGGCAGCACCGCTCTTTCGTAGTCCAGGAATCGATGGTATCGATGGCATTGCTGGCATCGAGGGCATCGATGGCATTGCCATTGCCGGCATCGATGGCATCGAAGCATTGCCCAACCAGCCCTTGGCACTGCCTAGCCATCCACTGTGGAAGAGATAGAGAGAAATAAAAGTTAGTTGATAAAGTGGCCAAAATCCTTGCACATTGCGCAATAATCAGACTGCCAAACTGACAGACTGACAATCAATCTTTGCTGTAATTTGACAATGCTCAAGTGTTGTAGTAGGCTGAATATAATATCTATGTGGCATGTATTATGTATTATGTACGAGTATTATGTACTGTGTCAAACAATAAACTGACGCATCATCTTGACAAACGCCCACTACACATAAGCACATAGCACTTATTTATTGACAGGGTGCCACAACATTGAATCATCGAAGAAAATCTCAAGAATGCGCAAAACACTTGAATGTCATTTCGCTTAGTCTTTCATACAATGCCCGATTACGTATTGGAAAGTCAATACAAGGACACTCAAATTTCGTAGTAGAGTATAACATTCGAATTACACGGATGCTTACTTTTAAATTTATAAATAAAATATTTGTCTTCTATTCAGCTAAATATAATTAAATTAATTACGAAGTAGCAAATCAAATTGCTTTTAACATTTAAGTTAAGACTTCTACTATCTTTAAATATTAAATTAGCAATTGTAATCTATGTCTAATTGGCTAATATGACGCCATGGGCGAGAACACCCTATATAATGTCATATATTGATACAGACATTTAGTCACTGTCATAAATAAAATGTCACTGACAAGCTCATGTAATACGTGGCGTATGCATAATATGCGTGCTTCGTGATATCAATAGTGAAGGAGAAGCGTGGAAATCTAGAGTTCAACACACAACACATCAAATGTAGTAGGAAATGATTGTGATGTCTCTTTCGAACTATAAAACAAAAATACCTTAAAAGCTATAGAAAATTTAAAAAATAAATTTATCATGAACTTGGATTCGGACAATTGCCCAATCTGTTTGTGCCCCAAGCGTCGCATTGTGAGCACTCCCTGCAAGCACACATTCTGCAAAAGTTGCCTCAAGAAATTCTATGAGGTCTGCGACACCAAGACTTGCCCCTTGTGCCGTGCCCCCTTCGAGTACTATATTGTAAGTTGAGCTTATCGTAAACTCAATTGGCATTTAATTAATTATGACTTGTCATTAATTGAAACCTATCTCGTTATGTAGCGTGAACGTGGCTCGGCAATACAAATCGTATTCTTGGCTTAATACCAGTGCTGCCAAAAAATGTATTAAATCCCGTTTGTTAATCTTTAGATTTTAATTTTTGTTTATTTTTTTTCATGTTAGTTTAAATTTGTTTCAACAATGTTAATGGCGTAAGTTCGCGTTAATTATACATACAAGGAAACAACTTTCTAGACATTACAATATACAAAATTAACAAAACTTGTGATAATTACAAATTATATTATAAGCTCCGAAGTAAAGTAGGTAGTCACCAAAAATATTGTTCAGCAGTTTCTCTGTCCTTTAAAAATTTAATTTAAAATATATTATAAAGAAACATGGTACTGTATAATATATAGAGTTTGAAAGGCAAGTGCCGTATTAAATGGCCATGGTAAAAGCCTTATTTTATTGATGTATTTTTCAATCAAGTTATTGTATAAATACGTTAAGCTAAAATGACAGCACTTTTTAGAATTAACTGATGATAGGATACATTGCCGTGTGCCTGGACACAGGAACCTTGCTCAGCCATAATCGAATAAAGACGAATACGAGCCCAATCGATGTGAATGCATTCTGGGCACATGCAGTGCAAATTGAAATATTGAGTGTTTGGCCTGCGGCAATAAAAAGGACTACGAATGCGTTTCGTGCCTTCAACTATACCTAAACCCACGCCCATCACATGCATGTTAAATGATGATGCACGGCACCCTTACAAACCGACGAAGGGAAAAGGAAGTGAAATAAAATTGACAAGCATGGATTTATATTTCTATGCTTACTAAAAATTGGCGAAAACGGGTATTATAGTTTTGCGCAAATGTATGTAACAGTCAGAATGAGCCGTTTCCGTTCCTGTAAAAGATATTCTTGATCAGCCTTAATGGCTGATTATCCCAACATATAATTTAGCTGCAATTGTGGGTTTAAACACATGCCTTTATATATTATATAATATTAAGACTTCTACAATCTAAAATACAGGTTTCTGCATTCAATACTCAGATCAAGTTTACATTTAATTCTAGCGAAGTTTTAAGTTAAATGTCTATTTGAGGGACTCAATTATTTTAATACACCATCATTAATCGTCTTGATCAGATAATAAACACCAAAGTTATTTGCGAAACATCTTGACACAGAAGTAAAAGTAAAGCTAACGTACAAGGCGAGTATATTTTTGTGTGTAAGTAGTTTGCTGTCTATCTATATAATTTTATACTCCCAGGATATCTTGTAGTCGATTACTCTCAACTAGAGGGTTTCTACTTATTTTATTTCTTCTGGATTTCAGTCTAGCTGACGTTCCGTTTTATTATGCTCTATTGGCGAATTGGCAGGGCAAGGTTAAAGCCGTGGCTGCATTATGATGAGGAGGAGCCTTGCACAATAATAGTAGCACCCCATAACGTAAACGTGCCCATGCGAATAAGAATGCCGTTTAGTGGAGCGGCAAGCAAGGACAGAACTCAATCGTACAAAAAGTGGCCATAAATTGACGCAACCTGATTCTATTGCAGTGCACTTTTTATTGAATTACTCATACGTACTCAGTATATAGTATACTTGTAAATGCAGCACTCTAATAGCCGTCAGTAAATTCAATTATTAAACGCATTGCAGCATATGTATAGGAGTATGCCCTGTTGGACTCTCAATTAGTGCGTTGTTGTTGACTAGACAGCCTTCTAGCTATGATTAGCATTTTCTATATCGTTCAGGCCAAGTTAAATGTGTTGTCTTCTTTTTATGTGATTTATGCTTTTTTGGGGCGGCAGGCAAACGTTGCTTCTACGCAGCTGTCAGGCGGCACAGTGTTTATTTATGGGTCGTCTAGGACTTGGACTATCCTGTGTTCACATGCGCTTCGTCTAGAGCCTGATAAGTGGCGAACTTAAAGACATCCCCGGGCTATCGTGCATTTACAGTCTGTAGATAAAAACGGACGGGCTGGCAGTGTACAAATTGGCAATAATATTTTTATGCGGGCGTTCTGAAAATTATATTTTTGCCTTTATTTGTAAAATATGTCAAATATTCCGCAAATTGGCTATAAATTATGTTAGATTCTACTCTAACATATTTGCTACTATAATGTCAATTGTACTCTTTTCCACTTTTCTCATTTTATTGTTTGCCACAACAGCAACATGACAAAATTTCCCGTGGGCAAATAAGAGTTTTGGCTTTTCATGTTCTAAGATATTTTTTGGCCATGGAAAATATTACGCATATTCTGTTCAACAATTCATATCGACAGAATTTTTTTCACTCTTTCCTCGAATTGCAGTCAAAAGTTTTAATTATAAAAGTTTGGTTCGGCTTTCTGTGAAAAACAAAAGTAAAAATTGAAACCTACACATAATCATAGATACACATAGGAACACGAGCCTAACCAAGACAATAAAGCCAAATGAGTTTACTTTAAGCCAAGGGAAAACCAGTAAGGAAAATGCCAATGCGAAGTCGCTGGAAAATTAAGGCATACGAATTGCAGAAACCACAGGCTCATGGCTTTCAAGATATAATGTACAATGTGGGTTAAAGTTGCAAGCAGTCTAAACCGTTGGAGTTAGAGTTTAAACCGCAAGAGTTGTTACTGAGAAAAAGCCAAAGGAGCTTTTTTTGTAAATTATTAAGTCCCTCCAAAAAGAGATGTGTCTTGATTAAAATATTTTGCAAGTTTGAATTCTTTTATAGAACATTGTTCTATTGGCCTTGTTTTTAATGTATTCCCTACTCAATTCCGTTGCATAATTAAAGCGTCCTCAATCTAGAGAGTAAACAATGAAAAATTAATTATGGTCTCATTGTGTGCTTCTTGCACGACAAAGAAAATGGCGAACAACAGCCATCAATAGTCTGCCATCTGTGATGCAGCTGCTGCCCCACTTCGTCCTGGATAGTGAAGAGATTCATTTCCAATGACACGAATATCTGAATACCTATTGAAATGAGATGCTAAAGATAATGTTGTATAGCGAGCACTCGTAATCGCGTATGTAAATAATTGAATAGAAAATATAAATGTAAAAGAGCGAATGGCTGGCAGGGGACCGTAAAGCAGTTAGCAACTCTGCTTTGATTGATTTACCATTTAAAACAAATAGGAATCTTTGTTGTTATGATAGTAAAATTCAAGCACGGCACATTTCACACATATGGAAACAGCTGTGCTGGATAACGTAATTCTATAAAAGGGTGCAACATTTTGCCACACTATCCGGCATTTTGCCACACTCTATCTCCGGTGTAGCAATCCCTCCCCTATTATAGCAATCCACGTATGCATCGTTGGGCAAATTGCATTGCACGCCAACACACCAATGGTTAGATGGGTATTTTTTCAGGCGATCTGCCTGATTGCTTATCTCAATTTTATGGCTTCTCGTTTTGCAAGGGGGAAAAGCAACTAAATCGAAACGGGGAGTAGGGGGAGTTGACTTTATGGAGTTGTAAGTGTAGTTTTTAATTGAGTCTGTGTCGAGTGGCAAGCGTGAGCTGGTGCTTTAATTGGATTGCATTGGTGAGCTGAGATTTAGCTGGCAACGTTGCCATTTCCAAAAGCCGTCAGACACGTAATTTTAAAAGCAAAACCGCCTTAAAGCTAAAGAGCGACCCAGCGTCAGCGCCCACCCGTTGCTACGCTAAGCCTCTAATGTATCCACATGCACGAGGAGCAAGCGGCAGGCAAACAAACAAACAGACACATCCCATCGCCATCCAACATATTTAAGATAACGTTAAAGGAAATTTATTACATTTACGCAGAAAAATAACGCTAAATGCGTAAATAAAGCAGAAAATAACACGCATCCAGGCAGTCAGGCGAGCTGAGAGTCGGACAGACGGGCAGGTGTCTCAGCAGGGGTGCCTTGCCGTGTGCCAAACTCACGAGTCAGGCAACAAAAGTAACCAAAACCATGAACATGAATTTTATTAGTTAGTGCAGAAACTTGGAATAATTTGGGCGAGGCTGAAAACGAATTTACAAATATTTTACAAGTCTTGTGCTTTTGTACAATCTTTGAAATCTGACCATAAATGGTTGATTGAACTGTCTTACAAGTTGAGCTGAGTTAAATATAACTAAGATGTTTACATTTAGTTCATTTTAATGCAAATTTTCCTTATGCGCATTAATAGTTAAGCTTGGTTGCATTTGAAGCAATTTGCAGACTGATTTGAGCAGCCCTCGTGTAACGCCAGTCAAAGAAATGAAAAATAATGAAAAAATACACATTTGACAAATTACCAGCAAGCAGGTAAACACTTGCCAAGAATACAGTCAGGAACAGCGAGGAAGACTAAGGGAAGATCTTTGGCATTATGTGGGCCCAAAGTAAACAGAGCCGTAGCCACAAGCCCGTTGAAAGTTGCCAGTTGCCGGTTGCCAAAAGGGACGTGCCAGTCGACAAATGTATGTGTATCTATTATGACCCTGTAATGCTATTAATAATATATGAATGGGACATTTAACGCCTGCATAGTCGTAAACCTAACCATATCTCTCTCAAAGCATATAAGCGAGACTTATGCCATTTTGTTTGTCATACCCGTATGACATTTGACTTTTCGGGTTTGATGATTTCTGCTCTCATTCATTATATTTTATTTACGGCTTATTATTGTTTTTTTTTTCGTTACTCGATTTTAAGATTTTCGCACGCAGGCGGAGTAATTTTTTTATGGCAGGACGTTCCGACATACTTATTTTCAATTATTTTACTTTTATGTGCCTTGGCCTTAAAGTATGCAATAAAATATATGCCTGTATATGGCTGAAGCCAAGCAAAGCCAAAATAGCTGCCATTATGTATCTCAAGGAAATTTGAGCGAGATTTTCCTTCAATTTACGAGTATATGAAGCGGAGTTTTTTCTGAAAGCAGCCAATTATGCTCATATGACCCCTATTTCCAAGGGCCACTGCGAGTCAGCTGGGAATTAAAGCTGCCATAATGGCCTGAAACTTGAGGTACTTATATGTGAATAATTATTTTGAAGAGATAAATTGTATAGCATATGCTTGGAAGTTATAGTTGGAAAGTCGCCTGTTGAAAGTTAGTGTCTATCGTTGTTTATCCAGACATTTGTTGACTCGACTAAATAGCATAATGACGACCTTCTAATCCCGTCATCGTTGTAACTATTAAGCAGCGATAAGTCCATTATGGCTTGCCACTTGCCACAAGCTAGTTTATAATATTTAAGTCGTGTCAGTTAGTTGTAACCCAAGGTGGTCGTAATCATTCAGCAAATGTTAAGCTTTTTATGGATCAAAATCTTCAGCATAACTGTTAACGACACAGCAAACACAGCAGCCACGGCACCTGGCCATAATTGAAGTGTGCACAGCAACATCCACATCGAGCTCCCTTATATCTCTCTGGCTGTTTCTATTTCTGTAGCCAATTTTTAGGTACCGCCGTTGCCTCACAATCCACTTAATGTGATTGCTTTACGTCCGTCGTTCCCGATGGCGATTGCCACTGAGATGGCGCACATTAGCTAAACGAGCATAACAATATCCTTGCCATGATGATTTTGGTAGCGCAAAATATAATTGCTAAAAGGATGTTGGGCATGAACTAAAATTTGCACAAATGTCTAAAAATATCAAAAGCCAACCGCACATGTTGTGTGCGAATGACAGGCGACAGAAAAGTTCGTTTTGGCCTAAAAGGTCTTTGTTTGTAATGAGCTGTGGGCTATTATTGTGGCATAAAACTTCTGACATTCGCCGCAGCCCAAGCACACACTACATACGAGTGCATGTTTAAATACATAAAGAGACTTCGTATCCCTCTCCATTTGCTCGGTTGTATACTTAATTTTATTTTGATCCCTTCCTCTCTCTCTCTCGTTGGTCTGTAATGATGAGCCGTGGGCTAAGATCTAAAACATAAATCGCATTAACAACAGTTGATACCCATTGTGATTTGTTGTGCGTGTTTTGCTCGAACATGTAATATATCAGACTGACGGAGCAAGCAAAAGAAAGTTCATTGTCTGCGTTCGCATAAATAACACCTCATTATATTATTGGCATTCCAGCATCTCCTATTGAATACTCTTGCAAGAATAAAATACCAAACGGCGTTGACATTGCAAATAGTCTTACAATTGGTTACAGATCACTGAATTAAATATTTGTTTCTAATGAAATTTATATAGATTATTTTTATAGGAAGATTGAAGCAATTTAAAGTTATATTATTATTATGGTATATTTGCTTTTTCAGCAGACACTTTCTAAATGTTAATTTTATATTCATATAACATTCTTCCAATGAACTCAAGCTAAACTCGTTGTAAATACATCATTGTAACATAAGTATATCACATTCCCTCATTGTGAGTGATAATTATCTTAGATGCAAATATTACAAGTTGATGTGCGTATAATACCGCCTGCCAAAAAAGTGTATTTGACGATGACAAATCTTTACATGATAAACAATCAGTACTGTTGCTATGGCAGCCACACTCAATCAAACGCAGGTCAGGACAAGGACCAACAGCAGGCGCAGTAAAGGATGTCTTTGCGTGCACACAATAAAAATAAAGCAAGACGGAAAACAACGTGTCTGCTCGACTGTGAAATACCCAGTACCCCTTATTAAGTCTGATAAAAAATATTTCGAAATGTTCCACGTTCTAACTTAGTATCTTGGCTCCACTTTATTAAGTTTATTGAATGCCATTAATTTATCGCTTAGTGACATAGCAACTGCAGCTGTACTTAATTTTATTTTGTAGAAATATTTCTTAAATAAATGCTGTCTTTATTATCCGATTTGAAGGATATGGCTAGATTATCTCGGCTGTTTATAATATACTTTTCGAACATATATACTTTTAGGAGTCGAATATGGCTCTGTCTACCTGTAATATCCACTTTCAGTTGGCTCAAAGTTAAAATACCCTTCTATCTTATGGCAAGTGGGTATAAGGAGAAAAAAAGGTGCAAAATAGGGATTTTATGCGCATTAATTAAAGGAAAAGTCAGCACAAAGGACGAACCCAAAAAGCAGCACACAAAAAAAATGCAAATGAAATATTTAGCATGATATTTAAGCTGATTGAGATGAATTATCTTGAAATGAATAGCCGATGAATTTGCACAACCCCAAAAAGAATAGAAGAAAAGTTAGCAATGCCAATGCCAAATACCAATGGCCATGGTAATGTAATGCTCAACATGTGGGAGGGGCAGAAATCACTTGTATTGCCATTTTTGCTTTTGCTTCTGACCCGACAAGTCCTTGCAGGCATATAATTACAGCAGTCCTTGGCAGAGTCTTGCCGTAAATTACACAACGCCCAAAGGGCGACTTAGCGTCCGGAGTGTCATTACAAAATCTTGTTGCATATGCCGAGCTATGACGTTGTTGTTGGCACAACGCAAACGCGACTCTTCATGCTACATCTGACATGTGTGTGTCTGAATGGGACGTGTGCTTTGTGGGCGTGGCAGTTACACTCTCAAGCACTTTGGCGCAATTAAAGTTTCAAAAAGCCATCGGGACCCTCGGCTACAGCTTTTTATTTGACTTTTCCTACAATTATAACACAGAGTATTTTCTCTTTCGCGCTTTTGCCATTTAGCGGTTAAAGTACCTTGACCAGAGGCGGGGGCGTGGCCGCAGCCAGCCGCTTATTCTATGAGCCACAGTTTTTCCACCTTTCGCTTGCCTTTGTGGGTTTTATGAGCAGAAACCACCAAGCTGAAAGTTCTAACTTCTTTCAAGTGCTGTTTGGTCAACATCGAGTTAAAATAAGTATTTACATTTAAATTATTCAATAAGTATTTACATTAAAATTATATAAATAAAAGACGCAAATGGAAACTATAGGGATATTTGATTTTTAAATTTTTTAAATATGATAAAAATAAAAACAAAACTTACGTGGCTTCGCTCACAAATGAATCTACCATGGAAGTTGATTTGGGAATGCTACAAGAAAATAAAATTAAATAACATAAAATAATGAAATAAATTTAAATTAAATGACATAAAAATTATTGAACATAAAGGTAAATTAAAATCAAGAAAAATAATAATAATTTTAATTAAAAAAAAATTGTATTGACTTCACCAATTTTACAATTATTGCTTCAATCGTTCCATGTGCAAATAAATGGAATCTACATACGATAGTCATTGTCTAAAGTCTAAAGCACCACTTTGTGTGCCTCGAAACATTTTAAATATTTTCGATCTTCAAGATTACACTATGCAGACGGTTTCGTTTGCCATCGAGTATTTACCTGCAAAGAGAACAAATATTTGAATTAATGAAGATTTATATCAAATGCAATAGAAATGCTAGCAAATTAATTAGACATTTTCGTTGAGAAGGCAGCAATTGGGACCATAAAAGGATTGTCTAATGGCCAGACCGGACTGAACGGGGCTGGACCCATCCCCCTCCTCTCTCGGTATCTGAGCAGTAGAATGAATGCCTTTTAATTAAGTCTAGAGATATGATTACAAAAGCAAAATGTTGTTAAGCGCCAGCTGAACATGAAAGCGAGTAAACAGGACTCTATTGTTTCTAAACACCAGTGAAAGTTCAAAGTTCACACGCAACGATAAGGATATCTACATGAGTTTTCCCTCCGACTTCAGGTACATAAATGAGTAATATATATATTTTTATTTGTTTGGAACAAAACATAAATCCAATATAAAGGAAATATTTATACGAAATTAAAAACCATTAATTTTATAGGACATGTATTTTTAAGAACCTCGACTACGAAATACCTTGAGCCTGTTTTTAGAATAAAGATATATAAAATAAGATATACAAATATAAAGAGATATAAATATACCCAAAAGCGTAGCCAAGGCTTTGTATTAAATGTGGTTTATTTCGGAATATTATTGGTATATTTTCCGAAAATAGTATAGTTTTCTTGATATGTGGATTGAAAATCCATTGGCTTATGTAGTCAAGAGTTAAGTGTAGTCGTTCCTATTTGTTGTTTATTTGAGCGACTGAAAACTTATTGAATCAATTTACTTGCAAGGACATCTCCACATTGTATCTGTTTTACTCTGTTTTCCCAATCAATTGACAGGAATAACAGAATCAAATCGAAACACACACACGAAGCGAAAGGTGCAAATAGAGAAAGTTGGAATGAAATTTCAGTCGAGAGATGGAAATTGAAATGTAAATCGCGCTGACCTTGACCAATGCATGCGCCATGTCTGATGTCTGTTGCCTGATGCCCGGGGCCCTTACTCGTCCTGTGATAAAGCATTGAAACAAAACACGAAAGGAAGGGCAGGCAACACAAACAAAAAAGAACGAAAACGACGTCGCGACAAAAGCCATCAAGAACAAAGTAAAGCAAATTAAGCTCTATGTTGGCTCAAGGATCTGACAAGTAGTGCAGCAGAAGAAAAATGCAAGGACTTGTACAATTTATGCCAAATGTTGCCGCATATTGCAACAAATAGTAGAACATTTTATTTAATTAACACAATCCCCTTATCCTCCCTAATACATTTATTCAGGCCACGAGCTAATGAAGGACGTAGTATTTGCAACCTCTTGAAAATGAATACAAGGATGAGCTTTGTCGATGTTAATTAAGTATACGCAATGTGTGCAGCTCACATAAAACTTCACTACATAATTTCTGCCTTTGCTGTTGTGGGCGCTCTTTGATTAATATTGACTTAAACAAAACTACAAAACAAATGGGAGTGACATCGCAGTGATGTTATAATATTGATTGGATTAGTCTGTCGGCTGCGAGTGAAAAGAAATGGGATTAGAGAGCGCATCCAGCTGTATAAACAACATATAACTTTGTTTTAGACATACTCACATATGGATCAATTAGAGGCTATACGACTTGGATGAATTCAAGTTTATTTAAAACGACGCATTTAATTGATCCAAAGTGTAAATGAATTCCATTTGTTTTGCAATATAAAATATAGAACTCAATTGACACAAGAAATTCCATTTATCTTTTTGCAACCTAAAATATTGAACTAAATTGACACCTTCCATTCAAATAATCGATTTGTAACGAACACTTCTCAAAACTTCAAACAACATAGGTAAAACCTTTTCAACAAACAAGCAAAATTGACTTACGAATAACAGAAAGTTTGATGTAAACGAAATTTTCTATACAACAAAGTAAAGTGTATCCAATTTAAACATTGATTGCTGGGTGTTGAATTAACTTTATTTTGCCTTGATTTTGATACCTTTTGAAGGTACTTTCATGTCTGTTTGTGTCAGAACATAGTTGGAGATCATATTGCGCAGCAGCAGCAGCGGCAGCCTCCTTGACCTTTGCAAATTTCTATATTACCTTAATTGGTATGCAAGTGGCTGGATGAAAATAGGATAGGAACAGGGGGTGTGTATGTGGGCGCATATTTCATTACTCAATTACAAAGCAAACAGTTGGCAGATGTTAAAGCAGCTGCAGCTGCTGGCAATTTCTAATTAACGACTGAGAGGCAAACATCGCCATATACTATAGTAAGTCAGTCAGTCAGCCATCAAGCTTAGGTCGTTGAGGCAGCCCATGTCATGACTGTGGATAATCAAGAGATGTGGCATGCACCTGCGTGTGCAAAACCTCAACAAAGAAACATCTTAATGAAGGATGCTGCTACTGGAATAAAGCCATCCAATTGATTTGACGTTGATGCTACGAAGAATTTAATTAAAAAATGTTTTTGCCTTGGAATGTCTAGTGCATAGATGAGATTATTCACGAAGAACGTAATTGAAAAAAAATAATATCAAATCATTCCACAAGATGCTAAATATGATTGTTATCCAAAGTGTGCGCTTTAAGGATTTAGTTGGGAAACATTTTGTATTTTGGCGTGAACATCTTGTCACCTTGTTAATGAATCCACATCTTAGCCGCTCCCCAGTCATGTATAAAGTGTTGGGAGTGTTGCCAGAGAGGAAATGTTGTTGTTGCTTTGTTTGGCAACGCAAATGGCACCCACGTCTGTCATAAGCCAGCAGGAAGTGGCTCGAGGCGGAAATTGTGTTGGCCATAAAATGTTTGGTGCCTTCTCCGGTCCAGACATCGCCAATGTACGAGTTCATGTGGTCAAGGAGTTACCATGTTGGGCCATGTCTGCCATCATAGGTAGCTGTAGTTGTAGCTGTGATAGTTATTTTTAGAAAAAGTCAAAGGTCATGCAGGCGCACCTTGTGACGCTCAGACACAAGATACCTTTAAGCAACAACATGAAAATTTAATAAGTTGGTTGAAAATAGCAAGTCTATGTTAAGTAACTCGACGACGGTTTTCCAGTTTCCTGATTACCTGCCAGTTCCTGTCAACTCAACTAAGAAAAGCCCTAACGATTGTCCCTAATAATTCAAGGGGTAAACGAGCCTCAGGTGATTCGGTAAAGCACACGAGCTGTCTTTGTCCAAAATTAAATACTTCAAATGTAATAAAAACATGTAGAAACAGCTAGATTCGTAGATTTTTAATGTACATATATAAGTATAAGAAATTAACAACCTAACACTTTATTGCTAAATAAAAAGAAGGTCAAACAATTCTAAAACTTTACACAAAAAAGAATATCAAATTTTGGCATCTCAAAGGCCTTTCAAAGGTTTATCCTCCTCAATGAAAAATCACTTCAAAACATAATTGAGTTCACGAAAAAATTTAATGTCTATACTTTAATCTAAGAAACTTTATAAATACAACCTGATTTAAGTAACATTCTGAATATACCCCTCTATGCTTGTACATATATTTCTGTATGTATAGACCTACCTACTAAGCCCTTTAAACTTAACTATAATTAAGCCCATAAGCTATTAATTATTTATATTAATAATATTTATCTTAAAATTAAAATTTAAACATAATATGATTTAAGCTATAGCAGCTAGTCCTTTGCTATAGCTTAAATCATATTATGTTTAAATTTTAATTTTAAGATAAATATTAATAACGCACCTGGCCTTTACCTTTGTATATTAGTCCTATAAAAACGTAATGAAATATTCAGAATACATCAAGAACGTGGAAAGTATTATGCACCCTATTTTTAAAATTACCGAAATAATTTTTAAATATTTTTAAAATTATTGAAATAAGGAGACGGATAGGGGCGTGGCTTAAATCTTAAGCTAGCTTGTTGCTATTCTCTTATAGTCTTTTGCGATCTAGCACGGCCAAAGGGCAGACAGGAATGATTTTCAAAAAAATCAACATATAGTACTTCAATTAGTACTAGACATGTACACATTATATTTAGAACATACCGTAGCAGACATTTTCAAACATATTTTTTTATAAAGTTAAAAGCGAAATTCAGAAACTCAAGACTGTATATGAGTTTTCCAGGATGTGTGTCAAAGAAATGTACATATGTTAACTATATAAATAAGCGATATTTCTTTGAATAATCTGATTTTAATGAAATTTTCGTCAAACATGGATTTCTTGTGTAAATGAACAAAAATGAGCTACGAATTTAATCGTTGTCTTGTCGCAAAACTGGTTATAACCAAATGGAATCTACTTTAACTTTAGGATGCTGCTTGAGCGTGGAAAACTCCGTTGAAAAGAGTTGTGTTAGGCCCTTCAATTTGAGCTAAAACTTGATTACCATCAAAAGTAAAAAGGATACGATACAGAAGATGCTGAAGCCAAAGCCATTAAAAGTTATGCGAACCACAACTGAAAAGGTCACCAAAATATCGAAAACATAACAATTAGATTAAACGCAAGACATAAGAAGGAAGCCGAGAATTAGAGAGAGTTGCGACACAGGGAATTGCGTTTTATTTGGCGTCAACGTAAAGTCGAAAATGTGAATGCAGAGAACGGGCGAAGTAAAGGGAGCAAAGGGCGGAGCAGATTTCGCGGACATGGCCGGAAGGTGTTGTCCTATTCCTTTGGCTGTCTGTTGTTGACGGAATTAATTGCGCACGTTAGCGACGGGCGTGGAACAGTAAATTAGATTGCCCACGATGTGATGGCAGCTAGAGCAGTCAGCAGAACACTGGCAGTAGCAGTAGGACCCGTTGACTTTGGTCCTTGCTGCCGGCAGCATCGGAAACTGAAATTGAGTTAGGCGTGTTTTTCATTCCAACCATAAACACATTTGCAGTGTCAATGGACGAAACGCAGTTGTAACCACAGAATTGCATTATGTCTAAAAACAAAGCCATGCAAAAAATACGGCAGGCCAAAATATACAAGACGTGACGGGACTGAATTTACAAATAAAAACTTTAAAGCATTCAACTTCAACATGTGCATTGATTCGATTCATCTGCTGGCGACTTTAGAGTAAAGTCCATCAACTCTTTGGAGCTGATTTTGCATTAAACGGGCTCGCTTTTGATTTTGTTGGATACAAGCAGCTGGCAAAAAGTGAAATGGCCAACATCTACGCTTCAGGCCGTGAGTTTTACATTCATTTGTGATGACCTTTTTATGCCAAAGTCACACTCGCCACACACCCTCCAGCCACACATGAGCTGCCTTTTAGAGGCAGTCAGCAGCCATTAACGCTATGCAAATAGAACCCCAACAGACCCTCAGTCCTAGACCTAGTCCTAGTCCCAACCCATCAGATGCCAACCCATCTTTTGAATAATAATTTCACAATTTTAGTGAGTGCGCGCTTATCAAACGCAATTTGGCATTTTATAGAGCGTGCGAGTTTTATGTTAATTTTTAAGTATTCCGTTTGGCTGCCTCGACATAGATGAGTTAGTTGGGTGGTTGAGAGGTGTTGTGTGGATTGCTGGATTATTTCTGTAATAATGACTGGCATTTTGCATTTTAAACAACGCTTTTTCCGTGTGCCTGTGTGCCTTATTTTCTAATCTCAACTAAATACATATAAAAAAACACGTTAAAATATTGTAGTCAAGAAACTTCGACTACGAGATACTGGTTTTTCGAAGGGGCTTAGCACTCAAAATTTAAAAAATAACTTGATCAAAATAACTTCCCAAGCTCTTATAGCCTCTACGACCCACGCATGTACACGCATAAGCAACAAAAGGATTACCAAGCTACACATAAAACATATACCATGTAGCTACTTTCATGCACATATTCTAATGTAGACATGACATTTAGCACTTCAGGGAAATATTTCTTATATCACTTTCTTAAATTATTCTTTGTGTTAAAATGGATACATAGCGAAGAACCACTCTTCATTTGTTAAAAAAGAAAGTAATTACTTAAAACAACTAATTGAGTAATCTTTGTCAACTTTTATACAAACTAAGCCTTCATATTATATTTAGTTGCTTGTTTAACAACTCTGTTTATTAACTCTTTCGTTTGATAATAATGCATGGTATTTTCTACATTTTGCATTTAGCATAAGCACATTAAAAGTTTGCTTGTTGACTTTTCGCGAGCTGCTTCCGTGACCGTTTCACGCACTTTAATTTTGCCCGAAAGTTGTAGCGTGCTGTAGTAGCTTAACTGACAACATAAATAAAATGTCGCCTTTCCTCACGGTTGTCGCAGGTTTATGTTGCAAGAGACACAGAGCCAGAAGTAGAACAAAAACAAATAAAACACGTAACCGTAGCACTTTTACGATACGCCGTTATTTGCTACTTTGTAGCATTTTGGCAGCAAAGAGCTATACAGCAATTTTTAGATGTGTGCGTGCATTGTCTCAACAAGCACACACACACACACACACACACAACCACACACACACATGCTCACACAGCAGTTCTCCTCTTTTTTTGTACTTTCACATCATTTGTTGGCATTACTTTGGCTGTCACTTCCGCCGTGCGTTAATATTTATGTCTTGATACGCTTTAGTCTGTTCAGTCATGGCTACCCAACTTTATGAAAAGCGTAACTTTTGCCTGTTTTTCCGTTTCCTGTACTCTTCACTACTTCCGTGCACTTTGCCCTTTGAGCTGCTCTATTCACTTATCTTTTTTTCACCAGTCTCAAAGTAACACGGGATATGTAAGCATATGGTTTACCAGCCTCGTCCATATGTTTGACTGCTCCTAATTTCTTATATTCCCTCGAATCACATCAGTTCTAACTACATATTTACATATGTATGTATCTGTATCTGTGGATATAAGACGAGGTTGTAAAGATTTCAAAGACCAAATCTGGGTATTGCCAAATTAAAATGGGCCATAAGTGGCAGCTGCTAAAAGCTGTTTGCTTGTTCAGATTTCCTGTTGCGGCATAATTGACTTGGCAATGCCGTAAAATTGCTTTCCAATCAAAAGTAGGCTAATGGCATTTCAAAAGCATGCGCTACATTGCGTCTATAAAATTGAAAAAACAAACCAAAGTGTAACAAAAATTTGATTGAACGTTCTGTGGTTTTACTCTACCGCTTGGACAAAATTAACTGGCATTTTGTTCATTCAAGGGTTTCTATAATTGCTCAAATGGTCAATAATTAAGGATACAGTTTGGATTTGGATCAATGTGCCTAATATTACTTAAATTTTGTATGTAGTATTTTAATGAAGAAATATAATATATGTCTGCAACCCAAACGCCATAGTTTAAGAGTTATCGATGGTGCACTTATTGAAAATTTGACATTATAAATTTATGCAATTCATTATTCATTATTTTATTCTCAATTTGAAGTCGGTCGCTTAAAGGTCAATGCGAATTGTCTGACCTTTCGGTGTCCTACACTCATGTTTCGTATGTGAATTCATAATTGTGGCCCCAATACGCAAAGCAAATTACCAAAAGGCCGAACCAATTTCATTTGATGCTAAAAGTTTGACTTTAATAGGAAGCCAGTTTTAATTGAATTAAACGAATAAGCTGAACTCAAATACGAGTACATACTACATACAAATTACGAATGAAAGAAAAACAAAAATAAAATGTTGAATGAATTCAAATTCATTATTTATGCTGCATACTTTTGGGGCAGGCTTATGCTGCATTGTCAATTAAGCGAGGGCGTTGAACAGGGTCGGCACTAGAATGAAATAAAAACGAAATTGTGCCACTCCACTTGATGTACACAGAAAAATGGAAATTGGTTGGCCGCATTGGTCAGACTGGAGGTGGTCTGGTCATCGTCACCGCGTTAATTTGCCTGAAATGCCAAATGCCGGACCAGTCGTTAGCACCCACGCCAATAGCGGTGGACAGTGTCCAACTGTCCAATGTCCTGCTGTTCTGCTTGGCATAAAATTTTAATATCGTCCTTAAATTTAAATAGCCTCAAGTTGTTGGTGGCCTTTGCGTTTGATTTGGCAACGTTTCACTTTAGCACAGAATTTTATTTTTATTTGCCAGCCAGCTGTCTTGTTGGACCCCAGACGCGACGATAAATTCTCAGCCTTGCCTGTGCTCTATTTATTTATTTATATTTATTTTGAGGCCATCGCTTTGATTTGATTGTGTTGGCGGACACACAGTTGCTGCAGGTAGCTTACATAAAGAACAGCGCACAAATGTAGGCTACGAAAAGTTTGTGAAAGCCTCGAAGTCCTTGTATTAATATCTACAATGTCAGAGCAAGCACTTTTACTTTTAAACTAATTAGCACGATTCTCAAGCTTAATTGCAGTTTACGATGGGTTTTCGTTTTAATAATTAGAAATTAGTTTTCTCACTTGGCAACTTAGAAGTAGTTATTTCATTTTGTAGGTGAATTCGATGATGTCAATATGCCGGCGGCAGTTATTGAAATAATTTTAAACAAATTGTGTATTTAAAAGGGTATATACACTAGAGTAATAGCTGCCCTATGTAGCCGGATCGCTCAAAGACAGAAACAGAAAAAGGATCCTCCGCTGTAGTAATATGGTATGCTTAATAACAACTAAATGATTTTTGAAATGGCGATGTGGGTTTTAGTTGATCTGATCACTAGAATAATCAACAGTGTAACCATTATTGGTAATTTATTTGTCAAACAAGCAATGCTAGTTGGCTTATTTTTAACGTGGTTTATTTGACAAACTAAAATAGTATATTCAATAAGCTTTACTTTTTAAATTTTCTCAAAATTGAGCTTTCTTGTTTAATTCGCATTGGATATTAAAACGGGTTATGCATATTGAATATGCAATATGCATTTCTTAGTTGTTTGAACATTGAAATTGCTATACGACTTGTGCCCACGCTTCTCAGAAACACTCATCTGATTGGAAATTTGATATTGGCAAGCAATTCAGCTCAATTTGAAATCGATTGAAATGCAAATAGTTGCTAATTTCACTTTGAAATGACCTAACAAGAGCAAGAGCAATGAAACGGAATATTTTGCTTTTTAATATAATCAAAACTTTTGTGCGCCCTCACATGCATATCTAAGTATTTATAGCAAGTTTTTCACAAAGGGAATTTGAAATTCCTAGAAAAGCAGTTAATCAACCAATCGTCCTTTCGTGCTGCCTATTTGCCGAGCAATTTGAGTGTACGTTTGTTTGCAAATTGTTTATTTTTGCATTTTCTTTTAGAATAATTTTAGAATCACGCAGAAAACAACAACTGCAAGGGCACACACAAAACGCACACTCATACACATACACAACACTCACACATAGTTAAAGAGAGCATCTGCAAATAGTGTAAATGTCCTTGAAAGCGCGCAAATGGCAAAGCCAACAACAGTGGCCCTGACGTCGCATATACAGGTGAAGGCTCTGCAGGACGAAAATTTAGGCCAACATGCCCATATTTTGAAATTTATTCGCACTGTGTTTCGTTCCAATTTCGTTAAAAGTAACCGCTTTTTTACAATTGTTTGTACGCAATTTTAAATTGTAATTTCTTTTAAAGCTTTTCTGGTGAAAATATAGCTGTTAAGGATGACTTAACTCTCAGCAACATTTATGCTAAACTGCAGCTTTAATAATATACATAGGTTCCCCACCATCATTGCCAAAGATTTTATGAAAGCAGCATAACTATTATTTTAGATACTCAAACCCAAAGGAATTATATTCTAAATGCTTCCGTTTGTCAGTGTAATGAGGAACATTTATGCATGGCAGCCAAAATTAAATAAATTAATTCAAAGAAAATTATAGATATTTAACGCTGATTGCTGTTTAGGAGGCGTCGGCTTTTCTGATGCCAGGCCACGTTTACTGAATGCACAATTATTAAATAGGCTGGCAAAAGAGCTCTGGCGAAGGCGACGATAGCGTCCTTAGCTGGTGTGGGCACATCACATGTGCACATTTCGTTGTTTTACAGAAACAACAGAAAGAGAGAAAACACGCGAATGTGTTTCTCTCTCCCCATCTCTAGTTCTGTTGCTTCGCATCTCACTCTCTCTCTCTCTCTCTCGCGCTGTCTCTGCTTCTTCGGTATCGATCCGCAAAACGAGCAAAAGTCAACTGGAAACTGGAAAGTAACCACCAGAATCCTGTGCTACTACTGCTGCTGCTGGATTTCTGCTCAACATGGAGCAAATGCCTCTGACATTGGTGACAGCTTTTTTCCGACAAAAGTGGCCAAAAAACTGAATGGAAACAGCGCATGTGGCTGTTGGCTTTAGTTGTGTGGGTGTGGAGGTGTGTGGACGGCAGCATGACTCAACATTTTGTGGTTATGCATAGCCACGTACACGTGCAATTTGTGTAAAACGAAACAAAAGCGGAAAAGGATACGATGCTCGCGAATGCTCGTCCAACTTGTCAATGTCAGTTGATAGTGAAAGGCAACAGTAGCCGATGGTTGAGAGGAGTGGGTGGAGGAAGATAGGGTCTGTATCAGGTGTAGCCAGCAGAGTTGTTTGTGCAACTTCAAAGTATGGCAGCAGCTGTTGGCAGCTGGCAAAGGATGTTCGCGAAACGTGCTCAGAATTGGTTCTCTAGTCCTAGCACATACCCACACACCCACACACTCACACTTTCACGCACAATTAAATATTAATGTGCCAAATTAAGTGAAAAATGGTATTTGATGGTGTGAGTGGCTGACGTTGGCTTGGCTTTCGCTTGTCTAAAGGATTATGCAGCAACTTGTGGCATTAACAGCCCATCAGTTGGACTTATGTTGTCACTTGGCGTAAGCCAACATAAAATAATTACATTTGCATATACACAATTCGCAACAGAGGCAAATTGTACAGGGATCAAGAGGTAATGCAAGTAGGCAGACTTTAAAAATGCACATTATGCGATTAGTCGAGCAATAGTTCTAGGGATAAATCAACCTTATTAATTATCTTTATTTAAATAGACGAAATTGTTATTAAATTTAAATGTGGTTTAATAATATATTTTTATATATGGTTGAATGTAACGAAGATTTTATTATTATATTCCAATATGATTGAAGAATATATTTGTATTTACTCATCTTCGGTTTAAAGAATCACGAGAGTTCTATTATTTGGATAATAGTAACATAACAATTATGCGGAATTAAAAGCGAAACTAGTCATATAAATATAGCTTGTACTCTTAAGTTTCGAATGTGACACCTAGAAAAATCCCTATAATTTAAGCATATAACATCATGCGGTCCATTCCAAATTCAAAACGACTTAGCACCAAAGCTAAAATGCTGTGAGATGTTCCTGTCTCACGAATCTCAGTTTTATTCAGTAATACAGCTCCTAAGTGTATTCTACCTAAAATATTCTTAATTTTATTATGTAATGCAACTTGCTAAATATTAATTGTTGAAAATCTTAAATCCAAGAAGAACCATTGTAATTCTTTGTAATCAATCAATTTTAGAAACTCACTGTAAATCAACTTAGTGGCTGAGCTCTAAGTTATATTACAAATTTATCACCTATTCGCCTGCAGTTAAAGCAATTATGTGCAGTCACGAAAAGTGAACTGCATTCAAATATGCAAGAGCAAAAGGCAACTATTAAACATGCCTAACAGCGGGGTAAATGGGCAGGGAAGTGTTGGCGAAATGTTAAAAGGTACAAATTGCAAGGTCAAATTGGCACGCTACAACAGGAGCACGCCAATAGGTTCCATTCGGAGACAAGAAACAATGCCAGCTGCGATTTCGAAAGGCCAATGGGTTATGGAATCTTAAAGCGTGTACTGCTACCAGATAAGGGGAGTTGGCCTTGAACGGCAGCTGCTTCACATATCGACAAGACAAAGACAACAAAAACATAACGCTTATCACGCTTGAAATAAAAGCTCCGAAAAAAATACATTCATTTGTGGAAGATTGCGTTTAGAATTGAAATGTAAGGCTCACCTTTTGGCACCGTCCTCGCCTTCGAGAGCCTGCTCGCCACCGGCAGCGGCATCCTGTTCGGCTGTTGCAGCCACTGGTTCAGCTGTAGATGTGGTCGCAACGGCGGCTTCACTGCCTGTGGGTGCTGGCACATCCTCATCGCCAGCGCCGCCCTTGACTGCACCCACCAGCGAGGTGAATTGATTTGTTAGACCCGAAAACATGTTTGGTTTTTGTGTGTGTGTTTTCTGCCCTTTTTGTAGTGCTTGAAAGGATTAGCTTGGCGTTGTCGTGAATACACAAAACGAATGCTATACGAAGACGATGTCGATGCGACGAAAGCCTCAAAAAGGAAACGTGCGCACGTTTAAAGGGGCGCTTGCTCTGCTCTGCGTTCAGAGGCTCCGTGGGGTATTTATGCTTTTAATCTCTCGCTCTCTTTCTTGGATGCGTGTGCCTCTCTTTCGCTACAAATGACGCTCTTGACGTATTCTGTAAAAGTTGCTGCTGCGTCTCCCTCTTTTGCTAACTTTTATTACACTTGGCAGGAATTTTGTAATAGGTTTTCTTTTACACTGCGAATGTAGTTTCACTTTCGACGAGCAAGTTATGTAAATTTCTGCGTTTTTTTAAAGTTAATTATATTTGCACGCTGTGAATTGGATATGGAAAAACGGTAAAAAATTTATTGGCAATGCGAATGGTTTAACTGCCAATGGCAAAGAAAATCGATATATGAACAAATAAATTGTTTAAATTACACTAAAGGCAATTGTTAAAATATTTTGCACTGAGAAAATGTCGCGATAATCGATATTTTTTGCCACGCTTGTGTCTAGCACGTCTCCGATTGCGACTCCTTTTATACTAGATAAAACGCAACGATGTAAATTACCACTTGAGTTAGTTTCTTTTTTTGTTGTCTTATTGGTTTCTTGTCTGTCAGTTAAAACGAGCAAAACTTGAATTTTCGGCTGCCTGTGTCGAAGGTCCTCTGAAAACTGATTGAGCAGCGGAATTTTCTTTGCTCAAATACCGTTTGGTGGTGTGTTCTCTCTGCACGGAAAAGTCAGAGCTCCAAGTCTAGCGTTGACACGACCGAATGCCACCTACTATATGGAAAGTTGTAGTCGTTGATTTCAGTGGTTGTTTTCAGCGTTTGCTTTGTGTTGGAATTTGTGTATATTTTCGCGCATGTGCCAGCTGTTTTGCGTAGTTAGTGCTGTCGGTTGGTTCACAATTAAACAAACTATTAACACGTCTGGTTGTACACAATTCAAATGTATAATTAACAACAATAACAATACAGCTGCGTAGCTAAAAGTTCTTTGGCCTTCTTTTTCTACGCTTCTATATTTCAGTGTTGCCTAGAAACAGCTGTTGGCGCTGCCAACTTTGTTTAGTACCATGACATGACAGGGATGTTATATTCCAAACATATGATTTCATTTGCAGTAAGTGAAAACGTGACGGTTATTTCACATACAATAGATCTATTTACAAATTTTAAAACATGAAATCCCGGCTTTTCAACTTAAAACATATTTTAATCAATTAAAAACTAAAACTAGTTTCATTTAGAGGTAGAGAGCACAAATATCGCTCAACGCCTTTGCCTTGCTCTGCTTTGAGGCGTTTCCTCTGCCGTTTCTTTTGTTTTCTGATTTTCATCCTGCGCCTTTATCTCGTGATCTAGGCGTTCTTTCGCTCGGAAGACTTTGGATTGTATATAAAACGAGCCTCCTTTACTACGTTCATTAACATTAAATAGATGTTCGTAGTTTTTCGTAATGCAATCGATGTTTTTCAGGTCTTCTACGTTCAGTATTTGTTTGGCCTCTTCCAGGGTCATTCCTAAAATCAAGCACATAATTTTGGACCTTAATAAATAATAATATGTTAACTTACCAGATCGCAAGTTAGACTCTGCACTCTTATCTCCTTTTGTACCGCCACCGGCACGCTTGGCGGCCTCCTGTGATGCGGCAATCTCTTGTTTCAGCGCTTTGGCAAACGCACGTCCAATGGCTTGACCGCCGAGAACAATAATTTGTGCGATGTATTTTGCCATATTTATAAAGGTTTCACTAATATAATATCAAAATTCGAACGTTTGTTTGATTTTTCTAAGCAAAACTTCAATAAATTTACCCAAATGTTATTATACAACGTATCTAACCTACAATCAAACGTATAAGCGTATAAGGAAACCAGTATCAGCTGTTAGCAATTAATTGGCAGCACTACTTTATCAGAGTGACCGCACGAATTTAAATTTCATTCAGTATAATTCAACTCCGATAAATAGTGGTGGCCAGTCGATATAAAACGTATATCAAATGTCGATTTTTAGCGAAATTTCAACCTTTGGTAAACCTTTCAGTTAACATTCAAAATTAAATAAAAACAATGGTCAAGCATGATAAAATACAATGGCAAAAACCTTTCCGACGTCTTTTTAAGAATTATTGTAAAGATCAGATTAGTACAAAAAGCTTAAGCGAAGCGATTCGAGAGTCGCTTTCTACGGATGCACACATAAAACTAGATTTTGCAAAAGATTTTGGAAAATATGTAAAAAAAATTAACAGATTATTGCGTAAAAAAAAATTGAGGCCCGTTGCGAAGGAAAAGCTGCTCAAAATGCAAAAGCGACAGCCTCCTACCAATTTAGGCGATCAAGTAAAATTAATGGAGCTGTCGGGAAAGTTGATGAACCTAAAAGTACACTCTGATTTTCGAAAGAACTACATTGGAAAGCAATTATTTCAGCTAATTTCTAAAATAGAATCCGACGCATTGGAAATGGAGCTTATTGATGAAGAGATGCTGATGATAATTGGTGAAATATATTACTTTCATTCCAGCATGCAATATGCTAAAAAGTCCGGTGCATCAAAGGCTAAATTAATAGCACTATTAAGGCATGTCCATTGGGTTATACATACTAGATCATCAAGAAACTCCCGATATGATCCATTGCTATAGTGTGTAAATATAACCTCAATCTACATAGGTAAGTGGTTATATGAAATAATTTATTAATCAAGAATTAGTCTAGAAGGCGCGCTACTTACTTTCTATCAAATGCTCTATATTCTATGCTTAGCAATATTTACAAGCTGCTTAAGTATGTATGTACAATAATAGCTAAAAGTAAAACTAAAATTTTGTTTGTTTATTGTTTAGAACATCATTGCTCATATGGCCTGCCTCTTTGCTTTAATCGAACGATTCAGGATTGCCTCCTCAACAGAAGCCTGGATTGGTATGCTCGATGATGCATCGTTTGCAGTACTTTTTTACCGCTCTATAGCCTTCGATAGATATTTGGCAGTCCTGTATGTTAAGCTGCTGTAGGCCTCGACAGTAATATGCTATGCACTGTACGCCTCGATCCGTAATCATATCACAATTGCGCAGGCTGAGCTTCTTGAGATTTGGGCAGCTTTCGGCTAGTGCACGCAGACCCGCATCACTCACATCGCATTTGCCGATATCTAGGGCACGTAGTCGGGGACAGGAGCGTGCCAGGACAGTGATGGAATCATCGCTGACTGCCTCACAACCGCGTGCATTCAGATACCGCAGTTTGTAACAGCGTCGTGCAATGACCTTAAGTCCTGCATCGGAGACCCGCTCGCATTTAGCAACGGAAAGATAGCGAAGAGCGGCGCCTAATTTGGCCAATTCATAAAGACCAAAATCTGTGATATTGACGCAATCCGAGACGCTTAGCTCCTTGAGTGACACACAAAAGCTGGGCACGAACTTCAGACCCGCATCTGCAATGCAATTATATGAATTTATCTCTGATACTCCAATTCTTAACTCCACCTTACCTGTAATTTGTATGCAGCGTCGCAAATACAAATACACCAGCTGTGGACAGTTCTTGACAACAATCTTGAGGCCCATGTCGTCAATGGCCATGCAATCGGTCAGATCCAGATATTGTAGCAGTAAGCGGCGTGGTGGTTCCACATGTGGATTTGGACTAATGCTGCTCACCTGACTGCATCCTGTGTGGCATAATAAGATTATAATTAGCATCTGCACGCCGCTCATAAACATAGGATTATTTACCGGTTACGTCGAGATGCTGCAGGTTGCTGCACTTGGTCAGCGCCTCGACCAGCGCCTGATTAGAGACACCCACACAAGTTTGCAGTTGCAGATGTGTCAGCTCAGGACAACGACGCGTCAGCAACTGGAGACCCTTGTCAGAGATGCGACAACCATCGGCAAGCATAACACGTTCCACTTCCGGGCAAGCGCCATTACAACTCTGGCCGCACAGCTGTCTGAATATCATCTTCAGCGTCTTGTCGCCATTTAGATGCTCTCCCCGCAGCGTGATGCATTTCCAGAGCACCGGTCGCCAGGCAAGCTGCTCAAAGCGTCGACAGACTCGTGCTACGTTGCACAATTCACAGCTGTCCAGCCAACTGAATATCCGAACAACAGCCTCGTCTGGAAGGCGCTCAAAGTATGGCCCGCATCGATATGGACCCTTCCGATTCCAGGGCGGCGGACCAATTGTAGTGGCCCCGACGGTGGCATTGCTGGCTAGTCCACGACGCGGCGTCGTAGCTGGCGTGCTGCTGGCAATGACGCCACCGCCGCCAACACCGGAATTGCTATTTTTGTTGCTGTTGCCCACCACCAGTCCCCCCGTGCTGCTGGGATGGTGACCAGTTGGCGAGGGTGATACCAGTGTGGCGTATCCTTGGTCCAGGCTAGGTGAAAAGCGACCCATATTGCATAGGCCATCGGAGAGGCTTTGCACTTTGGTGTGGTGGTGGTCCAGCTGGAAAGCATTGGCAGGCGAGTTGGTGCTGCGATTCAGCAAATAGCGATCCGAGCCACTCGTCTCACTGGGACTTGAATTGCGGGGATGATGCAAACGTTCTAAAAAGTAAAAAAGGATTTAAACATATAATTTTACCCATAAGGTGGAACTCTTTTATAACCCAGTGACAACCGCAAATGTATGTTAAAACAAGTAAGAAAGCTACATTCGTGTTTGCTCGACTGTGAGATACCTGCCACTCATTTTTAACCAATGCAACAAACATTAAGAGCGAAATATACGACTTTTTGAGAATATACTAAAAAATATTCCAAAAAATATACGCTCTTAAAACTATGCTGCACTTTATCAGGTTTATTGAATATCATTATTATATCACTGAGTTTCAAAACAGCTGAACTGGTGCACCTGCTCCTTATTTCACCATACAAAAGCATTTATTGAATAACTTTTGTGTTTATTGTCCGATCATAACGATTTTATGAACATTCATTAATTTAGTGATAAATATTGTGTGTACAATAAAATCATTGTAGCTTCATAATAATAGAACCACCATACTAAGGATTAGGAAAATTTGATTAGGTGTGTACATAGAAGCCATTCATGAAATACTTTACCAAAATGAAATTAGGTACATCTGCACCTGTTTAGTTAATGTCCCTAAATACTATAGTAATAATACAGTACGATCAAGCTTTAAATCTTGAAGTTGGAATATTTCAGTGTTTTTCGGTTTAAGTTTAGTATATTTGGATATTTTTTGTTATGCATATTTTCTAAAATTTTCCAATAATGTGTTGCAGGTATCTCACAGCCGAGCAGACTCGACTGTAGGTTTCTTAGCTGCTTCTTTCTGTGATCATACTTTTTCGATAAGAAACGCATGTGAGATTGATAATAATAGCGTTGAATCTCGATAATAGAATAATAAAAGAGTTCTAGTAGACCATCGCAATGCTCACCTGGCAGTCTCTCGTTACCGCTCCCGCTGCTGTAGTCCTCCAGATAGTAACGTTCGTTCTGGTACTGGCTCGCTTCAGCGCCCAGTGGCAGAGCCCGCAGAGCATTGCCCAGATACAAGGACTCCATCTTCTTATCTAGTAAATACTGGGCACTGTTGCCATTGCCCAATACTGTGGGCACGCTGCAGCGTCCGCTCTGGGCTTGGCCTCTTCGCCGACCACTGGCGGCACCGCCAGCGTTGTTGTCGCTGGAGTCTTCGGTGTCAGCGCTGTTGCCATGAAGCCAGTCGAGCGTCAAGAAGTTGCGTGGCTGCGGTACTGGCACTGTAGTCCTTGTCGCTGGCGCAGGCAGAGTCTGCAGTTCGGGAGATTTCTTCGATTGCGCATGGCGGCCCACAGATGCGGTGGAGTGTGCTCCATAGGTGGACTGTTCGTGCCGCGTATGCCGGCCACGCAGCTCAAATGTGGCAGCCTTCTGCTGCACCATGTGCAGGACAGCTGCCGTAGTCGCAGCTGCTGCGGCTGCCGTCGATGGCGTCTGCTGATCGCTATGTGGCGTAGAGCTGCGCGAGTCGAGTGGATAGAGCTCTCCACTGGCAACGGTGTCATTTACATTGAGGCTCAGATTTGGTGACTTTCGCGACATTTTGTATGCTTGTGGATCCAGTGGGCTGGAGCTCAACGGATGCGGATGATGGTAATGAGCTGCCGCCAATTGATCCCGCACAGCATTACTATTTCGGCCCAGCGATGCCAACGGACACTCCAACTCTGACGCTCGTCTGTTGCTCGTCTTGTGTGACATATTGCTTTCAATATTATTATTTATGATTCAATGTTGCGACCTTTGCTTTCAAGCCAGAAGTCTGAAAAACAAATAAAAAAAACTGTATAATTAATTACTATTCGAGCAGAAATGAACATATACATTTAGATTGAGGGACTTTAACGAAATATGGAATAAATTAATTCTTACGAAATAGAGAATTATCTTATTTGAATCGATTTTTATGTGTACTATTTTAATTTTTGTATTTTTAATTGGATTAGTTTAAGTTCACTTAATGGAACTGTAGATCGAGCATACGGATATGAAAAATTTTATCTGAACGAAAACCTGGATTTCAGAGACTATAAGAGCTAAGAGCGAAATCAGTTGCAGCTGCAGCTGTTCAGTGGCTGTCACTCTGCGATGTAATACAGTAGTATTTTGTATTGAACTATATTTTTGGTATATTGTTTAGCATATTCTCAAAAAATGCTATATTCTGAGCTCGTTTTCAATCTTTGTTGCATTCAGTAAAAATAGGTGGCTGGTATCTCACAGTCGAGTAAACTCAACCGTAGCTTTCTTACTTGTTCCATAGCATCTGGAGAAGGGAAAACACAAACGATTCCAAATTTGGTTGATATAGCATGTTTAATGACGTGGAGTGCCTGAATGGATGAGCAATCGCAACATTGGATTTGGGTCATCGTTGCTCGCGGAGCAAAGTAACATAATAAAATAAATGAAAATTTCTATAAATTGTCTCTAGCCTGCGCCTAGCAGCTATTAGGCTTCGATGGCCATGGGATTGGACTTTGCAGCGCTGCCAGTGTGGGCAGCTCAAACTAGGTTTCCGACGACTCCAGCTGGCAATTTTAATGCGTACACATGTGCATATAAATATATGTATATATGTATTCGTGTGAGAGTTTGTATTTGTTGTTGGGACACACCTCTGATTGGAGTGCAATTGACCTTTAAGAGAATTCATAACTAAATTCTGGCCAAGTTGGCGCAAAAATTTTGTTGAAGCCCACGCCGCGAACTGACTAAAAAGATTTTGTCAGACTGATTAGCCATTGAAATGTGGCGCCAGTTAAAAATATGAATGTGTATAAATTTAACTATTATTTTTAACATGTTTCCAAGTGAGTAATAATCAGCACGCCCACGTGTCTTGCAATTACTTGGTTGATATTTTTTTTTAATTTGTTTCTTTTATATTATTTGGATTGTGTAGACACACGTATGCTGTCATAATTCCATTGCCATCAACGATCATTGAGGCCTAACTTTGAGTTCGACTCCATCTCCATTCATTGGCCATAGCTTATTTTCTATTTTGTAGTTTTTTTTTGTTTTTGGCAAAAAACCAGTTTGAAGTTACTCTTTGAGCATTGGAAGCTCTAATCATAAGCCAAAGCCAGGCGTGGGCTGTTCTAGTGTTAGTCCGTGGCCATCTGTAGCTTGGCCAGAAAGTCGATTGTGGTTGCCAGAAGCATCGATTGTTGCTGTTGTTGTTGGGGTAACCTAAGACCTGAAATTATGTTGAAAGTAACCCAATTCGGCAAATAGAACAAGGGAACAGGCAGTCATCATCATAACTGCCATGCGCCACTCTTTAGTCGCACTCATCTGTAATATTTGTTTTGAGGCGGCTTTGCATAATTTAGCCT
Organism: Drosophila pruinosa; assembly: GCA_018150935.1. Classification (NCBI taxonomy): domain Eukaryota; kingdom Metazoa; phylum Arthropoda; class Insecta; order Diptera; family Drosophilidae; genus Drosophila; species Drosophila pruinosa. The sequence continues at coordinate 8,620,106 of JAECWR010000094.1, read as the reverse complement.
CACATACAGCTAAACGACATATGTATTTATCTAAATAGAAAACAATAAATTTATTTCAATGTTGGTTAAGTCTTCTTCAGAATTTGTTGGCATTTTGGGTTGGGCCGTCACGGTGCCCACACCTAAAGAGAGATATAGGGAGAGAGACAGAAAGAGAGAACTGCGATGGGTCTTTCATTTGCCTACCAAGGCGAGATTTGGACACACTTTGGAACGCGTAAATCAAATGCTGCTTACAAGTGCCTCGAATTCGAATCGTCGAATAGCAGCTTTGAGTGTGAGTCTGAATGTGCGTGTGACTGTGTGTGTGGCTTTATTTTTATTGTAATCAAATTTGAAATTAATTTTTTTCTAGCTATGCCATAAATAAACATAATAACAATAATAACACTAGGCCAGGCCAGGCATTTGAAAGGCAATAGTAACAGCAACAACAACAACAACAGAATGATCAACCGAGACAACAAGTCCAAAAAAATATGTCTTGTCATTTGGCTTATGGCAGCTGATTAATCTTAGCATCTCCGAAACGGACGCCGCCTGTCGCGCCTCAAATGGAATGTCGCTCAACTGGTTCGGTTCGATTCGGTATCCGAAAAAAAGAAAAGGAAAAGGCCCAGAGGCCCACAGTCTCGAGTTGGCTCCATTGAAGAGCCAGAAGAGAGATCTTTTTGGTATTTGCTTGCCATAATTAACAATACTTAGACAATAAATAATTAATAACAAATTCAGCTGCGTGTCCACCAAAAGTGTCAAATGGCTCATTGGCGACACAGCATGCAATTTGCATAAATTTACATCGGACTTTTGTTTTCCACTTACAACGAAACGAAAAAAAACAAAATATTGACTCGAAAAGTATTCAAGCATTTGTCTGCTAATTTTACATTTTATCTCAATCAAACTTCACACGCAAATATTAATTGCTTAATGCTTTAAGTTAAGATCTCAAGTAATTAGTTTTGTAAGTAAAATTATATTTGTTTTGTTAATGTCGTGATTATACTGAGTAAAAGTTTGGGATTATTTGAAGCTATTGCGGTCAATTTTTAAAACCTTTCCACATTCTTCTTAATTATTGTTTGGTATGGAGTTTGTAGAGAAACTCTGCAAAGTATATTGTATATTATTATTAAAAATTAATAGATTTTATAGAAATCTGTATTTAATGAAATACTTTTGAACGTAGAATAATAATAATATCGGAAGCAAGCAAGCGAATCATCTTAATCTCTAAACAATCTCCCATGCAAAAGCCTTCGTTTGATTCATAAGACGGGCTCTTCATCGAGGTATGTGAATGTCCATTCAATTAAACTGCATATTTATGTTTTACATTTTTTGAGCTAAAGCTAAAAGGCCAATACTTCAGTTGAGATTGCTATTGAAAACTGGTCCTTGTCTTCGAGTATTGCCATGCGGTTCAGTGTGCCAAGCCTCTCTCAGCGGGCCTAACAAGCATTGAGCATATAAAATATGACAATAACAAGTACTAATTATTTAATATGCTTAATGAGCAAATGTCACCACGGCGGTGGCCATAGTACAGCCACCAGAGTGATCACATTCATGCTGACAGCATTGTACAGTGGGTTGAGCTGATATTAGTTATCCATTTTGTTTATGAACAATTTACATTAGTATTTTCAGAAATTGAATTTTTAAATATAGAAACTATAACTATAAGTGAATAATCTGTTTTCGATATTGCAGAAAGGTTTAATTTCTTTTTCTACTAATAATTGTTCGAAAGATATATCTGATACATTAAATTATTAGTATAGAATAAGAGATGGTATAATTAGTTAAGCAATTTACTTTCACTAAGAGATATGCATCTCCAATGACAATTGTGAAAAATGAGGAAAATACAACTCAATCTTATAATTGTATATAATGGCATAACAAAGCCGATCCACAGCTGTTTGTACCACTGTGCGCAATGTACAACTAATAACTGCTGTGCTTGTTGCTGGTTGTTTGTGAGGCGTTCGTTGTCTGCACATGGTTGAAATCTAACGCTAACACAGAAATTACTTGGCGCCATAAAGCTACAACAGCAACAACCGCAACATACTTGTTCATACATATGACTGTGGAGCCGGACAGCGTGCACCTTTTGGCCTCTGTGCCATGGCACGCTGAGCGCCTGGCCCCAGTCTGGCCCGACAATCAACTATATAGACAGGAGAGTATGTGTGTGTGTAAAAATGTGTGCATGTGTGAGCATATTAGTGTGTGTAGCTACCGTGTTGCAATTTGCGCTCCGTGGGTTGGCTTTTTGCATAGTGTCAATTTTGATTTAGCAAAATGTTGCAGTTGCCGCAGCGTTTTGCGGCTGCGACTACATCGTGCTGTCAGCGCCCCGCCCGATATTTCCCAGGTAAATATTTCGACTCCAGCACAGTCACACTGATACACACTTACACTTACATACAGCTGCAGTGGACAAAAAGTGGGTGGCTCTGACAAGTTTTTTGAATAAGCGAGAAATATTTTTTGTAGCTCAGTAAAAAAGTGGGTGCAGCTGCTGAGCTGCTTCATCGATACGATATTTTTTATGGTTATATGTTTTATTGTTTTATTTATATTAAGTACAATTTCAATTGAATTGACATACAATGAAATTTGTATTAATGTGCAAATAGTTTTGACAGTTCTATTCAAATTGATTTCGTCGTCTTTAGCGAGAACAAATATTGTGAATTGAAATATAATACATCTTTTTGTGCTGGTGCATTGTACAGTAAAAATAATATTATTGTTAAATTTCGGAATATCCACGATAGATAATATAAAATGCTATTGATAGCATCATCATATGATTTAGCATACTCGTAGGATAGATAGAGTTAATTACTTCTATTGATATAAAAAAAAACATTTTTATTTAGATAATGCAATTATGTCATCTAAAATTTAAAAAGCATTTCATACCGTATGCTAAATTATTGTAAAATTGCAGTACTCGATGGTTTTGCTACAATACAATTGTCTCTATCGCATTGAGAACTTTATTTGTAAGATATTTGGTTAAATTGTTGTTTTAAGTACATGTGTTTATGCAAGCACGCAATGTCTTAAAGTTATTATCATTTCCTTGGCAGCCACCATATTTGAACTCCTGACATAATTTTGTCTTTCTGTTGTAATACCAACGACTTACACTGGCTCTGCATGGACCCACAACTTTGGGCTGCTTACAAATTTCCGCTAGAGAATATAATTGGATGATGTTATTATTGTCAGTTAACTTATAATTAATTGATTGCACTTACAGGCATTGCCCTGGCTTATTAAAAGCACTAATGCGATTAACAACAAACTTGTAGTTTTCAACAACATTGTTCTGTGTGTTCAACTCCAATGGATCAATACTACGGCTTCGGGGCTTATATACTTTTTCGATCTGTATAATTTAGGTGATCTTTTGTGAAATTAATAATTAAGCTTTTAGTGTACTCATATTGAAATAAACACAACGTTTTGAAGCATCTGTATTATTCAGGTTATCTTTTGTGAAATGAATAATAAAACCTTAAGTGTACTCATATTTAAGTAAACACACCGTTTTAATGTACATATGATTAACCCAATTCGTCTTCTTCACTACAATGCATTATTTAAGCCGCTTTTGAAACCATTTTTTGATTCTCAAAATGATAAAATATGTTTGCGAGATATTTTTTTCATATAAGCTCACAGTTGTGTATACTAGTTGAGCTTATCATAAACAAAAAAATGTATTTACCACTTAATTACTTCCGAATACCTATGAAAATTTGAAGAGGAATATACAGTTTGTGAATATGCAGATTAAGTTTAGTCGGTACAACCGTCCTGATTGGTAGTTATATTTAATTATTCACAATAACAACAGACAGCTTCACATTCTTCACATGATTTAAAATTATTATCATTGCCACCGCAGCCACCGTAGATAAACGGCAAACACTGATCTGCATCATGGTCGTAATACCAACGTGGCATCCATGCTTTGCAGACTCCTTTTTTCATGGGCAGCAAGCAAATTGGATTAACTGAGTAAAAGAACAAAACTTTATAGTGCAAAGTTTATACACATGAAATTGTCATTAGTAAATTGCACTTACTACAACTGCTCTGGCTCACAAAGAGCACCAACACGCTTAACAATAGGATTGCTGTCTTCATCAACATGATGCAGAAGTAGAATGGGCTACAACTACAGCTTACAAGCTGTATATATTTGCGTACTTAATATATAACGTCAGTTGAAAACACAAAGTTATTAAACAAACAAACAAACAAAGCTGACTAAATAAATGAATGAATTATACATTTCTCAGCGTCAATAAAATAATTGGAAATATACTTCAACTTGTGCAAGTGCTTAAGTGTGAGAATATTTACAATGGCAAGTTCACACTCTAATCCAGCTCAATAGATTTTTAAAATTAATATTTAACTTGTTATGTGTATTGTATATTTTTGAATAGTATACATTCGGATTATACATAGGTATGTAAGTTAACTTCAATGTGTATGATAAAATATATATTGTGTTGACTTTTTATTGGTTGATAATTAGTTGTTAGTTGTTTTGATTGTAATTCAATTGATCACAATAACAACAATTCATTTCACATTCTTCAAATGATTCGAAATTATTCACATTGCCACGACACCCTGCGTAGATGAAATGTAAGCACTCCTTTGCTTCATGGATTCATGCAGATTTGCAGGGTCCCAAGCAAATGGAATGAACTGGGATGAAATTTAAATTCTTTATTCACATGACTTGATATTCTGTATATTGTACTTACTAGCTATAATAGGATTGTAGTCTTCTATAATATTATGCAAAGGAATGGCTTAACAGAGCCGCTTACGAGCTACATATATGGTTTATAAATGTATAGATGTACACGTACATAAGTAATCATACGAGTATATCGGCAGATCTTAACGCAAATGTAGTAAAAATAGTCTCATGAGTAATTAAACAAGGCTGACTCAATAAAAACAATAAAATTAGTTCCTATATTTGTTGTTACTTTTCAATTTTTGCATTTCTTAGTTTGGTTTATTTAGTTACAACTAGCTGACTGAACATATCAATTCGCTTGCTTCTTTATTGTTTATTTACTTTTCGAAATGTAGAATTTAATTATGATGTGATAGTAAGTTGAAAAGGAGTTCAGGGCAATATTTGTTACCTACATTTTAATATATGTTTTAAATTAAATGAATAGTTTTTTGCTTTTTGTCGATGAGTTCAAAATAATGAAAAGTCTGCAAAATGTCTACAATATGCCGTGTACATGTATTAATGTACGTGTTATATTGAAATAAGTTATGAAGAAGTCGAGCCTACTGGACAGCCTTAATCATATTATAATATAGAACATTTTTGTAATGCTACCATTTTGAAATACTTATTGTTTCATTATATTTCTTGGAAACACATTTCTTCACATTGGTGTTTTGTTTCAAAATTATTCGCATTGCCCTGACATCCGCCATAATAGAATTGGTGACATTGGTTTGTAGAGATGTCGTAATACCATCTGGCAAAACTGCCTCTACAGGGACCCACATCCATTGGTAAATGGCAAATGTTATCGTCTAGTAAGTTATGAAAATTATTAAATAATAAACATGTACAAATTTTGTAGATTTCACCTACCAGCATTGCTCCGTTCCATAAGGAGTACTAACACAACTAAAAATAAACTCGACTTCAACCACATCATTGTATACGACTGTTGCATTTAACTCAACAAACTGAATTCCATCCAAACTTCAAGGAAGAGTTTATATATGATAATCAAGATACATTCTCATGTGTGAATATATTTAAATAAATAAAGCTGTTTTATTTTGCATGGTTCCATTGTAAGAGCAAACAAAATATAACATTTACTTTCAATATTTATTTTTGACAAGTGTAAAAAATAATTTATTGTTGTACTCTCGAGAAGTACTGTCCAGATTGTTCGACTGTGAGATACTCGGCACCCTTTTCTAATGAACCACAAATTCATAACTAGTAAGAAAGCTACAGGCGAGTTAACTAAATAAAACAAAAAAAAATAACCGAAATATATCAGTCTTATTAATACCATAGTACCAGAATACCATTATTATATCACTTATCAGCCGAACAGGTGCATTAGATCTCAGCCATTAAAAGAATTGTTTTAATAACTTCTGTGTTTATCGTTTGAACGTAACTAAATTTTCAGAAATTATTTAGATAGTGATTACTATTGCATATACCAAAAATGGAGACTCTTGGGACGGAGGGGAGATGATCATATTCTAAAATAAACTTGATTTGTGTGCAAAAATATTGTCTAGCTCTTATTTTATTTTATTGTCTCTGAAATCTAGGTATTCATGAGGACGGATGTACGGACGTTCGGACTGACGATCAAATAGACACACACGTGGCGTTATTGCATCGGCTATTGGATAGGTATGTATTATATATATATTGTATAGGTAAGGAGATGGTTGTAATACATATCCCCCGTTTAAGTAGAGGGTAAATATTAAAGAAGAAAGTACGAATGGCAATTAAAGGTTCATCAAAATTTGCATCATTTTAGAGTTAACTTAAAATCACATATACATATATAGTATATAGCATGGTCAAAAATAGTATTCACAAGATAACTGTTTATTTTTGTTGACCGAACTCTGTTGAAAATTTATGTGAACGAGAATAAAAGAATTGAAAGTTGTCGAAACGTTGACACACTTAATGGACAGAGTGCAAAAATCAGCTCAAAATAAGCTTATGAAATATGCATAGGCACATTTTTAAAAATGTCTGTCTAGATTGATATATAGTAGTTAATTAGTTAACAAATGGCTCAATTCTGGAATTAATAAATATTGTAGAAAGTGTAGACTTACAAAAGTCTTCGAAAGAGCATCACTGAATATTTAATATATTTTGATGAGATTTTTGCACGAAAGACTATTGTTTACTTTAATTTGTAAATGCTCTTAGTGAATACTAACAATAGTTTCCATTGCTAAGCCTTCACACAACATGCATGATCATTATAATTGAAAAACAAGCAATTAGTTATGCCCTAGATCTGACCACCAATAATGAGCATTTCTTTAATGATTCTATACGATTTAATCATTATCTTTACTTAAATTTCACTCTGTGCCGACAAATTCATTAAAAACTGCGAAAAATTTTAGCCAAACTAATTAAACCGAAGCTTATATAAGGAACCATAAAGACGAGGCGAATGCCCTTTGCCTTTGCAGTCTCCCTTTGGTTCCCCCATAACCGAATCCAATGGATGAAAATTACCTGTCATTAATCAATGGAAAATAGTTAAGGTTCTCTCGCACTCTCTTTCTTTTTCTCTTTCGTATTGATTGTTGCTGTGTGCTGGCTGGGGAAATAATTCAAATTCCAACGCAAAGCCAAAGCCCAAGCAGACGAACCAGTTCGTTGCTTAGGTCTTTTGTTTTATGACCCACATTTTCAACACGGCGACAAGCGAAACAGTCAACTGTGCATAAACGCCACTTAACCTAAAATGCAATGTCCAACAAAGCAAAATAAATCACAACAAGCCCAAAGTTGAAAAAAACCAAAAAAACAAAAAAGGCCAACTTACTGCAAATTACATGCTGAGCGACAGCCACAACAACAATTGCAAACGTGAATGATGGCGCATCTAATCCAAGACGCGCTGTTAATCCAGGCCAAGCTTAATCCAATAAAAATGTCGACTAAATGCAAACGCGACAAATGCTTGACGAACGACAGCGCTAATTTATTTAAAAGATTTACCCGACTTTTTGCACAACATGCGATGAGGTTAGACAAAGAGAGTAGATGAGTATCGCAAAGCTTGGCAGCTAAATTTTAATTAAGACAAAATATTTGAAATTCTGACTATGACGACATCAACAACAAGAACGAGCTGCAGCAACAAGTCAACAATTTGCCGAGCGCAATTTTTCAAATTACATTTCATTAAAGCGGGACAGAGAGAAAGATACCTGCCAGCCTTCAGCCTGGCAGATTGCTAGCTTACCAGCTTGCCAGTTTTGCCGAGCTGCCTGCCTGATGAGCAAGTGAAGAGAAAACAGAGATAAAATGAATGTAAAGCACCGTTTTCTCTGATTTCTGCTGCACACACACACACACACACACACACACACAGAGAGAAATACAATGAGTTACAGTCGCTGAGAGGCAGCAACGACAACAACAGGTTATCTGTATCTTTGTATCTGTGGGCTGCTGGCTGCTATCTGCTGGCATTGCCCGCATGCCACAACGCCCGCATAGGGTGACGTTTCAGGCTTTGCTTAGAACGCAAGTCTTTCTTCTAATATGCCACAGATAAATTGTTTAATAAATGAAATTTTAAAGTTCAGGCCAAAGTTGCCCTGCATAGGCTGAGCAACAACGAGAACAAAAACGAGAAAAAAATAACAAAAAACAACAACGTCAACGGACAAGAGCGATAGCAATAGAAACAACAACTATGTCAGCCACTTGGCAACATTACCAACTAGCAACGACAACATTCCAGCTACCTTCGGCCGACCGTTTCGGCTCCCTCATCCGGGAGTCATCAAGCAAGTAACTAGCTGCGGCTACAAGTTGCCGTTTCTAATACAAAACTGTCGCTTGTGGCCGTGAGAGCTGCAAAACTGCACTGCCACTCTCTGTGCTTGTATTTGTGCCTATATTCGTACACTGGCATCTTTGTCTGTGTTTGCGTCTTTGGCTCGGACTATGATTCCAACTCGGGCTCTGGCTCCGACTCTGTCTCCTACCAATGCAGGCAACAACAAAAACAAATAAATAATAATAAAAAATCCATCGCAATGCATTTTAGTATTGCTTATTGCGCCGTTTCAAGCGCTATGAAATCATATATAAGTATAAAAAGCCATACAACAAAAATTGTAGCCGAGAAAGAAAAATTCACTGATGGTGCACAACGAAGCAAATTATACTCTCCATGGAATATGCATTTACAATATTCTTTCTTGGCGCCTCTATCATCAATGACACTAATAGTAAATTAAAAAGTCAATCAGATTTAAAATTAAAATGTCAATAAAATGAAACAATTTTATCAAATAAAGTTAAGTTTTGTTGAAATAACGTGTCTTAACTTATAAAAGCTTTCGATTTAATTCGACTAATTCACAAACTATAATGAGTAATTTTGATAAATTGTCATTTACATATTATATTTTAAAAAATTTAAGGAGAACTAATAATAGTCTCTTGGCCAGTTCAAGTATTGTATTTTTAATTTATATTAGCATATTTTGCCCAAATTAACAATTTCTTAATGATCAATAGAGTTTTGTAGAATAAACTATGAGTATAATCAATCAACAATTCAACCATAACTTCACTTCATTCGTCTAGTCTAATTTATATATTTTAGATACAATATTTAAAACACAATTTATTTTTAAATAATTTACGATGATGATTTATCAATAAATATTTATATTTAAAATCGTATTCAAATAAATTTTGTATTAAATTATATTTTGTTTATTACAGTTCTGAACAAGATATCTGGGCTTCATAGCTATGATGACCGTTTAGGGTATTTAACATTTTGTTGGAAATCTGTAGAAATCGCGCGGCTTTTCCATGTCTGTGGCGGCGTCGTTGACGATGTCGACGGCTTGAAAGCTTTTTGGCTTTGATTGCCAATGCGCTGAGGCTGCGGGCCATGGCTGACTGGACTGGAATTGACTGCAATGAGTTGGCCTGGTCGGCTGCTGGCTTGTCATTGCATTGCGCATATGTTGACAATTTTTTTTATAAAAATACTTTAAATTGTTTGTAAATGCATTAAATGGCTGCGCCAGGCGGGCAAAACTTTGGCCTATGATATTTTTGTGAGTCGATCAAGTTTGTCGCTTAAGTCTTTTGTTTTACCACGGACATTTGGAAAGCGACCAGCAATTGCGAAGCGGGCAGTGGACGCCAGGCAGCAGGGTCTTTTCAGTTATTATTGTTGTTATTATCTCTGTTGGAGTACAAGTTTCTGATGTTGTTGCAGTTTTCTGTTGAAGGGGGCCCGTTCGATACAATGCAGCGGGGAAGGAAAGTGCTTTGTTCAAATGTCATAATACTATGTCCAAATCTTTGACAGATATCAAATTAACAATTTATAAACATTTAACCTTTTTAAGCAAGCCAAAACAAACAACACAAAACTGGCAAAAACTTTGAAAAAGTTGCCACATGTTTTCCGCGTTGTTGGCTAAAAACCAGCGGATACCCCCTAGGCGCTTAAATAATGATATACATATGTATGTATGGATACACACGTACGAGTATGTATGCATGTGTCAGTCTATACTTATAGATAGAATTGAAAACATTGGAAACAAGATGGAGAGAGATCTAAGATAGTCAACGGCATTTCCTAGGAATCATATAAAACTGAAAGTCACTGTCCCGATTACCATGTATAATTTATGAGTGTGTTGCTCTGGTCACATTGCAAATGTGTGTTATAAAATTAAATGATATGGTAATGAGCATATCCGTTGCATGACTATCCAGACTGGCTTAAATAGCACATAATGAGCAAGTAAGTAGCATTCGTTGCGGCTCCGTTAATGTTTATAACTTTTTCGCCAATATTATACCAGTTATGAAAGGAAAAACGACAAAAGCAAATGTAGCATGCACCGTGCAGCATGCAGCGCATACAGAATGCAGCCAGTTACTTACATACATAAGTATAATGGGCGTCTATGCAGATCAACCAGTTGCAGCTCCAACAGCAACAACTGAGGCTGTCTGAATTCCTTTACGTATAATTTGCTTGTAAAATTGCCAGGCAACCAGAGAGGGTGTATCGGTGTATCTGTGCATCTGGGCATCAGCAGTTTCCATGTGTGCGTTTGAGTTTGCGTGAGTTTCCATGTATCTGTGAGAGCACGAACGAGTTATGGGCAAAATGGTGCACATATAGAAACCACAACAACCACTGCAACAACAATAAATATTTCTTCTTCGAAGGTGTGATTTTAATGTGACAACTTTGCAACTGGTTTGGATCTGGGCACAGTCTCAGCAAATGCAGTGGGGAAGATGCGTAATAATTTACCCAGCTAAAGACAGTGTCTAGGATATCCGTATGCTACAATTATTCCTTTTCAGTCTTACGAGTGTGTAAAAAAAAAAAACAAAGCAATAAACGAAAGAATTTGCATTTGCTGAAGCCACACAAAAACAAGGTAAAACCAATACACAGAGAATGAGCGATGGAGAGAGCGAGAGCGACCGAGAGAGTGCGAGAGAAGAGAGAGGGAAAAACAAGAATTTGAATTGCAATTTAATAAATAGCAGTTGCTACCTTTTTCATACACGTCACACGCTTAGTTTTCATTTATGCATCGTACTTTCCGTTTGGTATTTGGCAGTTTTTGCAGCTTCATTGAATTCCGTTTTAAATACTTAAATGCATGTATTTTAATTTCCTTTTGTTATTTCATTTTGAACAACTTTTCTCTACTTTATTTTCGTTGCAAGTCGCGCTTGTGTGTGCGTGCATTTATACATGCATTCATACCACACATTCACATATGTATGTTTTACGCTTGTGTGCGCTGATCTTTCACTATGGCTCTTTTACTTTGCTTTATGTTATCTTTTTTGCTGCCTTCGCTTTGCACACAGCGCACAGCACTCAGCATGAACACTAGCACCACCAACACAATGCCACTATACACTACACACTCACACACACGCGCAGGCTGGCAGGCAGTCAGGCAGGCACGCAACGTAATGCGTCGCCTGGAGGTTCAATTTCATCCGCTACGACACTGGATGAATTACAGCGCACGGCAACAGGTAAATGGCAACTGACTGAGCGGCCAGCGTACAGTTCCTCTTCCAGCTACGGTTACAGTCAACACGCCATAGTATTTGTGAGTAAATTGTTTCTCTTTGTGTATACTTACTTATGGCTGAGAGAATAGTTGCTCTTCATCTCATCGAGCGTTTCTCTTTCGCAGCAGCATTGCCAGCATTAATATGAAAGACTTAGGCAATAAACTCGCGCCATGGATTTCAAAAGTATTCAAATATGATTGGCTCTGGGCAAATTAAAGCATTTTAAATTCTTAAATATACAAACTGAATATTTTCTAATTGTTCGAATCTTAATTAGTTCATCTTATTGAACTTACATATTCGAATTAAGAAGACTTATTCGGTTGTTAAATGCTGTACTCGTATATGCTATCAGACTTATTTTTATACAACACTATTGTTTCTTTGGCTACATTTAAGCTTTCAAAATTTACTATAGTCGCTTATTCTAATGAAATCAAATAATTTTTGTCTTTAACTTTGTCATTAACTTTGAATGGAAGAGATGAGGAAAATTTGCACATATTTAATTTAAATTAAGTTACGTTAGACAATATTTATATTGCATACTTTTAGGTGCAGTGAGATGAAAATATTTTCATCAAATTGGGACTAGCCAACGAGGACATATACACACAAATATTTGAAAAGACCTAGTTTTTAAAGACAACACTTGTAAAATTTCTTCATCTCCGGTGTATACTAAGCAATTAATTTGCTTGTTATCAAGAAAAGTCTTTTAAAAATATTCGGTAAGCCAAGATTTTTGTCAAAATCTTAAGGACTTGGACCAAATTTTAACTGTATTTTGAAAAGAATTAAAATTAAGGACTTTATTTACCAATTATCTTTCCACCCGCCTAGGATAAAAAAAGAATAACTGAACAACTGACGGTGTCATCTCAATATATCTTTTAGCCAGATTGACAGTATAGCCACTAACTATACAATTCGTATTGTATGGTTAATGCTAATATATTGAATGCCACAAATATGTACATGTATGGCATGTGCCATGGTTCATAAATAAGAAAAACACGTTAGTTTTACACACTATTTAATGCGCATTATTATAACTGTGAATATACAATAAAATTAACATTTAAATGCATGAAAGATGCACCGCCCCTCTTCAGAGAGAGGGAGGGGATGTGGGTGTTTTGCAAAGCTCCGCTCACAAGTTCGACTTCACATCGTTGTACAAATCGATAAGTCCATCTATCAATAAATAGTTTCTACTTCGTGTTCGTGAGCAAAACGCGTTTTCGGCATTTTTTGGGTCATTTTGATTAAAAACTATACAGAGTCAGCTGATTTGCTAGCAGAGTCAGCAGCTGTTATGAATAAATTTCGGTTGTTATTTGATTTGACCACATTCGGTGATAATAAAATGCCTGCCAATGTGAAATCGATCGTGCCAGAGAAGCTTTAGGATGTCGTCTAATACTAGGAGTAGTTGCTGTTATAGTTGTTGTGGAACTTAAACATTAATCTATCTACGCAGGCAAGGCTCGCAGGTGCCGGGCAGCACAAACGATGGATGGCACTCGGGGCACTTGGGATTCTCGCCAAACCATTTACCTTTTGTTGAGATCCCTGTGCTACTGCTGCTGATGCTGCTGCCGCTGCTGCTGCGACGTTCGGGAATCTTCAACTGGAAGGAATTGTACAAGTCACCAGCGGCACTTGAGCCGGGTGCGTAGCCAGTGCGTCCGATTTGCTCCAGTGGAAATGCATATTCTGGTACCAGTAGATCCTTGCGGAGCTGTGTAATGTCTGTCGATGGGGCACTGGCACTGGTGACGACATCCGAACGTCGCTGCGCCTTCTCAGAGACAGCATTTGGCAGTTCATTTGCCTTGATAGACCGAGAACTAGGCAATCGTTTGGCAATCGAACCCTGACTGGCAATGTCATTCAACTTGCTGATGAAGTTTTCTTGCTTGACGCTCTTAACGCCCTTGTTGCCATAGTCGCCTGTCGTCTCTGGATACTCGCGACCATCGACCCCGATAGGCGGATCGAGTTTAGGTGGCTCTAAGCCATTGGCGGGCACTTTCCACTCGTAGTAAATAGGTGGTCCTTGCGTGGTGGCAATGTCATGTGGCACAAATTCTACAAATGGCGGCAACAGATCATTAAACGGGAGCTCTGCCTTCTGGTGAACTACTCTTGGCGCTGCAGTCGACGTTGGTGTGGCAAGTCTGAAGCTCTGCGCTGGCGTGGGCGTCCGAGTCTCTACCGGCACAATGACAGCAGCTGGACGATAGCTATTGGACGCAGAGCTAACAGTTGGCGCCAGTGTCGAATAAGAGAACGGCTGGCCTGCAAATGTGGTTGGTCGGCTTAAGGGTCGTGCGGTGGTACTGACTGCTATACTTCCGCCTGTGGAATGAGTCTGGCTGAAGGCAGTGCTGAATGGAGCAGCTGACGAAGTGCGCAACGTTTCTTTTGCCGGCTGTTCGTCCTCTTGATTGTAAATGGGATACACAAAAGGTGGCTCATAGATTTTCGAAGGCGGTTTGACGAAGTTGACCAGCTTCGTGGTGCTGTCCTTTTTGCCGTTTCCGGAAGTCAACTCTATGGAGTTGAAATCTGCCGACGTATTATATCTAGTGCTGTGACTGGTGCCCAAATCATCCGTTTCCAGCTCCGAAACAAACACCGTTGACTTCCGCTGATGCAATGCCTCTGTGCGTTTCGTAGCAGGTGGCAGAGTCGAGCTGGGCCTTCGTGTTGTGGTGGTCGTGGTGGTGCTTATGCTGGGTCTTGGTCTGGCCGTGGTGCTGGTCACCTCAATTTGTGGCTCATAAGCCGGTGGCAATATGGTTCGACTTGGAGGTGGAATGCGCCAGCGTGTTTGGCCATTCTGTGCCAGCTGCAAATCAAATTTGGCAGATCCCTTTGTGCTGTCATCGCGAATTTGATTTTGACTGGGTGTCAATTGCTGTGCAGTAAGAGATGGCGATACTGAGGTGTTACATACCTTGATAGGGCATGGACTTACCTTATATTGACTTCTAAAGGATTCCCCACCGTAATCGGGGGCATAAGGCCGATCAAGTAGATCTGGACGTGGCGTGCGCAAATTGTTCTCCTCATCGTTCACGAAAGGCTTATCGCGTTGACCTGTAAGTGGTTAGAAATAGTATGACACACAAGATTGATTGAGATGTCTTACCAATTAGCAGATTGGCAGCATAGTTGCTCTCTGCCTTAGAGCAGTTGACCATGTACCAGTGATCGCAGATGAGCATGCGCTGCTGGAAGAGCGTCGTGTTGGGACAGGTGTAGCTGAACTGGCGGCCCAGGCCATCGCACATGTGATAGACCTAAGTGATGAATATGTTTAAATGTGAACAATGGAATTATCTTAAAGTGTGCTATGTGCTATGCGCTATGCACCTGGCAGCCAGTCTCCACGTCCGCATAGTAACCAGCGGGACGACCTGTGCAAGAGAAGGAAGTCTTCTGCATTGGACGTGCTCCACTCGTGCCCGTATTGGCATTTTGGCACTAAGAAAAAAAAAAGACACAATTTTAGTACTTATTGAAAATATAGAATTAATAATGCTTTGTCCTTGGAACAGCTATCTAGTTGTGACGTTGGTCATTTCTCGGAATTCATCGAAACATTTCGGTCAACAAAAAAGGCAAGATCAACTATGTTCACCTTTTGGATGTGGAAGTGTCGTCAATGAGCTGAGATTCGATTTTATAATATGCAAACCTGCATACAGAAAGAGTGCTACTTATTGCGCTCCTCTTGTAGAGCCTCCTATGAGTTTCCCTTTCGAGAGAGTGTCTTTTGGCGCTTTCCCAAGCGGAAAAGCTATTAGCGCATCTAAACATATGATACCCGTGGATGATCAATATCTTTCGTATGAGTACTCGAACAAGTACTCGTTGCTGCCGCCGGCTGTGGTCCTACAAGTGATGAATTGAAGTGATGTCATAACATGGCACATGCTGCCACGGCTGCTTGCAACACAGACAGGCGTTCAATGCGACCTGTTGCTATTGTGTGAAATGTCAACTTTGTATACACCAAGAGATCTCTATGTGTAAAGATACATATATGCATGTATAGATGCTTTTTTTTGTCTTTTCTATAATTATATAGAAAAAGTGTTCAGATGTTGTCGCTAGCAGTCGCAAATTATAGCCCAATGACTTATCGAAATCTGCCACTGGGTCTCGCTAGCGACGTGTGAAGCTTCCGTGCCTCATGCAGAGTCCGTGAAAAATGGCAAAAATATTTTTCCCAAGCACTCAAATACAATATAACAAAACATACATCAGCTCAAGCTCGCCCTACAACTTGGCAAGCCTTATATAATATTATAAAATAGACACTAACAATTCATTTGCTGGACACACAATGTTTTTGCTGGCTAAAACTCGTCTTGGCTGTTGTTTGCCTTTTTTTTTTAATTTTTTGCTAAACCCTTCAAATTCCTCAGTCAACTTTCAATTCTCCATAAATTCCACACTATAATGAGTTAATAGACTAACGGATACTTCTTACAATTTTGAATCTGCGTCAATTCTCAAATGATGACATCTTGAGAGTATATTTGGCAATTTATGATGCCCCAGATATGAGAGCTAACATTTAAAATGTGTACCGAATTTGTGGTTTCATGCCCTGTATACTAAGTGCCTATTAAATGGGTATATTAACTAATTGTGGTTTGTGTAAGCGGTACTGAAATGGCGTATCAAACATGCAATTATAAATATGATGTTTGAGTATTTTTTTAGATTTAGATCCTGTTGAGAAATAACTTATATCAGAGTAGCTTGAGGTTGATTAGGTACAATACCTTTTATCGCCTATTACTAATTTATTGATTTTAAGTAATTATTTTACTTGCACGAGTATGTAGCTTTTTATTCGAGTACTATTGGTACAATAACTACAACTTTTGTTGATAATAATTAAAAGTCTAATACTATTATTAGTTCGTATTCTCTTTTCTTTTTCCTTCACTCCCTGATGGTACAACTACTAAGTTCTAAGTACTCCCCATGAAGTTATAACCCTTGATTATTAGACCACTACTTCCTGTGTATACTTTCACTAAATCATCTATTATAAATTATATATTCTACGGTTTACTTTTCCTGCCTTTTTTTGCCTTTTCCACATTACTAAAATGTACTATCTATCTATTACAATTGAATCTTCATTTTTACAGTATACAAAATACAATGCTTTTTAATATAAGTATAATTATTATTTTATTTTTATATTTATTTTATATTACTAATAATTATTATATATGTATATTTTGACAAAGCATGCTCTCTACTAGGTATTGCATAGTCGCCCAGTCATTAAGTAGATCATTCTTATTTGTCATTTGAATAGTTCTCAACACTTTTAACATATGTACATACATATATTGCGGCATTTCGCTCTACTCGTACACTTTTAAGGCAACGTGATTAGCATTCATTTGAGAGAGTCTGTGGGCACCAAATTGATTTGCATTTACTGTATAAGGGCATTTGACAGACAATGTTTACGAGCAGAGGTATCCGGTAAATCAGAGAAGTCACTCTGGAAGCTGTTTGAACGCTTACTGGAAACTATGCAGAAAGTTCAAGCATTTTGACATTCCAAAAATGTTGCTACTGATTGGTAACTTATATGTATACTTGATCCCAAGCTGTAAATACTTGTGTACTTGTACTTTTAGTAGTTAATTACATTGAACATTGCTGTTTAACAGTTTACAATTTGACGGAATGTTTTAGTGCCATTTTGTGCCTTGGCCGAGGCGAATGGCCTATTGCTCAACTTCATAAATTTACGTTTAACGTTAACTTCAACTTTATCTTCATTTTCATTTTCATTTTTGTTTTTGTTTGAATTTGTTTGAAAGCAAAAAAAAGCTGCGAACTTTTTTTTAACCCATTTTTAAACTGTGTCTGTTGTTGTTGTTGTTGTTGGTAATGGTGGTGGTGGTGGGGTGCAAAAGTGTCAGTAAAAAGGTCACTTGGTCAACGTCAGCGACTGCGTCTTTGTTTTAATATGCTTGAAGACCTTTGCTAATATTGTTGTTGTTGTTGTTTTTATTGTTGCCTTAGCTGTAGGTTTGTCTGTGGCATGTGTGTGAATGAATGAATGGCAGTAGGTGCACTCACATAGACACCCATAGAATAAATTAAAAATGAAACAAAGCGTAAAGAGCGCAAAATTACAACACTTTCCGCCGTTGCTCAAAAGCACTTGGGAAGTGACGCCAAAGAAGATAAACACGAAGAAGCCAAAGCAGCCAAAGCAGCAGAAGAAGTTAAAATAGAAGAAGTAGATGAAAACGCTGTCAAAGTTGAGGGCTCACAGCTATGTCCAGTTGCCACAAGGGAGGGGGCATTTTGCAAAATTATAAACAGCATTTTAACGGACAGTTTAATGTGGCAGGCACCACACATTGCGGAACGTATGATCAAATGAGAGTAATTAACATCAATGCTTAGTTGCCCAAGCGACTGTAGAAAGCAGAAGAAATCTGCAAGTGACTGTGAATAATAGATGACACTAAGACAACAAATTCTTAACATAAATCAAATTCTATTCTATTTCTATAATAATTTATTAATCTG
Organism: Drosophila pruinosa; assembly: GCA_018150935.1. Taxonomy (NCBI): domain Eukaryota; kingdom Metazoa; phylum Arthropoda; class Insecta; order Diptera; family Drosophilidae; genus Drosophila; species Drosophila pruinosa. Next base: position 8,601,607 of record JAECWR010000094.1, on the reverse strand, counting down.
TACATATATTACATCTAATAGATAGTGTTTATCTTGAAATTTATTCCCGAGGGAATACAATGCATACCAGTATAATGGCGTCACGAAGTACGGGAATGATAAATTAAATTATGTGCGCAATATGCTATCAGATCTGCTATTGCTAAACAGTTAACTGAATTTGTAGCTGTAATTAAAATATTTGCACACATAATTATTTACAAGATTTTCGATCGTGGTTAAAATTCCGAAAATTATTCAAAAATCATAGAATATAAGTGGCGTTTAAAGTGTTTATAAATTAATGTAATAGCCAGAGGATGGCATTAATAACATGATTTTATGTCGCACTTAAGAGAGCGTTAATTGATTGTAAATAAATTAAATGTTAATGAGCGTTGTATGGTGATTATTTACAATCTGTAACTGATTTATGTGCTAGTGTTAAGAATTTCTAACTTTTACCCAGATTCAATCGAAAAACAAGGGGAACTGATGAGCGTATTGCTGAATTAATCATTGCCAGTTTGTAAGCTATTTGTATATTATTTAAACAATTAATTACTGCAATCTCTGGCACGCTAATAGACACTTACACTTTGCGCAAAATAAATAAATACAATGTTTAAATCTTTATATAATTTCCATAAAAATTAATTTGTAATTTGCATTTGAATGCTCACGTGCCCGAGCAACATCAAGACGAGTTGGGCTTAAGCATAGTTTATAGGTGGATCACTAGTCATAATATACGACTAATATGCCTCTGGGTTTTGGGATCCGAAACTTACCTCAGCGTCCAAAAATAGCGTGAAGCAGAAGAATACGAGACCCAAAAGACAAAAATCTTTCATTTTCGTTGCTTTGGTTTCTTCTCTTTTCCTCTTCAATTCCGTATCAATTGTGTTTTGTTTGGCTGGCGTTAATTATATAGCTGAAAGTGTTAAATAAATAGCGTAAGTGCTCGATATTGTATAATTGCTGGAAAGCGACTCCCAATTATGGTTGAATTGTTGTCAATCTTTGCGTAAGTCGTAAGTCGATTTACTTTCCACAAAAACCTTTTAACAATGGACGACGCAATTCCATGGTGAAAACAATTTTCGATTTTAGCCAAGTTCGTAATTAATTGTAATTTAACAAACAACAAAAATGTTAACGAAAACAAACGCAATTACAATCGTTTGGCTGACAGTGAAGCGGCATAAATTGTTGCTATTTTATGGCTGGTAGAATTAGCAACGCATTTGCCGCTCTGACGATGCTGCCTCTGCTTCTGCCCCTGCTTCTACCCTGCCTCGACCTCCACCTACAATTCAATTTTGCAACCTTGCAACTTCACACACACTCACGAATAGATGAGACTGTTGTTGGTCGTGCAGGCAAAATGCAGTTGTTGCCGCTTTCCAAGCTTTCCAAATAAGTTAAGCTGAACTTTGACCTACATTTTCAAACTGTCCAAACTGGATGCTTGCTAGTCCTGTGTTATTGTAGATATTTGAAATGTATCCACATCTATGTTAGCAGTGCAGCAAGAGTTGATAAAACACTGAAAATTCTCTGTCTAAATTTAATTAATACAAATCATTTCGGACTTGCTTTCCTTGAGTGACGGTTACCGTAACGAAAAACATATTAAAATTCATTTGATTTTTGATCGGATTGAATTACTCTACAAATAATCGGATTATTGAAATGCTTTGAATTTGAATATCGCGTCGGCGAGTACATTTAATCTATTTACAAGATCACATTTGTGCGTGCAACAATCGAATGGTTGCATCCACAGCAATGTCTCGAATAATTGTGGTCCCGTGATTCGGTATGGTATTTCCCTGTCCTGACCTTTCTGACAACAACGGCAAGTTGCAACAAATATTTGTTGCAACTTTATCCTCAGCTCGTGATGCTGGTTTCGTTTTTTATTACCGTCGTTTTGCTGCTGTTGTTATTGCTGCTGTTGTTGTTGGTGTTGTTGCCGTGGTGGTTTTTGTGCCTGGCAGCAAAACCAAACTACAAACTACAAAGCCTATTTGACATTTTTGCCAGCCAATTTCCACAGAAAGAGTATTTTTGTTAAGCTTAAGCCTGAAGATGCAGTCAAATAGCTGCTATTGCTATTGCTGTTTTTGTTGCTGTTATTGCAACAACAACAATAACAATTACTGTACCAATTAGCTGGCATTACAGGTTGATTACGACTTTAGCCCATCCAAAGTTGGCATTTTTTTCTAATTGTTGAGAGGAAGTTATTAAGATAGCGACTTGTTGAGGCAATCAGTTTGGATTTTTTATAGCTTTACCTTTGGCTAAAAAAGTTAGAAAACAAATTAACACGGTACATGTACTATACTGCTTGCTGGCTGCTGTGTAGGTGGGGCTATGAATAATATTCCATATGTTATGTCTAGTTTGTTCTATTACACATCGAAAGCGCTGATGGCGCTGATCTTTTCCAAAAGATCAAAAGTCAGTTCGATACAGAAACAAAAATAGAAACATAAACCGAAACAAAGTCAAGAGCACACGCGCCAAATTGGTTTCAATCACGATGATGGCGATGCTAGCATTGATGTGGATGCCGATGCCGACGACGATGTCGATTCTGATGATGTTTAAAATGCAAACATCTAAAATTCAATTGGCATAAATTATATATTTATTACGGTATGCCATTAACACTTAATGCCTATCGATGCCACACTGTGCAGTTGCCCGTTCTTGCACTTCAAACGGCGCGCGCTTTACTTTTTGTATCTCAATTGCTGTATCTATAGGTTTGCATCTGATTATAGTGTTTCTTTTTGTTTATTATTTTTGCCGCTGCGGCAACCACATCGAACGACGTCTCGAACAGAACTGATGCCTCTGAATGCACTCAACTTGGCTTAAAATTCACATTAGGCCGCTGGCGTAGTCCGCCCGCTAGACGCAGCACAAAAGAAGCGCCAAGCAAACTGATCGTCGTCGTCATCGACGCACAGTGGTGTGAGATTATCACAATACGTGTAGAAAACTAATACTATTGACAGTTTAAATTTATTTTTAGTATAACTGAAGTAAAACTCTTAATAAATGTTTAAACATATGTAATATTTAATTTAATTGTAAATATTTTCAAAATCAATTTTATTTAATGCATTATTTCGATTTAATTTTTAAACATGACTTCACTTTTAAAATAAGCATTTATTTTCGATGGAAAATCAACATTTGTTTTAGATATGTTTTAATTTAAAACATTTTATATTCACCTTTTACAAGTCTGAACAGTGCGCAAAAAAGCCACTGTGCGTCAAACATCTTCGTTAATAGCCGAAGGCAAAGCGGCTGCAAAGTTCGTCTGAATGTTGCCGAGTGGGCAGCACAGTTAGAGCCAACGTCAGAGCTACAGCCAACATCAGAGCCAGAGTTGGGCAGTCAACAAAGCGTTAACATTGCAACTACAATTTGATTTCCATTTGCAATGTACACAGACAGCAGTTTGGGGGATTGGGGTTATTAGCGTCGGGTATGCCACCGTTTAGGTTGAACCCTTCACCAAAATGCTGTGTGTTTATTTGCCTAATTTATTGGATCGCCAAGCCAAACAGTTGGCTAAATAGAGCAATCGAGAAGAGCAACAACGGCAAGCAGAAATGGAGATCTGAGTCAGATTAGGCTACGGATTACGAAAGTCACAACTGACACTTCAACTACGAGTACTCCATACAGTCATCATCTCGAGCGTTGGCGTCGCAGTCGAAGTCGAATTTGAAGTCGGCATCAGCATCGGCATCGGCATCGTCTTCAGCTTTCAGCTTGCAGTGAGTTTTGTAAGAGGAGATTTCCATTTTCAATTCATGGCGTTTATTTACTTGTTTTGCCGCCTTTCAAAGCCCTTTGTCGTGAGGAAAAACCGAGAAAGAACTGCAATGCTAAGAGTAAAGACTTTTCGGCTAGGGGTTTGCATCAATTGGGGCTGCTTGGCGTGTTGCCTCATTGAATTTCTAGGTTCACATTCATATGACTGCCGCTTTCAATGCAGCGCTTATTATTTTTCGTTTTGTTTTCCATTTTTTTGTGTTTTTCGATCGTGACTGCTGCTGGGCTGCGGTTGGGCAGGAAGTTGAAGATCTCGCGAAAAAAACACAGCAAATAAAAGAAAACGCTAACATCTAAAATTCAATGATGAACGCGTATATTTATGTTGCTTAACAAACCAAAGTCTATCGTTGCGTATACGTAACATGGAATTTAGCGGCGTTCTACAAAAACAGAAAATAAAGCAAATATAAAAGAAAACCCAAAAACACAAAACTAAATATTGGCTGATTTGTTAATTTGTTGTGAGCGCATGGCCAACGAGTGTTGCTGGAAGTCGGCCAAAATGCGACTCTCTGGTATGTCCGTCTCCACACGGCTGCCTATAATATCAATGTCATGCTCTTGTTTATCAAAAAAGATGTCGATAATGATTCGTACGCCTGCAGAGAAATGCAGCATGAGAATCAATCTGCATCTGTCCACATTTCGAAGATTAATTCGAGCCAACTTACCTTGCTCGGTGCGCCTTATGGTGGTCTTGCTTTGATATGATTTCTCAATCGACTCACCACCCGCACCGTCGCCCTGCAACGATTGTTGCAATGATGTTTGATCATCTAATGTGGTTAAACGAAATGTGCCCGGCTTACTCTCGTACATATGACTAATGAATCAGTTTAAATTTAAGTCATGTATTCGATATGGGGCTGTCTTATCTTACCTGCCACCGGGTTGACTATCATTGGCTGCAACTTTGAGGTAAATGTCATCGCAGCTTACCTGCTCGTCTTGCAGTTGCTGTTGTGTTGGGTGCATGTCATTGATGTCCATTTGTGACGCTTTAGTGTTGGCCGCAAAGTATAAGGACTTGGCCTGGGCCAACTCCTGATTCTTTTGTGTTGCAAAATTGTAGAGATTTATCATATCGCGGACTCGTATGGGCTGCTCCTCGTCCTCCTCCTCGGTATTTAATGGCATATCCGGCCCTGCACTCACCTGCATATCTCCGGAATAGTTGCTGCAATTTTCATCTTCGAAACTGTTCTCTTTGCTATTCATATTTGAAATTTTTTCTTGAACTTTGTGTAAAATTTCTTTCAAAAATGTGAGAACAAGAACGTATAGAACAAATCTACAGGGAAAGTTAATGCTATGCACAGACTTTGCTTAATCAAATACATAAGTAATTATACACACAACGCTTACTTATACAAATAGAGAGCAGTTTCTATTAAATCGAACACTTTTTCCTTGGCAGAGGCAGCTCTCAGTGGACTCTTCTTCTACTCGTTAACTTGGCTCTTGAAGTTGACCAAGAATACATACTTGTGTTTCTACTTCAGAGGGTCAGAGGTGCGTCCTTCTAACTGTTGCATACCTTTGTTACACATGTCTTATGTAAATGAAACCCATATATCATCATTCAGAAGCAACATGAAATCGAAACAATGCTAACAAAAATACACATTCATTGTAAGATGTAATTGTAATATGTGGGTCCATCTTCAATTCGTTAGCAATTACTTAAGGTAAACAAATGTAAATGTAATGCATATTTGAATTGAATTTACAGCTCGACCTTCGCTGTGGCAATCAAAATCCCAATCGAACTGCTTCGACTTTTGTTGGTTATTAGTGAAATTCGAACCGTTAACTGAATGCCACAAGGTTTGAATTGTCTTAACGCGGATTTGTTGGAACCGAAAAGGCGTTGGATGCCAACCACTGCGAGTATGTAGATACGATAGATCGATACGACTGCAAGTGCTCTGGTGTGAGTTAATATCTTTTGAAATTGGGTGAGCAATGACTTGCACCACTTGCCCCACCATTAGCGTCATTATCATCCTCATCCTCATCATCGTCATCCGCAGCAGCAGAAGTAATAGTAGTGGTAATATTTCAGCTACTTCCATTTGGCACACGATCCCAAAAAGCCCATTTTAAGGTCAAATAATTACCAGAGACATGTGACGATTTTGTGGCGAAGAGCATTTGCAATTGACAATCTAATTTACTGGAACTAAACTTTTGCTTAATGGTTTATTTATAAATATTAAGCATAATTTTTATTGCGGGATGTGCTTTACTTAACGAATGAATCAGCATGTCAAAGACATTTATAACTTTCGTGCACCACTCACTAATTGGAGCCACCTGGCATTTCAGATGGATGTCACTTTGACTAATAAGTGAGTTAAGAACACAAATCATGCTGAAGGTGTAGAAAGTTGGTTACAATTTAAAATCACTCTTAAATGTTACTTGTATTTAAAACAACATTGATTGTCAGGCTCCAAAGGACGGTGTTGGGGAAAAGAGCTAATGTAATCTACATGTAGACACGAATATGTGACATGGATTAAACGAACTTATCTTCTTAATCTAAAACTTTAGTCGCCAACATTTATTATCTATGTCACTTAAAGTTGGTTCGCTTCATTCACTACTTTTGCATATTATCTAATAAAGTAGTTTTACGTTTATCTCATTTGTTTAAACTGAGCATAACTAGAATCTCCCATTCAAACCGATGTTTTCAAACTATGTTTGCACTTTGCAGATACTAGTATACAAGTGCTATTTTGGATTGATCTATCTATCGAGCCATCTGTCTTAGTTTATCTTAATTTATCTATCTATCTTAGTTGAAGTCGTTTTATATGGCTGCTGAAGTCAGCAGAATCGACCGAGTCTCCAAAGTCTCAAGTTCGTTTATTTGCGGCTTCGTCGTTCATGCAAATCGTTGGCGATATTTTTGCACTGAATGCGGGTCGCATAATGAGCACTTAGTTAGTATTTAAGAATTTTCGTGTGAATGCCAGATTTTGGTTCTTACATATCACGAGTTTGCTCTGAACTTGTTGGCTTGGCGCATCTTTTGGCAATTAGCGGCGATGTCAACAGGTTCAATGGAAATCAAGAAAAGGTGTGGGGCCCATAGGTATTGTATTACTTCTACAATCTATCGTACTCGAGATGAGCATGTGTGAGTCTTGGAGTGAAACAGAATGTTACTCCCAAGTATTGGAACATGCCGGCGAGGTGTGTCATCGACATCATCTCTCGCATCCTCTCTCTCTGTCTCTGGCGGTCGCTCTCTTTCGTGTGCTTATTGTGCTCACGGGGGAGGCAAAGGCGAAGGCGTGTGATTCTATTGAAGGTCATAGCAATAAAAGAAAAACAACAATAACAAATAACAGAAACAGCCAAAGCAAAAGCAAAAGCATCAACAATTGTGGGTTGCCATTTATGTTAGCTCATTTGTTCTGCCTCTTTCTCGCTCTGTCTCAATGGGGCAACATATGTTTAATTGCTAAATTGGTGCAATTCGGCATAATTCATGTTGATAGCTTAAAGTCACCGCTCGGCATCGCACGGCTCTTGTATAGTATAGTACGAGTGAGTATCTTTTCTTGAATTTCGCAAGGTCTCATTGAAGCAGCCCCCACAACAACAACAACTCAAATAACAACAATAAATTGAGATTCACACGCTGATTAAAAATTATTTGAAGCGACACAAAGCTGCAGGCAAAGCTGGTTATAAGCATGAAAAATGGAAAGTACACGAGGAGATTGCAAGTCGGCTTTATCTACGGTTAGTTGGCAAGCCGTTCATCCATCACACAGCACTGATAACAGTTAGCATTTAGTAGTTGGCACAGTGTCAAATATTGCGTATACGCCACCAACACATGTCAACCAACAATGGGCGCCCAAGTGAATAGCATTTAACGAGTGTATGAATACGCAATGAGGTGCGTCCAATTGTGTGTGCCGTATGAGTACATGTACTTGTACTCGCACTCGCACTCACACTTCCACTCACACTCACAGTGGTACTGGCGTCAAGTCAAAAGTCAAATAAACGTTGTGCTAACTGTGTAAACAGTTTTGCCTTCGCCTTTGCCTTTGCTATCGTGGTTGCCATTGCTGTGGCTGTGGCTGTTGCTGTTGCTGTTGCCAATGCCTTGGACAGTTGCAAGTCCAAGTTCGCCGGCACGCTGAGTTTCTAAGCCGCGCATCCGGTCACATAGCGAGCGACATTAAGTGGCAATTTTTATACTTGTAGCTTTCTGTTGGTGCTACAAATTTGTCAAAGCCAACAATGCTGCAAGGTCAGCGTCTCAGTGCCTCAGTTGAACGATGATCGCAGGCAACCATCGGAGTCATCCGGCTGAGCGGTCAGCTTGCCATATCATTGACCTTAAGTGATGATTGCGGCAGACAGACAAGCTGACTCGTCGGTAGGCAGGCGGGCAATATCAAGAGCACTGAATAAGCCAAGATTATCACCTTTTGGTAACAATTATTGCACTTACAACAGCCATCAAAGTTGAAGTTCAATTGCACTGCATCTTGAGCCTCAACATTAGTATCAGCATCAGCATCACCATCAGATTCCACTCGCAATGGCCCATGGCACAATGTATAACACGATCCATTAAAGGTCATACAATGAAAAGCAAACAGCCATAACAATAAAAAATAAAAAGAAACGTTAAGTAAATCAAATGAGTAAACAAATAAACAAACGCCGCACACTTTGTTAATTGTTGTGGGTCCATTTCTGCTTTGCGGCTATCTATTAGAAAAGATGCCCCAAAACGAAAGACTTAAGACACGAACTAGCCGAGTCAGTCAGACAATGGTCTACAAAATGTACAAAATAAACAATACTATATATTAAAAAGCATTATTTGTCTACCCTCGAGGATGGACGAATTATTACGGTTATTATTATTGTGATAGCTTTTGTCATCAATTTTGCTACGCCATATAAAATTAGACACCCTCTGCAGCAAGCGGAAAAACAATGCCAGCCAACAAAAACAATCACTCTCACATTATTATTACGAAACCAAAGCTAATTATATAATCATGTCCATATCTATTCTGGATCAGGTGCACTCATCATTAGCAATATTCTAATGGGAACAAGAATAAAAATGTGATAATACTCGTAGTATGAATAACCAAGTCATGAAGCAACCTTGAGTGCAGAGTATTTAAAATCCGGACTACAATCTTGATTCGAACTTATACTACCAGACTTGCCATCTGTATTTAATAAAAATAAGTAGGATTGGGTAAAGTTAAGTTTTGACTTTAGAGAACCATGTATTTTCAATGTAACATACATATGTTGACATTTACAACTTGCAACTCACCAAAATTATACTATTTTAATATGCCAAAAATATACCAACCAATTATTCTGAAATCTATAACATAAATTTATATATATCCAATTATAGCTTGCACTTTATTGTTATATTAAAAACGACTAATTTTAAATTTGTGTTATCACACTAGTGGAGCGGTGCAGGTGTACTTGATGTTTGACAGGTAGAACTGTTGCTCAAAAAACTTTCTAGTTTTAAATCTGATGGTAATAAAAATCAGAATTTATCTTTATTGTCCTTCTTATCATCCATACTGAAATTGTTATAATCTGATTATGCTGAAGTTTTTTTTCGCATAAACTTGATCTGCTTACGTATGTTTACCAAGATTTTTCAAGCCCTTGGTAAAGCCGTCTTCTAGATTTGAAACTTCATACATTCGGACAATGGACAGACAGTCAGAAGGAGATCAAAAATATATTTACTGACAACTTCTTCTGCCTGTTACGCACTTTATTACAAAGGCAATAGTTCATGGATTTTAAATAATCCATGGTCGAAAAAATATAATAACAATATACACATGAACCATTATTCAGGTACTACTTAGGCACTTTCATAGTTCTCCTACGCTTAAGCATCTACTTTAATTATCTCATTTAAAATCATAGTTGTTATCTTTATTTATCTATCGATGAACAGTATATTATTGGTTCTAGTTAATTGGAATATATACAATATTGTTTGTATATTTTGTTTTGCTACTTATGTATGTAGATTGCAGCTTTTCCACCTTAGCTAGCTATGATGAAGCCCTTATGCTTTTCATGATGATATCTTTTCTAACTTCTTTCAATTTTCGTTCATCAATATGTATGTTCGAAGTCACACTAATATGGTTTTCGCATCTATTTTTGGAGGTACGGTACATGTTCTGAAATGACAAAATAAAGTATTTGTATGCTATTGTTTTCGATGTATTTTGTTGCTTGCCTAACTTGACCTTCAAATGGCAATGAAGCGGGAGCAAGTGCCGTTGCTTTCCGTAGGCCCAGAAGGCATCAGTACTGATGGCAAGTGGCTAAAACTGAAGCTGAGGCAGCCACTTCAAAGATGAAGCCATCAAACTACAAGTATTTTCAATGCTAATGTCGAATTCCACCTAAAATTTGGTTCAATGATGTATTGCATATAGAAATTAGAGTACATGATTAATTGGTCTTTGTACACACAAACACACACATACAATATATTCAATACAATAACGTATTTATGGTATCTATACAAATTGATGTATGTACATATTGTGCACTTGGAATAATGATGATCGCCGCTTGCCTATGGCAAACATTTAATATTGAGCGCAAACAACAACGGCTACAACAAAAGCCACAGCAACAGCAACAATAAGCAACAACAACAATAACTTAACCCACATATGATTACTTACTCTATAGGTGTTTAGAGGTGTGCTTCCATTGTGGCGCCCGTTGGATGATTAAACCTTTATAAATAAGACTTCAATCCACGCCAGCTCTATTGATGAGGATTTTCTATTATCTACATATTTGCTTCGGCTGCTGTTTAGCTAAGCATAAAGAGAAGAAAAAGATTATGATAAGCAATCAAAACAACAATAAAGACTAAAGAAACTATAAAATTTTTTGCAACAATCAAATTCTATAGAAATTTGTTTAAAATTAATAAAAGATTAAATAGATAGATAAAAAGGTTCACGCAAATACTCCAACTTGTTAAAGTCAGAACAACTTTTTGAATACCCTACACCTACACCGCAAGGGTTTATTGTAAGGTGTCAATCAAGGCATTTTGTGACTGTTTGTTTGTTGTTGTCAATTAAAGCAGCAAAGTTTCCAATTAAGCTGCAACATAATGCAGTTTGTGGTTATTTTGCGGTTGACATGCCCATGAAAAATGCAGCAGCTGTGCTGATAGCACAAAAAAAATGTATAGGCATATAAATCAATTTCTGTGGTTAAAGCCATAATATTCATCAACACTGTCGTTACTTACACAAGAGACCATATATTTAAATATGAGCGCCACAGTGTCGATATATCGATAGAGCTCAACGATAAGTTGTTGTGGTGTAGTGTTGGAAAACGATACTAGTGTACACTTGCGAGCCGAACAGCTGTTTTATTTTTCAGCCCTAGCTGGTTGGAAGCGGTTGCATTTTATATTTAAATTCAACGGACATTAAACCAAAATAGAGTTTATAAATAAAGATCAGTTAATTCCCAATTAAAATGAAACATTTAATATTGATTGAATATTTTCTAGTTTTATTTCATCTCTGATTGTTTGGATATGCGCTTTATGAGTACATGTACTTGGTTTCTAATAGTTGTAGTTGATATTTAGAAATGCTTATTAAGCTAACCCTCGTAAATTACAAACGACAACTTTAGGCGCGTGAGTTAAGTATGTATAAATATAACCATTAATTAATTTATAGAGGATTCGAATAGCAAATATTATTTTATGATTTTAGCCTTTACTCACGGCAGACAAATTGTGAAATGTACAATTGAATTACATGTTTAAATAGTTATGTTTATTTAATTTTATATTAAATATATTTATATGTAAATATGTATAGTAAGTGTTTTATGCGGGCGACTAGAAATTCAAGAAATCTTTTAAATTTACACACTCTCGGATTATTCATCTAAGGAATTACATGCTAAACGATAGGAATCATGAAAATTACATTTACTTGCATTTCGATTTGTTTTCATTTACACTCTATTTAAAGTTAATGTTATATAATGTAATATTAATACAAGCATTTTGATATACGTAATTATATTAATTATTTGTAATCTTAACGTCTACTTAAGCACTTAATTGCGAATCTGTAATGTTTCTATTTTATTTTCTTATCTTTATCTTCTGATTATTTATTTACTTCCAAGTGCCTGAAATATGTAACTGAAATTTGGCGCAACAACCCGAAGCCAATAAATGGATCGTTGAATATACGAGTTCAAATACATGCATATATACATACATACATACATTAAAGTATGGGTACATATGTATGGTAGTATTATAAGTTTATATTTTATATTAGAATAAAATCTTTGGTTGCAACTACAACTGAAACTGTTTATGTGTTCATGCACTTTCGTGCAGGACTTCGCACCGGGATTCAATTAAAGGGTATGACGACTACCATCGCTGTCTGCCTGACTGTCTGACTGCCTGCCTGATCAAGTGTACATTTGTTTATATAAATTATCACAGTAAAATAAATATAATTATGTTCGTAAATATTGTGTGTTGCTCAGGATTAACTTAAGAGGCGTCTCGTGGAATTCTATTAAATAATACTATTGCAGTGAGATTACATCCTATCATCGAGCCCTGCAGGAATGCATTTGTCCTTTTTTAAATCTTATCGTTAGGCATATAAAGTTAGCATTTGTGGTCAATTAAACAATTGGGTATTAGTGGAGGTAGATTAGTATTGATAATTGGGAATAAAAGTTACATGAGAGATTATAAAAAAACGAGTTTATTAATGAGATAGCAACGTACCGAGATATTCCGATTTCTGTTATTTTTGCAAGGGATTGACGAGAGTTCAAGTATGTTTAATAGTTTGGTAAATACTTTTTATGTGTATATTGCATTTATGTAAATATTGCATTTTCTCTAGCAGCAACAAATTACTCACAAAGTATTATATGGACAGAAGATTCTCTGGATATAACAGAAAGCGCGAATGAATTTCTTATTCTGTAAAGTTGTGAAAATAAAAAGCAATTCGTTGTTTATGTGATAAATTAAGAATATGTTAATAACAATACAATACTGCTAAATCGCTGATGTATCGATAATATTTCCCAAGTGACAAGCGGCTCATTACACTTATAGACCAATGAGCCTCTTGGCAAATACATTCGTGCAAGGCTCGTTCCTTTCAATCCAACAAAGCTATACCTATAAACTGGTCTGCACTAATGCTGTGTGCATGTGTGGGTTGAGATTATGGAAGATACGATAGTCATAGTCCACATTTTGGCAAAACTGTTGAACATGTTTGTTTTCTTTGTGTGTATGGTGTGTGGTGTGTGGTGTGTGTGTGTGCTTTGGGTTGTGGGTGCTGGGGTCTCGTTGTGGTTACTGGTTCAGCAGCGTGTTGGTCACCTCCGAGAAGGAGAGCAGCGGACTGCCATCGATGTAGGCGCCACCGGCACTCACCGGGGGCGGGGCATAGGCCAGGGCCGTGTGTGCCGTAATGTTGGCCGGATAGAGCAGATGCTGTGTATGATGTTGCTGGTAATTTGGCTGATGTTGCTGATGCTGCAAATGTTGCAGCTGGTGCTGTTGTTGCTGCTGCAGCTTGGCTGTTTTGCGTGCCCCACGTGTGGCAGCACTCGTGGCCGACTGCATCGGGTCTTCCGAGCAGACGATAAGTGGAGCTGCTGCTGCTGTTGCTGTTGTCGAGACAATGGCCAGTTGCTGGTATGGTGAGATGGCCACAGCGTCGCCTGCACCACCCAGCAGGCTGCTCACCGCTGGCAGCGTTGGTGGTGTGCGGCAATTGGGTGGCGATTCCACCTGATGATGATGGTGGTGCAGCGAGTATCCCGTCAACTGTTGCTGTTGTTGCTGCTGCTGCTGCTGCAGTTGCTGAGTGGTGAGTAGGATCTATGTGGGGAGTAGCGTTTATGGGTTAGTCAAACTGGCACTCGGTGGTGCTTGAGTGGTGCATAGTTGTGTGTGCTGTTGGTGTTGTTGTTGTTGTTGTGCTGGAGGTGCTGTGGTGCTGGAGGTGCGCTTTACGGTGCTGTCTAGCGGCTTGCCGTGTGCTGGCCGTGCTGGTGCTGGTGGTGGTGGTGGTGGTGGTGCGTCGACGTTGCCGCCGCATGATGGTGCGGATGATGGTGGTGGTGGTGGTGATGGTGATAGGCCAAGTACTGCGAGTACTGCGTGTAGCTGGCAGGCGTCCATACCTCGCTGCCATTAGCTGTTGCTGGCCCCGCAGCAGGTGCTGTTGCTGTTGCGGTGACTGCTTGCTGGTGCAGGTGATGGGCTGCTGCTGTGGCGGATGCGGTGGCCTCTTGATGGTGCTGGTGATGCGCATGATGCTGATGTGAAAGCGTATGTTGCTGCTGCTGCTGCTGTTGTTGTTGTTGTTGCTGCTGCTGTTGCTGATGATGCGAGTGCTGCGAGTGTGCGTGAGGATGGACGAGATGGCTGTGCGGCGCTTGCGATGGTTGCTGGTTGGCGGCGGCACAGCTGGGCGGCAGTGGCTGGTGGGCATGGTGCTCGCCGCCTGACGCCGCGTGTGCTACGGAATTGCTCGGGTTGCTCACATTGCTGCCAATGCCACGCTGCTGCTGCTGCTGTTGTTGCTGCTGCTGCTGCTGCTGGGGCGAAGTCGTGTGCGAGGAAGCCGAGTAGAGCCCAGAGTCGTCATGCTGCAGCTGATAGCTCTCGGGTGTGCCAGCACTCGCCGACTTGCCGCTCAGCTCCTTGTTGCCATTCCACTTGGCAGCGGCAGCCGGTTCGTGCTCATTGTTATTGTTCGCATAGCTGAGGCCATTGGTGAGGGGCGTGGTGCGTTGTGGTGAGCCGCCGGCGTTGGCTGCAATGCGACTGTTGATCGGCACACCACTGGACTGGGTGGTGCCCCACATGAGCACCGTCTGGCGCTCGTAGGGATCCGCTGTTGTCGCTGCTGCGGCCAGCTCCACCTTGGGAGGCACCCCGCTGCCGCCATTGGTCGTGACAGCTCCATCAACTGGCGAGGGTCCGTCCGAGGAGCACGAGATGACTTCCATAACCTGTGGCGACGACTTGGGCGTCTTCAGAGGTATCTGTTGAGCAAGGGATCAAATCAGATCACATGGCCTTCCACTCCGAGAGGAGACACTCACCTGGGGCGTGGACGTCGGGCTGCCATATCCGCTGCTGTAGCCGCTGTAGTATTTGCCCGTCTCCTGCCACTTCTCGTCCGCCTTGGAGGCAATGGCATAGCCATCGTAGGAGAGGAAGCCATTGGCCACATACGCCGAGGCGGGAGCACCCGTGTGGGGATAGTCCGTGTAGTAGCCACCGACACCCTGCAGTCGGTACTGGTGGAAGAGGGACGTCTCGCTGACCGGATAGAAGGCGTTGGCCGGCATCGAGCTGCCCATGTAGAGATTGTCAGCTGCCGTCGCATATGGCGATGCCGTGTACATGGGATTCAGATTTGAGTAGGCTGCCGCCACAGCAGCTGCCGGATCGGGCAGATACTCGACAACAGGTGGCGCTGGGGAACCCACCTGTCCCAGGGGCGAGGACTGTTGGGCCTGCAGTTGCTGCTGTTGCTGCTGCTGTTGCAACTTGCGCTTGCTGCGGCACGTGGACAGAAAGTCGCGCAACTGCGTCTTGTAGCGTCGATTCGGACGAGTCGGCGTGACGGGAGGCGGCAGCGCATGGGCATGGGCGTGGGCATGGGCTGTGGGCGAGGCACTGGCGCTGGCACTGGATGGTGGCACCACCAGCTGATCCGCCTCCGAGAAGTATGTGGATGCCAGGCCAGTGTCCAAGTAGCTGACCTTAAAGTCCATTGTGCGCTTGCCGAGCAAATCCTGTCCCTCCTCGTCCATCAGCTGGCGATGCGTGCAGATGACAAAGTCGGGCTTGGAGTTCTTGTAGACCAGTCGAGAGCTGGTCTGCAGCCACTGCCACTCGCCGTCCTTCTTCTGGTAGCGATAGGCAATCATGCCCGAGGCGCCCGTCTTAAGCACTGCAGGAAAACAATTAGGAGATTAGTAAAATGTGCTGGTCAAAGTCCTGCGGTTACTTACGCTCCTGATGGGCGCTGGCCACGTAGGCCAAGTCGTCGTAGTGCACCAGATCGTAGCCACCCATGTTGACCAGCTCGGCATCGGCATAACCCAGTATGTGCTTGCCCCTCTGATCCATGGAGACGAGCGAAAAGTCCAGCTTGTGCTTCGACTTGAACATGTTCTCCTTGTGCGGTATCTCCAGCAGACTGGGCGGACCAAAGGGTGTGCAGTAGGCGAACAGAGCTAGCGGTGGCTCCTCTGTCTTTCGATTCTGGCCATGGAGTATCTTGATGCGACCGCGTATGTCCAGGCGCAGGAATCCCGACGTATTGTCCAGCAGGCAGCGGAATCGCACCGTGAAGCTGCGCTCCAAGTAGAGCGCCTTGTCGGGCGTCAGGGTCTCCGAGAGCTGCATGCTGGACATGTCCGCGGGCAGAAAGCTGTTCCACAGCAACTGACGCTGCAGTTCCTCGCGATCCTCGGAGTGGACCAGCTCATACACAGACTGATGCACAATGTCCGACTGCAAAGGCAAAGGGAAGGAGGTCAGAGTCGAGATCTCATTGGGTTCAGTCAACTTGTTATTGATTTTCGCTTTCGCTTCAGTTTCGTTTTGGGGCGTATAAATCAAAATCCACGCAAATTGAAAATGCGCCCCATGTTGGCCACAAATTGAGACATAAATTCTGCACGCGCCAGCAAGAGCAGCAGATCCACACGACGAGATCGAGGGACGGACATACCCTACATATTCGTATGTGCATCAGCTAGCTAGAGCTGGCAGCGTGTCACGCACACATGAGAGTGGCTTGGGATACTTTTGGGGAAACAAAGTCCAACATCTGATTAATAACAGAAGATCAGAGAATCACACAAGTTATGGGGTGATCAAAGATCTGCAAACTTTAAATGAATTCAGTCTCATCTAGCGAAATATGTCTATTCACAACCAATCTGTGCTAACTTCAGCAGGAAGCCAATGTCTATAAATCCCATTTTCATGTGTCTTTGATTGAAGTGATTTATTCTATTAAAATCAATAAATTTCGCAATAATGCAATTGACTTTTTTCCAGTATCTTTTCTAGCAGAGCTTTACCAAAGTTCAGATGGAATATTGTCCATTCTATTCATTGATCGCGTAATGTCCTATTTAATCATTTTTTAAGTAGAAATACAATTTTAAAAAATTAAATTATGTATTACCTAGAAAAAATATATGTGTGATGTATTGTTTTTGAGCCATGGACTTAAAAAAAAATTACCTAATTGTGTCCAAAGCAGACTGTGA
This sequence comes from Drosophila pruinosa, assembly GCA_018150935.1. Lineage (NCBI taxonomy): Eukaryota > Metazoa > Arthropoda > Insecta > Diptera > Drosophilidae > Drosophila > Drosophila pruinosa. The sequence continues at coordinate 8,584,372 of JAECWR010000094.1, read as the reverse complement.
CCGTTTAGACTTGTTTAATTTAAATTTAAATTTATAGACAAAAAAGTTACATTTATTTTTATTGTTGGGGAATCCGTAGAGAAGAGAGGTCGTGACACGTTGCCAACTCAAAAGAGGGGAACAGAACTTTCTACTTTGGAAGCAAAACCAACAAAGCAAATGATTTGGCCGCAATCCTCACTTGCAATATGTGAATATGTGTACATTTGCAAGAAGTGGAAGTAGAAGAGGAAGAAGAAGAATAAGCAGAAGCACAAGGCAAAGATGTTGAAGCTAAAGCCAATCGAATGGCCAATGGCCATGGTAATAGGCAGCTACGTTTTTAATTGAGCTGCCAAACGGGGCGTGTCAAGTGCCGCTTTACACATTTACAACTAAATTAAAAACAAAACTAAAGAAAACCACTGGCAGACACTCTGCAGAAGACTGAAGACTGAAGCCCGAAGAAAGCTAACTGCAATTTTCAATTTCCATTCGACAAGCGCCAATACAATAAAGTAGGCAAAAACAACAGACAGCAGACACTGCACTGTTGCACTGTTGCAGTATTGCAGTATTGCAGTAGCTGTGGCAGTTAGCAGGTAGCAGGCAACTGGCAGCAAGGGAGGTGGCTGCCACTCGCGGTGGAGATCTCTTTTTTATCGAGTAAGGCCCAAAACATGTTGGCCAGGCTTGAAGGCAGCTGCAGCAAGGCGTCGTGCCTGTTAATAACACACAGGCTCAGTGATGCCACGCCCCTACTTGCCCTTAATTCCCCAACTGCCCCCCTTGCCGTCTTGCCATGCCCCATGTGGCAGCTGCGTAAGCAAATATCGTGTGATTCTGCGATTGCGCAATACTCCCGCTGATCTGATTTTTATTTATGACCAAAGCAAACTGCCACGCAATCTTGCAACCTGAGATTCTGTTTGTTTTGGTTGGCACCTCAGGTAGAGGTGTTGCAAGTTAGATGCCCCAACTGGTAGCTGTACTATCGATCCGTTTCCGCAATGAGCTTGACCCAAAAATAAAGACGCAAGATGAGGGCAACGGAGGAGATTCATTCATAGACATTTTGGGCAATTAAAATCAATCAAAACGGTGCCCTTCCCCCCGCACTTTTTATTGTTGTTGTTTTTGTTAGTATTTTTGTTGTTGCCACTTACCTGATGAAAACCCAAATAGCTCTCGATGCTGTGCGTGGCAAAGAAGACCTCGCCTTCGCATGTCAGTATCATTAGAAATCCATTTAGAGCCTGAAAGAAAGAACAAAAGAGCACATAGTGAGAGGTAAGTGCACAGTGAGTGAGAGAGAGGCAGAATGTGCGTAAAAGACAGAGACAGATGGATAAAAATTAAATCAAAACTACGAATTAAATGCTGCAGAAGGGCGGTTCGCCTGGGGGAAACAGGTAGCAAGTCGTCAAATTGACAAGAAGAAAATCGATAGAGTGGCAGCGAAAGAGAGGCAAATACTATAAAAAAAGAGGGAGAGAGATAAGGAAACCTTGGCGTCTCGTAATTGTAGTAGCTGCCGTTTTTTTCCTTTTGTTTTCTTATTGTGAAAGATATTTTGTGAATGGATTAATCCATCATTTCGCGGTCTAGATGAACTGGACATGAATGAACCCCAGAGATCGAGCAGAAACAAGGGCCAAAGACACAACGGCGCTAACTTGAGGCTAAAGCGTAATCAGCGCTTAAGCGGCTCATTTCATTGGAGCCAAGAGAAAGAGACGGAAATAGCGACATCGACAGAGTCAGCGACAGAGACAGAGACAGAGACCTGAGGCTGTGATAGTCAGACTTTGAAGTTCCACATCAAAACACAACCAGGAAATGATGCGCAATTATATCAATGAGTTTCAACTAAATGCAGACGATGATACCCACTCCTCTCCTCTACTGTCCCGACCGCTACGACCGATCATCAGTAAGAGCATTTGTTTTATCTTACAGAAATATTTAAGTATCTCCCATTCTCTGAGAGCTCTCTGAGATTTCATTTATTGGTTGTTCCTGGCGTAATTGCAGGTTTCATTTCGAGCAATGATGCATTGTAATTATCTATAGATTTGTTTAAGCTACACAAAGCCAAAACGAAATCTAACCTAACTTGTATTAGCTGTGAAACCTAACTATAAAAGCATGCTAAACTATTACAAAAGCGAAAAGGCAAATAGGAGCTAAAGCTACTTTAAAATCAACAGAACTGAAAGCTAAGCCAGTTTAAATACAATACCTAGGCACAAATACTTATATTATCTAAACTTTTTTTTATTTTAAGGCATAAATAAACGTTACGAAAACAATCTCCACTCGTGAACTTAACGAATACAAATTCATGTGTTCAACCTAACCCAACTTTACCAATGAAAAGACATAACCTCCAAATTTGTGCTTTGTTTTTTTTGCATTACTTTTTACTATTTGTTCAACCTGTTTGATGATTGTTTTATATAGGATTTAAAACTGCTTTTTATAGGCTGCTAATGGGCGTTACGCATGCGATTTGATAGTGTTGCGGTGATGCCAAAACAAAATGGCGACGCCAGGCAATGAGCATCGCGACATGCGACGTGTGAACGGAAAGAACAAGAAGACAAATTTGCCGAAGCTCTCATTAGGTGCTCAGTTAATTAATAAAGAGAGCAAGCGCTGAGAGCAGTGTGAAGAGACAGGTAAGAAACTGCAGCAGTAATTAATATGCGCGTATTTAAATATCAATTTGCCACAGCTGAAGCTGAAAAGAGGAGAAGATACGAGCCACAGGAGGCAGAGATGACACAAGGAGGCAGCTGGCCTACTGCTCCTTTCCTTCGCCAGGCCGGGGCCAGGGCTTGAGACAAATGCGCGCGATTGCTGCTAATTACAGAGAGCAACAAAAGCATAGCTCGCCTCGGATCCAAGAAGAGTGTGTGGAGCAACGTAGTGTGTTCCCAGAGTTGGTATTAACCGACATAAACGCTAAGTGGCGTCATCATTTAAAACGCATCAACACAGCCCGCCAAAGGATATGAATATGGATATGAATCTGTATGTGAGTTGTGAGTTGTGAATTGTTGGTGCTCGTTGCTTGTCGCTTGTGTTGTGGATTGTCATCAAGCCGGCGGCAACTGAGCATCAATAATCTTCATAAAGATTGCCAACGGTAGCCAATGAGCCAGACAGAGATGGAAGCCGCGAGGGAAGGAAAGAGAGTGAGCAAACGGATGCTGGTGGTTTCTTTTATTGATACCCTTCAATCAGCAAACTGTTGACTTGATAGTTGAATATTATACAACTTAAAATTTTCAATCCACAATAATCTATATGGGCAAATTAATCGACATCAGATACGATGTAAATTCATTTTAATTAAAATATACATCAATAAGATATTATTTTTTTTATAGGGTATTTGACAGTTAACAAAATCCATGACCATTGGCCTACTCTATAATAAAAGTAGAATCAAAAAGATTTCTTTTGCAGCTTAATTGTTTTAGTTGCCTCTCGCTCACTTCATCTCTTTCCCTCCTTCTGAATCTCTTTTCTGCTCTCTCTTCTCGTCGCTATCTCTGCATCAGTTTATACGAGACAAGTTGGCCGACTGTCCAGCCTGATGTGGTCTGTGGCAGCGGCGTCTTCTAATGCGTTTTTAATAATACACGCCCGTCTTGTGCGGCAACTGCCAACAGCCAACAGCCAACTGGCAACTGCCAACTTGAATAGCTCCAAGCGGAAAAGATACAGACAAACACTCACATTAAATATATATACATTTACTACAACATATATATACCTTGTATATTCGGGTATACTATCTATCCCGTCATTTGGTTGACGGCTTGCATTACAGTTTTGTGTTTTGATAAGTTGGCGGCGATTATTTAACCATTTCCTTGGCCCCGACCAAGACGAGGCCAGACCAGACCAGATTAGACCAGACAGCACCTGACCCCTTCGCCCAGCTCTTCCCTGCTTGGATTGCTGTTAGCTAGTTTAAGCCAATTTGCGTTTTGTTAGCTGGCTACATAATTGCTTAATAAAGCCGTTGATTCGCTGGATGATGCTGCAATCATCGTCTAGTTTAATGTTGCCTATGAATATCACGTATACGAAGAGTGGTCTCTCTCCGTCTGTGTCTAAATTAATATTTATATCTATATCTATATCTATATCTATATCTATATCTATATCTATATCTATATCTATATCTATATCTATATCTATATCTATATCTATATCTATATCTATATCTATATCTATATCTATATCTATATCTATATCTATATCTATATCTATATCTATATCTATATCTATATCTATATCTATATCTATATCTATATCTATATCTATATCTATATCTATATCTATATCTATATCTATATCTATATCTATATCTATATCTATATCTATATCTATATCTATATCTATATCTATATCTATATCTATATCTATATCTATATCTATATCTATATCTATATCTATATCTATATCTATATCTATATCTATATCTATATCTATATCTATATCTATATCTATATCTATATCTATATCTATATCTATATCTATATCTATATCTATATCTATATCTATATCTATATCTATATCTATATCTATATCTATATCTATATCTATATCTATATCTATATCTATATCTATATCTATATCTATATCTATATCTATATCTATATCTATATCTATATCTATATCTATATCTATATCTATATCTATATCTATATCTATATCTATATCTATATCTATATCTATATCTATATCTATATCTATATCTATATCTATATCTATATCTATATCTATATCTATATCTATATCTATATCTATATCTATATCTATATCTATATCTATATCAATATCTATATCTATATCTATATCTATATCTATATCTATATCTATATCTATATCTATATCTATATCTATATCTATATCTATATCCATATCTATATCTATATCTTATTTATATCTATATCTATATTTATGTCTTTTTTCCAATCGATGTCTGTAAAAATAATATTAATTAATCAATTTTTAAGCCGCTTACTAAATGTGTGTCACAGTGACTGTCAAACTGTTGGCAAAACTGGAGCAACAACAACAGTTAGTTCAGTTAGTCAGTCCATGTGTGTGTCTGTGTGCGAAAGAGATGGCAGCACGTGCATGAGCTGCGCTGCGTGACAAAACGCCATTTTCTAATGATAATATGTGACCCATAATAAAGAACATCAAGAACAGCAACAACAACAGCACAACAAAAGTAAAACTTCATGAGCAATTGAAACGGGCAACAGGTAACAAATACCTGAGCTATTAAAACTAAATATGCAGCCCCAAAACACCCGACCGCCCCCTGTCTACTCTTCTGCGCTCCCTTCGCTACCCTTCCCTTTCTATATGTGGTTCGAAAATATGCACGGAAATGCACAATTGTGCAGCTCGGCAATTAGCTGCAGGTCGACCATTTGCCGGAAGGTAGAAAAAAAAACACGAACAGAAAACAGAAGTTTTTGGCTTGCATTCAAATTGGTGAGTTGTAAAAAGGAGACACAAGTCGCAGTCCTTGTTAACTCTGCGTATACGTAATGCAGTTGCATTGTGCAATGTATGCAAAATGCAGTTTTACATACAATGCTTAGGCGTGTTCCCAACAATTAGCTTGAATAACACACTATTTGCACCAACTGCAGTAGCAGCATTTAGCAACAAGTTTATTCGATATATCAATTGGATACGCTGCAAATTGTGTGGACAAGAGCTGCTTTGATACACGTCTAATATTGTACTAACAAATCTAATATTGTACTAATATTATAATAATAATCAAATCATTAGTGAAACGGAATTATCTTTGTTCGGTTAGAAAGGCGGAAATTCAAAAACATGTCAAAATTCTAAAACAATTTTCTTCTAAAAATAATTGTGCTTAAAAATTGTTGTTGAAAAGTTAAGATATTTTTTCATTCAATATTTTCTGTGTAGTTTTGTTTTTATGCCTAATAATATTGAAGCAAAGTTTACATTTCTAATCGGCTAAAGCTATCTCTATACTTGGGCACACACCTTAGGGTATAGTGCTGTGAGGCCGCGCTACGGTTGCCAGTTTCAGACTTTGACATTGAATTGTTGAATACGGCCAAAAAAAAGAGGTGCATAAAGCGCATGTTGCACAATTGCGTGCCTCTGCCGCGCTGTCTCGCTGACTCTCTATTAACCCCTTCTGTCTCTCTGGCTTGCTCACTCTCCCTGATTAAGTGCAAGTACCCCTGGCCCAGGTGTGTGTGTGTGTGTGTGTTGCGCTGTCTATGGCTGGTGAGCTATGTGTGCATTAAATTAAACTGTCATGACTGTGACAAGTGCATATGTTCGCGCCTGGCCACATGCAGCACATGCAGCTTGGCTTGGGCTTTAATTCAGCAAAAACATGCAACTTGCCATACACATACACATACATACACCTATGCACTTGTGTGTGAGTGTGAGACACTTTAATTGAAGTTTGACCAAACTCAACGCGTAGCATATAAACTTGAAAATGCATAATTTCGCGTTAGAGTTTGGGGAGTTGCCAAGAGTGGCGAGTGGCAAGTTGCAAAGTTGCATAGTTTGCGGTTGCTGCAATTGCAATGCAAGTTGGCTTGGCCCCTATATTAATTATAAATATTATGGTAACACATGTCCAAGCGCCAATTACACACAATTAATCAATTGGAAACGCGGCCACAACGCGACGTTAACTAATTGCCATTCAATTGTTTAACAATTTTCCACATTTTTACACAAATCACACGAATTTCACAATCAAATCCAATCGAAGCGAGCCTCGCAACTTTGCGTGTTCCACCGGGGGAAAAGGAACAAAAAGTAAGACATTTATCAATTGGTAAAAGGCCAACCCCTCTTCCTCTTCGACTGTCCCCTCGCCTATCTATACGAATCCTGTGGAACAAGCGCTGATTGATTATGCGGCATATCCTGACGATGAAGCCATCAAATGGCCAAACAAAATTGATGAAGACAAATTAAAATGAGCACTGCATTGTGTGGGGAGGACATAGAAGTGGGTGTAGTAGTATTAGTGCGGGTGGTGAGGGATAGCGGGACATTTACCTGCAGGAACATATCACCATCCAGCAGACCGTGCTCAAAGGCGCCCAGCTCGCGCGTCCTGTAGCCATCGTGTGCGTGTATGTGCGGCAGGACTCCGTTCTCCTCCTTATCCTTATGCATAACAACTGCAAATAGAGAGCAAGAGCAATAATAATACAACTTAAATATTTATGAGCACATTTTTATATTTTATTAGCCATTAATAGTTTATTTGCTTTTGTAAAAGCGATAGAAACTACACTGATAGAAAAACACTTGTACAGTTGAATTATATTTTTAAATAATTATTATCAATCAACTTAATGATATTATTTATCAACTTTCAATATTCCTCAAATATTCACTAATGTAATCTCTATTTAATTAACTACTTAATGGATTAGATGTCATATAAATCAGATTGTAACTATTTAATTTTATGGAGAGTCCACATTTTGGTTTTTACCAGTGTATGAGTATTATCGCTGGCAATGGCGACCGAAAATCGCGATCCATAAATAACTCGCTCCACAAAGCGTTTTATAAAGCCGCCCCCGCCTCCGCCTCCCCCACCGCCACCGTCACCGACCCCGCTCCTGCCACTCTCTGCTCGCCCCTCTGGTTTAACCCAGTCAGTACAATTGGAAACCATAGTTACACCATAAAAATCCAATATACATAGCTATGTAGCAGTCGTATATATTTCATATATATCATGGATATACAATAAATATTTACAGCTGGCATGGAAAAGTACTAAAAATTGTTTATGGTGTCATTGTAATATTTTATGAGGCAACTTTCCTTCACCACCTTCCCAGCCTGCTGCTCAGTGTCCTCGTCGAGATGCCTTTGCCAGCGCCTGGCACTGGCTTCCTTCCCAGTTGCTCATGGCATTATGTATACACACCATAGTCCACAACCCACACACAGCACAAGCTTCCTCCTTCCATTGTACAACACCCTTAAAGCAGGCAGCCGCCATTTTAGAAACAATATTTTTGGGGGAACAAGGGAAGAGGTTTCCTCTCGACCTGGGCCTCAAGTTTTATAATAAATTTGTCACAAAAATTGATTTATGCGCGATAAACGATAAAAACGAAAAGAAAATAAAATGAAATGAGAACTAATATATTTTAGCTTAGTTTTTGTCTGGTTTACTCTAGGATGAATGTGCTAGTGCTTGTGCGAGAGGCAAATTTATACCCGGCTTGAAATAAAATATTTCCCCCAGCAGCTGCTGTCATAAATTATGATTTTTATCAGCGCAAATGGAAATAATAAAAATGAGAGTGAAAATAATAAAAATATATATATATATGTATATAAAAAAAGAAAACTAAAACTAAAACCTAATTTACGCATGGCAAGGCCCACAACTAACTGCAAGTCCGACAAGTCTACAAACCAAAAACAAACCCCAAAGCCAGCAGCAACCACAGCCCAAGTTGCTGGGTCTCTCATTTCAATTAGCAGCTCCAAAACTGCGTTCTACCCCTGGCTCTACCAGAAGCGAAATACACTGTGAGAAGTGGTGGATGTTTTGGGAATAATAAAGCAATACAAGCATGGAAACTAAAACGACCTTTGGTTCGTTACTTTAATCACTTCATTTTGAACTGCTTTAATTAATATAAACAAAGTTAATAATAGTAATATAATAAAGCATTAAATTGAAATAAAATAATGCATTGTTTCTTTACCACAAAAATATACATAAAAATATATAAAAACTTTTAATAAATAGCAAACAATGTATCTTAACAGCACAGTAAAAGGCAATATCTACAAAACCAAACCTCACAGACCTCTTAATAGAAATTTTAAAGAACTTTCCTAAGTTGCTCTGTAAATCAGTACTAGCAATAAAGCACTTATGCACATTTTTTGTCAGTGTACTGAGGTTTGGCCTACCCTGACTTGCCGTTTGGGCCTTTTGGCTAATCTGTGCGCTGCTTTAGCTTTTTATCAAATTAACAAAAGTGCCGCTGCGTGTGTGGGTGAGTGTTAGTGTGTTCATTTTAGCGAAAGTGCGATAAAAACAAATAGTTGACCCTCTTGGCTACACACACTCACAAACACACACACACCCCTGCCATACGTTTAGGGCAAGGTAATGTGGCTTAAACAAATTGCATCATGTGCGTGTGATCCCGGCCAAAAGGCTTTTAGAGCAACACTCTGTTCTTTTTTTGTTTTCTGGTCGTAATTATTCATAATTTAATTAGGCTCAGCTTTCATTGTGCGTTCTTGTTGTAGTTCTTATTATTATTATTACAATTTTTTATTGTTGCGCTTAAAATATTCACGTGCATAAACACATTTAATTAACTCCACTCGTGGTTTTACTATTGAAGCGCGGGTGACGGGGCAAGCCAACAAATCTGCCACGTTTACTGGGCATGGCTCATATTTTATTGCACTTTTGCATAGACTGATTAGCATAGGCCTATTTTATTTATTTGCGACATTATTCCGTTGAAACATAACTGCTTAAACTGACCTTACAGTGACAAGAATATGAATTGACCGCCTGCTTAAACATCTCTTCTTTCATTATCATTGATTAACCAGGAAACTTCTCTGTTCAACTGCTCGAACAGACCTCGCACTGCTGCGCCATGTGCAACATTAACCAAAATCCGAAACCCACCACCAAAGCGCAAACCACGTCGTCATTTGGTGGATGAACGTAAATCTTCTCTGAAAGGCGGAAAAGCGCAAAATCTCAGCTCAAGCTGCATGCAGCGAGAGGTGTGTGGGGAAGGGTGGCGCACGGTGCTCTGCTGTGTATACAAGACATAAAAATGGCGGCTGGCCAGACCCCACCCACAAAGAGACGACGAACAAACGAAACGGTAAAGCGTGCGCAAGATACACATAGACGCTAGCTCTGACGCTGGCAGCGACGCCAGCTGCGACGCTGACTGCGTCGCTTTGACTGATTCGCCCTGTGAAAATGGCGTCAATTATGCACTGGGCGCCTGGGCAGCGACTCTTGTGGTTGTTGTTGCTGCTGCCGCTGGTTTGGGGCGTGTCCCTTGGCACGGCATGGCGCAAACAATAAAGAATAAAGTTTAAATTCTGACATTTTGGCAAATATTTTTCGTGCCTCGTAAACAAATATGTCATGGGAATGTCAAACTCATCAGCGCAATTGATTGAAAAACTGGCAGCTGTCTCGATTGACTCTGAAGGGCGGGTGTAGGAAAGTTAATATACTAAAATGTGCAGCTCAGATTACAACAAAATACGTCTTTAAAGCCAATCATCGGCAGCCCTGTTTAGAGCTGTCAATCATTTACCATCAGACGAGAAATTGCGATGGGCTACAGAGAAAAAGGTAACAAATATAATATTATGAAATGTGTTTGTTATACAAACAATACCAATACATGCTTTGAATGTTAACATATATTTTGTAGAGAGAGAATTTTTAAATTCTAAAACACTTCCTCGATAATCAATAAAATAAGGGGGCCAAATTAGATGCTTGTTGAATAACAAAACTATTTTAAGATCAACTATTTGAAATTATGGCTCACACTTTTCCCTCTAAAACCTTACAAGCTGAATCTTAAAGTTTTATGAAAAATATCTAATTAAAAATTATAAATGTCCTTAATTTATATAAGATAAAACCTGCAGTTTGGGAAATTACAAATTTATGTTGAGTTCGTGCCTCTAACTGTTTTAATTTTAAGGATCACATTTTTAATAAACAATTATAATTAAATTTTTAATTTAGAACAATTAATCCAGATAGATCCACTAAGTATAAATTGTTGTCACTTTATTGATTTAAACATACAATTTGTTGAGCTTAAACGACTTGCAGGGCGCTTTAAATTGAACTAGGCCTTTGGATACGATTACTTTTACCTGTTGTTGTTGCAGGCAGGGAGAGCAAGAAGATGGGTAGGGGATTGGGGGTTGAGGGTGGCCGACCTACGTAAGTCACGCAATGTTGTCTGGCTGCGCTCTCTACGGGTCCAACTCTACGGCTGAGCTGAGCTGAGCGTTTGGCCGGCGTGACAATGCGACGCCTCTCACAAGCAACAACAACAACGACAACAATAACAACAGCAGTTGGGGGGACAGAAGAGGGAAGCTACCTTCCAGCTGAGACAGGTGTATTAAAGTGCATCGCCTGACTGATTGCATGTCCGCCTCTGCACCGCGGCTATTCCGACCCATTGTCTGGCTATGGATTGTATCGTCTCCCGACCCGTCGCCCTCACCCCTCTCCCCCACGTCCTACCATCCTGCCATTCTGCCATCCACCCACCTATCCCGACCTCGTCTGCTGTCCGCACTAATGGGCCTAAACTGGAGCAACGCACGAAAGTCATGTATATGCACGAAAAATTGGCCACATTTATAGACAGAGCTAGAACCACGAAGGGGAAGGGAGAGGGCGAGGACGAGGGGAGTTTTAGTATGTTTATAGGTTAAGAGCTAAGCCTTGGCCCCTTGGGCTTGCAATTCGCTGGGAGTCCGCGATGGCCATGGGCTCCATTAACAAACGCTTAACGGCAATTTTGATAATAGCATAACTAACTCCCCCTTAGCCTTTAGCCTCGCTGTCGCTGTCTTTCATATATCATAGCTATAGTATTTCCTTATGAATTGCTGACCAAGTGACCTTGTTAACATAATCTAATGCCACAATTGAGTCGACTAAAGTCTTGTGTCGCATGTTCAACTTGCAATATGCTTAGAGTTGCCACACGACAACGACAGCGACAACGACGGTGGCGATAGAAGTTGCATGCGCTTCCCACGAGACACTAGAGCCGAGTCCAGAAACCAGTCGTCGAGACGATCGTTCATTAGCTACTTATTCAAGTAATTCCAACATGATTTGACTGTCTGACTGGCTGGCAAACCATATTTTAATCATGTGTGGGAACTCTGGTTGGCAACTAACGTGTTCCCACTCTCAGACTGAGACTGTGACTTAGACCCAGACTCAGTCTCAGTCTCAGTCTCAGCCTCGCCCCATCTCAAATTACCTAAAGGCGGCAAATCAAATGCTAGAGTCACATTCTCATTAACTGCTAAAGTCTGTCTACTGATCTCCATTGTTTTGAACATAGCCCTATGTTCTATATAAGTTTAACTTTATAACAGTCTTGAATAAATCAATAAATTATTTTATTTACAAATGTTGCGTGTTCAAAACAATCAAATCTCGCTCTCAAACTAAATGAGCAATTCTTTTAAATATTTTATACCTGATTTATTTAATATTTGAGGTGCTTATATTTATTCTATTTAGTATATCATAGGTAAGAATTGTTTAAAGAAAGAAGAGGTCTAGTTAATCTTCTTTTTTATATACTGGTAATAAAATATTAAATTTTAAGTGATTAACGTAATTAACATTATCACTTAAAGATAATTATTTAAGTAACTGGCAAACTGCTTTGTCTATTTAAGAAATTCCGAGGCACCTTAGATAGACTGCCCTGCCATTGGAGTCTGCTCAATTTGCCTAATGGCCAAGTGGATAGGCCAAGTTTAAGCCTAGTTGGGGTTGGGTAGACGTTTTGGCAGAATTATATTGCGTGCATTGGTGGCTCTGAAATGGTTAAACAAAACTATCAATGCAAGCATTTCAGTTCAGTTTTGCAGTTAATTACGCAACTCATCAATTAAGCAAAGAGAGCAAAGAGAGGGGGCCGAAGGGAGGGGCAAATGAAACAAGCAGTCCTTTGGCAGGAGCCGTCGTGAAGTAAGCGAGTGCATTAAAAATGTACAAATTGCGCGTCTTAACAATTATTGCTGGCCATAAGGCACCAACGCTTGGCCAGCAATTATGGCCCTTTTAGATACGGGCAAGTCGTCGCGTAGGTGGGAGGGAGATAGACGAGGAGTAGGGGAAAGAGGGAGGTGAGGGGCCAAAGACAATGGGCCATTAGTGGCGCGCTTTAATTATTTAGTTTTTGCAAAAAAAATCGAAATAAAAGAAGCCGAAAAACCAAACCCAAGTATGAGAGCGAATAAGAGAAATGCTAAAATACTCGAGTGGTTGGGTGGTGCACATTATGTGTGTGTATTGGGTGTACTATATGTACACATAGAATCCACCTTTTTGAAACAGCCAGGCGAAAATGAAAACGAACTTTGCTTTTCTTTTTTCTTCTTCTCTTATTTCATTGTTCTTCCTTTTTGTTTATTTTTTTTTTGTTTTTTTGTTTTTGTGGTATAGAGAACTTTTTCTCCTTTTCGTTTCGCTTTTGCGCAAGTCAGGGTCAACAACTGCCCCTATGCGAGTAGATGCCGGAGGATAGCCCCCCCCTCCGTCCCTTATGGTCACTGTTCTTGTCTGTGCTGCATTGGGAAGCAACCCCCTGTGGCCCATTTGATATGTATACCCGTAAATACTTGTACATGGTCCGTGAACCGAAAGGAACTCAACTCGACTCAACTCCAGAGAACAGTACAGTGCTTTATATACTTGTGCTTAGCCTGGTGTCTTTCCCTCCTGCACATTATCTTCTTGTGGATGGAATTGGAATCTCTTTATCCAGCTGCCCAGCAATTAATTTGAAGTTCAATGAATCCCACTCTCTATTATATCCACATTTGAATCGTGAATCTTATTTCATTGAGACTATCAGCTTAATAACGATGATGAGAGATGTGAAATGGCTTCAAATTAAAAAATATAATGAAATATTGAATGCAGCTTGGAAAGCCTGATGTGCGTCTTTAGAATATATAATATAATATTGGATAATTGATGACAGCTTGGAAAGGTTTCTAGAAGTACTTCTAATGAATTTCGCATCGGCCGGAATGAAAGAGAAGAATTTTATAAAGATTGTTTAATAACCACTAGAAAATTTCCTTAAAAAAAATAGAATCAACCTAAAAATTGGTTTAAAAATGTCCGTGTCATTAAATTCCATCCCATATAGGTTAGCTAACAGATAGGAATGTTCATAATTTGGAAGAGAAGATGTGTTGATATATTCATCTCAGATATTCATCATCTCTGTATACATATGTATTTCCATATGAAAGTGCATTTCTATCCAAACTCTGTTAAAAAACTGTTCTGATCAATACTTTATATTGATCCTTTTTTTCAAAAAAAAACTATTATAATCAATAATTTTATTACTTTTATTTAATTTATTATTGTTATCTTTTCACCCTATCTTTTTCCTTCTCTCAGTTTATTTATATTCATTAGAGAATGAAGAGAATTGTTTAATTTTATTCATCTAAATTTAGTCCGTTTGTCTATTTCGATTCTTTTAAAACCTTACAGTTAAGGGTTTTTTTTTTTGTAATAAAATAAACAAATAAAATGTCTTTTTTATTACTAATTATTGATTTGATTTTAGATATTTAAACTGTATTCCGAAGTCTATTGTGTAGGAGTCAAAGGATTGAATGAAATAAAATAATCCTTAGTAATAAAAATTTGTTTTCTTCTTTTGATACCTTCAGCAATCTTAATAAACAATTTAGTTTTCTATTATTTTTAAGCTGTTAATATGGGCATTTTATAATTTACTTTTAATTTACTAAAATGGTTAATATAAACGTGAAATATCGGGCTTTTATAACGATTGCCTCCTATCAGTACATTGAATAGATTCATACGTAAGGTATTTGGGAGAATTGCTTTTCATTCATTCGCCTGTCAACTAATCGCATTGAGTGCTTAAGTTGAAACTTCTACAAGCAGGGGGCGCACGCTCCATACCCACATATCCTCTGTATACACACTACTCACTCACTAATTGTAAATTAAATGATCCTGATAATATCCGAAAAACATCTAGACAAACAAATAAAGCCAAAACGTAAACAAACTTTGACCTGTGCCGCTGACTGTCTGTTGGGCGGAAGACGGAAGAGGGGCGCCGTTTTGTCAACCCCCTCAAACAAAGGCATTAGACAGGACTGGATAGTTTGAGAGACAGGACACTAGAAGCGAGGAGCGAGGACAGTGGATAGTGGGCACACGGCGCAACGGTTCTGGTCCATTAACCCGTCGTCGTCGTCGTCATTGTTGATGTTGTTGTTGTTGTTGTTGTTCCTGCTCCTATGGGAAGGACAAACAGAAACGCAGCGAAATGCGCAAAGGAAACGCAGCGCGTGGCGGCTTCGTTTTGGATTTGACGAAGCCTGAATGAAGCCTTGGATTTGCCAAGTATTGACTTTGCTACAATGCAACGGCTATATGGCTGTGGCACGTGCCACAACTTTTGTTGTGGCAAGTTGGGAGCTGGTCAACAGTTTGCCATTGCAATTAACGCTCCAACTTTGCCATTGACCGCTAATTATCAAAATATTTACTCGAGTATTTCGAGCAGTCCTTTTGTACAGGATGATGAGTCCAACCCAATCCTGTCACGTGTAATATAACTAAGGGGTAGGACCAAAAGGAGCAGCAGGTCGCGTAGTTGTTGCCGTTTTCCTCCTCTCCCCCCAGTCTTCAGCTTTTTGCTTCAATTTTTGCACTTAAACTTAATTAATGTTGTGAATTTCTCTCCACCTCCTCCAAGTCCGAGGCAATTAAATTTATGTCGTTAAACAAAGCGAAATGCCAATGAACCAAATGCTGGAAGCCGCCGTTGATAATAAAGCCATCAAATGCCGAGTTCGTTCTCCTTTTATTGCATTTGCTCTCTGCGTTTTAATTAATTTAAATTTGACCAAAAATATATATAAACTCTCAAAAAAAAAACGGCCAAATACCAAGTGAGGAAAAAAACAAAATAGCAACAAAAACACCCCTGGAAATGTTTATGTAGTTTTCCTTATACGCCTGATTCGATCTACCTGCCCTCGAAAATGCTCTACCATTTCCCCCATTTCCTATGTGCAACTCACGACTCACCTTTAATTCATGGGCAGCCAACAAAAAAAGCAAAAATAAAAGCCAGAACACAGAAATTAAAATCAAGAAAAACAGCAGGCAATTTCCCAGAAGTCAAAACACGATAGGTACTTTTAAATATATATATGATACTAGATGAGAAAGATCAATGTAACTATTATATTTATAAATAAATAATGTTTTTAAAAACCTTAAACTGTCTTCTACAAAACTAATTCCATTTGCTTTAAAATAAATGGTTTTAACATTATGTCTAATGAATACAATTACAACTGATCTAATCCAACTCAAATGTATTGCTTCCTATAATAATTTTCGAACTACATTAACATTAACTATCTTGATTCGTTTTCTAACTTTGGAATAATCTTGCATTTGCCCTGTGTTCTCACTACCAACATTACCAACTGGTTGATGAAGTTGGTATACCCGATTCGTACGTCGCAGCAAAATAAAAAGAAGACAGAATAAAATGTGTGTTTCTTTCTTTTGTTTTTGTAGTCCAACTTTAATCCGTCAACAGCACTAATTTGGCCACGTGCGTATATTTGTTGTGCGTATATGTATATGTATGTGTGTGGGTGTGTGTGTGCATAGGTATATCCCCTGAGCTGGGACTGGGACTAGGACTAGGACTAGAGACTACAGACACGGAGGCGCAGGCAGGACTCCCCGTTGCGGCGTTGAAATTAGTTTTGAATCATTTATGAGTCATGTTTAGGGTCTGCCACCATTCAGTGGCAGTTGCCCGCGTGGCAGCAGCAACTCTCTCTAGCAATGGCAGCATAATCGATTTAATAGGCCCGGGGAATGTAACGCGCCGTATGGCAAATGTGCGAAGCGTCTGACGCTGACGTTGTCGATGTCGATGGCGAAGGCGCTCCTGAGAGGCCGACCATATGGGATGGGAATGGGAATAGGTATAGGTAAAACAAGAACAAGGGGAGAAGGAGGAGGGTAAGTAGAGAGTGTGGGCTTAGACGTCAGAGAGGGGGTAGCTTTCACCTTCGTTCTGCGTTCTTCGCTCATCGCTTATGTTTTAAGTTTTTCCAGTTTTCCAACCACCCAGAAAAGCGCAGGGCACTCCAGGGGTGTGGGGACTATCATAATTCTCACAAAATGGAACTCACCTTGAAAATAACTTTTGGTTCTTAAATAACTAACGGACAGCCTTAGTATGCTCAGTCGATCCAGTTTGCTTAGTATATTCTGCTCGAAGGGCAGCAGCGAGGCAAGCAGATCCAGTTCGGCATTCAGCCGCTCCCGATGCCGTTTTGATGGATTGCTCTTAGTGACGCCATCCTTGGGCGGCGGCTTCAGGCTGCAAAACGAGAAACGAGAAAAGAGAAAAGGAAAAACACCAAATAAGCAAAAGAGCAAATAACAAATTTTCATACATTAAATGGAAAGTCAGAGTCAGTGAGTGAACAGCTGACGCCACAATTTGAACTTGAGAACAATGGAAAAAGGTCAAAATTATTAATTGCACTTATCAGTTACCCCCTAATCAAGGGTCTGTGTTACCACGTACTATACATATGTAAACCCTCCCCCTCACGGTCTCCCGTTAAGGGTTCCTTTTGATGGTGATGGTGGTCGATTAAACACAGTCAGTTGATCTGTTAATTACAACATCAACCCGAAATTAGCTTGGATTATGATCCAAGCAAAGGAAATCGGAGTGTTTCTCAATTTCCGCGAATCAAATCATATAACATAAAAAGCATCAGCAACAGCAAACTTAGCTACAAATTAGAACCGCAATCTGTATGTCCAATTAAATGTCATAAATGCGGCAAACAACTCGAGCTGAGACTCGAAGGGTAAAGCTGGTAAAGCAAAGAAAAAAAGCCATTGTAAAATCTAAATGCGGTATGTGATATGATGATACCAGGGCCAGGAGCGAGTTGACCAAGTTTCTGCTCTCCCTCCTCACTGTGCTGGCCAATAAAACTCATAAATGCAAAAAGTGGTCAAGTCAAGTTTATGACAGCGTCTGCTTCAGTTCCCTTTGACTTCCTTGACCCCTTCTCCATGGGTGAGCCATAATTCCGCATTATCTTTGCCGTAAGCGTCTAAAGTCGAGCAGATTGAGGATTTACATGGCTGCAAATCACAATGCACTCCGTCCGTCCCTCCCTCCCCACCGTCCGCCTGTTTGCTTGGCTTGTTTGTGCTTCTCTTTGTAGTACGAGTATCTTTTAGCTTTTGTGTTTTGTTTTTAATCATATTTTGTCTCATCATTTTCATTGACATTATTACAAAGTTAATTGCCGTTATTAAATATAATTACCGATGTAATTTATGAACGACCCCTTTCAGGGCCAACTCCTCCCCCCGCACACAGCCCCACTCCATGTCGTTCTTTTAAAATATTTGTCGTTGTTCATTTTTTGTGTGTTGTTTTTTATTATCGTAAGTACATTGAACATTTTCATTGTTTTTTCGCCGTTTGACTTGTTTTTCAAACTTTTTGCTTGGCTGCACACTTACACACACACACACATAGACGAGTGCAAGCGGACTAGCTGTACATTGAGTGAGGCGAAGTACGCTGTAAAGTGCCGCAGGACCAACACAGGACATTGTCGCGTTTGCACGGCGAAAAAAAGAAGTTGAAACGTATTTAAGTTAATTGCCCCGGCATTTCATTTTTTTTTCTGCTGCTGCTGCCACAGTTTGGCACTTTTTTTGAGCTGCTTTCCTCGTAATTGTCACTGGCATGTCCGTTTGATGTCAGCACGTTAGAGGGACATGTGCCTCAGCATTGTTAAC
Source organism: Drosophila pruinosa (assembly GCA_018150935.1). NCBI lineage: Eukaryota > Metazoa > Arthropoda > Insecta > Diptera > Drosophilidae > Drosophila > Drosophila pruinosa. The sequence goes on along the minus strand of JAECWR010000094.1, from coordinate 8,565,669 downwards.
GGACTCTTCTAATCCCAGCTGCGACTCCCTTGCCATCGAGGTGTGTGCTCCAAGTGTCCGGGAATGCAGAATTGTCGCCAAAGATAGAATCTTCTCTATAAATAAGAGTCATCTACAGCGTACAAAATACTTAATACCCTTGCAAGCAAGTGCTCAATGGAGTAGTGCCCTACGGGGCAATCACTTTGAAACTAATATTCTTATACAAAGAAAGCCAACTATCAAGACCAAAATAATAGAAAACCAAATTTGTTTAAAACGATTTATATTTAACTATCAAAGTGTGCTAATTATGAATACAGTGTCATTGTATCGAACAAGCACTGTATAAAGTTGTCAACTATATATTTTGCTTAAGTATTTCAAAAAAAATTTCAGTTTAAAACACATATAAAACATTACTTCTATTTAAATTTTAATGAACGACAATTTATGTCAATATTTTTTATAATTATCGACATTTTAATTTAATTAATAATTAATTATCGACATTTTAATTTTATTCTACCAAACTTTGGGTTTAGTTAGCAAGAGTATGGAAACTGTATGTTCTGATTAAACACAGCGTCAAAACTGAGAGACTTTTAAGTGTAGACAGTAAGTATTAAAATGTAAAATACTAAAATAATTATTAAGTTGATTGCTCTGCATTCAAATGTCCTTGAATTAATTGCAAGTCCCAGCTCGAAGGACCGAGTACTCGGAACGCAAAATTGTCGCCAGAGATGGCTACTTTGTAGTTGTATTTGATGATGATTCATGCAGAGTTACGAGTTGGCACTGGAATGCAAAACTCTCGACAAATCCACATGGCAAATAAACGTTAATTTATTTAATTAAATGCGAAAAGTCTCTAGAACCTCAACCCCAGAAACTTTAAGCCAATTACGATGTGGGCAGGTCGCAGAAAAAAAAAAACAAAAATAAAAAACTCGTTGTGTTTTAGAAAATTATTAGTGTCTGGCAGAGGATGAAAGTGGAGGAAGACAGAGAAAGGATAAACGACAATTGGCAAAAGGAGTGGGTGATTATACATTATATGTATGCTCTGGATGATAATGATGATAAAACCGTTAGACGCATTGGAATGCAATTTGAATGAAGTCGAGTGGAGTGGAGTCAATTTTGGAGTCAAGGCTGCAAATTAGGCGCAGGCAAAAAGAGAAAATACAATACTAAATAACTTAACAGCAAATTAAGGACCTCCTCAAATTGAGGGCATTGCGGCGTTTGCCTGCAACGTTGCCGTTGAATAAAATGTATAATTTTCTTATTATCTATATGAAGAAGCAGGCAACGGGACTGCAAATGGTCTGGCGACTAAGAATGAGCTGCAGACATGAGGGACACGGTCGGGGAGCATAATAAAATGAATTCCATAAACAACTTTCCCAAAAAAAAGAGAGAAAGAAAGAAGAATAGAAGCAGATGTAGAAGTAGAAAACAAAGCTTTTGTTTGGGTTGAACATTTTGGGGGTAGACCATAAAAAAGTCTTGGCTAAAAATGGCGTAGAATCCTTGCGAACAAAGGATAACTGCATAGCGACGTCTGTGTACGTCTATGTCCTTGCGTGTGTGTGTGTGTGTGTTGGCCACATTTCTTGCAAAAGTTTCAGCTAGCCCCTCTCTTACTGTCGCCCCTCTCTCTCTCTCTCTCTCTTCCTTCTCTCTCTAAGGCGCAGCCCATTTTTATTTAGCTTCGCCTCATTTCATTCCATTTTCGCATTCAGCTTGCATTATTTTTGCCATTTTCGTTTGGCTGCTTTTCTTTTTTCCTTCATTTGTTTTCTTTTTTTCCTATGCTTGTTCTCCTCATTTTCCCATTTTCCCTCTACATTTTCATTTTTCTTTCCTTTTTTCTGCTGCTTCCCAGGGACCATTATGAAATGAATTGCTTTTAAAGAAATTACAATGCGGCAATGCCGCTGTCGCTTTGCCCCATGAAATTGCCCCATGAAGGGCTGCCATTTGGATTTCGATTTTGAAAATGTTGCAACGCCCACGTGGCATGCCCCATTCCACAACAACACAGCCTTCTTCTTTGCATAAGATGTGAAACTAGTCGAATTGCAAAATGATTGAAAATGCTTAGTTGAGATGCAACTGCACTTTGATCTTATGCATTTTATCAGCTGTTGCTGTTGCCGAATGTTGCTGCACTACTGTTGCATGTGGCATGTTGCATGGGTGTCAAGGGTCGACAGCACTGGGGCTTTGGGTTAGCCGGCAGTTCCTCTTCAAGTGTTTATAAACAAATGACACGCAATCCTTTAGAGGCAGGCAAAAACAACTAGCAGAGAGGGAGGGGGAGGTGTGTTGTGCGGGGTGTGTGGCACGTGAGTTGAACTCGTTTCATTTGTAGTTGCATGCCACACATTACGCATACGCAACGTTGCGCTCTGTCGTGCCTTGTCCTGTGCTATCCTGTCCTGCCCTGACGTTGATCTTTGTTTTGCATGCTCAATTTGGCGCCAAAAATCTCAGCACACTTCTCACACACACACACACACACAGATTGCTAATTCATTCATAGACCTTTTGCGCGCTCTTTTCTATTGCAGCTGTCTGTCTCGCTCGCTCCACGAGCGGCCTCCATGCTGCGTATGCGTGCCCCGTTAAGCTGCGTGCCACAAACTGCAGCAGGCAGCGGCTTTCCGCTGTCGGCGTCGTCGTCTGGCAGCTAAAAACGCAAAGTAGCGTGTCTCATGTCCGAAAAAACAACAACAATAACAAAAACAAAAACAACAACAACAACAGAGCGGCGTAGGCGGCAAACGCAACAATTACAACAACAAAGTAGGGTCACTTTTACTGGCACAATTTTTGCGAAACTAATTTAATTTTTGCATGTGATTGTTGTTACTGTTGCTCTTCTTATTGTTATTGTTTTCATTTTTCAAGTGCATGTTGCTCATGCTCATTACAGCCTTGCCAAAGGGCATGGCAACTTTCAACTTGTTCCTGATGCAACAATGCGTTTTGTGTCTCTTCACATTGCGAAGTTCAGCTTCATAGATTAGTTATTCGATTCCCACATGAGTCACAAATATACTCGTATACCTAAATATGTTATATAGTACTTACTATATGTAATTAGATTATATTTAAACTCAATGTAAATAAAATACAACAGCATGATAGCTTGGCGACAATATAAGTACAATTTCGAAAAAAAAACATTTGAATAAATATCAACAAACGATCCTTATTTAATAGGAGAAAATCAAAAACAGTTTCTTTGAAGCATGTTCTTATTACTCGTATATTGCTCATTTATTGAGAACTATTTCTAATATGACTTCTGTCAGTTTTAGATCAATTTTTTACATTTTGAAATTATGCTTCAATACAAGTTCTTGATTATTGGATAAGATAACTACTTAGTTCTTATTAATTTTAAGTCGAAGGTACCCTTATTTATTAATTTAATTTATCTTACTCATGATTTCGAAAATAAATAAGTGATTAACTTGGCGCAAAAGTATAATGGAATACAGTTTATACTGTATACTATTATATATAAGGACTGAAATAAGCATCTCCTATAAACAGTATTTATCTTTTTTATATTATTAACAGCCTAATATTTTATTCATATGTGAAAATTATAAACTAGTAAAAATAAAATAAAATTAATTATATAGCATTTTTCGTACGATCTATAGGAATATAGTTTCATAATATAGACGTTAAAGAGTGTGTAACAAACAAAAACTCATTAATCATTTCCAATTCTGTTCATAACCATTTCTTATTGATTATGATTACATTCATTTTAATTTAATTACTTTAGGTGTATAACATTGTGTCATACACATTGTTCTTTTTATTTTATAGTCACATTTTAGCAACTTTGAATAAATTTTTGAATCGAAACCAGAATGAATCAATCATTCGACATTGCGTTCGTTTCTCTTGCGATGACAAATGAATTCGTCAGTCTTCCCTCTCACCCATTGTCTGTCCGCTCGTTCCGCGGTTTGTCAGCTTGGTATTTTGCAGAATGTCACAATTAATTGAATTTGCATGCACAACAAGAAGAACAATAAAGAGCTGAACGAGAAGAGGCGAGGAGAGGCCTAAAAATGTCAACAGCATCGAAATGTCAAAACAAAAGTTAAGCGCCATTTAAAGAAGCTGTCAAAGAGAGGAGAAACATGAAAATGAAATTGCTACCGTTGCAACAGCAACAGCAACAGCTTGTGCAGCACTTAAAAGGCCTTCTACAACAACCAAAGACTGAGAAACTGAAGCTGGCCTTAATCTATGGACCACTTAATGGATCTGCGCCAAATTCACGCATAAATTTGCCGTTTGAGCCGGGTGAGAAAACCTGGACGCTGAGCTGTTAAATTTAACGAGCAACCGTTGCAACCGCTCCCCGAAACCCACTCAGACTCCAGTCCAATTGCCACTATAGAGCACAGCATCAACTCATTAATTTTGTCAACCCGAAAACAAAACAAAACTAACCAAACAACACAACTGAACTGAACTGAATCGCAGTAGCCTGACCAGACGCAGGCGACTACAAAACGATCGCAAGGCAGAACCACAAGATAACCAGGAGCTGCAGAGAGTGAGGGAATTGCAGAGGCGACTGCATCCATTGAGACTCAGCTGGTAGCTGGTAGTTGGTGGCTCGAGCAGGTTCAGGTTCAGGACCCGCGCTAATCGTCCAGCTCACCAAACAGAAATCCTCATTGGAATCTACTCGAAACCTACTCAATGAGATGGCTCTGGCATTGGCAACGGCAAGGGAATTAAGTTGTTAACGCATTATTTGCATATTTCGAATCGATTCGACTTCTACTTGAATGCCACATTAAAATGCCTTCATTTGCATATTAATTGTGCAAAACAATTTAAAGAGAGACACAAAAAAACCGAAACATTTAAGTGACACTCGAACATGGTCTCAGGCCCAATGAAAGCCAGCTCTCTGCCCTTTGCAGATTCCGCTTAATGAAGTGATAAATGTTTTAAGGAACCGAGAGGCGGCTACTTTAAAGAGATAAGCTCAAAGATGAGCTATCTGCAGTTTATACTATGCCAGAAATCCAATCGGGCAATGACAACTGTCAATATATGCTAAATACCCAATACAAGTACACCTTATTTGAGATATTCCAGACTAAAGTATTCGAGAAATGGCAACCGTTTAAATTAAACTAATTCTTACAAAATAGAGTAAAGTTAAGTAAATCTTAAACTCCAATCGGACAATTATCAAAATATGTTAAATACCTAATTCGAGATGTTCCAGACAACAGTTGAACCAATTAGTTTATTCATTGAGAAACAACTTCTGCAATCATTTTAATGTTATATATAACTTTGTTATCCATGCAATTGTTAGTAAATAGTAAAACTACCATAATGAGACTCCAGTCCGTTAACTTTGTAGTACATTTCAAATATTCTTTGAAATAGAACCAGCTAAATGGTTGTCCCATCCCATGTTATCTTATCTTTTTTTTTTAGTGTAATTAAATGTCATATTTATTTGAGTTACAATCTAAAAAGAGTCAACCATTTTGTGGATCTCTTAGTCGACCCCATTTACTGTCGGCTATTAAAAGAATCAGTCAGCAGATTGCAGACAATTACTTAAAGTCATTGACATATGTAGCCTCTTGTTCTTATATAAACCATGTTTGAATTTATACTATTTCTTTACAATTTGATTTTTTAAATAGATGCCTAACAATATGTTGCTCAAAGCAGATATTTAGATCAAGAATTGGGCATCGCTTAAAATGAATATAATAGTCACTTTCCGTAATTAATAGACTGATGAAGGCTGTACATTATAGATGAATGCAGATTTTTAAAATATATTTAATCACTATTTTCTTTACCAAAAACAATAATTTATATACTTGGCGTCAAAGATTATTTCTCTTTATTCAAATTGTTTCTGATCTAAGCTAAGGCTTTTATGAATTTGTGTACACATACACTCACACATTGAGAGAGTGTAGAGTACATAAATATACTGTAATGTTTGTTACTCTCCTCTGTGGTTGTAAGTAAGTTGTGAGTAGTTTTATGATTATTCCAAAGGCAAAGCGCCGTCATCTGTGAGGCAGCAAAAGTTCTGCACAAGAATAACGTCAACTATGCCAGTAACGACAACAGTAACAACAGCAACAACTGTGACAACACCAACAACAAAACAACAACAACAACACAAAAGGCAACTCATTTATTTTATCGATTAAACATTTTTGCGATTCGCGCAGCGGAATCTTTGAGCGAACCCAGCAAAATTTTTTTTATATGTGCGCTTGGAAAAATGTATCTACTGACACACACACACAGACACACATACAGTCACACACACATTACACGCAATACACAGACAACTAGAGAGTCGGGGCGACATCAAAGCGCTTGGCAAAGCAACTTTGAAAACCTTTTGACAGCTGTGAAGGAGCACAGTCAGAGCTGGGGTAATAAAGGAGAGGAGAAGGTTCGAGGAGAAGCTAGAAGAGGAGCTGCTAGGCTGGAAGAGGTTGCTGTATAGCCAGAGTTTCACCCTATTTGGGCAGCACGTGGGCGCGGCCTTTATTCCTACTACGACCGCTTCCTCCATCTCCTTCTGCTTCTTTTCGGGGGGCGTCGACAGCAATACTAAGTGTGTATGTGTGTGTGTGTGTGCTGCTAATGATGATCACCATTCCAGAATTTATTATTTATTCATGGCATAATTATAAAAATTATTTTTGATTTTGACAAAAAAAAAAAACATAATTAAATGAATTTTTCACTCTCAGCTGCGATACTCGCTGCGAATATCCTGTAAATGCAGTGCACATCCATAGTTACTTTACAAAACCCGGATAAATATATATAATGTGAATGTATCATGTTTTACTTAAACATATATACATATGTCATAATAGATTGGCTGACTTATATACCCGCTTCCCAGAAGTAGGCAGCGTCAACTGCCAATGCGATATTGAGACGTCCGTCTGACTGTCCGTCCGTCTGAGATTATAAGGGTCAGAGCGGCCAAATTGGGTGACAATACGTCATATGTTTACATCCAGATCAAGTTCCCTTTGAAATTTGGGCACACCTCCTTTCGCCCCTTGAAGAACAAAGGAATGCATGCAACGATTCAAATCTATTATATTCACCACCTTAATGATTTGTGAAGCTAATTTTGAACATGATATATATATTTCATAATATTATTTTGTATATTTTTAGTATCTTCTCATAAAATTGTATATTGTGATGCTTACTCTTATTTTTTGTTGCATTCACTGAAAGTGGGTAGCGGGTATCTTACAGCCGAGCTGACAAGATTGTAGCTTTTTAACTTATTTATAATAAAGCCCTAATTTTATAAAAGCTACATGCAGTACATTGTAATCGGATAATAAATGGTAAAGCGACACAGCAGTAAAAAATACTATGAATTTATAAAGTTTCTTTGATTCAATCTAAACCCAAATATTTACTTACATTTTACGAAGACTTGGAATAAGGGCCTAATGAAAACTAATCAAAACAAAAAGAAGGAACTTGAAGCTGTAGTCTAAGTAAATAAAATAAATAAATAGCAATAGCATTAGGCTAAATTAAATTTGTTTTTTTGTACATGTGAAATCAGTAAAGTATCTGAGAGGGTATCATGCAATCGAGCACTCTCGGCCAAAGCACTCTGACTTGTTTTAATTTAGCACAGTTCTCCGCGAAAGGGCCAAAAAAGGATAACGTATGCCAATGACAAGTATCACCTGCCCGGCTTGGTCTGGCTTGGCCTGGTCTGGTCTGACCGGGCCAGAACTCTGAACAACACGCCCTGCTCACCCTACCGCCCGTTCCCCCGCCGCGCCTGCCCTCCCCCCTTTCATTAGCAGGCGCGCTTCAGTTCAGCGCACACCGCGCAGCGAACAAAACGAGTTGAGTCGAGTTGAGTCCTGATCCTGGGGTGGATTTTTATGGAAACGCTTTTGGTTAATTCAAAATTCTTTTGTTTCGCCTGTGGCCAACAACGTAAACTAGGCGCGTTCCAAGCCAAGAGGCCAGCGCCGGCAGGTGGTCAATTTTTCGAGGTGGCTTATGGATTAACAGCGCCCACTAAGGATTGAGGATTGGTCTCGCAAAGGTGGTTGTGGCTACGCGTATATGTGAGTGCTCTAGGGTTCACTGACACTCGGACTGCATTTAGGCCTCTTTAGCCAGATGCCACGTTGCAATCAGCTGCTGCCAAGTTGACATTAAGAGCGTTTACTTAAAATGTAATACCAAAATCGTTTTAGCACCTTCTGGCGAAGCCGGAACTGGACGAGTCGGGTAGTGGAGTGGATGGGGATGAGGATGGGGATGGAGCAGACAGCAATGGCAACAAAGTTTCACAAATGGTTGCAAATGCATTCGATACAGAGAGAGATAAAGAGAGAGCGAGAGAGAGGGAAAGGAACCAAGTCTGAGTGTGTCGATTGGCAGTGTTTGCCGCTTTTTAATGGCTGCCACGCCCCCCTGCGCCCAAGCTGGGCATATGGAGCAGCACTATTTAGGCTTCGATACGCTGCATTACGCAATGGTGTTAATTACACACACACACACACACACAGTCACTAATACAGATACAGATACTGATACTGACAGTAAGAGATTCAGATACAACCTAGAGCTGCAGATAATCGCCACATAGACGTGGCAAACTAACGGGGAGATGGTAAGCTGGTTGGGGTCGGGGGCAGGTAAATCGAGACAATGTTTAACCACTGGAAAACAGTTAATCAAAGCTAGATACACTCAGAGAAAATTGACTGCACGTTAAGCCGATAAATGCCGCTTTTATATTCGCTTCTATTACAATAACCTCAATAATTGTCAGAGTTTGCAACTGTTAACCAATAAACAACAATCATATGGCAATTAACAACTAAAATTTGTATTCAAATTATATTTATCAAACTTGGAGATTGAAGCTGATAAAGCAATTTACTCCAATAAAGTGGCCATGTTAAGTGAAGCAAAGAGTCTGAATCGTTTAATACTTAAATTGTAATTAAATTTATTATCAATTTAAAAGAAACCATTATTAAGTTTTTAAAGTAACATTGGAAAACATTTTATTTATTATGCATTAATATCAATAAATTGTAATGCTCTTAAAATAAAACATTATAACTTCTAATACATAATTAGTTCAAAGGAATAAGATCTTTTGAAATGCAATAAATAGATTTTATTATATTTTTAATAAAATACCCATCAAATTGTTCAAAACTATTTTAGGGAATATTTTGCCTTGTAAACAAATTCTGCAGCTTCTGCTCAATCATATTGATTTAATATTAAATATTAGTCAAACACTTAAAAGCGGTATATGACCCCAGTCACTTAATGAGCTATCTATGACTGGTATCACACCCGCTCCCACGCCCCTTGAACTGTAATTAAGCAACATACCGAGCGATAACTCGTCTGATATACTTTTAACCCCATGTGAACTCTTAAGAGACAACAGAGGCAGCAGCAACAGCAGCAGCAGCGCAGGCGCAACTAATGAGCAGCAGCAGGAAAAGGAGATGGAGACGGAGAAGGAGAGGCAGAAGGGGCAGTAGCAAATGAACTACCACCACTACCAAAAGTAGTTGTGAAACCAGCAGCAGCACCACCAAACCATTGGCCAACTGTTGTCTATTATGTTGGCCCCTTTATTGGTCCTTTGGTCAATTCGCCGACAACAACTTGAAATGAACTTTACTTTTCTGTCTCTCGTTGTTCAAATTTATGGTGTGGTGCTCTATGGGTATGGTCATTGGCATTGGCATATGGTCAGCTGGTACGGCTGACCCTCTCAACAGACTGACTGACTGACTGACGCCACCCATCCCATTCAATTCGTTTTAGGTTTACTTTTCAATATATGCCTCCAGAGCAGTCGAGAAAACATATGTCACAACAGGCGCTGCGGTTTCGAGGGTCCTGTAACATTTGATTATTAAATACTACACAGGAGAAAAACGATCAGTCAGAATTATATATAAAGATACAGCTAATGACTATGACTTTTCCAGGCATGCATAACATAAGGTAATATGACTAGAAATGGCTATGTTTGTATGCCAATCTATCCGTTGTCAATTGCTTAATTTCTATTTTGGTTGCAAATATAAATAACATGAAAAATCTATCAAATATACATTTCAATTTGAAGCAATCTTTATAAATAACCCATGGAAGCATTCCCAAAAATGTTAATACAATTTATTTACTGCCAACTAAAATAATTTGAATAATCTTAAGAGTTATAGCATGAACAAATACCGAATGAATCCAACTAAATTATTATTTATACGTAGAACTTGCATAAAAGTTATACAATTATTCGAACTTCTTAGAAGTTTTCCTCAAGTTTTACAACTCAATCAAGTTGTATAAAATATGAGCGGTTGAACTTTAAACCGAACAACAGCAACATCATGAAAGGCAGGTAACTTGGCTAATTACAATTTCTAATAGCAACAAGGACCGAAAGCACTGAATGCACTCAGTTGGATTTGGATGGGTTGTGGCGGGGGGCAAGGTCTATTGGCTGCACCACTTGGTGCAATCAATAACAAGCACATACAACATGTAGCAGCAACAAACAACAAGAGGAACAACAAGAGCTGATAATCAATAAAGCAAAAGCAGGACTCATATATCCATAACAACCAACAAGTGGAACCAACAGTCGATGCAGCTGCAAATGGAGTTCGAGCTGAAGTTGGATGTGAATGTGGATGTGGATGTGGATGTGGCAGTGGCAAATGGAGTTCGAGGCTAAAGTTTCAACCAAGTTGCAACTGTTGTTGTTAGGGGAATCCGGGAATTCGTTTGGGTGGTAAAAGGCAACTTTAACTACTTGTGGATAATTGCACTGACAAAAAAAAGTGCCCCTCAAAGTGCAGCAGGCAAACGGGCCAGCAGTGCATGTCCAACAATTAAATGGGCTGTTGCCGCAGTGGCGAAGCCAGGGTGGTTGATTGGGTTAAGGCTAAGATCTGATCATTGCCAAATAGACATCGCAGAGTAGCCAAAGCAAAGAAATTAAATAGATCTAGCGTTTGATGATGTTCGATTTATTTGATAAGATTAAATAGTGAAAAGAAATAAATATATAAATATTATATTAGAAGAGTACATCAATGTTTCCATACCTTAAATTGAATAGCAAGTTGCTCTTTCTGTTTTCTAAACTTTAGTTAATAAAATGTGCTACACAACTACAATTTAAGTTTATTAGTTGACTGCACTACCGAACCGCAGAACCGTAGATGATAAAAAAAAAAAAATTATTTCTTGCGTTAACAACAAAACAGTATCTTCTTCGTTAAATGCAATGTATTCTGCTAAATCTTTAGGCCCCAAAAGCAGCTCTGTTAATTGTTCTCTTTGTACGTTAAGTAAGGCCCATCAAATTAGTTGTTATTGCTTGTTTTATGGTCGCAGATAATGCGGTTTAATTGAAATTATAAGTTCTAATAAAAGTAGACGCATTCGCACGCAAGCTTTGTTTAGTTGCATTAACCAACACTTGCCACACTTTCGAAGCGTTTTCGAGCACTCTTCTTTGGTGTTGTCAATGCGGCGAATGCTTAATATTGCTACTCGCAGTCGCCTATCAGTTTGACAAACAGCTGCAGCTGCAAGGAGTGCAATTAAAATAGCACAACACATTTTGATCGTTTCATTAAAAACAGAAATTCTAGGAGAATTACAAGCAATACTCGTACGAGAGTACTCTTACTATCTGGCAGAGTCGTAGCAGAGAGGGGTGCTGCCAGTTAATTGCAGGTGTGCATGGCAAGGTGACAATTTAGCGTCAGTCGAGCGAGCTGGACACACTAACCGTACACACACTCATACACACACCCGGAGACGGCGAGAGGGTAGCAAAACAACATGTCCAGTAGAAGAAGAAGGACAAGAGGCAGCGGAGGGCAACGGCAAAGTTGCAAAGCATTTTGGCGAGAAGTAATTGTTTTTTAAGCCGCGAACCGCTGCAAATTATGCTCGCTGCCTGTCGATGACTGCGCTGCAGCAACAAAAATAATAATATAAAACAAAAACAAAGCAAAGAAGGAGCAAACATGTTTACAAGATCGAGTACTGAATACCCTAGAGTTGCACGTATTTCAGCCAGGATACTAAATGCTCTTCAAATGCGTTTGATTTGATGAACTTTTTATTTTTTGTGTAGAATGCAAACATTCATTCAGCACAAATTGTTGCACACTACATACATTTTCATTTATTTTTATTAAACAAATTTATTCATCTGTACGAACTACAAAATTTCATTCAATTATATGTTTTTAATGCCACATGCTCTATTTATTTATAACTAAATATAAATATATAACTGTGTGTGCTCGACAGAAATTAGATATGTTGAACAACAATGTTGTCATCAAAATACAAACACAACTGGCATTAGAGCTCCACATGAATGTTTATCCTATTAAACTGTTTATCCGAAAGCATGCGAAGTAGAATGTATGTGTCTCTTTTCCAAGATTATTTAGCCAATATGGATTTAATCTAATTTAATGTTAAACAACATAGATAGATCTGGCATGGCAATTCTAAATGATTGTTTGTCCTATAAAGCTGTTTATCAGAGAGCTAAAACTTAAGACATCGCACTTAATTGTGACTTTCCCAATTCTTTTCTATTTTCGATCTGAAATCTCTCCACTCAGTTAATGAAACACAATACCCGCTCATTGGCTGTGCTTAGGGTATTGGCTCGAAATTAATAACTTTGTCGCTATCTTTGGACCTGGCTGGGACGCAGTGCTGTTGCTGTTGCTGTTGCTGGTAATGGTGCTCTCCCGCTGCTGATCAGGTTGGGGCGCAATTACAGTGCTCAGTTGGGGGCGTGTCCTAGTGTGCAGCAACTGCTACTGCTACTGCACAGCCAGCAACAGTATTCAGTTGGCAGTTTGCAGTTTTTGTTGTTGTTGTTCTTCTTATATTATTTGTCCCCCCATCTTAGCTGCAAGTTCTTTATTTTTTGTTTTATGCATATTTACGCCGCGTCGCGTGTAGTTCACATGTGTTGAGCTCTCTCGCTTACAAGTTAGAGTATTTTGCGGCAAAAGTTAAGTACACAAAATTATCAGAAATTATATGCACTTTTAGGCAGCGCGAGTAGCAGCGGCGATTCTTGATCTTTGCAGTGCGATAAGGCCGCCATATAGAGTGCAGAAAAGGGAAGCAGAGTGCGTGTATCTCTTTTGAAAAAAAAAGAAAGGAAATAATAATAAAAGGGCCACCCTGTTCACCCAGTGAGGCTCTATACAACTGTAATTTCACGCAAGTCTGCCGACAACATGCATAATATCGTACAAAATGTACATAATTTTCCCATTGAAGTGCAGTTTCAATTTCAATTTCAGTTTCGATGGGTGGTTCACCTTGGGTGGCATTGCGTATACGCAAAAATGTAATGCACAATATTATAATAATAACGTTAGCTTGAGATTGATCCATTCAATAATGGAAGACCAGAAGCTGAACGATAAACGATGTTTGTGCCATCATTTATCAGATCGGGCCTTCATTACAAAAGATTGACGCGGCCAACAAGCGTCAGATTGATGGTCATAACAGAAGGCGAGTTGACTTTGCGCTCGATTGTGTTCATTGATTGAAATCATTCATTCAGTAATGCTCGTAATAATAGTGCGACCCACACTTGCAACTCGCCACGAGCTCCCCTGTGGCGTCGCCTCACACTCAGACTCACCTTTTGCCATTGCGTCGCCTTCGCTTTGTGGCGTAGACGGTGCCCAGTTGGCTCATTGCAAGGGCGGAGTTCGTTATGGTCGCCGTTGTGAATGATTTTTTTTGTAGTTGTGTCGTTGTTGCACGTTGAGCCTCGCGTTGAAGGCGTTCTTCAGATTTAGCGCCTCTTGTTGCAAGTTCTTTTTTCTCGCTATGTTGCTATGCTATGTTTTTTGCTTCTCGTTTGATTTGTAATTGCTTTTGTATTTATTATGAGTCCTGCTGTTGCAGGATCTCAGCAGCTGCAGCTGTTGATTTCGTTTTAGCCACACTTCTTATTGCCTTGTGAGTTATCATCACGCCTCACATTTTGTTTCTTCTTTCATTTATTCTCTTCGACTGTTGTTCTTTTAACTCTTTTCTGTTTGTTTATTGCACTTTTATCAATCCAGCTGAACACTTCGGACTACAAAGCTAATTGAAGGGATGCGGATTTCAAATTTATTTAAGTTACGAATTTTTAAACAAATTTCAAAATCAGTTCTTATTTGTCGCGGGGCAATTTAATTTTTAACGGGTTGGTTTAGATATTAATATTAAGCCACTATTAATACGTGCTGACAAATTGTGATATTGCAGAGAATTGCAGAGAATTTATATAAATGCAATCAATTCGAAATTATTAATTATTACTTTGAATGGCTTGCAAATTTGAATTCAAAGTTTCAACGAAACTGATAGGTTTGATTGAGAACCGCTAATGAAATAATATTTCATATACTAATTAAATGAATATTGTTTATTACGAATGATTTTAAACATTTCTGCATGAAACTGTATTCATAACTTTGCTCAAGTAGCTCAATTGACAGCACATATTGTAATATTGTGGGTAATCACGACATGGTAATTATCACGATAGGCCACGCATCAACTTTTAACAGTGGGGAAATCAAATTTAATGAATGACAAATTCGCCACAAAATCAAAACAAATTTTCGTTGTTCGATTTGCACTTTTGTTACAGTTGTTGTTGTTGTTTTTTTAACACTTTTGCTTTTCACTTGCACGCATCGGTTTGTGATACAGTTTGTTGTTGTTGTTGTCGTTGTTGTTGCCGTTGTTGGTTCGGTTAAGCGTTGCTGGTGTTGACGCTCGATGACGACGCCAACGACGCATGCAACAAATCAGCAGGCTAAACTCAAGAACGGCACGCAAATCATTCGAGTTTCAATGCGGAGGCGGCAACAGCAACAGCAGCAGCAACAGCAGCAACGGCATCAGCAGCAAATGGAAGCAGAGGCGTCAGCAGCGACGCTAGCAGCTGTCAAAGTGACATTTCTGTGGCATTGGCTGAGAATGAGAAGTCTGTGAAGTGAATGACCGGCGGCATTTGAAAGCTCACGCAGTCTGTGTGGACTTGCACTTGTCTCTTAAGCCTGTCTTCTAGTTTTTTTTTTTTTTTGAATAGTATTGTTGTTGTTGATTTTGGTGGTGGCCGCTTTGCGTGTAGCGCACAAAGAACTATGCCAGAGAGACCGCGCTCGATTGTAGGGTATCGCGTGACAGGAGCAGGCCAATTCGAAATTTGAATTTGATTTTCCGTTTTTTTTTTTACTACTTTGCTACTTTTTGCATTCTTCTTATTTTTATTTTGGTTTTGATTTTTTGCACACTTTTTCACTTTGCGTTGGGCACGCACCTTTTGAGCACTAGCACTGTGATCTGTGTGAGCGCCGGACGAGGCGCTAGGCGTTGGCGTTGGCGTTAGCGTTGCCGATGACGTTGACGTTAACGTTGACGACGGCAAAGCACCGTTAGAGAGCTCAGCGACTGCACGCGAGCGGCAGAAACGAGTGAATATATGAATTGCGCGAACCGGGCCAAAGTCAAATCTGAAACGGTGCGAGACAACGCTTGAAATTGAAACACTAACGTTGGCGAGGGGGACGTGGACGTGGAAAGCCCTCCGTAAGTATGGGCTGCGACAGCGACAGCAACAACAACAATGGCAACAGAGAAGCGCCGACGGCGGTGGCCGTTGACCGTTCGTTGCGCGTTTGCCAGTAGTTGCCGAAAATGTAGCTGGCGCGAGAGACGACTGACTGGCTCTCTGCGCGGCCACGTAGACGCTTTGAGAATCCAACAAGAACTGAAAACGAAATTGGAAAAAACCAGTCCTGCTTGAAACGATGTGGCAATTGGCACACGAACAGTTGTGTGCGCTTTCCAGTCGTCCTGGCAACGCGATCGTCACGCTGCCTACGGTGAGAGCGAGAGCGAGAGAGAGAGCGAGCTACTGGTCGTAGCGTTTCGATTCCATTGTTCTGCGCAGCTGGAAAGTCCGACTGCAACTGCCAATTATGGAAGCGCACGTTGTGTCTCGCTCTAACTAATGCGCATCGCCTGCTCAATGACTTTGCGCTCAAAATGAACGGGGCGTGTTCTCACACGCACACGGACACACACACTTAAACAAGCAAACAGCACACAACCAAAGAGAACATCGCGCATATTGCTGACTCTGTCTGTTGCTCAGCAAGGCCCTACCACACTTGTGTGTGTGTTTATGTGTATGTGTTTTATTATGCTGTAATTAAGAGTTGTTTATTTTCTGCTTTTTTTTTGTGTTTTTCTGCCTGAAGCTGGACTATTATTGCCAGTTATCATTCAGTGGCATCGCCTAATCGCGTTATCGGGCTCATTTGGAATCTGCTTTGCATCAACTGCACTCGGAAGTTGCAATTGAAAACACATCCAAATCGCATTATACTAACGATTTAAATGTGCAACTTTGCTTAACTGCCGTTTGGCCATTACGCTCTGCTGCCATAAATGCCTCAACTGCAGCAACAACAAATGAAGCTTGCCCCATCTGTCACTGCCACTTATCTCAATGATTTATATGTGCCACGGACGGCGACATTTACAAGAAAGAACTTTTCGCACACAATTCCTAGAAAGTGCCATAACAAAATGTCCGCGCTCAAAGGACAAGGGGAGAGCGCAGCGAAATTGACATAAAGGCCGCCATATGTCCCGCATATGAATATATGTACATATGTACATATGTACATATGTGCAAATGTATTTATGCATTACCGCAGAAACTGACCACAGATGGCAGCTACCAATGACCAAGAGCACCACAGCGAAGAGAGACGCAGGCAATCGTAGATTAGTCTCTCCCTAATTACACAGAAAACAATACTTGCGAAATTCTTCTTCTTTTATAATCATAAACTAAAAAGAGTCAAACCCCAATAAAATACTGATGCATTACGAATCATCCAATATTTATAAGTATCACATTACAAAATATTAGTAGCTGGCTCCAAATTAAATATTTTATATTTATATAACATACATGTGAACCATTGGCTTTAAATAATATTTTAAAATTCTATGAATATTTGAAAACGTAACATAATTTGCAAAGGCTGAGACTGCAAAAAAAATTAAATTTTGCAGATAAAAATTAAAAAAATACAATATTTGCAATTATCAAATTAGCTGCTTCCAAATTAAATATTTTAAATGTGGATAAAATACATTTGAAGGATTTAATAAATATTATTAAATAAATATTATTGGATATATTGGCAGTAAACTTCAAATAAGATTTCAATATAATTTCCAAATACAAAAATTTGAATTGCAAAGAAGATGAGTTATTTCCTCCAAAAGCGAAAGATATAATTATGCTTCCAAAGGAGCAACTTTTCTAAGTATAACTTTTATACCAAAGAATGTATTATATAATAGGAAAGACAATAATTCCTTAATTCCTTTCTAACTTTTTATATGAAGTCTGCCATATTTCGAGCAGTGCATGTTTCATGACGTCAGCGAAGACAAAAGGTGTCTCCAGCAGGAATCGAAACTGAACTGCAGTTGCATTGCGTGCAAATATTCCAGAGTTGCAACGAAGCGTTTATCTCGTTGTGTCTGGTCTTGGTCTGTGCTGTGTGCTCTGTGCTCTGTGCTGTTCTAGTCAAGGGAGGCTGAGAACGAGAGAGCGACCAGCCATGGGAATGGGTTATGGGATTGGCCAGTATTGGCACTGGCTCCTGGCTCCTGGCTGCTGACTGCTGGCTACACATGCGCAAATCCCCGCTGAGCAGAAGGCAACCCAAATGGTAAAAGGAAAACAGAAGGCAGCAGGCAATGTCAATCGCAGCCACTAATAAGCCCAACCGGTCACAGTTGCAACTGCAACTGCAACAGATCTCTTCCCTCTCCCCTCTCCCTGTCCTGCACCATCTCCATCTCCTCTTCGCTTCTGCTGTTGGCAGCTTATCAATTTACGCTTCAGCCTGGGACAGTTGCAGGTGCCTTTTGGCATTACGAACTTGTCGTAAGTAAGTTTCTTGCCGTCTCTTCGCATATCAATTTCACGACAAGCCACGAGTCCCAGGATGAGTCTCCCCTGAATGAGGAATTATGTGTTTGTATAACTTTTTGCCGCGGGCCTTTTTAATATGCCCTCTCTTCCCTCCTCTCGGTCCCCATCGCTGCCTAATTTCATATAACAAGTTTCTCATTACGCGAGGGGCACGTTCATTTTCTTGGTTTTTTAAAATTTTATTTTATTCTCTGCTTTGTATTTGGGGTAACTGCTGCAGCTGCCCAAACGCATCAATGTCAAAGTTGATTGGCCAAGCATTGAGATCTAGACAAGCGCTATAATTTGCCAATTAAGTGGCACAACTTGTACCAGATCCATATCGGCGTCTGTCAAAGGCTGACAACATTAGCGAAAACCCTAAAAACTAAGCAAAAAATGAAGGAAAAAAAGAAGCACATAGGCTAAAGCATTGCAGTGTCAATTAAATGTAATTATTGAGCAAACAGCAACAATAAATATTAACGTAGAGAAAAAGTACAACAAGGCAAAGCCATAAAGGATACACAAAATGCACATTTAATGGCCAACAACAACAAACATCAATCAACAATAAAACAACAAGCGACAATAAACCAATATTTACCTTTTTAAAAATGCACAACCTGGCTGCACTCCCCCACACCCCATTTCCCACTGCAACTCCCCCCGACTCCCTTCGCAAGTCTACTGCTAAGTAGCTACAATTATTAATTGCCGCTTGTGACAAGTCCGCAGGGTCCAAAATGGCTGCTTTGTGACAAAATCAAACAAAAACACAGCAGCAAATGACATTTCAGACCAACAACAACAATCACATACACACACACTCTCACACACACACAAAGAATGCAAACAATGGCCGACTACAACAACCACAAAAGGCGATCAATTGCGCGAGATAAGTGGAACGTGGACGTCAACGTGGACACCACCGCAACCAAAACACATCACAGCCACACAACAGAACAGAACAAAGCAGAACCTCCACCAGACCAGGCACCAGGCAGACCAGGCAGACCATGCAGGTGACCAACACTACCCAACCTCAGGCCAAAACCAAAACCGAGTCCAACTGAAGCCAAGCAACCAACCCAAACAACTAAACGCCCTTCATAGAGCTGACATTTTTACAGATTGCGACAGTTCTAGCGAAAGAGATAGACAGAGCGATCGAATGTGTGGGAGAAAGCGGGAACTCAATGGGAAAATAGACTGCAAGTTTAACGACTATATGCTGGGGCTTGACAAAATATTTATGAAGACTCTTAAATAATAAGATTTTATTTTATTTAATCAATTTTATTTATTTAACAATCCAAATGGAAATATAATATTCCTTACCTAAATGAATAATATTTAAAAATGTATCAATTACACAAAAACCTGACTGCTTCAGCCTAGAAGAGTAAGCTTGCTTAATTATCCCAATAATTATTTGTAGTTTATATATAAGTCAAGTATCTTATTGATGGGATAATTATCATTTCCTTAAAAACGAATGGCTAACAACAATCATAAATTTTATTATACTAATTTCAAATTGAATTTCATTTCAATTTCAATAAAATTGCATTAAGCAAAGTTTCTTTAGGAAAGTTATACATCGAAGTATTTTATTGTTTAATAAATATATACTCGTATTGTTAGAATTAATTATTCTGAAATATTAACAAGCAAAGAAGAATAAAGCTGTACTTCATTTACCCCTTTATTATACTTATAAATTACTTATTATTTTACTATAACTGACATAATTTATGCTAATCTAAGTCTTGACTAAAATATTTTTTACGCCATATGTTTAATGTTGCATAGAAACATTTTAAAATTGAATAAAAACAACTAAGCCAAATTGTTCTTTTTATTAAATAATATCGCTTATAAATAGGATTATGAGTTATTGTATTTTTATTCTGTTAATATATTTTCAATTCTATCGAGAGCATCAACAACTTCGACCTTCCGATGTCGTGTTCTTGAGTATTGTTTGTTTATTTGCTTTGTCACAGTTGTCGTATCTCACAAACATGCTCTCACATACAAATACATGTATGTACGTGTGTATGTGTGTACATATGTATCTAGGCATGTGCATCTAGCTGTAGTTAAACTAGTAGCTGACTGCATGTCATTGTCGTGTGTTGTATTTGACGCTATCATTATACTTAATATACTCTCTGTTCGTTTGTTCAATCGATTTCCCCTGCCCACCCCTCATAGCTCATCTCTCACCCCTTTCGCTATAAGCTCGCTCTTGGCTCTATTAAGACATGACAGAATGCCAAAAAGTGTCAATCTGTGGCAGGCAGGCGACGTCTTTTGAAAATGCAACACTATAATGCGAAAATATCGAAACAGAAGAGATTTTTTGTCTGGCAGAGCAGAAATGATTTATTGTGCGATGCGACTAACGGATACCAAAAAGCAGGCAATGGTCAGCGGCTATCTGAAACAGTTAATCAGCAGCGAAATTAATAAATTCGCTGAGTTTAATAGAGTTCAAAAGGAACCAGCGAGCAGCAACAGCAACAACAATAAAACAAAGCGAAAGCCTGGAAACTGGAAACTGGTCAGTGAGCCAGACAATACGCAGTCAAAGTCGAACTCCAAATCCCAATCGCACATACACTGAGAGAAAAATGAGAGAGTAATCAGAGAGTCCATTCATCTTCAATTTGCTGAAGTTCTAAAAATAGTCTAAATAATATTTAATATATTTAATTTTTAACTGTAAAAATATATTTTTAAATTTTCAGAATATTAATCAACAATAATAGTATCTACAAATTCAAATATCTCTGATTTTCAACACGATTTTCAGTATGAAACTTAAAACTGTTTTACGACTACAGGCAGTTTTATATTAATTTAAATTCATTATTATATTATGCTAGATTATTATTCTGTATGTTCAAGCACCGATTAGTTTAAATTAATTAACAAATCTCATCAATTAGCACTGATTTTCGCCGAGTGCAGTTCATAGACAGAGCTCTGTGTGCCTTTGGGGTCAACACCGCAAAGATGTTCCCAGAAAGATCAGCAAATGAAGATCTCAATGGGCTGCTCCTCGTCTAGGTAGACGGCAGGCAGCAGGCGGATGGCGGATGGCGGCTGGCGGCGCACAAATAAATTCAATCTAAATTGTAAGTTTGTTTTGGCCTACACGAGAGATGCGAGTTACAGCAACAACAATAACGACAACTCCAACTAAAATAATAATAATAATAATAATAATGCACACAGCACAGTAAAGTTAAAGTCGAGTCTCGTCGTTTTGCGTCGAAGTCCAACAAATCGGCCAAATTAATCGACTCTTTCTCTCGCGCTCGTCTTGGCCAAAAGCCTAGCTGACTCTGGCGCATGATTGTGTAAATGGCCAAGCGCCTCTTTGGCTATTTTGCCCAAAAATACAACAGCAACTACAACTACAACAAGAAGAACGACCACTGCCAATCGAGGCAATGCAACTGCAATGCATTTTTCGGGGCGCAAATAAGATTGATCTTTTGTAACTTCCAACTCTTTTGTTGGCCCAACATTTGGCTTTGGCTTTGCTTTGCTTTGCTTTGCTTTTGGCCAGTCTCCGAGTTCGAGACGGCAGCGGTAATTTGTTATCGCGATGATTTATGAACCAAAGTGCCTATTTTTTGCTTTGGCTTTTTTGTGGGTGTTTACACAACCAACAATAACAACAACAACAATATGAGTGCAGTCGAGATCACTAAGTAGAAACATTCTAATGCGAAAGAGGGAGTTGTTCTCAGACCAAACACTACTAAGCCTGGCGCTGTGTTTGGACCGAGCTCTCTTGATGGATTTGTTGCAAAGGCCTTTTTCAATTCCAGACACCATTCGGGTCTCTTCAGTCCAGGCTCGTAGTCCAGACCGATGCGAATCGCAACCCAGGAATTGAAACGGCCTCAGACTAAGCGGCACGTTTCCGCATTTTATTTGTGCCCCAGCATCCCATCCCCCTTGCACCTCTCACACCTAATGCAGTTGCTGCTGATCAATTGCAAACACCGCGGGCCCCAAAAGAGCAAATAGTAATGATATTGTAGCCACGTTACTTGGACACTGTGCCCGCTCCACATTGGGCAGTGGTTAGCAGAAGGTTTTGACTCTAAACGATTCAATCTGTCTGTGGCTGTCTCGGTTTTGACTGCCCTTATACCCTGTAGACGGCAAAGCAATGCACTTCCTACTAGAAATTGTATCTATGTATGTATTAATTTCGAAGCAATCGGAAATTAATAAAATTAACATTCACATATGATAAAAGTAATAAAAAAATTAAATCAGTAGACTTTTGTATTATATCATGAAGCTCAAGTGAGCTTTAAAAACTCTGATTATGGACATATACTTATATTAATAGGAGATGGTACTTACTTCATTCTATAGCCTTAATAACGCGAGGTTTAGAGTATCACTAATATATTAATAATATATTATGTATCATACAGAAATAGTATTGAGATGGAAGAGATCCAATAGTCATTAAGGTGCATTATATATTCTTTTCAACTTTAATAAACTGTCCTTTGTCATCCGATAAATGTACATATATTATTTAATTTAATAGAGCTTTAAGCTGAAGCTTAATCTTTTCTCTCTACTGAAATCCCTGTCTTCAACTTAGCAAGGAGTATTTTCTAGTTAATAAAGCATTGGCGAGCTTTTAGAATACAACTCTACTTTCTGATTACTTGCTGATTCAATGTGCATTCACAGTTCTTTGTTTTAGAGCATTCAAGACTTGAGCAATCACTATATAGTATTTGAAAATTGTTTACAGGGTATTTTGATGCTCGACGCTGCAGCTTTTCAGGTTGAGTTCTAGACTTGTTGTTGTGATGTCTAAATAGGAACGAGTGCAACAATTTATTTATGCGCCTCTTAAACTGAGGCAAATTGCAGACTCCTTACGGGGCCTTGCGTGGGCGTGGGCGATAATTGAGAATTTATATGCAACATTTTGAAGCGACGTTTATTGGACAAACGATTTGCTTCCTGTATACGATGGAATAGCTGTGAGGAAAATGTGGAAAAGCCTCCACAGAAAAAAGCACAAGGATGGGCGCACAGATCTCGCTATCCAGAGTATATGCCAGAGCCAGAGCCAAAGCATTAGCCTAATTGTTAGTGCAAATACCAGTGTTTAAGATTCCACAGCGAGAGCGAGAAAGAGGCGCACCTGTCGGCCTCACTGGGCCCATTAATCAGGCCAAAAAAGTTTTTCAATAAACTGCGCTTAATGATAAGCGCCAAAGGCGGAGGCATCGCTGTAATCTCTTCGGTGGCACAGCTGCCGAATTGTCAACATAATTGCAATGCGAAACACCAGCAGCAAAGCAGCAGCGCGACTAATGGAACCAAATAACAATGATTAAGACGCCACAAAAGCAAAGGGAACGCGAACGCAAACAACCAACAACAACAGCCAAGAGTTGCATGGGGCAAATGCCTCACTGATGTCGATGCCGTTGCCGTTGCCGTTGGCAGAAACTCGAGATCAAGATTCGAGTTGAAGAGCTGAAGATGGGCCAGGCACATACTCTGCTGATCGCCAAAGTAACAAGCGAAACCTGTTGACAATGATATTGATACGTGCAACTTCAGTGGTTGCCACAGCCACATTCATATACACAGACACTCACACATGCCACAGGTAGAATGTGGCACACGTCTATCATAAATCAGCCCTCGATCGAACCAACACAACGCGTCGATCGAGTCTTCCCCCGAGTTGGATTTGCAACGCCGACACGTTCTCACGTTGCGAGGGTGTTGCAAGTTGCCACAAGTAACCCGATGACTTGTGCATTCTTTTATGGCTAATTTAACCGATTAGCAACTTGTCAAGTCAATTGCCAGTCCCCGTCTATCCCAAAGGTAAGCTCAATCTCCCCATGGAAATTGACTCTTGAATTGCGGTTTCCACTGCGGCACATTGATGCCCCATGCCCCAGCATGGTTTCGTAATCGTAATCGATATGACGCCCACACACGTTGCAGCAGCAACTAATAACTCTGCTCCCTGCCACTGAATGTCCCATACCACTAGATACAGATATTGATATAGATATAGATATAGATATAGATATAGATATAGATAAAGATATAGATATAGATATAGATATAGATATAGATATAGATATAGATATAGATATAGATATAGATATAGATATAGATATAGATATAGATATAGATATAGATATAGATATAGATATAGATATAGATATAGATATAAGATATAGATATAGATATAGATATAGATATAGATATAGATATAGATATAGATATAGATATAGATATAGATATAGATATAGATATAGATATAGATATAGATATAGATATAGATATAGATATAGATATAGATATAGATATAGATATAGATATAGATATAGATATAGATATAGATATAGATATAGATATAGATATAGATATAGATATAGATATAGATATAGATATAGATATAGATATAGATATAGATATAGATATAGATATAGATATAGATATAGATATAGATATAGATATAGATATAGATATAGATATAGATATAGATATAGATATAGATATAGATATAGATATAGATATAGATATAGATATAGATATAGATATAGATATAGATATAGATATAGATATAGATATAGATATAGATATAGATATAGATATAGATATAGATATAGATATAGATATAGATATAGATATAGATATAGATATAGATATAGATATAGATATAGATATAGATATAGATATAGATATAGATATAGATATAGATATAGATATAGATATAGATATAGATATAGATATAGATATAGATATAGATATAGATATAGATATAGATATAGATATAGATATAGATATAGATATAGATATAGATATAGATATAGATATAGATATAGATATAGATATAGATATAGATATAGATATAGATATAGGTATAGATATAGATATAGATATAGATATAGATATAGATTATATATGGATATTCACCTGTCCAAAAAATTAATTATTCAAAGTTGCTTCAATTAAATTGGCCACAATATTTCAAATGGCCACAGTACCATAATTAATGTACATGTTTTGGGTTTAACAACAAAAACTGCAGCAAGAAATGCATTGAGAAGAAGACGCGGAATAAAAGGAAGAAAGAAAAATTAAAATTATGAACGCTTTATTCTCACTCCAATTATCAACAAAGTTAAGCATACGGCTTGTTGCAACTTTAGCAATAAACAACAAAGAGAAATATATATTAAAAGCACACAATTTAAAATGCAAATTCATACATACTCCACTTCTACTTCACTTCCCTCCGCCCTCATGTTCCACCTGATCCGCCTTTTCCCTCTAGCAACACTTCGCTGTTGAAAGCCAAAGAAAAATGTTACTTTTTTCGCTTAATTGCTGCTCATACAATGTATGATGGCGTAAAGAGGGGGAAAAAGATCTGAGGCAGGTGAGGAAAACGATGGTCAGGCCGTCTAGAAATGCAAAGAAAAAGCAATGAGGCGATATAATGGCATGATTATCTCTTTGCCAACTTCCTTTTCTCTTTCAAGCTGCCAGATGATTATGTTATATGCACTTGTATTTGAGCATTCAAATATAAATATGAATACTTTTTGGTTCCGATCTTATCGCAATGCAAATGCTGAACAAAACAAATGAAAACTAGTCGAATGTGCTCGACCTGGACCAGGATACCCTTTGCCCATTAGGCTAGGTATCCAAGCACGATTTCACAACCTAAAATAAATAACAAAAATAATAACAACCACAAACTGTGCTTGTAAATTTTCATTTAAGTACAATGTAAAATTATTTCGTAAATAACCTTTGTGTTTTATCTTATGCTTCATGTAAAAGCATAAAATATTGTTGATTTAGTTATATACAATTTACTTCAAATAGTTTTTTGTTGCTTTTTATATGTGGCATTTATATAAGGCATTCAACTATTAAAAGAAACTTAATCTGGGTTTTGAAGATACTGAAGACAGATTAGTATAGCTAAAGCAACTCGGTTGATGCTAATATTTATTATTAGTATTATATATGGTTTATGGATCAGATCTGTTACAACCATTCTTACAAAACTATGATGCTCATTTTCCACAGGGTATAAAAAGGGCAAAAATTAAACATAATTCAGCTAATCATAAGAGGCCATGTAATTGTTATCAAGTCCTCCACCCATTCTCTCTCTCTCTCTCTTCAGTGTTCTACGGCGTCTGTCTCTGTATCTTGGTCTCTTTTTCTCTCGGACTCTGAGGCAGCAACAAGGGACCCATGCGTGCCTGGTTATGCTAATGTTTTGCAATGCCAAGAAAAAGCATATAAAAACCATCTGGAAACTCGAATGCAGCACACGAAATTAATTTAAAAAGGCGCTGCATTAAGCTAAGAAATTAAATAAAATAATCTAAAATGTGTAACAATAAAAAAATGCAGAAATTACACTTACCGTACTTGTCCGAATACCTAGATGCACTTTATTATTATTGATTAGATAGGAACGTGTTTGAGGAAATGTCTTTTTGCAAGTTATCCATTAACTATTGTCTAAAATAGTATACACATTATTTTAATGAAAAATATAATTTCCCAATTCAGTTCAAATTATAAATTAATAGAGAATAGTTTTAAAACATTTGCGACTTATTTATTGGGCAACATTAGTTTGCAATCTATATTATTTTTTGTAAATCAACGGTTATGTGAAAACCATTAAATGTACATTTGATTTATCATAAAGTTATTCCAGATAAATTTTGTTAATTTTTATTAAGAATTTTTTTCAAGAAAACTTTGAAATAATTATAATAAAATAAACTCAGTTTTAATGCACTGTTAGGTTTGAACAATTTTGCAGAAGATATTTATCAAAAATCCTTTAGATTCATCAACTTAAGTCCAGCGTGTGGTAAAGTAAACATATGTTAGTTGATATACCCGGATAAATAAAGGGAATTTTGTGAAGAGAGTTGCGAAGTGCATTTCATAAATCATTTTGAAATTATGACTTTATTTTATGCGCCTCCTTGGCGCGCATTTTTATACACAAATTATTTGATTATTTATGTGTCTCTCAATGAGGATAGAGAGGGTCAGACAACTCAGAGCAGAAGAGCAGCCGAGAGAAGGGAATTCAAGACAAGAAGGTGCGCCACGTCGCATTGCGTCTCTTGGCATTGCGTCGTGTCGCTCAGGTGGGTCTGGAAATGCAATTTCTCTCTCTTTTTATTTAACTAAAAAAATGGTATTATGCATATTTTTACGAGTTTTTAATTGTGTTGAGCTGAGTGGGAAAGGGGCAATGATAGAGAGCGGGGCAGCGGAACTCATTGCAGACGCAAATGCAAAATTCATGTTTGCGCAAAATGAAATTATGTTAAATGCGTTTTTAACGCTTTGCTCGTCACAAAACGGGGCAAGTTTAGCTGGGAACACGGCTGCAACTCATTTGCATGTGGCAAGAGGCAAGAAATGTATCCATCAAGCTAATCGCACAGCTGGACAATAGTAGAAACTGTCTGAAATTAAATTAAACTCCTTTGGCACCAACTCATACTTCGATCAATGTCATTAAACTTGCTGACGACCCTCGATAGCACGCGAATTTCCACTCGACCCAAAAAAAGAAAATTGGGAACTTTTTGTTTACCAATAATCGTAAACAAATTATGTGAATTAAAATGAAATATTAATTGCGACTCTCTCCCTTCGAGTAGTGCTGCACAGGACAAATAAGGAAAGGAGGGAGAAACTTTATGTGCTTTGTTACCCCACTGTACAGATCAATATAATTGATTAGAGACATTACAAGCTCCATTTGAATTGTTTCTATTTACTCTATATGTATGACGATATCACAATATAATTTTGCCGAATTGCAATCGAAGAGGAAATATAAATAAAAAAAGATTGTTCTCAACTTTTTCATATTATGCATAATTTATCAAATCACTACATATAGTATGGTATCAGAACAAATTGTTAAGTCAATAAATACATTCCTAGATATAATCAATTTTTTGTATACCTTTTACCACTGGGAATGGGTAAGAAGTAAATATATATTATTATTGATTAATTTAACAGTTAAGATTACTTAGCAAACCCTTCCAAGTCCCAACTACTCGAAATGTGGACTTTCTAGCTTATTTTGTTTATAATTCCTTTAGTGTTGTATTTAAATAGGAAGTTTTAACTGATACCGTGCATTTTCAGTGTTCATGCAAAGTATGCTTCAGAACTCGTTTAGCGTTTAATTATTTCCATAATAACTTTTGAGTGATTTCATCCCATTAACACGAAGCTTGCAGGGTATATTAAGAAAACAGAACATAAGTATATCTACATCGCTATGTTAAAGCTCTTTTTGTCTCTGAGGTCTGACAGATATCAGAGACAGAAGATTACCACTAAATCGTCTCGATCGCAGATACTTTTTCTACCTGTTACACATTTTTGCATAAAACTATTAAAGCTCATATGCTCAATTTCAATGCACAGGGTATATAATCTACTTAATGACAAATGTACCAACAAATAAAAAACTTCAACTTCTTAGCTTGGGGGCACCTTTATTATATACTATATAGTACAAATTACATCTACAGCAGCTGAAGCAGTTGATCCTGCTAATCGCACTATAATAATGTTTCTCAAATAACTTTTTAGTTTAGAAAATCATTCTATATATTTTCTTGTTCTTGTTATAAACAATAAAATTTGTAAGCCATTGTTAAAATTACGAGCTGCAATTGGTTTATTTTAGTTGAATTCTGAAAGGGACTAGATCTGCTTATGATTCACCCGAGAATTGACCAAAAAGCGATTGGTGATCATACAGACGGAAAAAAGACAGACAGGCTGGCATCAGCTTTTGAAGAATAGTATAAAACCAATTCATACCCTCAGAAAAGACTACCAAGCATATTATTACTATTACTTTTATTTGAAATTCAAAATATTACAGCTAAATCGAATACCAAATTGTGCGAGTGCTAGAAACTTAGATTGATCTAATTAATTACTGATGCAACATCTAAGGACCAACCCAGTCGAATCGTACATTGGTGTATGGAAAGGAATGTAACTGCCCTTAGATACAGTCTCCCTTGGAATTTGTTTGCTTCTAATAATAAATATTCTCAAGTATAGGCGTACATATTCTATTTAAACAG
This sequence comes from Drosophila pruinosa, assembly GCA_018150935.1. Classification (NCBI taxonomy): domain Eukaryota; kingdom Metazoa; phylum Arthropoda; class Insecta; order Diptera; family Drosophilidae; genus Drosophila; species Drosophila pruinosa. Next base: position 8,536,335 of record JAECWR010000094.1, on the reverse strand, counting down.
TGGCAATTATAGACAATGGCAACGTTTAACTAACTCTGAAATTACTTTAACCACAGTGAAGAAACAAAGACTCTAGAGTCTAGACCCATCGTTTTTGAGCAATCTTGGCGCCCATCCAGCAAACACCTTGAGGCGCTCAATGGAGCTGGCCAGAACCAAAGAAGAATACTTCATTTATGTAGATTTAATGGCCGTGTCTGGTTTGTCGGTTGCTGGTTGTTGGTTGTTGTTCACTGTGTTTGGGCAAGGTGTAAGTTGTCTTTGTCGGAGAACACGAGCAATTTGCGCCGCATTAACCAGATACGAGGGCACAAAGTATGGTGGAGTGGTGTGTCGTAGGCCTTATCAGCAGTTGGCCATCTTAAGTGCGTCTAAGCCGTGCACTCAAATGCCATTTGCTGTGTGAGGCGCTTTAAGGCAAGCAAATGAGCTACTTACCAGCCCAGAGCACATGTGACTTGGCCACATGTAACTATGTAAACTAAGCTAAAGAAAATAGAGAGAAAAAAAATAATTATTAATATGCATTCAGTTGTTTCTTTGTTCTTTCTAGTCTGGTTTGTATTTTTTGTGCGTTGCCTTGGCTTGAGAGAGGTGTCTGTGTCTGCACTTCGAAGGCGTCGAAAATTTGTTTGCATTTCACTCAATTTCCAACGAGACGCGACGCTCGGAACGGAATGGAAATGAAACCACGCCATGTTGTTCCCAGCTACCAAAAGGTGGTTGTTTCACTCTCACACACATACACTCAAAGAGCGAAGCGATTCGTCTGGCTGGGCGGAGCTTGCGAAGCTTCAACAGCGAGAAGTGAAGTGAAGCAGCTAGGAAGGGAGGGGGGGGATGTGCAAGTACGTAACGTACTTTATATTGTTATTGTCAAGTACGTAAAAAGTTGACCAAAAACTGGGCAAAGCTAACAATTTGTAATTGCTGGGCAATTAAACGATATAGTTCTTCATAATTCAACAACAATTAGTAAATAATTAAGCCTTGACAATTGTCGAACAACAATGTGAAACAGCGCGTTCATGCTTTTAAGCTTACAAGTCACAACATCAGCTCTCTCTTTCGCTTCTTAAACCAAATTTTTATAGCTAAAAACTAAATCGTAAAGTTAACAATTTGTTTAGCTCTAATTGAAATGTCTGTAATTGTAGTTCGAAAAACACGCAATTGAACCACAGAGTTTTTTCTTTTTTACTCTAGGTCACCCGAAGGGGAGAAGCTAGGGCGTCGTGAGAACTATGTGGACGACTAGGTTATTATATAAAACCTGACTGTGGTTTTAGTAAAGCAAGCAATCCATAAAATTAAATTGCTCCCATATAAGCCCAACTTTTTTTTGGACCTCTGTCTTTGTTTCATGATGTAAGCCTAATTCAATATGACTTACAATTTTTTGTACCTTTCCTTCCCATTTTTCCCTTTCTTCACTTCTTTTTCTTCTTGCTTTTGCTCTAATTTGCATTTTGCATTATACTTGGCGGCAGCAAAGCAACAGCAGCAAAAAATTGCTTATACGACATTCGCGTGTTCGTAGCACCAAAGTTTTTGCCAAAAAGCCGCCGTCAGCAGACGTTCCCCAACCCCATTTCCATGCCCATTCCCGTTCCCCTTCCAATCCCCCCGCTCAGCAACTTCAAGTGCAAGCGGTAGCTGCTATGATGGATTACTTAAATAATTAATTGCAATTAGGCGGCGCCCGACATAGCCATATTTATAAGACTTAAGTCTTTGAGTCCCCAATAATACTCTGCGATAGCCTATAATGACTTTGTGCAAAAGAATTAGTACAAAATTAGTTTATATTTAATCGTTGGTGTGGACTGTTAAATCCGACACGGCACTGTTCATTTAATTCATAATTTTATTTTTATATGTACAAGAAAAACTCTCTTTAATATCTAGTTAATAAGAAAGTTATTAATAAACTAATTAATAATAAATTAATTAATAAACGAACATTATTTGCAAATGTATTTGGCATATAATGCAATTATATTATAATATAAATTATGATAGCAAATATTTCTAAATAATACTGATAATATACAATTATCTTTCCACTTTATATAACCTCTGTCAATACACAGCTTAGCACAAAATTGCAGGGTATTTGCAATCATTTTTCGGCATAGATTTTCTGGTTATATGACTTTGTTGCAGCTCCGCTTAGTCAAATCATTAATGAAATTTGTCTGGCAAGTCTTTAAGTCCATGTCTGAGTCTGTCCAGGGTGCAGCCTTGCATAATTTCCTAGATTACATTTAATGGCAATTTTTTGTTAAGACATGCCACGCCTTTTGGCTGATGAAAACTGGGCTTGAACATGGTATAGTCGCACATTTCAATTAGTTATGCAAATAATTATTAATTAAATAGCTGCCAAAAGCGCTAGAACATGGTCAATGCTAATGTTTATTAATGAGACTCTCGAGTTAGTTATTTCATTTTTAATTCGGAGTAGTTTCTTTTTCGGACTCGAGAGTATGACAGCTGATCCGACGTGGCTCAGACCCACATTCGACATTGAACGGAAACCGCAACATTTAAATGTTTGTTCTTCTTCTGCAACTGGGAATTATTCGTCGTACCTCAATTTCCTCGTCGAATGGAATACCAATAATTATGTACACACGACCCGACAGAACCATCATAACCATCATTTTTGACGCTTAATTGGTTTCCTCTGTGGAACTCTTGAACTCTGTGGAATTATGGATCTCTGGTACACCGCAATACTAATCCCTTGACCCTCTCTGAGGAATTGTCAAAGTTCTTGACGCCCATTTTTCGATGACGCCCCTCTGGCTCTGAGGGCTGCACTCTGACTACCTTTGCCTGTATGTTGACGGTTTGTCTGTCTGTCTGTCTGTCCGTCCGTCTGTAATTTTCTTGTTGAGAGATTTTCTGTGTGAAGGTTGTTGTGTGCTGCGGCAATTGTGGAAAACGTTCGAAACGAAAAACTGCGTCAATTTGTATTACAATGGCAAATAATTTGCAGTTATGCGCTTAAATTGTGCGACTAACTGACATTGAAATTAGACTTTGTCTAGATAGGCGTGAGTCGTGCGTGAGTTGTAAATAACAATGCAAGAAAATGCAAGTACTAAATATATCGTTTGGCATTCTAACTACGATACATTCAAAAGTGACAGTTAAGAAAGCAGCCTCTTATGGTGCAACAAATTACAAAAACGAAGTGTTCAGAACATAGTCAAACTTCAGATTTAAAATTCATTCAAGTATATCCCACGTTGGGCGCCATTTCTTTGAGTTATCGACACCCATCTCCAGCTCAAAATGCAACTTGTAAGGTTGTCAATTGATATGATATATAACTGGACAAACAGCCATGGGCAAGGCCCACGCAGCAACTAGTTGCAGTTCGAATCCACTTAAGTTTTGACAGGGCCCAGACGTGAGACGTTGACGTTGTAGTTGGCAGTAGCAGAAGTGGTGCTAGTGCTCGGTTAAATGTGGGCTGTGGATTGGGCGCGCTATTTTGCACACTAAAAGGTGCTAATTGAACTGAAATCGATTGATTATTCATTGCAACGGCTGCAAGTGAGCAGACGAAGTGAGTGAACTGCTTTATTAATTTGTAACTTTGCCCTGGCCACAACCATTAAATCGCGACTGTCACTTTAGGCCAACTTGATGACACGCACATGGTACCCGAGTAGCTGGATAGCTCGTACTCGTATGTTACCTCGACTCGACTGGACTGGACTGGACTGGACTGAACGACGACGTATCGATAACAGTTGGACAGCTGGGACAGTCTCCCGACAGTTGAGTGTCTGGCGGGGGGCCAGGGTCCTGGGCGCATAAATTGTCTGCTGCCAAGTGACGTCAGTCAGTGTCTCAGCCAGTGCCAGTGCCAGTGCCAGTCCATGGGCTGAGCGAGTGAGAGAGACAGGATTTGCAGGAGCACAAAAGGATCGCGTGCAAAAATGCACTTCTGGCTCGTCTCGCGGACGCACGCAGCAAACTTTTCGTCGCATTCGCATCAGAATGCAAATAAAACATTTCAAATGCACAACACAAAGAGATAGCGACGAATACAAGACAAGGACAAGGGGTGGGGAAGTGTGTACTATAGAGTGAGTGTGGGCAGATGGCGAATGCTCGAATAATCGATAGCAGGAAAAGCCCATGCAACTCTCTAATAATTGGGATAATCACTTGTTATCTGCAGATAACTAATGCTGTACCTTTTAACTTAACTTAACTTAAGTTGACAATAATTGGCAAATCTTCAATTGTGGTTCAAAACAGTTTTTTAGTATCTCTTAGCAGTTCGTTATTATTAATTTTCTTATTAAACTAAGATACTAAAATTACCTATGGACCCTCAATGCAATTAAATGAAAATGCAGTTGAAAAATATTCATTTTATATTTATCGCTTATTTCCTGAATACTCCGAGTTTTTTCCTTAGGCGTTTTTGAAAGTTATGAACAGATTTAAATCCGAATTGGAACGAAAAACTAAAGCAATTAAGCCCTTGGAGATTAAGTACTAAGTAGCAAACTTTCACTCTGTGAACATCGGTAGGAAATAAACAGCCTATATTAGTAGGTAAGTTAGTAAATAGCTTGGTTACCTAGAAACAAAATAATAAAAACAAATATTAAATAAAAAAATACTAATTAACAAATAAATTAATACACTATTTAAAAAGATAAATAAATTCGTCTTAATACAAATAATTTTTCCTCGACAATTTTCGGGCATTCTGCTATTGTATATTTAAAAAGTTAAAGGTTAAATTAACTTTGTACCAGAAGGAGACATCTCCGACCCAATTAAGTATCCTTCAGAGCGGGTGTTTAAAGCTCTTCTCATATATGAGGAGACAAAGGAATGGATGGAGATATGTTTCGAATTGTGATCTGATCATTTGATCATTTAGTTGCAACTCTACTGCGTTGACATAGAATGAATATATAACAATGAGTCTGTTACTATTCAAAAAACTCAATTAAAAAGAGTCTCAACAAATAAATTGATTGGAAATAACTATGATAAATAAACGAAGCAAAGGACACTTTTTAGTTAAAATTTACAAATTAATAAAAAGTATTTTGAAAGCAAAGCTTGCACATTTCGAAAATTCCAGAAGATAATAAAATCTCTATTATTATGTTCAAAGATATTTTCGCAAATTAGGATTTATGGTTTTCTATCTAATGTCATGTCAACTCAAGACCTCGCATAACTTGACTTTTAAAACGAAACTTCCTTTGAATAAACAATATCAATGAAAGATTTATTCACGATTAGAGCAACATTTTCCTTGCCAATTTAGAACAGTTGTGTAACAGTTACCTTACAGTCTCCAATCCGTCGACTCTGTGGAGTCGAAAATTGGTTTATTCAAGCATCAATTTCGTGTCAATTTCGCCTTTTTTTTTGGCGAAACAATTTGCTTTTACTTTTACAGAAAAGACTTGACCGTTGTCGGCCTGTGCAAATTATAGCGAACCGGGGCTGGCGATGGGAAGATGAGTTCCAGGCGGTGGAAAAGGAGGAAGAAGAAGTAGGTCTCCTTGTGGGCCCCACAGCGTCAGCAAGGAGAGGAATAAAGAAACAGTTCTCCATTAAATTCTCATTTAGGCTGTCAATCATTTGCGCTAATTTTTCTTTTTGGCCCCGGACTTAGCCAGCGGGTCTTTGTTGTTCTTCTCATTGTTTGTGGCCCAACTCCTGTCGATGGCATCCAATGAAGATTAATTTTGTTTTGAAAGCAAAGCGCTGAATTTAAGTGGAATTCTCCGTAGTGCGATAACTAAGCCAACGGTTTAAGGAAACCGCATTGATCCGAGAGCGCCCTAAACCGAGGGAGACTCCATAGTCCCCAGTCTACAGTCTACACTCTACAGTCTTCGCTCTGAAGCGTTTAACATGAACTCAATTTGCCAACAGCATTTACACTTGTTCCTCTTGTTGGTTCCCCTTAAGCTGCACTCAGGGTTTAAGGTCAGCGATGCGTCCAACGCTCATTGCCCATTGTCCACTTGCCGATTGTAATCTGAGTAGCATGCAAATTTATCCTCCTAATTTGTTAACAAGCGCGTGGCTAAGTTCTCTACGCGGCTCCCCTTAAGTGCCCTTTGGTGGCCATTTTAATGCCTTAAAGACAGACCAAAATGGACTGGAATAAAAGAAATTATACAGGTTTGACACTCTCCCTTTTTGTGACGACACAGTCTTAGCTTAGAAGTCAATTAGAATGTTTATTGAGTTACTTTTATGAATTCATTTATCTCCATTAAATAAGATGAATATTTAAGCTTAGAAGTTTAACGATAATTTCCTTTTTTTAAATTGTCATGAAACTTTTAACTATGAAACTTTCCTCTATCACCTACTTGTGCTAGATATGTACATACTACGTGTATATATCGATTAAAGTTTCTTTCATAATAATAAATTAATATATGTCGTATTTCGATAATAAATTACATTAAATAATTAATTATTTTCTACTATTTTACTATGTATTAATGCTATGTTAAATATTTATTTATGCACATTTTATTCACAATATAAATAAAATCTATCAGCTGTGACGTCACAATCTCCACTGCGTAATCTCAGATTCTCAGCCTCTGTGCTGAGTTAAAGGAGAGAAAGGGAGAGAAATATCAATACAGAAGTGCAGAGGAAGAGAGGGAAAGAGAGCCAAGGCAACGAACCGAAGGCAAGCCAATCAACAGGGGAAAAAGCAGTCGCAGTCGCTGCAGCAGCCGTCGCACCCGTCGAAGCATCAATCAAATCAATTATTATCGACAATGGGGAGCGGTTCGTGGAAATTATAAGTATATAGTTGAATGTAGACGCAGTTTGGGAAGCTGGAGCCGCCATTAATAAGCAGCTTTTGGCGGCGCATTTGTTATTTGATTGGTAAATTGAGTTGCAAGCGGTGGGGCACAGACACAATTGCCACGATCGGGATCAGAGTCTGATTCTGGCTCTCAGACTGAGTCTGGGTCTGAGACGGAATGTAAATGGCTTCAATAGGTAGCCCAAAATGGCGGCTCTGTCACGAGAAAAACAACTGAAAAAATCATGCACAATAAAACAACAAAGCAGACAATTGGTAAATTGCAGGGTATGCAGCTGCCGTGATCCGCAAATTGGAAGCTGCAGGCCACACCTCAAGCGGGAGATTCATATCGAAGTGAAAAGGCCATGAAAACTGTCGCGGCAAATCCAAACAAACAGTTCATCAAAAGCTGCGACAATTAAGCAATGGAACGAATGAAATGAAATTCAAATGAAAATTAAAAACAAAAAAATGTAATAGTAATACGAAGAGCAAGAAGAATTCATAAGCGCCGGGAGGTTGATGGGGGCCTTGCGGGTTTCATTATGGAAGAAAGAAGCCGCCGACGTTGATGAGTTTCGTTGCAACTGCGGAAAGATAAATTGACGCGTTGATGTAGGCAAATGCACAAAGATACAAACAGCAACATCCATCTGCCTCTCTCTCGCTCGCTCTCTCTTTCTCCCGCTACATTTGTCTCGTTCTCGCCGTATCTCTGTGGCGGCGACATAAATCATTGTGATTGACAGCCCGTTGGGAGGCGAAGGAGGAGACAGGGCAAGGCGTGCGGCAGGAGCGGTAGCTGCAATACCCGCAACTAAACTCATTTAAATTCCACTTTCAATTGTCCAAAACTTTTGAAATACAAGAATGATCAGCTAAGTGCGAATAGTCGACTACGACATACCCTCAGCAAGCTCGAGCTGTAAGCAAGTTGTATATCATTTGAATATTATTTGATAAGCTAAGCTATAAAGCTATGTTAAATCATTTAAATTAGTCGAATCATGTATTTAGTAATTTACAATTTACTAAATCTAAAATACTTATACATATAAAATAATATATATATATAAAGAATGAAATGACTAAATATGTTATATTTTAAATTATTCTTAAAATGCATATGTGTTCTCTATATACTCTGAAATCTATTAGTTCAATAACAACTAAACTTATTTAATGTAATAAATAACTAAAAAAAAATTAAGAGCCTTCTTAAATAGTTAAGTTAAATAAAAGCATCTGAAATGTAATCTTTATCTATTTAATTAATTTAATAAAGGCTAAATCGTATGTGAGTTTCCGATCTAGTCAATCGAGACCATAGAAACTAAATCGATTAATTATGAAACTTGCCCTACCCTCTGCTGTTGGGCGTAGGGTATTAAGCAGAACATTTCACGCGCTAATTACAGGGTGCCACAAGGCACAGAGATGGACATTCAGATACAGATCAATCATATAAAAGGGAATATTCATATGATGTACTGGCATAGCATTTGGTCAGCTTTAGGTCAGTTTTGTTGGATAATTGAAACAAATGTGCAGCTGTTGGAAATTATTTCATCAACTCGTAAGCTGGAAAAATGTGAGACAATTATTTTATGTGTGCAAGCACACAGAGAAGTAGCCACAAATTGTGAATAATTTTGTGTTGTCTCATCAATATAAATAAAATATTTATTAACAATTTGTTAAGAGCCATAAATCGACAGACACCACAGCAGAAGCTTTCGGGCCAGCAAAAGTCTCTCAGGGTTCAGGTCCACAGTCAGATCAGATGCACAACAACAGGACACTCCGACCCTCCAACCGACCTCCTGTGGTGCGGGCGGCGGGCTGGTCATATTAATTGTGAGCTTGTTCAGCAAGCTCTCGCTTTTGGGTTGAACTGCTTCACTGCGGCTACGAGGCTGGACATGGGACTGGGACTGGGACTGGTACTGAGCCTGAGCCTGCGCCTGTGTTGTTGGCTGGTGTCTGGCCAAATTGCTGCTATTTATGTCGGCAACTACCGTATAAACTTTGCAACAACAACAACTGAAACCACTACAAAACGCATGCCAAAGAGAGACAGCACACAGCCCAGGGAAAAAACACACAGCAAACGCTGAAATCAATATGTTGGCTAATAAATTGTCCCAGAATATTCATTAAATTAAAAAAGTAACAAAAACGTTGTACAAGTTTCTTTTGACACCAGGAGCGGTTCAGGAGCAGCCCGAAGGCCCAAGTAGGCGCTGTAACAGGTGGAAATCAAAAAAATATTAACTAAGGATGAGGTAAAGTAACTATTATAGTATATAGTACCATGAATATCAAATTTATATAAATAATAAAATTCAGTCTTTTAAGTCAAAAACTCAATTAAAATAATATATAGTCATCAATTTATATCTATAAGACTTCAAATAATATGAAAAAATTTAATTAATTTTAAAAAATTATTTCATATATTTTTTAGATTGCCTTTTTTAAATATTCAGATTATGAAAAATTACTACACATTTTTTTAGTTTTCTCATTTATTTTACTTTTAAAAATGTTCACAATTTCATTATAGTTTTATAATTCAGTCTCTCTATGTATATCTGTACTGTATACTATTATAAAATATATAAAGGCAGAAAATAAATATATAATATAATGAAATATGATAAAATACCCTATCCCTCCACTCCGCTCCTTTCAACCGCAACGCGCGAAAATTTATTTTTAATTACGCAGCCCAAAACATGGCACAAACAGGGACCACAACATTCTGATGGCGATGCCGATGTCGATGCTGATACTTTGTGTTGGATTAAATCCCGATGTCCATTGCAAGCAAAGAGATCAGAGTAAAAAAATAACGCGGCTGGAGATGCGACTGAATGCTGGCGCTACGCTACAGTGGAATGCTGGGCAGGCTTCAAGCCAGGCTCACACAGTGACTTGGTTGGCTGACTTGGGCTGTGAGCATTGCAAAATTATGACATGAACATGCACCAAGTCCACATAATGATGTTATACAATACGCCATCTTAGCGTAAACAAGGCGAAATGCCGCGACAGAGTCGTCGCCAGAGGAGCTCGAGTTGGAGTCGACTGGCGCTTGTTGCAGCTGGAGATTGCCAATGAAGATGAAGATGGAGATGGAGATGGGTATACCAGACATGTGTAGAGCTTGTGCTGTTGCCAGGGCATTTCATATTGTTACTGCTGTTACCATACTTGTGGTTGGGTTGAGCCTGTTGTTGTCCAGGAGCTGTTGGCACTGCAACGCCGCTGCGGGAACTTTGACATGGGGCACGGCAAGACAATGCGACAATGTGATGCTGTGAAAATTTGTTTCTGCCTGACAAAAAAGAGCCAAGTACACATGCGATCGACGGGAGTACTCGACTACAAAATATCTTATTTAAAATAAATGCTTCCAATTACCTAAAATCGACTTGGTCATAATCGCATGCCGTTTCACCTGCTTTCATTAGATAAGGATAATTACTTTTTAGATAAGGAATTACTTTTAAATAAAAACTGTTAAAGTTTTTTAAACAATAATTAAATATTACTATCATTTTTAAAATATTCTAATACACATATTTAAATATTTACAGAGGTCTGAAATGATCGATTTTTAAGACAATAAATACGAGTGCAGTGATAGTCTCTGATACTTATACAATGTTAAGTAGAGTTTATAAGAAACAAACTATATTTGTTACCAGCACTTTATGTATATACTATGTATATATATACTATGTATATTTATTGCATTAAATAGACAACTAATACAACTCAAGTATTAATGACACACAGAATACCCTACTTTAACATTTTCAATGAGTCCAGGGTGTGCAAAAACGCAAAATTATATATTGTTTTTGTTGCAAAAATGTGTCGATGAGTTTCTGATTTACGATCCGACAATATGCCAAACCAAAAGTTCAACGTCTGCCAATGGGGCAATGGATGAGTTTCGATTGAAATTTAACCCAGTTTGTCGAGCGCCTTGCCGCTTTAATAACATAGAAACTGAAAGTTATGTGTACATGCTCCCTGTGCGTGTGGGTGGCTTCAGTCAGGTGCACATATGTACATACATACAAAACATACACACATATGCCCTTACGTAGAGCATTACGTATACTTAATGCCGTGTTCTTGACTGCCATTAAGCTAAATATAGCAATTACATTGGCCAATTGCAATCAAAATGCCATTGAAAATGCATTCAATGCAGATGCATTGGCGAGACGAAAGGTAGACAAAGGGCGGGGAGATGGCACGCATATGAATATGCATGCATAGGCTGTTGCCCAAGTGCGTGTGCATGTGTGGGTGAGAGTGCGCGTAATTGGCAAAAGCAACAAGAGGGGAGCTTTAAGAACAACAGCAATAAAAGTTTGTTGTCATTTTCAAAATCAAGCGTGGATCACAATGGAGCACCATGACAAGGCAACCTTCACATACAAAATCGTTAACAAAGAAGGCCAGTCGAGTCTGCTCGACTTTAAAATACCCGATGCCCATTCCTAGTAAATGCCTAACAAAATGTATGAAAATGTACTACAAAATATACCAAAAAGTTATCGCAAAATACAGGAGTATTGAATAGTATTATTTTATCGCTTAGTGACATATGTACGTAGCAACTGAACAGATGCAACTGAACCTGATTTCACTCTTTAAAAGTATGTTATATTTATTGTTTGAGCAAAACCAAAATCATTCTGAACTCCATTGAATGATGAGTCTTATGGAAAAATTGTTAAAATTCTCACTTAAACTTAATGTACAGGCAAATATATATTTAACACATTATCCTATAGTTCTAATGTGAACAAACAGCTATATCGTCTAGACTGTTGACGCTGCTCGTAAATATCTATATGGGCTCGGAGATGACTCTTTCTGGCTGTTAAATGCATTTTCCGAGTGAAAAAATGTATAATACCCTTCTAGCTTATGCATAACGCGTATAATTATAGAGGAGCTAGTGCAAACGTTCTTAAACGGGGCAATCTTTGAAAGATGGTCGTAACTCATGCACACGGTGTACACAGTGACTTGTTTGTTCAAATATTAGAGGAAAGAAGTACCAATGTACATATGTACATATATACAAAAGTATATATTTAACTGAAGAACTATAAATTCATCTATAAACAAAATATCCTTGGCAAAGCAATCGTTTAAGAAAAACAAATACAACATTCTGTCTCTACAATAATTCTTCAAATTTAATCACTTATTTAATTGTTAAAAAGTGAAATGCTTGCAGTCGGCGCCATACATTTGTTGTACAAACTATGGTGCACAGTTTTTTAACTAAAAGTGTAAATATTTTCATTATCCCAAAAAATTAACTGTGTTTAATTTTATATTAAGATATAACCTAAGTTTATAGTTTTCGATCAATAAATTACGCAATAATATTCTGAAAAAAGGAAAAAATTCATAATTTAATAATAGTATTTTATATTAATAACAATAGAAATTACACGTTGTCATTAGTTTCAGCTTTTTATAACTAATCAATGAAACTCGTACGTTTTTACCGCCTTTGCTGCATTAGTTCTATAGCTGCTCATTTACATACCTAATAAAAAGAAAACTTTGTTCCCATAAATAAGTAAATACATAAACATACACAATCGTATTGAAGTTGACTGTGAATATCGAGACAGCTGGCAACTGCCCCTGTCCAGCAACAAACTGGAAATGGAACTGCAGGCAGTAGAGCAGCGGCAGCAGCTCGACTTTCACTCAAAAAAAGCACTCAAGTAAGTGGAACTGAAAGGAGGCGAGTGAGAATCGAGCGAGTGTATCTAACTGGCCACTGGAATATGGGGAGGAGACACACAGACGTGCTCACCTTCACACAGACCCATGCACATGCACAATACGTAACTGAGACGGTAGTCGAAAGAATCTCAGCCACAGCAGGCGGGCAAACAACAACAGCAACAGCAACAGCAAAGAGTCGAAGCGTAGCCCAGAGCAACAATGAAAACAAAAACAAAAACAACAGGCAAGAACAGCAGAAAAAGCAACCACAAAATTTATGAAACACAAAAAAGTGGAGGAAACGAACAAGAAGAAGCAGAGGTTAAAATGTTGCCCAGTCGGCAATGGCGACGACGGTGATTTGCAGTGGCGCAGCAACAGAGTGTGAGAGAGCGAGAGGGAGGAAAGGGAGTAGAAATGGCTGAGAGAGGGGGTAAGGTGTAGAATTATGACGACAGGCGAAACAGCAGACGGTGCAGACAAGCTAAAGAAGATGGCGATGCACGGCTTCGGGCGCAAACAGGATAATAAATAATTGCCTGCACTCTGTGGATCTGGCAACATAATTTCTTGTGGCCGGCTGTTCCCCCTGTCAGTGCCAATTGTTCTCGTTCTCGTTTGAGTTATCGTTGTTGTTGTTTTTGTTGTTGTTGTTGCTCTTGTGGATGCTCTTGTCTATTGTATCCGGGTGAGGTACTGTCAATGATGCACTTGCAGCATGTGTTGGAAGCGAGTGCAAGAAGTTAATCCCAGCTAAGCAGCGGATGAGGCAACGCCCTCTAGACAATTGCCAAACAATTGACATTGACATTGATGCGCCTTGAGCCCGGCACTCACAGCTGCAGCTGAAACCTGGGAAACAATGCCTTCTTAGCCATTTTAAGGCTTAGGCAAGGTCAGGCGAAAGTGGAGGATCTGCTAGTACCAACGGCAATACTGGCCAGGCTAGTTGCGTGATTTAAGTAATTACCCACACGACTCGCATCGATATCCAACGATCATTCAGTCTATCGATTGATCTGCACAAGGCGGCAGCAGCAGCAACAACAACAGCAGCAGCAGCATTCGATCGTGACATTTGATAGACATTTGCTGCCACTGCTGTTTTGGGGGCTTGGGAACGGCGTGGTAAGTGCCATTTGCATTGTTGCTGTAACGTTGACTGTTGTTGGCTTTGTAAAATTGTTAAATCATTGCTACTGGCCTCGCACTAATCAAATAGTAGTAGTGCCAGCAGTCAATCATTCCATTAGAATTCTCAATTCTATAGCTGACAGCTTCACAAATTGCTATTGACAATGTAATTTGAAAATCAGAAGCGATTTTGTGTTTAAATGAGACACATACATTGTATCTATTTACATACATACATACATATGTACTCACCTACTTATAGTTTCTGCTACTCTGAAATACTGAATATAATCGTGTACCTGTATTTCTTCCTCTCAGGGTGTTTCTCTATGGCTGACTTTCACGCACATAAAATAACAGCACGACTCGAAGCATAGCTCCGCGTTCTTATTGTATTCATTATGTATATTAACACATTTAGCACTCTTGTATTCATCGCTGAATTCATTGCATGGCATTTTTAATTCCCATTAATCACACAAACTATAACTCGATCAAACAAAGTCCTTATAATTACGCTGTTACGCACAACAAACACAGAGAAAGCCAAAGCACAAAGCTTTTTCCTTCCAAGAACACATTGGAGAGACATTATGAGATTAGATAAAAATACAAAAGCTTCGAACATTGACCATACATGTTTGCGCTAGTTGCGAGAAGCTTTTGTTGTTATTCTTAAATGTAAAATCTGTAATTAGAAGAATCATTAGCGAATCGAAACTTCATTTTAACTTTGCTAGCTAATAATATTAAAAAATTATTATGTTAAATAAAAAAACCAATGTCGCGCAGAACTGTTTAATTTTCCACGCTAGGCCCCGGCGAGATTCGAACTCACGATCTCCTGTTTACTAGACAGGCGCTTTAACCAACTAAGCCACGGCGCCAACATGAAATGATGTCGCACATATCAGTGCTTGAAGATCGATTCTTTTCTAATATATTTCAAGTGTAATTTAGTTATTGAAAATAAAAATAGATGGAAAATAGTGATAGTGCAGTTAATTAATGATAAGTTGATTGATTTATAACAATACTGGCAATAGCAATCTCACGACAGTCTACTATCAATTAAACTTAAGTAAATACTTGAGTCTACATTAAATGCATTTTACATACAAATAAATATGTATTTATGCTTGAATGTTGATCTTGATGTGTTTGTGCAGTTGTGCTAAGTAATAATTTTTAAAATTTGGCTCAGACTGCAATTTCTCGCCATGTTTTGCATATTATCAGCTAATTTCGCCTTTCAGATAAGCCAGCAACCTCGTTGCCTTGCCATGAGTGTAATTTATGCCTCGCCATTGTTGGCTTTCGTTAGTTGTTGTTATACTCTGTAAAAAAGAGAAATCATTAAGAAGTTGGGTGTACTCAAATTTTGAGTGCAGATGTAACAAACGGAGAAATGTATAACTTATTTGAACAAATAAATAATAATCAAGCTGTTGTATTATCTGCAGTCGGATTCAAGTCGAAATTTAATGTTTCTTCATCTATTTTATATTGTTAGGAACTATAATTTGTAATTCAAAATAATGGATTTTATTGAACGCAAGATTAACCTCTCAAATACATTTAGATTTTATTCTTCTTCTTTTATAGATTCTCTACTATCGAAATGTTGAATTACAATATAATATTTATTTTTGATACATTTTAATGTTTTATTTTAATTTAAATTAGTTTCAGTTAATCTGTAATAATATTATCCAAACATATGCAAAGTTACAATCTCAAAAGTATTAATCACTCTTTAAATTCTTTAGTTTCTTACATGGGAAAAGAGAAATACTATTGGAACCCATAATTAAAATATCAAAATTGAATAACAAAAGAAATAGCTCGTTTACAGGATAACTACAAGTCCCTTCTAAAAGATTCAAAGTTTCAGAGTAATTGTTTTTGTAGTTGTTCTTTTGCAACAAATATTTATGCAAATTGCGCTCTGCTGCTGTTGGTGTTGAAGTTTTTGTTGTTGTTGTTGCCATATTTTTTATTGTCGTTGTTTTCCATGCATTTTCAAATATAATTGCGAGTGCTTTTCTGGCATTTCATTTGAAGTTGAAGAGTTTGCGCTTTTGCGATTTAATCGCATTTAATTGCCACGGCTCGTGGGCTAAGCCAGAGCAGAGCTAGCGGATTATTGCATGGCCAGAGCAAGTCAGGCGGCAATAGTTGGGGGCAGCTGTATGTTAATTGCAAGCAATGGCAAAGTATGTAATAAGTATGTAAATAGTTGCGTCCTGCGCTCTCTTCGTTGCCATCGCTGCACCCCAAAAGATTTTTCCGCATTACAATTTTGCAATTTTATAAAACGCGTCGTGGAATTGCACATTGCACCTGCCCCATTTCGCAGGACGCCGCGTGTCCTTAGCCCTGGATGAGCAAGGATATGCAAGGCTATCTTGTCTTCTGTTGTATAAAGCATGCAGTTTTATGATGTGTGGCATGCATCCCGGTGGTTGCAACTTGCAAGACTAGATACATTTCGGTTCAGCTCGTTGGGCGCCAAAAATTAATGACGTTATTTTCGCATTAGGAAGCAGCCATGACACGAGCAGTCATGAGCATTTTGCCTAATTGCCGTAATTATAGTATTCAATTTTTGAGGCCAAACAACTGAGCTCCTTACCCCCCTCCTTACCCCCCGACAGCCCTTTCGCTTGGCCCCAGCTGTAAAGTCAACCCTCCAACCCTTTCTCAAGCGAAAAACGCGATTAACAATGTCAGATATGAGCGGCAGTTGCAGCGCCTCCAGCTCGACTTGCAATTTTGAAAGCGATTATGCTAATTGTGGACGACAGCTATACGAACGGATCGAAATGGAGGGATAGGCGCACTTAGTGAGAAAGGGTGGAAGATGAAGAGCCCAAGTAATGTAGCTGGAGATGAGCTCAGCACCGTTTCTTGTAACGAATGAAAGACTCCTGATTGAACAGTTTAATTTATGACAAAACTTTCTAAGAATATAAACTTACCTTGGCAGATTGAGAAGAGTTCAGTTCGATTATATTGAAAAGCTGTGTCCCTCCCTGATTAAAACAATAATTATTCGCATACACCCATTACTCATCTGTCATATGTCCTTCATAAGAGGTAAAGAAGACAAAGGATCTTAAAAAGAGGGTCTCCTCAGAGTGCAGTGCCTCCTCTAAAGAGCGCTATGCAATTTGCTGCAATTAATATAACAAATTTGGGTATTTTTTTCCTTTATGGACAAGTGCACACAAATTTGCATATCGAATTACATTACACACAATGGCAGTGTACAAAATATAGAGTATAATAAATATTTAAATTTTGTAGTGTTCCGCCGTCCCTTCCCCGCTGGCCTACATACCAGCGCACCCTGCAAAGCACATCCCCGAAAAGCGATAAATTTACAAGAGAAACACTCGACATTTATGGCCAAAAATGGCGTCGCCAGCGGATTGGTGGCAAGTACACCCAGCACCCAATACCCAGCACCCTTCACCCCGCAGCCCCGCTAAGTAGCTGCCATTTCGCATGCGCGCGCATTTAAATGCACTTCCGTTTTTTTTCGCAAATTATTGTTTATGTGTGAGGTTTGTGGTTTATGTGTGAATGTGTGCGAGTGTATGTGTGTGTGTGTTAAGGGGCGTCTTGACTTTTTACGTTGTTGCAAGTTTTTGCCATAAATTCATAACTTTGTGGAAAATCATAAAAACTGAATTTATGGCTTAATTATATACATATAGATGAGAGAATGTATGCACATATATGCGCATGTGTGTGTACGTGCATATATGCATATATGTATAAATATAACATATGCCAAGTTGGCTCAGTTTCGGCCGGGCCAAAACAGCTCGTCTAGCTGCATTTCTTGTACTTCATTTCACGCTGATGATTAAGTGTCGCACACTCACACTTACACTCGCATTCACACTCGCACTCACAACACCCATTCACTTATTCACTGTCGACTTGGTCTGAACTTTTCGCCTGCATTTATGCTTAAATGCGCTGCAATTGTTCCTAAAATGCAGCCATTGCACGCGATGATGGAAAACTTCAACGATTTTCATTTCTAATACCCTCATTTTAGGTCTGCTGATAAAAAAGTATACAAACATAACACACAAACAACAAATAGTACTAAAAAATTACGTTGAATAAAAGAATACTTATAATATGACCCTTTATATTGGAAATAAATTAAATAATTGCTGTGTAAGTCGATGAAGTAGAGTTACCATGGGTATATGAGAGTCGAGCATCCCTTACGTTTTCACAGTGTGAAGTATTCAGAATGTGTGTAGTATACTTACTAGTCCATTAAAACACAAATAGAAATTACAATAATTTCGTCGCTTTTTTCTTTTCAAATCAACTTTTGTATTTGCGGTCCACTTTATTAGGTTTATTTTTATTATTGTAGTTGAAAACCTCAAATCTGAATTAGGTTAAGACGAAACAGAAGGGTCAGCAGACCAAGGATAGAGGAGAAGTATATGTAGAGTTTCCCACGTTTCAAAACGCAAAAAAAGATGATATCGAATATGCTGTGTTTGTTTTCCATTTCAGGCTAGAGGATCCAAACACCTGGCCAGACAGCTTGTCTATAACAGCCAAGTTAAGAGCAAGGGCCAGCCCAAAGAATTCCTTGCATAAAGCCAATTAAATTAAGAAATCTGATGCAGTGCCAATGATTCTTTTCCCTTTTTTCGCTGTTTTTTCCATTCTTATACCCTATGAATGGGTATTATAATTTTATAGAAAACTATGGAATGCATTAAATAAAGTATTGTAAACTATTCATATAGGAGTGTGTATCTTTTTGATGAGGAAACAGTATTGATGCGACCTTTTCCATCTGACCAACTGGATAATCATTCAGTCCATCCAGTCTGAAATGAAATTTGTAAATTAGTCGGTTTACACATGGTTCGATTCGGACTACTATATATGTATATGATATTCCAGTCAAGTATGAACAGTCCAAAATTAATATTTAGTACAATTTTTTTATTTTCCTTACATTTTTATTTCTTTTAACTTGTTGGCAACTTTTCTCTCTAAGGGTATTTAGCTTTCAGCATCCCAGAGATTGTTTGGCCTGTGTTTTGTCACTTCTTTTGCCAAGGCAGAAACGTGAATCACACGAGCTGAGATCCCCTCAGCAATTGGTATTTTACAACAAACAGCGCTTGCCTCCAGCTTATTTAACATAAATCGAATGGGCTACTGAAATACACGTCCAACTCTGGTGTTAGCTTATCTTGAACTCTCTGCTAGTCCGTTGTCGGTTGTCTGTTGTCTGAGTCTGTTGCTCCGCAGTCCACAGTCCAGAGACTCCTCTTCAGCCAATTTCATTGAGTAAAGCTACCAAACGACCTTTACAATACTGCAAAAGCAGCTTGGAGACAGCGCAGACAAATCACGACCCGAATACAAGAAGAGGGCAACTGTCATTTGCCAGCAGTGTCCAAACCAATTCTGGTCAACCGTCCAGAGGGAGGGGGGGTTGACAGTTTCACACCTCAAAAGCCAGAGCTGACCCAACTAATAAGCCAAGCAACTGCAGCTAACAGTGAAGAGACCACGACAACAACCACATGGCATAATAAATAAAAGCCAAGTAGCTGCCTTAGAGTCTGCCTCTGAATCTTGCCAAGCCTTGGGCTACGTTTACACGTCCGCATTTATAACGATAAATGCAAGGGAGTAGACTCGTAATGATCGATATCGATATCAAGTCTTGTTTTTTAATCGAACTTATAAATCAGCCAATTTATGCTTTATACTTGCCAATTATCGAATAGAGCTTTAAAATATCAACATGGGCAACGCCTAGTCAATAAAATGAAGTATTCAAATTAAATTCAAGTAATAAACACGACATACAGTACTTGGGCAACCATTGGCTTAAACGTGATACAATTTTTGGGGGAAATATTGCAATGAGTGCCGTATAAACCAACATGCTTGAGGCAGTCCACGAGTGCAAGTTGGTAGTTGGCCAAGTCAGCAGTTGGCCAAGTTAGCGAGTTTGGCCGGAGGCTGGCCTGTTCTGCGATTTTCACAAGTTGATATCGCAAACACAAAATGTTAATGAGCAATTTCGAGATGGTGCGAAGTGATTTCATTATTTAAACTTCTCTTTTTTTGTTGTTGTTGTTGTTGAGTCTGTTGTTGTTGCTGTTGTCGCTCTGTCTCGAATTCATGGGATGGAGCGGAGTCTGTTGTTGCTTGATTTTGGAGTTGTTGTTGCTAGAGTTTCTGCTGCTGCTGCTGTTGGATTTCTTTTATTATTACGCTTGGTTCATTGGGTAATGAAAGCGAAATAATTTTAATTGGGACTGTTGTGGCATTAATTCTTTCATCGAGGCCAAATTAATTATTTCCTGTCAAATTAGTTTTCAAAATTTTCAAGTTGAATATGCAACAGATTCCTCTCCTCTCCTCTCTTCTCTGAGCCGAACTGAACTGAACTGAACTGAGCTCAGCTCATTGCAAGTGTCACCTGTCGCCTCGGTCCTGGTTACTTCAAAACATTGTTCCGCCGCATAAATTAAGAGGGCAACAACGTTGATCAATTGGATCGCATTTGATGATTAAAACATAAATTGCAATGCCAACCCTTTCCATGATATGTGGAGACATCATATACATACATTATCCAAGCTTGGAATGTAGGGCAGTTAAGGGGTTGCTTTACTCGCACTAAAATTACACTTAATTAAACAACAAGACATTAGCGTTTTTTTCATTTCATAAAACTGAAAGAGCTAACTAACCCTTGCCTTAAAAGACGGCTAAGAGAATTTAGTCAACTTTTATTTATATATTTCGAAGGCTACGTTGAAAATGACACAACAGCTGCTGCTGTATCTTGTGACATTAGCCATGCAAATAGACAGCATCTATGGATCCTGTAGCGTTACAAGGATCATCATGCGTGTGCCTCGCGAGCGCGACATAGGTTTATTATTTGGTAAGCTCTTATGGGCCATCGAACAATTCCTCAAACTTGACTCCATTTACAGATCTGACTGTGTCCAATCCTAAAGCACACAAATCGGAAATGGTAGACTTTACTGTAAGTTCGGATGGCATTTGCACTTTGAATACAACCAAAGGCGAGCAGGTGTTAGCTGGCAGCATCTTTGGAGGAGATTTTGGCTATATCGAACCGGGTGGCAGCATGACAGTCTCGTTGGTGTGGCCTACAGTGGTCAGTACATAGTGTGCTCCACTCCTTTCATACACTCATAGCTTCTATTGTGTAGTCGCTGTACAATCGCGTTGGGAGCTGTCCCATCTTGGTCAGCAGCGTCAACCATCAGAACGAAGTAAATAAGACGAGACAGATACTCTATTTCGATACCCGCTTCGAGACATTAGATCCTGGTAATCATTCATTGCGTCGACGGAAAGATTTTACCGATTGCAAAAACTGGGATAAGAACTATTTCTATAATTGCACCCCACAAAATTGTGAGGAGCTTTATTTTGGCAAACGAAGCTTTTACAATCGAACAAGTGAGCAATGCGAGCCAGTTCCAGCTTGCATGGGGGAAGACATCCAGTATGATTACTATGCCAACGAATGTGAGGATACCAACAATTTCATAACGGACGACGAAATTGACCAGTTAAAAAAGGGCAAGTTCGATAATAATTATTTGGATTTTCTCGAATTTGGTGCAAGTGCAACGGTAAGTAACGCCATCTATGGCAACATGCTACAAACTGTTTTAATCGCCCTCTGCCGGTCGAATTATGAAACACTTATGCACAACCAACTTCACATTAGATAACATCAATAGCCAGCATGATTTGCTTAAGTTCCAATAATTTCTCATCATGCGCAGGTGGCGCCGTGGCTTAGTTGGTTAAAGCGCCTGTCTAGTAAACAGGAGATCGTGAGTTCGAATCTCGCCGGGGCCTACAGAGACAATTAAAATTGCGTTCTGTGCTGCTTTGCTTGAAAGCAACTTTTTTATTCCTACAAATTATATTAAATTTTTTTCAGAATAAACATAAGCAATCGCAACCAAATGAAAATTATATGCCGAATCGTTTAAAAAAAAGCAACAAACAACCAAGCGAAACGGTAGAGGAATGTAATTTTGGAGCAAAACTTTCCCTTATAGATTTCAACAATTACTTTCAGCACTTGAGCGACCCGAAAATAGGGGAACTTCTAAAAGCTCATCAGTTTCCGACAGTGGGAAAAAAAATTAGCAACACAACAACAGTGACTTCCATATTAAAGAGCTTTTACTATGATTGGTATTCGCCATTGAAAGTAGAAAGTGAGGATGAAAACGCTAGTCAACCAAAACATAGATGCACGGACGAAAATTCAACCACAACAACAAACAATAGTCCAGTGTCTGTATCAGAATCATTTTTTAATAGATTTGGCAATCCAGGACTCCTAGAGTGGATCAGTCTGATAATGGAGATGCTGCTCATTGTGAGTTGACATTAGTGAAATAGGTACATACATATAAGTAGAGAGAATTGTTAATCGTAAATTGTTTCAGATCTCATTGGTCATTATATTTCAGATCTTATCCACTGTATTCACTTATGCATTTGTGTGTCTTGCTCTCTATGGTCTTTTGGAACTTATTGCCAAGATGAAACCGTACGATGAGACCGGCGATCAAATAGGTAGAAAGTTGACGCCTCGTCATAAACATGATGGGTACGAAGTTATGACCTCAGCTAGTTTGATGTCACAAACGAAATGAAAATTTCTAAGTGAAATTTAGAATTCCTACCTTTCATACCATTTACATATGTTTTCATATTTTCAATATAATTTTTTACTATCAATACTTAATTTATGTTTGGACGGCCATTAAACACTTATTTTATTTGATTGTATAACGGAAATTCCGGCAAATTTAATATCTTTTAAAATACCCAGAAAAAGTGCCCTGTTGGTTTATGTTTCCTTTTTTATATTTAATTTTATTTAAGAAAAACAAGGAACAAAGGCTTTTAAAAAGTCACTTTTGACACATTGCTTGCGGTAAAAAAAAAGTAATCAGCTTATAATTATGGTATATTTTTGGGCATAAAATACTATATTTTGAAATGTAACTTGCGGTCACGCTGCCAATATACATAGTTCCTCCATGAAGAGGTTAAACTTTTAATTAAAACTAATATAAATTCCCAATTTGAGTTTCAAAATCATGTGGTCGTCGGACGAGCTTCATTTTCGTAACTTCGAACAAATAAAGAACCTTAAATTCGACGATGAGAAAGTATCCACAACGAGCTCCAGAGAACAGGTGAGTAATCCAATTGCGGACCAAACCGACTATCAATAAGCAGATAACAAAACGATTTTCAGCAAAAAACAGAAGATTCGGTGGAGAAATGCTTCGACCGTTTCGAGCGCCAACAATTTTTAAACCCGCGTGTAACGCAATTAAACCGCATAGAGCACCATAAATATTTGGATTCAATGTTGCGCAAAATGCCATCCCATTATCAGTGCCTCGATAGCAGCCGCCCCTGGTGCGTTTATTGGATCTTACAATCAGCGCAATTGCTAAGCTTTACGTTCGACGAAGAAATGCTTAGAGGGGTCGTGCATTTTCTTAGAAAGTAAGTTAACAATTCTAATATACATCTATGCATTTGATTGTAAATTCCTTTCTATGTTTGCAGCTGCCGAACACCAACTGGAGGATTTGGCGGCGGGCCGGGACAATATGCTCATCTGGCAACCACATACGCTGCCGTCAACAGTCTATGCATTATTGGAACTGAGGAAGCATATCAAGCTATCGACAGGGATTCACTTATAAAATTCTTGTTTAGTGTGCGCGATGCAGACGGCTCTTTTCGCCTTCATGTGGATGGAGAAACAGATGTGCGAGGTGCTTATTGTGCTATCACCGTTGCAAAGTTAGTCAATGTACCTGAGCCTGTACTAAAAGAGCTCTTTGCCGGCTCTGGTGATTGGATCGCGGGATGTCAAACGTATGAAGGTGGTTTTGGTGGTGCTCCCGACTTGGAAGCACATGGAGGTTATACATTTTGCGGTATCGCAAGTCTAGCATTGCTGAACGAAGCCAATAAATGTGACAGGAAAGCGTTACTCCAATGGATACTTCGTCGTCAGATGAGCTACGAGGGTGGCTTTCAGGGTCGCACCAATAAGTTGGTGGATGGATGCTACTCGTTTTGGGTAGGTGCGACAATCCCTATTACGCAAGCTACCTTAGTCGACTCGGACAAAAGCATGGAGAAAACGATTTTCGATATTGAGGCACTACAGGAATACATTTTACTCTGTTGTCAAAAAGCCAACGGTGGTCTTATTGACAAACCCGGCAAGTAAGTGCAGAAGTATAGCGAATCAGACTGTGGATTATGTACATACATATGTGTTTAATCGTTTTTCTTTGCTCGATTTTAGGCCTCAAGATCTATATCACACCTGCTATACCTTAAGCGGCGTATCTATTGCCCAACACTCACAGTCAGCACAGAATCCTCAGGTCCTTGGCGACATGATCAACGAGTTACTACCCACACATCCACTCTTTAATATACCACCGAAGTCTGTGGCTGCGGCATTAAGCTATTTTTCGAACAATTCCAATACATACATAGCACAAGATGGATAATGGAAATATATGTAGAAAAATTAGATGGCAAAATTTTTTAAAATCTGTACACTAAATTTTCTTAATGCAATTTAAACAGTGTGTTTTATGTCTTAATTTAATTTAATTCGATTGTTTGAATAGTTTAAAATGTTCGCAAAACATTTAACTACTGTGAGGAGCAATCATTTTAAATGAGGAGCATATCTGTGTGAATGTAAATGTTAACAGCGAAATGGCGAGAAATTACCTGTTGCATTTTAAGCAAGTTCCCAATCTACATGTTTTCCAGCCATAAATATTTAAAACGAAAAACACCCGATGGGGGCATAGATCGGCGAGAATACATTGGACATCTGGTGGACGAATATTACACGTCTACAAACGTTGGTAAGCAGATGTGGCGCAATATGTACGAGCCTTTTAATAACCATTTTATTTTTTTCCATCTGATAGAGGCATTGGAGCAGGTCACCGCTAATTTAGCTAACTTTTCCTACGATCCCATTAATTGGCCGCATTTATATGTATCAGATGCATTAGACGTTTTTCTAGCATCAGTGGACTCACAGAACCCAAATCTCCAGTTGCACGCAGTAGCGGCGTTGTGTAATTTTTGCTTGGGTAAGAATTTCAGTTCATCAATTGCAAGATTCTCATAAGTTTTCGAATTTTACAGATCCCAATGCGGCCAAATTCATAGTAGAAAATATTGCTATAATCAGGAACCTGTTTCTGCGTACAGAACATTCCGAAATTGTACTTCACAGTCTTGCGCTCCATTACCAACTTCTCAGCGCACAATTAGCCAGCAAAGAACTGCTCATAACGCCGGCATTACTACAACGGGTGCAGCATTGGCGTCAAGAATCTAACGACGGACGCGTTGTCAATCTGTGTCAAGTGTTTCTTGAAGATTTTGGTAGTCGAATTGAAGTAACAGAATTACAAAATGCTCCACCAGTTTCGACGTCAGTTGTGCAGCAAAGCTCACACGAAACTGCAGCAGGTTCAAGTGATAAAACGCTTCACTCAGCAGGATCTTGAAACTTTTGCACAGTTCACCGGGGACTATAATTATATACACACAAAATGCATTCCTGTTGAGGAGCGTCGGGTTCATGGCGCCTTATTAAACGCCGTTGTGGCCGGCATTATTGGCACCAAGCTTCCGGGACCAGGTACTGTCGTGTTGGAACAAAATTTCAAATTCTTAAAGCCTTGTCGCATTGAAACGGATACCGTGGTAACAGTTCGTCTTTTAAAAGCGAGGAAAATATCAACAGTCGAATATGATTGTCGACAAAACGATGATGTAGTGTTTTCGGGCAATGCGAAATTATTGACACGCACGGAGACCTCATAATTATTTAAAAATAAATATAAGTTATAAGTTTATAAAATAAATTTGTTTATTATGTCTATTTCTTGGATGCACGTTTGCCTTCACCCTTCTTAGGCGGTGCTTTACCACGCAGCTTGCGCAGACGCTTCATTTCATCTTTGAAGTCCTGATGCTCATCTCGGAACAGTCCGTAATCCCGCAGATTTTTCATTAGGAGATGCGTTTCTACATGGCGCGGATACCAATTCACAACGTAGTCACGCTTCTGTATGGGCTCCTCAGAAAACATGCGAACAACCTGTAAGTGCAATTTTAATAATAAATTGAAAAATAAAGTGCAAAATTCATCGCAACCTTCATTGACTTGTCGTTTGTTGTGCGCGCCACTTCTCCGAATATCCGATTCGATAGATAATTCATGCGTCGGGCATATTGCGTTCCAAGCTTAATAAGCTCGCTATATTTATAGGACGACATTTTAATTCAAGAAACAAGAGTTCATAAAATATTAAGCAAGATGTTGTGGTTATGTCACCGCCGCAACACAAAAAACAGCTGTGTTAATCGAAAATTTGTTTAATCGAAAGTGTAGAATCATGAACTTGTTATCGAAAAAACAGCTGTTAAAGTCATCTAACAATCGAAATTGTCTTTATTTTGAATATTGTTTTAAAAATTCATAATTTAAATTCGTCAAATCAACGTTTATTGCTAAATGAAAACTAATAGTAACATAAGTTGGAATACACAACTTTAGCGACAATTAAACTTTAAAGTTATGCACATTTAGTTACAACGTCATCGCAATACTAAGTTAAGTTATTACATTTAAACAGTTTCAATTGTGCCCCGGCCCTTTCGTCTATTATCGGTAACATCACCATCATTGCCTATAAATGAAGTTTCCTCGGAACTCTGAGGCGGCAGAACTTCTCTCGCAATGGTCACGCCTCCATTTAATGCGCCCAATAAAGCATTCTGTCCTCCCAGCAATGAGGGTTCCCGCGGTGAGGCACTGTGCACCGATATTTGATCGTAGTGCAGCATCCGAGAAGGCGTATGAGAACGTGAGGAAGGAGAAGGATTGCTCAAACCATTACGCGAATGAGGACTGTTGTTGCGTGAATGCTGGAAATCTTCAAGAGGAATTTCTTCCGAACTGCAAATTAAACGAGCGTAAAGATAATATCTAAATTGTTGCAACTATACGCACCGTGGCCTGGGAATTCTGGGACTGCCTTCACGTGACCGATTTCCGGAACTTCGCGCCTGTGAGTTGTCTCTAGACTGCGAAGAGCTGTGACTGCCTCCACTGATACTGGGCGAACGATCCCGATCCAACATAGCATTGTCTGGCCGGAGGGTCGATGGTGAGCTGGAGCCAGCTATGGGACTGCGACGTCTGGAGCGTCCACCGCTTTCATTTCTTAACCTAAAATATTGGACATTTTAGTTTCCCAAGATAATTAATTAATTTTTAGTGTAATTACCCCTCCAAGGAGCGGTTCTGTGCCATCTGGGTGCGACTGATACCGGCACTGTTGTTGCTACGAAGAACTGCAGCAAATCCGGGTACTCGAGATGCCGTTAAACTTGCACCCTTCTGTACGAGCCTTGCATTGCCACTATGCGTGCTTGTGCCACAAACCGGATACAATGGCGAATCCAGTTGGCCAGGAATCTCAATGAGCTGAGCTATCTGATACATTTTCTTCTGGCGCGCCTTGCTGCGTCCCTTCGTCAGTCGCTGCTTGGCAGCCATGCAACGAATGTGATCGTCGAATAGAAATTTGGCGGAGAGCAACGGCGTGCGGTTGTGGGTAACGCCGCCGCGATGTACAGTAATGTGCAAGCAGCGAGAATCATCCTTATCTCCTTGCACTTCCACGTCCTGGAGGAAGCCAACAAATTTTGCAACGCCCCAGCCCAACAGCTTAGCATCGGGCTCCACAAGTATAAGCTGCAGGGCATCGATGACCAGGAAGCGTCGTAGCTTCGCATTATCCTTCGATACCACTGTGCATGCTATCAGGTCGCTATTGTCTGCAAAAATTTAACTAGTTAACACTAGCTATGGTTGTATTAGGAAGTTCAACTAACTCAGATCGAGCACGTTATCCACTTGGACTAGATTCACAACATTTGTCAGCGGCAACAGAGACTCCTTCTCATTCAAGAACTTTTGGCAAGTGCGTCGCAAGAGAAAGTAGACGCGTATAGCTCGCCGAGCCTTTTCCACCTCACCACAGGGCAACCGACGAGTAAAACCTATTCCTGTCAGTGGAGTACCGGTGGGCGGCAGCAAAATGGCCGAGTCCATGCACAGAAACTCTACGTTCAACTGAGACTTGCGCATCTCATTGTACTCATCCTCAAATAAATCCAGAAATATGTCCTCCGATTTGTAGAAACTGCGCAGCACAACCATAGATTGATTTCGCGCTCCAAAAAGCAATCCCTGCTGTGTGGGCGTTATACATGGCGCCTCCTCCGCGCCAGACTTGGTGAAGGTCAGCAACAGTTCCAAGGCAATCTCAACCGTAATCAGACGAATGCGACAGGCTGTAAAATAATGAATAACAATGCAGACAGATTCACGAAAGTGGACGCTGTGCTTACATGGTTGACTGGACTGTGTGATGATGTTGAGCAGATGCTCAAGCAGAGCCGTCCTATAGCTAAACGAGCCATGCATGGACTTGGAAAGCACCTGCTCGAACCACTCGTTCTTCATGCCTGCAAACATAAAAAATGCGAGTAATAAAGTGAGAGGAAATGTAATCAGTTGTTTTATATTAGTATGAGAAATGAAGAAATTACATACCATCTGGTACGGGGTGCCATTATGAACACATATTGTTGTTAAGCATAGTTAATATGGACAAAGACCAAGCATTTGAATAAGAGAGATGTGAGAATAGAGGGGCAGAGTTAGCTGATAATCTAGCTTAATCTGGCGAGTATGAATTTTTACCCGGCATATAACTCACCTCGATTGTGTGACATGGCATAGATGAGGCACAGGGATAATAGTGCAAGGTAATCGTTTTCTGTGCAATCGAGTGCTTGGAGCACAGTGTCCAGAAACGGTTTGGCCAACTCGACAAAGGCCTGAGTTGAGGTTGTCTGCTGGAGACGCTGCTTTTCCTCGTCGGTAATGTTA
Organism: Drosophila pruinosa; assembly: GCA_018150935.1. Taxonomy (NCBI): domain Eukaryota; kingdom Metazoa; phylum Arthropoda; class Insecta; order Diptera; family Drosophilidae; genus Drosophila; species Drosophila pruinosa. Next base: position 8,507,479 of record JAECWR010000094.1, on the reverse strand, counting down.
CGCAACCTGGTTGCTGCCGCTTCAGCAACAGTTTCAATGTGCCTGGTGATCGGTGAGGAAGAAGTTGCGGGCGTTGATTCGACGCCGCTGTCTTCACTGACAGCATCGCCGGAAGTTGAGTTTGTTTGGCCAATCACCGTATCCAACGCCTGCTCGAGGCTTTCGTGTGGTTCACCAAAACCCGGCACAACTACCTCGCGGTGCTCCACATAGGAATTTAGTATTTCCGCAGCGCCTTCCTTAAAAACGCTTTGATCTCCATTCATTATTACCCAGGCCAAAGCATGCACAAGCGGCGCATGGGTCACAACGAGGAATACCAAAGATAGCAAATAAAGAGCCACAATGGAGCTAACGCGCGGATTATGCATCTCTTGTATATCAATGGCCACATTGCGATTCAGCACAGCCGCCAGGTTCTGCGTTACCACAGCCAGGGACGGCGGCGGTGGCGCTGGCGTCAATGAAAATATATACAAAGGTACAAACAACTTGTGCAACAGATGCTCAGTAAGCACAGCATTGAGATCCTTGATGTCCAACAGCAAAATGTCACTCAAATAATGCAGATGATCTAGATGTTCAGCAACCAAATTTGACAGCTTCTGATTCGACTGGTGGCTAAAGAGGAAAACATATAAAAAGATGTTGGAATTAACTAAATTTATCTGTACATACTCAATATCTGTGCGCACGCAGGTGTCCAGCTCCAATATATGCTTGCCAATGAACCAAACCAAGTTACTGAAGTACGGCGCGGCAGTTCTAAAAATAAATAAAAATATTTTCAATTGCATTACTTTAAATACATTGCTTACTCACTTGTCCCTAATGAAACGCAACATGCTCGCATTTTGCACTTTGTAAACATTTAAGGATATTGTGCGCACAGCTATGCGCACCATGGATTCAGGGTGATTGAAGAATTTTATGGCCTCCGTGTAGAGAGGAAAGTCATTCGTGTGCTGATAAAGAAAACAAACTAATGAGCACTTCAGCGGATACTAATTAGGACTTAGGACTCACCTCATTGTAAAAAAAGTGTATGGTATGTGTGTTCAACTTGAGGCTGAGGGTTTTCAGAAAAAGGATATAATAGCCCATAACATCCTCGTCGGAAAAGTCAAACTTGTGCACCATTATGGAATTCACATGGTTATTGCTCAGCAAATAATCTATTAAAAGGAAGCCACTATTAATATATCGTTATTATTTTTAGTATCCCGCAAGCCTACACAAAGACGTTTCATTCCTGATATTCTCAAAAAGTATGTTGAGAGTCTGCAACAATTGTACGCAAACGAAACTGGAGCCACCGCTCTTTTGGCGCATGATGTGCAGGAAATATGATAGCATATTCTTCTCCAAGAAGAAACTGAAAGGCAAAATAATAGATGTCATGAAACCACGTCGTAGGCTGTGTAGATAGAACACCCACTCAAAAACTAGGGAATCATGTTGATCGCCCCAAATAAGTATCTCGGCAATGCAACGCAATGATTCAACTAGTAGGCCGCGATTGCTCTCCGAAACTGTTGTATTCTTCTCCAAAATGCTATACAGGTACTTCAAGTGCTCCAATGACAGTCGATTCTTGGGGCGTCCACCCCAAGGGCCACCGAACCAGCTTCGACTGCGAAACATTGCTCCTAGCGTATTTAATGTATTACTGAATACGCCACATTAACTTTTACTCGCTGCATTCAACGCTAATAATAGATTAGCATTAGTTATTTCATATAACTATTCACAGCGTCATAACTAGACAAAAGACTTTCCAATACGTCATTGGCACTTAGGAGTTTGTTATTTCTCATGCACCACTCGAACTCACGCCCCGTAAAAACGCTATAAAGCTGTCTGACAACTTGATTTTACAAATAAGCAAAGTAAATTTAGTAATTTGAGAAAAAATAACAATTTCAATTTTCTATAAACGAATTCTGCTTCTTCCGTTTTCAGAGCGACGAAAGCAGGTGTCAAAATCAGCTGTTTTATGCGAGTATTCGGTCACACTGCAGCCTCTGCAGGTTATTAAGATCCAGTCCCAGAAAGTCAATCAGCTGAGCGACAGAAAAAGAACACATTCAACAAGCATTTTACATGATTTTTATCATAACTCTCAGCGACTAACAGACGTATGAACGTTTAGAACTAACTCTTATTCTGGTTAAAATTAATGGAATATGAACCGGAATTTGGATCTTGTTGCATTTGAAAATTCGATGTGGATAATCCAAAAGGTTTTAATATCATGTTACCCAAGTCTTTCAGGCTACCCAGCATTTCCGTTTTGAGTTTCTCATTTCTCTCATTGATTAAAGGAGGCAGGCGAATTTGACCCTCTAGTGCTTCCCTTTGACCTGGATCCATTTCATTGACTCTCTTATAATCCGTCAATGCTTCGTCAAGCCTGTCTTCCTGTTCGAACAGCTTCGCACGCCTGTTAGCAGTGTAACGATTATTTTCTTATTTAATATATGTAAACCATACACTGACCTTAGTAACGGCCGAACATATTCTGGGTAGAGTTCAATAGCTTTGGTGCAATCATCAATTGCCGATTTATTGGATGTCAGCTTCATTTTAGCTGCTGCACGATTTCCAAAGAGCACAGCACGTTCCTTGCTGTTCGTTGAAGGGCAAATATTGAGTGCTTCAGTGTAGACCTCAATAGCCCGCAGCGCATCGTCATTTTTAAAAAGCGCATTTCCTTCCACCTTAAGTTCATGTGCCTTCCCTTTGTTTGCCTCCAACGCTTCTGGACTCAAATCTTTTTCAAGGGCTTGTAGTTCCTCAATACTTAACTCTCCGTCGGGCTCTAAAAATTCCTTTTTATCGTCTTTCGAGTCATCGTCGACGTCACTATCGTTTTCACCTTTGCCATCAGCACCACCAGCAGCACTCTCATCCTCATCAAGTCGTAATTCGCTGTTCTTTTTTATAATATCCTCTATTAATTTATCGTTTTCTGAAGAAGTCGTTGAGACTTTTTCCATTGATGGATTTTGTTCACTGAGCGCATCGTGAAACTCGTCGTCGCTACTAGTTTTCGCTGCCATGATATGAAGACGTTTTATAGTTTATAGTTTCTGACTTTAATCTGAATTATTTGATAGTTGACAATGATTCGTATTATTATTGTGCGTCTGCAGAGCAGCGTGTCCGCAATATTAACTCTAGAAAATACTATTTTTTGACGAGATATATACCAAAATATACAAATTGTTTAATTAATATATATAGCTTGGTATCATTTTACTAGATATGGAACTATGTAAAATGTTTATATATGTGTAAATATTTAATATATATATTTTTTATTTAATCATATATAATAAAGTGTAGAAAAAAAGGTATTATGAAATTGGTATCTGCGGTATATTTTTGGAAGTAAGAAAGGATATTTTGAAATTTAATTTGTGGTCACACTAATGACCCACTGAAAACTTAAAAATCTCAGATGGTTGATGCAGACCCCCAAGATAATCCAATTTATTTGGATATTGGCGACTATACTCTAACAGAATATGTGCCTGCTAAGCCCCTGGAAAGCAATCCAATTGATTTGGATATTGGCGACTATACTCTAACAGAATATGTGCCTGCTAAGCCCCTGGAAAGCAATTTTGAAGTGGACTTTACCTTTGTCAAGCAGGTAAGTGTTAAAATATCCAATAAATTTCCGATATAATGTTACAGTCTAAGCCATGTGCTCACCAGGATAATGACGAGGCGGTAAAATTCCCTTTTGCCCGGGATTCATACTCTCCTTCAGCTGTGTCGATATTAGAAGCAACAGAACTGGTATCCGCTGATGAGGCTACAGAAACTAAACGTGTAGTAGAGTTGACGCTAGACATTGTACATATGGGAGAGTTTAAGTATGATCCCGGTGATACGGTGGCGGTGCTGCCCTGCAATAATTCAGAAGTTGTAGCCCAGCTATTACAGCGGCTGAACTTAAGTGAACAGGCGGAGAGGATTTGCCATGTAAGACTGTCCTCGAATTGCACCAAGAAGAACGCCAAGGTGCCCGCTTATATACCAGTTTCTACAAGTCCATGGGAGATTTTTGCCTTTTGTGTAAATCTTCATGCGGTGCCACAGAAACAATTCCTAAGTGCTATGGCAAATTATACGAGTGATCCCAAGGAGAGTGCTTTTCTGGGTAGCCTCTCTTCCAAGCAAGGTGTAGCACACTATCAAGCACTCATTTTGGAGCGTGGTCTATGCTTCCTAGATTTGCTGGAGCTGTGCTCCAGTTGCATGCCACCTTTAGCTTTTCTAGTAGAGCATTTGCCACGCCTTCTACCAAGACCATATTCCATATCAAATAGTCCACTGGAATGCACAAAACAGCTGCGAATTATTTACTCACTTCGGGCCCAGAAACCAGGGGTAACAACTAGCATGTTAGAAGCTAAGTTGCCTCAGATCGCGAAGCACCAAGCCAAGGTGTTCCTTTACCCACGTATACAAAACTCATTCCGTTTTACAAATGAAGATCTGCCGAGTAACCAAATACTCATCGCCGTTGGCACGGCACTCGCTCCCTTCCTCGGATTCCTGGCTCACAAGCAGCTAAGCAAAGAATCGACAACTGGTCAAACCTGGCTCTACATTGGAGCTAAAACACCCCAAGCTGTTCTAAAGCAGCAGCAACTTCTTGACTGGAAAGATTCTTCAGTGTTGCAGCGTTTACGTATGTGTTATTCTCGATCAGCTGCTGATGACGAACCGAAATATGTGCAGGAATTGCTAGAACAAGATGCAGAAGAACTTGTGGAGTTATTGCAGCAGCCAACTACAGTTATGTACATTTGTGCTGATGGCGCCAAAATATCGAAATGCATTAATGAATCTGTCCAACGCTGTCTTCAAACTGTCTTGCAGTTGGACGAAACGGCGGCAACAGAACACTTAAAGGAGCTGCGTTTGAATGGTAAATATCGCGAAGATGTTTGGCTATAATCATGGTTCTATTTTAAGACCATATTTAAATAATAAACGAACTTTATACATTGTACCAATAGTAGTTTTTATGTCATTATAAATGCGCACTGCAGAAACTCTATGAATCCAATATGTGCTAGTTCTCGTACAAATATGTCATTGTATTGCTGCAAAATGAGAGTGTTCCTCTTAGTCTCAACTTCCTTGTTTTGGAACAAAATGAAGATTGCTATATAAATATATGCCGCATTTTCACCGCAAGATCTGATGTAGTTTGCCCAAAACCTGTTTCTACTGCCTGATGCACATCAGACAAATCTTTAAAAGAAACTGGTTTCAATCAATTAATTTGAAAAATTAAATAAATAAATTGCATCAGAAACATCACGATGAGGCTAAGATATGCATTCGATCTGATACGATTTATATATTTATACGATATTTAGGACAATATTTCTGTACAATATATAATTGGCTTGAAATAACGATATTTGGATATCCTCGTATATTTTTGAGCGCAAGTTCAATTCGCTTCAAAAATATTCATGTACTCATTTTGGGAGTAAAATAAAAAGGTTATTTGGTCGAATAAGTAAATAACGATATATTTAACAACACAAAATAAAAATTACAGTGCAAACTAAAATAATACATACAATTGTGCGTATAAAATTGTAAATAACCGTACGATCGGATCTGACGACGGTTAATTAATTATCGTAGTGTGTGTGCATATAGCCTATAGATTATAACTAAATATATGTATACTCAATTCTTCATTCTATCAACTCATTGACGTTTTAAATAAATGTGTAAAAATAAATTGCAAAAATAATTAGGATTATTACAAGTAAAGATTTGTATATTATGTACGATTACGACTTAGTTATGCAAAGCAAATTGCAAAAATGCATTGAACTTATTTTGTGGAATTTTGTGCAAAACGAAACTAAAGCAAGCTCACAAAACAAATTAACAATTTTGATAAAACATTTGTCATTATTTCCGTTTTGCAGTATTGTTTATGTACGTTTATGCATAATATTTAGGTATTTTAACTACATTTAATTGAAATAGCGCCAATTGTTGTATGTATTTTAATGTATGTATACATATATGTATACTATATATAATATGCATTTTTATAAGTTACGAATACAACGGATTAAGGATTCATAAAAAATTTCTTGGATGACATACATTTTTTCATAGTTCAAGTTTCTTTTTTACAATTTGCAATAAAAATTGCGTATAAAAATTTATTCTACCATTTTAAAGACTTAAGTTTTGTTTATTTTCGTTAATTGTAATCATTGCCTTTTATTTAAACTTACACGTTCGTTTGTTAATTATTTTAAATGCGCTTGCGATTATGTATGTTCGGGTATGTCTCCGTTTATTGCCAGCCAACTGGCTCAGAATACTTTTCCTATATGCAATGTACAAAATATGTTCTTTGCATTCGTTGTTGCCTTGTCTAATATTATAATAATACACTGTCATAAGCCAATAACCAAATATGTTTAATTTAAGCTCTAAATTATGCAAAAATGCATTACGTACTTAATTGCTGAATGTATTTTTCCTTTTGTTGAACTGATAAAAACCTGGTACGCCGCTCAAAAATAATGAAAAGAATAATGAATAATCGAATCAAAAATACTTGACGACAGCCGAAAAGTTATCGAAAATTATGGTAGACATTTTGGAAGGACTATTAAAATGCACATCACAAAATATTTCTCGATTCTCTCGCATTACATGAATTAACTATCTAGCACGTACCAAGCTTTAGTTTAAAATTGGACATAAAAAATTTAACTATGACTGTCCGCATCAGCAGTCGATGGCTACTAATATCGCAATATTAAATCTGTGCGGACACAGCGTGTTATGTGGAAACGATTTCAAACCTCTCACTAATAAGCTACTACATAAAAAATAATTGTATATCGTTGATTTGTATATTAACAAGTAAAGAAAGCTATGCATCGGCCGGCGTACCGAAGATATTAATACTCTTTCCAACTCACCCGCACACTGATTATTTTCCAGATAAGTTAAAGACTAGTTTGCAGTTGGATAACTGGTTGATTGGAAAGAGCACAAAATATTTCAACTAATTTGAAAAGGCCAAAACGTAAACTCGAAGACTATTTCCATCCTACGGTTCGTGTGGAATTACACTTCTTTAACTTTTCACAATTCCTTTCACTTTTCTTCTTTCGCTCTTTGCTACGTTTATTCTTTCTTTCTTTTCTTTTTTTGTTGTATTTGGCATTTGCGCAAAATTTCCATGGGAACTAGTTAGTTATTTGCCTTGATACTACAATATTGTAATCAGTAAACTCTACATAGAATTATTATTCAGTTTGACACACACGTTACCGCTTTTTGTTAATCATGAATTCTTTAATTGATATTGTATTCGTATTTATAGTTTGTGCGCATTTCTTTATGGCAGTCAATTTTTGGGCAACTCTAAGCAAACTTGAATTTCGACAACTGTTGTGGAATTGGTTAGGTAATGCTTTATGATTGAATTGTTAGGCTTAGTTTTGTACTAGTTTAAATGGAATATATAACTCTTGTCAACATTTCAAGAACTGCTGGGTATAGTTTTGATCTCTAATACGTGTTAAGTTAATGCTGCTAATAGTTAAGATTTGTAATACGAATTTCCTCGGAATTGTTTGTCGTTGTTGTTGATTATTCTTGTTGTGTCACTCTCTGCTGCTAGCTAGTCCTAATGGCACTTGTTACACTCATTTCCACTTGTTATAATTAACATACAGTTTTTTGTTTTTTCATCTTTTTTTTTTGGTAATTTACAACAAGTATTGCATGTTTAATTTGTTTTTTTGTGGTTTTACTTGTACTTAAATACTACGACGAATTTTATGTAGAATTGCATAATGCAGCTTTGATAAAATCGCTTAAATCACATTTATGTATATGTATATACTATGTAAACATTTATCCATCTACTGTCCACTTAACAATACAATATTTATATCATACGAGTACATGTTTGCGTGTGGCACAACACATACAATGAAACATAATTAATCTATTGTATGTTATCATCGTTATCGTAATTGTAATTTAAATCGTATTCTTGGCATATACCGTTAAGGCATACACTGTGGGCACACTGAGCCAGTCATTTACGTATACTTATATGTAAGTATATATGTATATATATGTGTATATATATATAGATATCTGTATGTATGTGTATGTATATCGTATGTCTTAGGCAAAATAAAAATAGTAAGCTAAACAGTCGAACAACTGTAGGCCGCCTTCTAATCTATACCAAAACAAACTTCTTGTGAGCTGCTACCGTTGTGTCGTTGCTTTTGTTGTTTGCCGGGCTGTTGCCAGGCTATTGCGGCTCCTGATGCGACGTCATTGCCATCCACCTTTTGCATTATCTTTTCTTTCAATTTGCGTTGTAGCTGTAATTAGCTCTGGTTACATTTCTGCGTCACATTCTGCTGCAAACAAAAACAAAACAATAAATTTAACATTAGAGATGAGCAATTCTGTGTTAAGAAATTAATTTGCGTATATCGATTACAAAATGGTTATGACTCGTAATAAAGTATTTTAATACTAACAGTGAGTGAGCATACTTCTTTCTTGCCTAATATAAGAGAAACGTACTTTTAAGACTCCTACTCCTATATCTATTGAAAACTGATATTACATTGACTATCTCTGTTAAGCCAACCGAAAGTGGTTTTTAAAGCGCGATTGCGATTCATAGACGTCGTCAATTGAAATTCATGATTGATTTTTTACATTGCATTTACAAATGTTTTTGTGACTCGCCCAACTCCAGCTTGGGGGTAAATATTTGCATTGATGTCTGCACAAACAAAAGTGCTCCCATGGGCTATCATCGAACAGCTTAAGTAAATATAGTGAGCTACACACACACACACTCGCACGAGCGATGTGCATATGTGTGTGACTACACTTGAACTTTGTTTCAATTAACTTTTTGGCCTTTATTAATTACTATAAGTATTGCATAATTTCGATGAACCCTGACCAAAGGCACATACAAAAAAAAACCCAACACAAAGGCTATGAACATTTGTAGTGAAAATCTTTGAAAACGGCCAACCAGCAATTGAACTCGTCTATCAGCTGCCCATTTTGCTTGTCTTATCACTTGCCGCTATTTATCAGTATGATTAAGATATCGACAGCTGATTAGGCTAGCAGAACCGAAAAAATGCATGTTCATACACATTTAAGCGAATACAAAATCGTGTTAGACATGGAGCGAATGTCACTCCCGAGGTGTACTATATATGAATAGCTTGGGTGTTTTTTATTTGGGCCACGATATGGATATGGGGAATTATTTGATCTGACGCCTATGCCCACTTTCTGCATAATTGCAATCATATCTTCTCACTCACTTGTCTACATATGTATGCATAAAATATATTATGTACATACATACATATGAGTATACATACTATATGTACATAAGTACATACATACGTATTTTGTATTTATAATTTTTGCAGGCCGCTAAGCGCAACAGGTCGTTTTATTAGCAAGTGCACGGCACCGCATACAAAACACAAAGTTGCCTTGTTATTGTTATTCTTCTTCTTGTTGTTTTATTGATGTTGTTGTTGTTATAGCGACCAGAGCGCGCGTCACTATCCAACAGCCAATTATCAGCGCAATAATTGTTTATATGTATAAATTGATGTATGTATGTATGTACAAACATATGTGTGTATTTATGTGCATGCACATACATACATATGTTTGCATTCATGTGTATGCGTATTTATCGGCATGTGAAGCTCCCGCGCTAAAGTCACGCTTTAAATTCAATGAAAGCCCCAGCGACATTTCTGGCCGTGCCAGTCGTCTCCCATTGTTTGTTACACAAGTACTTTATTTATAGTTCCACAGATAAGACCCGATGCACTCTTCTCGCGCACAGCACAATGAAGTTTTCTTCACAATTTTCCATTGACAAAAACATTGCGGAAGTTCACACTTAGTATTGCCATTCTAGTTTCAATTATTGGGACTTTAATGTAAATATTATAAATTAATTTCAAAAATACTCTTGCCGAAATATTCCCTCGACATGTATATGTATTTACTCACATACCATCCGTTTAAGCAGCAGTTTCGTAAGCTCAGCTTTGATCAGTACATCACAGTCCACATATGTACATATGTATGTACATATGTACATCACAGTCCACTGAGCTTTTCAAAACAAAAGCAAACACATATTTCTCTGTAGCTCTATCAGTCTCTGTCGCTCTTATGGCATTTCTCGCCATTTGATTTGCTTAAGTCGACTACACTCTTTGTTATTCATATTAAATGCGAGGTATAAACACAGTTATGTCTGCAATTATCTGTAGTTTTTCATGCAAATGGGAACAAAAGGCAGCGGCAGCTGATTTATGCCTTGAAAACAGCACCATGCTCCACATTTGAGTACGAAAGTACCCAAGATCCACGGCAAAAATATCATTGCAAAGTTGGACACCGCTATGAAAGCTCATTGACTGTTTGTGTTGCTGTTGTTTTGTGCTGTGTATTTTGTCATATGGAGTGCATGTGGAACATGTTGCACAAGTTACCACAATAAAACAATGTACAATTGTTGATGAGTGTTTTCGAAACACCAAGCCCCCCCACACTACTCTACTCAGGGGCCTGTGCGTAATATCAGATGTACGTAATGCAAGTGAGCAGCAACTATAATTATTATATTGTTGGGTATTTGCGTGATGCATATGCAAAGTGTCGCACAAATGTAACAACAGCAGTGGCGGGTGGAAAGGTCCGTCGGCTGCCATGTTTGTTATGAAAAACGAGCTCGCCACACGAAGTTAGTTCCCCCCTCCCCCCTACCAAAAAATAAATATATAGCGAGTGAATCATCATCTACACTCAATTCCGCGTATTAACAACAACAACTACAAGCACAGGCAAAGGCATGAGACTCATGTGGTTCAATCAACGAAACAAAGCCAAAACAGAAACAGAAAAACCAAAACGTAAAACCTTTTGCGCGCAAGGTGAAATTAACGTTGGGGTGGACGCCGACGTTCAAATCGAACGCAATAAAGAAATGGGTTTAGTCATAGCTCAGTTTTTCGTGTTCTTTTTTTTAGTTCGCTTAGGCAAATACAAATAACACACATACATATGTACATGCTATGTCAATGTAGTAAGTATGCATGTAGATACAAATGTACATTTATGTAGGCATGAACGGAGGCCGTTCAATGTCGCGAAAACTATGTACACACATACATATGTGGATAAGCATATAGGTACACATGAATACAGAAGTATGTCCATGTATCTTTCATATGCACATATGTATATGTGCATAGGGCATTTTACAAGGCTTGCTCTTACGCACACGCCTGAAATTGAAATTGTACTTTGGCCCCAACAGTGCCACTCCCAGCAGCACCCGGCAAAAAGGGCAGCATACAACCGCAGCAAGAAAACTGGAAATTCACATGTCCACACATGCATACGTTTGTATGATCATATGCAATTGTGTACGTACGCATGTATGTACATATGTACATACTTATGAATGTATGTATGTACATGTGTATGGCACATGCAATTTAAAAGCCCATATTGATTTCCTGAATAAAATATTTGCAAAATGATTATTCATTGTGCGGCCATTGCTACTGCTGGTGTCACTGTCACTATTGTTGTTGCTTGTTATCGGCTTCGGTAAAACGTTTGGCACACAAAAGCTCAAAATGTATCCGCATGAAAAATAACAAAATGAAACCTTGCGATCAGAAAGTGACACTCTCCACATACACAAACAGCTGCCTGCTGCCTTTTCTCCCCTCTTAGGGAGTAGTGTGGTGCAAAACGGAAAGCAAAAGTATTTGCCGCTAATATAAACAAATAAACAGCCAGAGATCCGGTAGAAAAGTACACGCATGTACAGAGTGGGAGTGAAAAAGGGAGAGCGAGAGCGAAAGAAAGATAGACGATGCCGCACAGTAACAGTGTAAGTGAGAGCGTAAAAATAGCGCAGCGCGACTTACGTCCATCGCTCACAGCAGTCAGCGTCGCCACTGCACAAGCAATTAAATTCAATAAGTGGAAGGCGGTGAGTGAAGAAAAATGCAGACAAACGGAAAGAATGAAAGAAATAAAGAAAGACAATGGCAGAGACATTTACAACAGAAAATGCAACTACAATTAGCTTCACAGCAACACAGGCGCAACAGACAGACAGACAATGATAGCTGCCAGTTTTTCGGTCTTATCAGAATCAACTTATTCTTAAAATTGTTCTAGGAATTTGATAAAATAATAAATAAAAAACAAAAAAAGCAGCCTCGTCCATTGCGGGGGTTTTATGACAGCTTATTATGAACATATACTTTTGCATTTGTATGCAAGCATGTGAAGTACTCTGATAAGGCAAAAATTCTGTGCTTGATTACAAGAATATGTGTAGGTGTGATGGTGTTGCTGTGCTGCTGTCTGTGTATGTGCGCAGTGTGTGAATTGAAGTTTTTTTTTATTATTATGTATGAGTATTTTTTATACATTTTTGGCAGACAAAGCAGTATTCCAAGTCTTTTCTTTACTGTCCAACAGGAAATGCGAACGAGCGTATGAAATGGCGTTGGTTAGCTGCTGCTTCACATACGTAATTGTTGTTGCTTCACATTTTGTGTATATGTATGTGCATATGTATACATGTAAATGGGTATTTAGTATGTATGCATGTGTGTGTGTACTACTTTTCAATGGGCCTTGCTAGTTCAGCAACAAAATAAAGCTAAGTAGTGCTCTGAGAATAAGTGCAAGTCGAATCGCTAATGCTCTTACTAATGTAAACGCTGTCATTATTGTTATACGATGGCCGCTGATGGCTTAGAGTTGTGCAAACTAAAACAAAACAAAGTACAAAGATGATTCACATGCAAATGCTTGAATTCGTCATAAGAAAACACAAATACGCTTACTATTTCATCGTAAGTCGAGCGAGACCTTGATCGAATTTAATATCTCTTCTGTTTCACAATTATCAGCTACTGATTATAGGGCAGGTCATAAAAATTGTACAACGTGTTTCCAATTCCCCCCTTCACATCCATTCACAGATGAGAAAGATTTGAATTGTCAATTTCCATTGAACTACTAAACCAGTTTCTTGATGCCATTTTACGTTGGCCCCAATCGTTGTATGTTCGATTTGATTAGCTTAAATAATACGAAATTTTATTATTTCTTCTACTAATTACTCTTCTGTGTGGTGGATTTTAAGCTCTGCTGGAAATATTCCAGCTATTCCGATATTTATTGTTTTCGATAACTTTAACTTCGATAATTTCGATAAGTGTACTCACCAATTAACGATGTTATCGGCCAGCGATGCACAACTTGTGTTGGTTTTGTCAAGTTAGTTTGTTGCTCTTGTTGCTTGTTGGAAATTGTTACCACATTATAATGAAAGACTAATCAGCATTTTGTTCCAGTTTTAATTTACACATTGGAAAAGACTCCTCCAATATACATACAACTCGTAGAGGGGGGAGTGGTGGGGAGTCATTGTTCACATCACGCATAGAGCAGCCTCGCCGCCCGATGATGTTGATTGCACATTAACTATACGTTGCGTCGCAGCACCTTCTTGGCGGCCTTGATATTGGGCACCAGCGCCTTGACCTCGCTGCAGTCATCAAGGAACGGATGCTTCAACAGCTCATCGGCTGTGGCCCGTCTGTCGACCTCGACCTGGAGGCAACGATCAAGGAAGTCCTGCAAACTGGAGCTCAGCTTGTCCCAGCTTTTAATATCGGGCCGGCCATTCGCAGCAATCAGGTAGAGAGCACGCAGTGGCGTCTCGTACAGATATGGAGGTTGACCCTCAATCATTTCAATGGCCATAATGCCTATTGACCAAATGTCCACCTTTTTGCCATATTTCTTTCGCGTTACGACCTCGGGTGCCATCCAATACGGCGTGCCGACCATCGTCTGCCGTTTCTCGTCGCCCTCGATGTTGGCACAGAAGCCAAAGTCCGTGACCTTAACCGAGCCATCCATGCCGAGCAGCACGTTATCCGACTTGATGTCGCGATGGATGATGCCCTTGGCATGGAGGAAACTGATGGCATACAACACCTCCCGGCAAACACAAGCGATTTGTCGCTCCTTCATGACCGTCTCGGTGACGACATCGGTCAGGGGGCCGCCATCCATGTACTCCATGACCACCCAGAGCTGATCTTCTGGCTCCAGCAGATAGGCGTCGAGGAAGTTCACCAAGTTCTTATGATTGAAATCCTTTAGCACGCGTATTTCGGTGAGTATGAGATCCTTGGACGACTGATTCTTCATCTCAATCGTCTTGATAGCCACCTGTGATTCCGTCTGCATATCGCCGGCAATGAACACAATACCGGAAGCACCTTTGCCCACCTCTTGGGTGGTCTTGTAGCGTTCCCGGGGATCTTCTGGATTGCAAATGGCGCGCAGTTCATCATAGATCTCGGCATCGGTTTTCTGTGCTCGTTTCTCCTTGGATCGACGCAGTATCGTCTCCTCTGGCGCATCAGGATCGCCATCGTTGGCTTCACTACTCGTGGGCGCTGGCTTGATAATGATTGTATCCGTGTTGGCCTTGTGCTGGGACTCATGATCATCGGGGCATCGCAGGTCCGACATACGCTGGAACTTTTGCTGTGTAACGCTACGTGGCTTTGGCTTGATCTGTGGCTTGGGCGGCATTTGATGTGACGATTTCTTGGGCGGCACCGGTGGTGGCTCCAGGCCGCTGTTCGGTTTGACTGGCTTGAGTGTATCACGGCCCATATTTGATTCCAGCTCCTTGATTACCTCATTCAGCGCATCCAGTGGTATCACCGACGGTTGGCTGCTGTCATGGATGCTGCTGCTGCTGTTGCTATTGGCGCTGCCACAGCCGCTGCTGCTTTCCGTGTTCGTGGAACTGCGGCTGTCATCGTCCGAGACCCGATGATCGATATCCTGGGATTTGTGCTTGTTCTTGTAATTGACATAGTTGTCAATTTCTTTGGACTCCTCGTGTATGACATCCTCGGTGATGAAGGGCTTGAACACCTCTTGCTCCTTCTTTTTGATGGAGTAGTTGTAGTATTTGACCGCATGATATGCTGCATCGGGATTCTTGTCTTGCTCATCCCGTGTGATCTGTGTGTTCATTAGGCGCACCCATGGTGTGGGCAGGCCTTCCAGGTCGCCCGTCTCCTGGTTGCGGGAGACGTGAAAGTGTCGTTGGAAATTTGTCGGTGCACCGATCTCGGAGATCTGCTCCTTCTTCTTGAACCACTTTGTGAAACTCATGTTCGTGATGTTTTTCGGCTTCCCTTTCCCTTTCCCCTTCCTTTCAAATCGTTATTCTATTACGGTCTGTCCCACCGCTGTTGCTGCTGTGTTCTCGTGCCTTTCTCCCTGTATCGCGAACGTTGGAATTTTCTTCAAATGCGATTAGTTGCGCTCAACTTGGGAAATTCTATTGAAGCGCGGCAGCGATTTGTTGTTTGTATTGCCGTAGGTAGAGCTGTCCACCTCTTTCTCTTTCTCGCACTTTAACTCGCGTATATTATTTCTCGTTTCCTCGTGCTAACAACTCACTACTCACAGGGCCAGCCGTGAGTCATAAACATACACGCACGCTGTACTCTGTATACGAGAGTGACTGTGTATGATTGCTTATGTATGCGTGCCTATGTTTAACGTTCGTACGCTCGCTTATCTCTAGTTAACTTTGCTTGAGCTTTTGCAGACACAATAAAACATCTTTGCCATTTTGGTGCGCAGCGTAGAATTTTCACTTTTTATTGCCTACTCACTTGGTTAATTAATGCAATTATTTCAACTACTTCTTAATTTATGCGCTCTAATCACAATTTTTCAATTACCACACACACGAAACACTCACACGCAGAACGAGACAACGGGCACAAAAGGAGTGGCCGCGGCAGCGTCTTGTTCTTTCCGTTTTGATGTTGTTGTTAATTTGCCTGTGCCGCAAAAAATCCTCATTTGTTCCTAACCATTCCTTTGTGCCATTTTTGTATTTGCACACAAGAGATTTATATTCTTTAATGTAATTTTGCTGCGCCTGAACTTTTTCTTTGTAAATTACAACTTCTTTTAATTTTCCTCCTCTACTGCAAGTCGCGCTGCACTCGGCCGTACTGCTGTCGCACTCACACGCACACACGAACAAGTGACTATGTGACCGAACATTGTAAATGCAAAAATGGTCAACATGAAGTACATAAAAATACTATTCGAGTGCTTTCTATAAAATTTAATACTAATAATGTAAAAAATAATTATTTATTTTGAAGATTTTGCCACTTATCTGTGCTTCTCCAAAAAAACAAAACAAAAAAAAATAAAATCTGTTATTGCTTATAATAAGCACTTCTTAAATATTATTTGAAATGCAACCTAATGTAAATCACTGCTAGAAATATCGATACTTCACTAGCCTGGCTGAGTTCAGCAGCGATACTTTGGTATCAAATTGGCGGTAACGTTTATTTGTAGAAATATCTCGTTCCATACTGGGAATACGAATACTTCTATTCATTTCGTTCAGACATTTTAAACTTCATAGGTACTTTTCGTATCCTCCTCATAAAAATTATCAGTGATGAACGGTTTAATATTACGCGGACGTATCAGCATACGTGATGACTTCACTGAATATTCATTGTGCCAGTTGCCCCACGTAATGTTGGGGCCATTTAAATTGGATTGGGCATCCAGACAATGATCGAACCACCAACCATCACAGGCTTCATTTCGGTCATAGGCCTTAAAGTCCATTCGATTGTGATACGTGAGTGCATCGTTTGCAGTGCTATTGTCATTGAGTTCGCCAATCACCAACTGATAGTTGTAACTTTCGCTGTCCAGCCGGAATAACCCGTATTCGGCCCAGGCCTCAATACCCTTGTGATCTTCTAGCTCAATGCGCAGTACGTAATCGTCGCGGTCTACAATGCTATGTATAAATGCATTTCCAAACCAAAAATCTTTCGACAAGTTGCCGAAACCTGCGCGATACTCATCCCAACTGCGATTGAATCTCTCCCAGTTGTTGATGTCGTTGCTGCGCCTTTGTATCACGGTCCACGCTGGACCCTCTGTTGCAAAGGTGCAGTATCGCTCATTGAAATCGCGGTGCACCTCGTTTAGCTCTGGCTCCACAAACTTGTAAACACCATCAATGTGCTGCTGTCCATCCAATTCATAGCAATCTGCTTTAGCAGGCTGCACGTAAACTGTTTAGTCAAAGTCAAGCAGGTGAGTGTTTTTCTTTAATTTTGGTAAATATTTAACTCATCTTACCGGGCACTAAGGGTTTCTTGTCATTTGATTCCTTCACATTTGACAATTTCTTCTTTGGCATTTCCAACTTCACACCATTTGAAACATCAAGTTGGCTACATGCCACCAGCTGCGTGAGCAACTGTTGTATATCTACCAGCTTCTTGTCCAGGTTGCCCCTTTGCTCTAAACTCAGCTGCCATTTGTTTAAATTGTCCTCTATTCTATTAGAATTGTTGTGCCAATGTTCTAGTGCACTATTGAAACTTCCGGAAAGCTCTATCTTGGCAGGCTTAGCATGAATGAGATAAGTCATCCTACTGATTACTTGATTCACCTTTGAATCCACCTGAAGAAGCTTGCGGTAATGCTGTTCCTGCGTTCGACTGATCAACGTCAGCTTGCGTTCCATACCTTCCCATTGTGTGGATGCTAAGTTATCTGTCTTAGCTTCCACTTCAAGCGGCAGTAAACTGTTATACAAAATACAGATGAGTGCGACTATAAACGCCGTCGATATCTATGGTGAAAGAAAGGAAGGCGTTCTGTATTGACTTCAGATCTAATAAAATGTGCGCTTTACCAGCATCTCGTCGCGTCGATAGTCAAATTGAAACTAAAATTGCGCAGAGAATTTCGAATGTTTATTGAATGTGCAACATATGTTGCAGACTAAAAGAAAACAACTCATGCTGATTTATGCTTGTTTTTTTTAATGCTTTTTAATTACTTTTTATGAATATAGAGTTTTGTATTTGTATTTGTTGCTTTTTAATGTCCTTAGTTAGTTTTTGCATATACACATTATTCACTTTTCACTTTCAAAAAATTAACAAATTCTACATAAAGGTGAGGTTTTTAATTTTAATTATAATGATAAAAGAAACACATAAATTGAAAGCAAATAAAAAGTAAACATTTCAAAAGAATTACTGAACTATTCCGTAGATGAATGTGTATGTATGTATGTGTGTTGAGTGTGTAGCAAAGTTTATGTATTTAAATGTAAATGTCTATAATTATCAACTATTTTGTGTGTTTTAAAAAGTAGAAGTACAAATTAAAGCGCCTAAAGTAACTAAATACATACATGAATTCATTTGACGCTGCTCATTATAATGGGGGTTCCTTCCATATTTAAAGATATTAATATATAGTTTAATTATTAATAAATGGGGAAAGTATTTTAAAAAAACGGCATAAATGTACAGCTGTTGACGTTATTGTTGTGGTTGTTTTTGTTTGTAGGTGCACAAATACATATCGAAATCAACATTAACATATTAAAGATCGCTCGATCTATATAATAACTATCATTAAAGTATATCCTTAAACTACATATGTATATATATTTATATATTTAAAACGTAGCACACTTTTCGACTTGTAGTCCAAGTGAGTTTTGTTTATTTGTATCCTTCCTTTCTTCTTTCAACAAGCGTGTGTTTTGTTTATGTGTATGTGTGTTAAACTTATTTAGCGTTATTATCATTAGAATTAATATTATCATTAACTTTATCCATTAATTTCATACATACATATTTTCTCTTACATTAATCTTTTTCCTCTGTATTTACATTGAATATTTTCACGAGTTTTGTGTGTGTGTGTGTGTGTGTGTGTGTGTGTGTGTGTGTGTGTGTGTGTGTGTGTGTGTGTGTTTGTGTATGTGTGAGTGTTTGTTGTGTTCTTTTATAACTAAATAACTTAGAAACTTAGCAATTTTTGATGCGTTCCCGAGTTTAGCTTTGATTTGTATTGTGATAAAACTCGTTGCGTTTTGAACAAGAACAAAATCGTTTAAAACAAGTTAAAATTTGTGTCTCGTTACGACTTTAAAAAATTGACGAAATATTTTAAAAATTATATTCATTTTGCATATGATCTTAATAACTTTGGATTGGTTAACTGGTCTCACTTGCTGCTTCCCACTGGCTACTCATTCTTCTCTCTCTTCTCGCCACTCGATACTCTGCACTCTTTCCTTCTCGTATTCTGCTCATACCCGCTTGCGCATACGCTCGTGTCGCACACCAATGTTGCGCTTCCATTCAGGATCATTGGGATCATCGTCCATGAATGGATCTTCAGCCATTTCTTCGTCGAGCACGTCGTGCTCACCAAGATAGGCATCGATGCTGGCATCGTACAGATTGCTATCATCGTTAACGCTTTTCGGCAACGGATCATCTTCGGGGGGCGCTAGATAGTGATAATCATCGTCCTCCTCCAGCAGCAGTTCATCCTCCTCCTCCTCTTCTTCGTCCTCTGGCTCATAATCCCTGCCTTCGTCGTAATCATCGTGTTGCTGTTGCTCCTTGCCTCCATTCAATCGTGGTGCTGCACGTTGCTCACTCTTGACACCATTCTGGCGCGGAGTCGTTGTAGTTACCTTGGACAACTTTCTGGCCTTGGCCTTGCTGCTGCGGCGACTGCCCGATGCAGTCGACAAGCTGCCATCACCGCCATTCGAGGACACCGATTTGCTCTTTGCGCGCTTGGAGGTTGCTGTCATCGACGTCGACAGCTTTGGTTCCCTAGGTTCGGCTCTTAGCTCTGCCAACAAATGCTGATAGACCTCATCCGTAAGTGGAAACTCCAAGGGCTCAAAGGGTGGTGGAATTTGCGGAAACTGTTGAAAGAATTCAGAGATATTAATTACGTCGAGTGTGCCTTCAACATGAAGCAGACTTACCTCTCTAGTGTCTGGCGTGGCGCTGCGCCGATCTTGCTCCTTCAATTTGCTGGATGTGGTGCGTCGACGTTCCTGACGCTTTGTCAGTTTTGTGCCCGTTTCGCCGTCAGCGCTGAGCGCATCGAGCGGGTTCTGCAGCATTGTCTGTGCCAATGGCGAAGGCACGCTCTCGTTATCAGCTCCGAGAGGACCGGCCAACAGTGAGGCAGCCGGCGATGCTGGATCTGGTGTATTGGCGCCACTCGACTCCGCTCGACTGTCAGCACGTCGATTGGCGCGAGAACGGTTGCCCCCGGGGAACTTGAGGTATGCCTCGAAACGACGTCGCTCCTCGATCAGCGCACGCTGATGACGCCTTATGTAGGCCTCATCAGAAATATCCTCCAGTTCCTCATCATTGGCGACTGTGGCGACGACTGCTGAGGGCAACTTTGACGCCGCCGTCGCCGCCGCGACTCCTTTGGTTCTCTCCTTCAAATGCAGCTTGATACGCTTACTGGGCGGCTCCAATGCCGCCTTGGCGTCCTTCTTAGCTGCAGTAGCAACAGCATCTGCATCAGGCACTGTATCCGTTGATTTCGCAGAAGCTTTATTGGCATGTTTCTTGATTTTGCCATTGACTGGCGCTGGCTTCAACATCGGCTGCTCCGCTGGCTTCTGTGCATTGCCATTGACCAAGCCATTACTAAGTGGCTTGGCAACAGTTTCTGGCAGTGATTTCTTCTTGCCCGACTGCTTCAAGCCATTCACTTTGCCAACAACTGACTTGGCAACAGCCTCCGGCTGGTCCTTTGTTGTTGATGATGATGAGGTTGTTGTGGTAGTTGCGGGTGAGGTTGTTGTTGTTAGTGTAGTGTCTGTGGGTGAGGCGTTTGTTGTGGTTGTTGCCGCATCAGCTGCAGGCTGTGCTATCGACTCCTTTTTCACATCGACAAAGCCATTGGTCAGCTTCTCACCCGCCGCATCATGTTTCTTATTATTTTTATCACTGTCCACAATGCGCCACCTGAAGAGACATGCATTGATTTAATAAGTATATGTAGATGCAATTCATATTGATTGGCATTAAACAAAGCGAAGTAAACCACTTAAACGTCACTATAGCAATATTAATCCGCCTGGTTTATAAGCTGACCCTGCTATATTCAATACCCAGTTAATATGTCGGAACAAATAACTTAATCAAACTGGTTTAAATCAGATTACTATCCATCATGAAGTGTAGTGCAACATAATATAACAGAACCACTTAGCTTCTCCATTTCAATTTTTGTTACAATCTGGCAAATAAAACTCGCCCAAAATTGTTATCTTATCTATTAAATCTATCTCTTAGTAGACTTACTTTGGAGTGGGTATCTCCTTGTAGGGCAGAATCTCCACCCGCGTCTGTGCGGCCATGCTGTAGGGTATCACGATGTTGTCAATGTCATAGATGAGTCGACGCCTCTCTGCAGTGCTGTGGTTCAGATAAATCACAATTAGTATCATATTAATAGAGTTATATCGATAGAACTGGATACTAACCGCTCGTTGCGATGCCCGTGAGTTTCCACGGAATTGCGGCGACTATGTTGCTGCTGATCCCAATGGGAATCAGTTGGAAATCGACTTGTGCTATCACCGCTGCAGTTGTTGTGTTTGTTGTTAACGCTATTTACTGATTGTTGTTGCTGCTTTGTGGCAGATTTACGGGACTTTTTTGAGCCGTTGCCGTTGCCGTTGCCACTGGAGATCAATGAGGAATTGAGTTGATGGTTGTGTTGTTGTTGTTGATGATGCTGCTGCTGCTGCTGGTGTTGCTTTGCATCAGGCAATGTCGAGTTTAAGCTTCCGTTCCCACTCGTCTTGCCCGACTGACGCTGCCTTTTGCTGTTGGTCGCTGCTGCAGTCCAGAAGGATACGCCGCAGATTTGAAGAAACGAAAAACAAAGTTGCGAAAATAAAACAAAATGTTCGTTTCGTTGTTGATGTCGTTTCGGTTGTTGTTGATGTTGATGATCATGTTGTGCGAGTGTGGGGGTCGAGTGTGTGCGGTTGAACGGAAAAGAAATGCGAAAGAAAAAGAGAAAAGAAAAAAGGAGAAAGATGCAAAATTGTTGTTGTTTTATGTTAATAAACAATTATCGAATTTGTCAAATGTTTACAATAATTTACTGTTGGCCACAAGTGGCGTTGTAGTAGGCGTAGAAGAAGAAGAAGTAGTTGCAGTACCAGTACCGTTTCCACAATCCAATCCAGCAATGCCTCCAGCGTCAGCACTCTGTGCTCCTACTCCTACTCCTGCTGTTGATGTTGTCGTTGTCGTTGTTGCTGATTCTTTGTTGTTATTATTGATGTTGTTGTTATTGTTGTTATTGTTAGTGCTGGTGCTTCTATTGCTATTGTTATTGCGCTCCTTGCGTCGCACATAGCGACGCTTGACTGTGTCGCCTGGACGACGCCCGCTGCCACCAGCAGCGCCACCGCTCAATGCGATCGCCTCACGTTCCGCCTTCCACACGCCCTTAACAATCGCCTTGGCCTGGCTGCGCATCACACGATACTGCCAATCCGGCTGACGACTAATCGCCTCCAGATGCACCGACTGACACACATCTAGCAAAGTAGAGATTCAGATCAAGTTCCTTCTTCAAAGTAGTTCTCTCGCTATCGACTTACCATCGGGAAAGCTCAGCACTGGATGGTAGCTGGCATCGAGCAGGGCAACACGATTCTGAGGCATTAGCGTTTCGGGCAGATCTCGCGGTGCCGTCGGATCCGGCCGTCCGGTGCACAACGTGCACGGCACCTGTGGCCATTGGCAGCCGCACTTAATGTTGCTCGGTCGGGCCGCCTTCTTGGATATTGTGTGCATATTGATTGTCTGGAACAGCTTGCGTTTGCGGAACTCGGACAGCATCAATGGACGCGTGCGACTGCATAGCCAGTCGACTGGTTGCTGCTCCGTCTGATCGGATTGGTCAGCCGATGTTTGCGGCGGTAGCTCCTTGTAGCCATTCTTGGGTGCGGGCGTTGCTTCCAGCAGCACATCGCCCTTGGAGCGATACAAATCGTTGTACACATCGTTGTGCTGACGTATCTTCATCTCCAGATCGGCCACTTGTGCACAGAGCCAGGTCCATCGAAGCGCAATAGCAGCTCGAGCCCGTGAGTAGCGCCAAACGGCACGTCTCGCACTGAAAAGAACAAATATTCACGATTAAATTCATTGAACATTCTTGTAAAAGAAACTAATTTAAATCAATGCAATTCTTTAATAATAACAGCATATCTGTTATTAATAAATAATTGCATAATTTCATGGCTTACAATAGCAAATGTTTTGTTAACAATTCTCTTGAACTAAGCATATCATTGCTCTAGGCATACATATAAAAGAAAGCTGATAAACCTGATAAAGCGATAATTGCAGCAAGCCTAATATTGACAGTTAAAGTCTATCAAAAGTACTCTTACATATTTAATTAACTTGTGACATTTCATTACTTCAAGCTTCATTTATAATATCAAACTTACATCGCTAAGGACAACTGCTGGGAATTATTGTAGTTGACCATCTCATCGGCGGACTCGCCGCCAGAGCTCGACTCTGTGGCATCCGAGTCGATGGCATGCTGCAGTTCGCGCATTTCCGTGTGCAACAAGCCCGACACATGCGTCAACTCGCTGGTCACGTAGTTGTCATAGTTGGGCACGATTTCATCGGCACGTGGCATCACAATTCCGTCGACAGAAACGCCGGCACTGCTGCTGGCAATGGCATCATTGGCATGCTGTTGCAACTTGCGCGAACGCTTGCCCGGCTGTGCGGCATTGCTGTACCAGGACGAGGACGAGGCCAGCGATGCTGAGCCGCCGCCAACTGTATGACAGATTTGTTGCTTTCGCGCTGCCGCATCAATGTGTCGCATCACATTGCTCATCTGGCTGGCGGGCAGTGGTTGCTTGATCAGATCCTCCCAAAAGCTAGGGCTCGGACGGCCTGAGACAATGGAGAGCACAGTGTTCTCCTGTTCGGTTAGCTTTGCACTACGCACCGGTGCCGTTGGCGCTGCCTTATGTGAGGTACGAGCCGACCACTCCAATATGCCGCCCACCTCAACGCTGGCATGACGGCACATTTGGCGCGTCTGATACTTTCTGATTCGCTGCAGCAATGAATCCAATTTGCGTATCATCACAAGCTGTTGATCCTCCAACTCGGCATGGCCTTCCTGCCAGGGACGTTTGTGTACAAGATTGTTGGTGGTGCTGCAGCTGGCTTTGGGCGATGACTCCTCCACCTCCATGCTGTGCACAGGTATGCTGCATTCTCCAGCCACACCAGGCGCAGCTGCTGTTGCAACACCAGAGACAGCAGCGGCTGCTGCAGCGGCCTCCTCCTCGTTGTTAAGGAAACACTCTTCGTTGAAGAAGTTGAAATCACAGATGGTATCCGGATTCACATGACTGCCGTCGAGATTTTTGAGCGCTTTCAGCACCTCCTCGATGTCCTGATCCTCTAGAACTGCGCCAGCAACACCGTCCTTAAGGAAGTTGATCGAACTGGAGTTGCTCTGTGGCGTTAATAACGCTCCAGTTGGGCGGGCAGCTGAATGTTGTGGTGAGGCGAGTATATCAGGCTGCGGCTGCGGCTGCGATTGCGGTTGCGTTTGCTGTGGCGGCGGCAATGCTACGGTGGCCTCCAGCGATGCAGCGCTAATGTCCACAACTGGCTGCATTGGAACCGGCGATCCATCGAGCTGACTCAGGCGTGCTGCATAAAAGAATTTAGGATCGATATTAATAACAACTCAATTTAGTATTACGTTTTGATTGAACTACATCAAAATTGTAAATAAAATAGAACTTCAGTCTCGGCTGGTCTCCTAACAAATGAAATCTTCCCTAAATTCTCCACAAAACGTGTCAGAATAAAAAAGATTTCTTTTTTTCAGATAAGCAAAAGAAGCGGGACCAACCGCACGACGAGGATTAAAGTCGGTATAGCTTACCCTCGATTGTGTCTGGAATATCAGCAGCATCTACCAACTGTAGCGATGCATTCTCGGCGGATGGGAATTCCACTTGATGTGGCTCTGCAACTGTTGCTGATGAGGATGGCGTTGGCGTTGGCGATGGCGATGTTGGTATCGTTGCTGCCACTGAGCTCGTCGACTGGGAATGGGCATCAGCCATGGACGTCGGCTCCACCAGCAACTGTGCTGGGTCAACTTCAACTGTAGGTGCGGCCGCCACTGCTCCTGGTTGTTCCTTGGTTAGACTCACCTCAGGCAGTGTTTTGCGCAGGCAAATCTCCGCCGTGATTGCCTCCTCAAAATCGTTCTCCAGATTCGCCAGCAGCGCAGCTGTTGAATTGTCCTTGCAGTTGTTATTGTGCTCTGCTGCCAAAGACACCGGTTCCGGCTCTGGCTGGCTGACGTCTGCGTCGGAAGCGACTACTGCTGAGGCGTCGCTGCTGATGCCACTGCTGCTGCTGCTGGAAGCTGCACTGCCGTCTGTGGTTGTGTGTGTGGTTGCGGCGCTTAGGCCCATTTGATCATTACTTGCGGTAACTTCGCTATTGTTGTTGTTGTGGGTGTTGTTGTTGTTGGAGTTGGATTTACGCTTGTTATTAGCCGACACGTGCACTGTGGGCGACCCAGTTCGCTTTGCCGCGTCCTTGGAGCGCGTGACACGCGACGTGGTCACCACAGGTACTGCAGCTGCCGCTGCCGCTGTTGCTGTGGCAACAGTAGTCGCTGGAATTGGCTTCTTGAGCGTATCGCTGGCACTGCCGCCGCCGCCACCGCCGCCGCTGGGTGACTCCAGTTTGCGCACAGACTGTCGTGTCCCTGTAGCGGGGGAGGCGGTGCTGGTTAATTTCTCCTTGGTACTCAGTGGCTCCGCGGTTAACGCTGGTGCCATACTTATTGGATGCTACTGCCACGCCAGCTGCATTACAGGCTCGGCCCACACACAGTTTGGCCACCGTCAGCGCTGCAATCACTTCAATTGATTCCTATATGGCTGATATTGGTCACTAGCGGCTTCCGGGGGTAATCGCTTCAAATAGACGAGAAATAATATTTTTCTAAAGTCAAATTTGAACATTTATTTGGAAATTGACACGGAAGAGATGCATACTTTGTTTTTATGCTTCCTTCCCTTCAACACGCACACTAAGAAGCACTAACACAATCACATAAATCTTTACACGTTTCGCCCAGCCTGCTTAGACGTTACATAGATTTAATTGTTTTTTATATCAAGATGCGGAGGTTTTACATATTCTTATCAGACCATTGACCAATAATGTTCATCATTCTAACAACAATAGCAAAATAATTAACCAAAATCGCTGCTTTTATTTTTGCTGTTCATTTTTCACCGCGCCTATAGGAAGTCTTCTTTCCGGCATCGCGTGTGTATGTGTATCGCGCGCATAAACACACACATACATAGAGCCACAGACACTCGAGCGCGCCTATGCGTGCCGAATGTGAGAGCAGAGGAGAGCAGAGAGCGCGCGCTATTGCTCATTCACAATGATGCGCAATAAAAAAAACTATTGAATACTGCGGCAACGGTCCGCGGACAGACCGTTTAACAAAATGCAAATCGGAAAAACTACTGACGAAATCTTTTGCTGCGCGGTTGAAAATCAATGTAATGCAGTATACATCTGTGCCAGATTATTACACGACACGTAATCTTTAAAGTTCTATATGTAATTGCAATGCGTGGCCTCTTGTTTTTCATGTTTTTATGTAATTTGGTTTATTGAGGTTTTCATCGTTGGCTATTAAGTACCTCGCGCCTTTACAATATGTGCGCGCATACAGCACACAAATAAAACGCACAGACATACACGCAATATGTACATATGTATGTATGTATAGACTCATACATATGGATACAGACCAATGTATGAGACTATTGGATGTTTGTATGTATACATATTATGTACGTACATATGCATGTACATGTCTAGCACTCTTCAGTTATTTACACAATAATTAAAGTACATTTTGTACACATCATATCATGGGCAACTAATAGAACGCCTCAAAATTACTGAATACATTAACAGTTTCGCTTTTATCGCAAATCACAGTGTATATACATATGTATATACACATACATACGCATGCATATGTATTTTTCGTTTCAACGAAAAAAAAGTAGTAGAAAACGTTTTCAGCGCGAAAGTAACCAAACTGTGCACACACACACATACACCCCGACATGCAGAAGCACGCAAGAATTTGTAATTTTTTTAAGTCTTATTTCTATTTAATACGCACAATTTTGGACGCTTACACAACGCACGCAGTTATTAAATCTGTCGATTTTTACTTTAGCGGCGTGGCTCGCGCTTCGTATATTTATCGTTCTTGTTTCACGAAATTTTTTCCTCATTTATATTTTTCATTTGCTGCCTGCTACGCTTTTGGCAAAACGACGTGTATTCGGAGCTGTACTCGTTTCTGTGCTGCCAGACCAAAGTACGCACATGGGTTATACTGCTATCACGCTCTCACATATGGACTTGCATGGGCAATTCGATATCAGTGTTGCAATGCGTGTAAGTGAGATGTCGTTACAAATGGTTACTTTAAATCGTTACTTGGGCACAAATGGCAACACCCAACCGTGAATAAACGTTACTACTTAAAATACAACTCTGCGTCCAAATAGCACTTTATTTGTTTTTGTTCTTACCCAGCGCCGACATACCTACAAATACAAATAGTGTTAAATTTATTTTAATTCGCGCAATGAGATATTTCATATGAAATATGTGTAATTTATAATTGGTTTTACGCAGATATTTAAAACTCAATATATAAAAACTCAATATTTTTAATTGTAGATCTCTTCTTATCCGACGTATAAATCTCAACACGTGACCAAGCAGCTATTAATTCTGGTTAACTACTTATTCTGTAATAAAGCAAAACGTCGGAAATTGTTGAAGTTTACAAGAGTATATAATTTTTCAATATGTTTTCGGTCTAACTTTTTATGACGAACGTATTGAAAGAATAGTTCTCAATCCGCTTCGTTGACGAAAATTCGACTCTCTCAATGCTACTAGCCGGACTACCTTTTTCCTCTAACCAACGTTTCCTGCAATCAGTCAATTAAGACACAAATATACAGAGTATTTTACACAATTTTCATTACATTTGATTAAGAGGATCAAGCGGTGCCTCCAATTCGCCCTTAACCGTGCCGTTGGCGGTATTAACGCACCAGCCTCGCACTCCCAGGCTGATTGCTTTCTTCTGTGTGTACTATAATCATATACCATATTATCGTCGATGTCCTTTTAATTCCGTCCGGTTAATTAATGTTACTCTTACCTTGCGAAAGAAGACTCCTAAAAAATTTGCAACAAATTAAAAATTTGCAAATGGTTTGAATAGACAGCTTTGTGAGCTTAAATAAGTACCTTGCACTCGTCCAAACACTTCAAAAGTGCACGTATATAATGCTGCCGCTGACATATTTTCTGCCGACACTTCGAATGATATTACGAATATAACAATTAATATTATATTTGCTTTGAGAAGTAAATCTGATTTATATGAAAACACCATAACGACCGACTGACAGAGTTGCCAGCTGGGTTGACTATATTAAGTTTATCAGTGGCGTACGGCTGCTTGGGATCACTTTTTTACAGATGGATTTTCAGTATTTTACAATCTTAAGTTTCAATACAAAAGAAATTTGTTGAATAATTCAACTAGAATACTTACTTTGGTGAGCTAATCTCAGATATGCTCAGATAAATGGTAATGACGACACATATTTGCAGAAAACTTAAAATGATAATGGTCCAAAACATGCGCAAGTTATATTTTATGCATCATGAATTTAAGCTTTTAGTTAATTTTTAATATTTTGATATCTACACAGTATGGCTGAAGTTCCAGCTGTACAACAATATTTAAGTTTAGTTTAGTTTTTTAAGTTCGTTTATTAAGTTGGTCTTAATAAAATTTCAAATCAAGGTTTTTCCTCCCATTTTTCCTTGTAAATATAATATGTAAAAAATTATTAGGAACACAATCTTTAAAATATTCAGTTGAAAAGCGCATTAATGCTAAACTTTGTATAAAATTATATATTACTTCATAAGGTTTAGTGTCAAAACCAAATTTAAGGGAAAATGAAGCACAATAATAATATTTTGATATCTTTATTAATAATTTTTATTTGTAATCTGTCAATCACCAATAAGAGAAATAGCAGATTTTCTGCAATCCCTACTACATATGTATATACACATAACATATTTTCTATTTGTGAAGTCTATCTTTCGTGGAGATCGAAAATATGTAATCTCAACGGTCTTCTGATAGTTAAACTGCTATTTTTACATTTTACATTCAAAATTTAAAAATTAAGTGCGTGCAAGTCTTAGACCAGAGATGGACACGTTTTTGCTCAGCTTGCTGGTTGTCCTGTTTCTTTTTTACTCCCAGGAGTATCATTTTCTCGCACAAAAGCCCATCACTACTGTAACAGTAAAATATTATTGCGTGCCTTGTAAATTATGTTGTATCACTAAGCAATGAACATAATAGAGTCCGCATATATAAAAAATACGGAATAATGTTCATTGCTTAGTGGTTGTATGCTTTAAAGATAAAATTTCGTACCCATTGTATGCGAAAATTTGATTTGAACTTATTAATTCAACAATTTTGTAGATACACAGTTAAAAATATAAAGTCATTGAATTCGATTATGAATTAACTTATCTAGATAAGCATTATGCACCAACTTTAAATTTTTCCCCTCACAAATTTTTCTACTAACACACTGGCCTTAGCTGATATTTTGGCGATGTGGCAACACTGGTCGAATTATTTAAGGAATGTTGCAAGAGTAAATAAATTGGTGAGTACTATTTATTTTAATATTTTTGCAGTTGATACGTTGTTAATTTATTTGTAACTATTTAAAGTCGTCAGTTTATTGAATTGCCACTTATTCTATATGTATTACCTAATGGTTAGTTTAAATAAGAAAATACTATAGACTGTTTTTTAAGCAGATCAAATGAAGTGTAAATTCTGTAGAAATTGCTGGCACCTGCTGCCAAACCAATCTGATTTATTCAGACCGCAAGGCAACCTGATTTTTGGCGGCTTGGATAGTGTTTCGCATGAGCATGGCAACTGTCATGGGACCAACGCCGCCGGGGACTGGAGAAATGCATCCAGCGACCTGACGTACCTCTGCAAGAAGAATTCAGATAATTATTTGGACTCAGTGTAGGCAAGATTGGTTGCGAATTTACCATCGAAGTCAACGTCACCGACCAGACGGAACTCTCCAGTCGCCTTATCCTTGATTCTGTTGATGCCCACATCAATGACACAAGCACCCGGCTTCACCATGTCCTTGGTTATCAAACCAGGCTTACCAACGGCAACGACAATAATATCAGCTTGGCGACAGAACATGGCCAGATCTTTTGGCGGTGTATAGCGATGGCAGATAGTGACTGTGGCGTCCAGCGCTTGGGTTTTATTTTTGCCATCGGAACTTAACAGAATTGCCATAGGCAGGCTAACATTCTTGGAGCGGCCAACGACAACAGCATTGCGGCCAAAGGTTTCGATGTTGTAGTGCTCCAGCATAGTCTTGATGCCGAGCGGAGTGGCAGGTATAAAACCTTCCATATCAAGGGCAAGCCGACCCACATTAACTTCATTGAAGCCATCCACATCCTTGGCGGCGCAAACGGCATTGCAGATGGTGCGCTCATCCATGTGGTCTGGCACTGGCAATTGCACTAAAATGCCATTCACATTGGGATTATTGTTCTGCTCGTGGATCAATTGCAACAATTCGTCCTGGGTGGTTGACGCTGGTAACGTTTTGGTCTCACTGCTAATGCCAATCTCTTTGCAGGCATTCATCTTGTTCATCACATACTTCTCGCTCGCCGGATCCTCGCCCACAATGATGGCCGTCAAGTGGGGCGCACGATGGCCAGAGGCAATGAGTTGCTCCAGCTCCTTGCGCAGCTCGCAGCGTATGTCCTTGGCGAGGCCGCTGCCATCGATGATTTGAGCCATGTTACTGTAAAGACATTCAACAAACGGGGATTTTTCTAGAGTATCGCTATAAAATTGATAAGTACTCGACCCCAATTAGGGGAAGTACAAGCGCAATCACGCGGTAATTCCCCCAGCAATAAGCAATTAAGTAGTTTACGTGGTGATTCACCCAGATCCACATTGTAGTTCCCCTCGTTACACTCATATTGGCATCGGGTGATTCCCCTTTTTGTTTATAGATCAAGACAAGTCGAATTTATTGCGGGAAATGAATTATGATTTACACAAATAATATATGTATTTTTTCTACTGCTAATCTTGGATCGTAAGGAGGCCCATTTCTTTCAGGGCCATCGCAAACGATTTGTACTCGTCTGTACTAGACTTATGGTGTATATAGTTGAGCATGCCCTCGGAATTGGACCAAAGGAATACAAGTTGATTCATTGCTGATTTCTCAGCGAGTTCCTTCCATTTGGGACGCTTGGGATCGCGGCTGCTCGGCTCATTGAGCAATGACACCAATTTGTCGAAACCCGTTTTGTTATTGAGCAGCTGTTCCAATTGACTATTAGCGTTTGTGGTTTCTTCGCCCAGATTAGCGGATTTATTGGAAGTCTCCTCAAAGTCCAAGGAGTTCTCTGATTTGAAATCCATTTCAGTATCTTCAGTTTTAATCTCAACGGGGGGCGCATCGGGATTGCTGTCTTCGTCGTCCTCGGCCGATGAGGACTCCATCTCCTCCTTCACATTAAGTGGTATCCAGGTCATGGCCAATTCTGGCTTATCGGAATACACCTCCTCCAGCAGCCGCCGGCAGGGTTCATTCGCCTTGTCACGTGCCAGCTCCAATGGTGTTAAACCAGCAGCATTTTTGGCCACCAGTGTATCAGTTAGATCCTGTGCATCCAGTATTAGCACAAGCAATTCCACATTCTGCTCCAGCACTGCCATATGCAGCGCATTGTTGCCATCCTTGGTGTTGGACACATTGATGGAACTGCGATCGTGATTGATCAGCTTCTTGGCCACATCATATCGATTCTGGGTGATGGCCATATGCAAAGGCGTTAGGCCGTCATCATTTTTAAGCGTCAGATCCAATTTCACGGTGGGTCCGCCATTGAGGAAGCTTTCAATGCAATTCAGATGCTCCTCCTTGACGGCCAAATGAAGTGACGTGTTGCCCATGTGATTCTGCTGATTGGGACTACAGCCCAGCGCCAGCAATGGCCGTATGTAGTGGGCGCGATTCTGCTGGCAAGCTACATGCAATCCATTATCGCCCTCGACATTAGGAACACTGTTTGCCAGCTCCTGCAGTTTGAAGTAGTTCATTACCTGGAAGGTTTTAAATGCCAACTTGAGATTGTCTTGCCTCTGGCTGATCACCTCGTGGAGCAGCGTGTCGTTACTCTCATTTTTTAGGGCATGATCCGTAAACAGATCTTTAACTCTTTTGCGCGAAGATTCAAACAGTTCCAGATTATCAGTTGCCCGTCGGGAGACATCGAATATCTTAAAGATTTCACCCAAATAGTTGCTGGTACGATTGGGTCCAGCGACAGGATTGTCACCCGACTCCATTTGTGCGTGGGGGATGCCATCCTCCTCTAGCATGCCAAACATGGGCCCACACATTTTCTCAAGCTCCGATGAGTTGACTTCCAAGATCCGGCGACAAGATTCCGGCAACAGCTGATCCACATGTATTTCGCGTCCAAACTCCTGGCTAATAGTCTGATCATGAAACGATAGGTTGGGCAAACCCGGTTGTGGCACTGTCTTAGGTAGTTCAAACGAGTTGTGTCCACTGCCACCACTGCTGCTGCTGCTGCTGTTAAGCGTAGAGCAGGTGCGCCGGCGTTTGCGCGAAACAATCGCATCGCGTGGCTTGTAACGGAATGGCAATGGCGGGAATGAGCGCTCATCGTCGGAGGGACGTATCAGCTCAATGGAGACGGCCACCTCTTTCTCCACATCCTTGTTCTTATAGGGGGGCGTCTGGCAGACAATTGCATATTGATGATGCACATCCGATTCACGGAACTTGGCATATGCTTCCCACACCGTTTCGCCATCGTCGTTCTCCTCGAAGAAACGCACCCTTATGTTCTTTTTGCTGACTTTCTCCACGAGCAGAATAAGCTCATCGTTGCCCATCACGCTGCCAGTGGGTTTGCTCAAGCGAACGATGCGCAATTCACCGGTTTGTGCCGATTTGCGATTGTTGATAGCATTGCTGAACACTGGCGTCGCTATTGGTGTCCACGTGCCGTTCTCCTCGATCTTGAAAGCCTCATAGCACAGGCGCACCTGAAGTAATGCAATAAACAGTCAGCACGAGCCAAATTCAGCTAATGGAGCAGGGCGCTACTAACCTGATTCAGATTCATATCCTTGGCCTCACGTTCCGTCTCCTGATGCAGTTCCTGGATTTGTTTTGTTGACAGCTCCCGTCGGCCCATTTTGAATACCAAACGATCCTGTTTCTTCTTGAAGAGCTCATCCAATATGTATTTTTTAGCCGTGTGTATGATGCCCATGTTGATGAACTGTGCCACTGTACCGCGTTCCTGTGACGTGTGCACGTCGTGTGGATCGCACACATCGCGCTCATCTTTGCGCACCACCAGTTGATGCGAATGCGGGCTGTCCAGGTTGGTTTGGAACAGGCTGCAACGAATGACCGCCGGTCCCTTGTAGTTGAGCAACGTTACCTCGGGAAATGTTTTCGTCGACCGCTTAGAATTGATGCCATTAAGCGAGCCATGTGTACCATGCATTTCGGACTTGTAGCGGAAACGAAATTTCTCCACAGGTTGTTCAACAATCTGGATCACAGCAGTGTATTCATTTTTAACTCCTGTGCTCTTTGCACTTTCGACTTGTGGGAAACCAACAGATTGTGGACTCGGCGTAGCGTAGAAGTGATCTGCTGGCATGTACATGTTGCCAAAGGTAGCGGTGCTGTTTATTAAATTGTTGCTACCATCAATTTCCATGCAGAGGTTGCCATTTGTCAGCAGCTGACTCGTGTGATATGGTGAGCTCTGCATTTGGTGTAGTTGTTGTGGTGAAGGTGAGTTTGTCATCGCGGGTAAATTGAGGTTTGCAAATTCATTTTGTAACACGATTGTTTCTGGAGAGTGCGACGGCGAATGTGTCATTGAGGTTGGCGAATTTGCGCTGCTATAACCACTCGTACTCGAACAATCGTTGACGTACGCAACGTTCTTGCCTTGATCCAAATCAAAATATTGATTCATTTTCACTGTGCAATTAAAAAGCTCCACGTGAGCGATTATGTTTTGCTCTCCTCTTTCAACTTTTACTTATATTATTTTTGATTCAATGCGTATCGATTTAAATTCACAATTTACGTGAGACTCAACGACCGTTCCGTTGCTCATTCAAAACGACAATGAGCCGATCGGGTGTAGTTCGTGTCCAGCTGAACTAGCGTCGTTTGTTATAGGTACTTCCCCGATGTTGGCCGAATGGAAGTTATACTTATATACATGTATACACATATGTATTTATCAGCTCGATGCGCAGCAAAATGACTGAGTCATGGGTTATTCCGATCGTAGTGTGATTTTATTTGTATCTGTTTGCCTCAGCAGCAGCACAGCGACTGCGTTCTTCGAGGAATTCTCGGTGCGAACAAATTATTTACACAACAACACGCAAACAAATAAACTTTGCATATGCATGTATAAAAAGGCGTTATATACTTAATTTTGTACGCGAGCTCGAATAACTTATTCTCTGGGGCCGACGAAAACAAATAATTACCAATAAATATTACTACAAACACACACACACGTGCAGGGTAGCGTTTTAGGTTGTTTAGAACTGATAACAGGTTTAAGCTATTAAAGCAGTCGCACAAAACCAGATTTTCCTATCTATGTACATATGTATAGAAGCATGGATGTAGGAGTTTTTCACCACGATAAATAAGTAAAGTAAGCTTAACCTTGCCACTTTTGCAAAAGAAAGTTTGACTGTGGCAACGCTGAACCGAATCAGCTGTCTTGCAATGACACACGTGCTAATGCTCTAAAACCAAATTGCTTTTGTTTCTAGATCGCAATAAAGTAAAAACAATGAAAACAAATATGGTATCTAAACATTAAATATGTATGTGTATATATCCACATTTTGATGTTATTTACATGTGTATAACAATGATATGGATATTTGTCTGTGTTTATAAGTGTATACATAGACGAGTATGTATGGATGTACATAAATATACTTTGTTTAATACGTAAACTTACGCGCAAGCTGCACTCGTTCTAGACATATTTTTGGTAGTTAATCTGCGCAGCATTTTGTCCGGCATGTGACGTACATTTCGGTGAACAAATGTTCTCACCAAATTGTTCCACATTATGTTTTTCACAGTAACAGATATCAGGCTGCCGAACAGTTTTCACCAACTGACTATAAAATTCGCGATATAAGTTTCATATATCTACATATTATTTACAAATATATACATATGTACATATACATACGTGGGAAAGTACACTTTTGTATATAACAACAGCACTATTAATTTATCAATTTAAATTTGTATATCATTTTAGCAAAAAGATGTTGAAGTAAGTTACCAAGTTTACTGAATGACAGACACACATAAACACAGACTACGTTTTTCATATCCACACATACAAAGACTCGAATACGCTTGCAGTGAAATTTACACAAACATTCGCTAAGTGGGCTTATAGTAAGTAATTAAGATCTAATTCGCTTTGGATAAAAATAACTCCAGAGTTAATAATAGCACAAAACGAGCCTGTTGACACCTTTTGCTAAATGTACACTTAAAGCAGTTGCCAAGCCTCTGTTGTTGTAAAGGGATGACCTTGCCCTTATCAATGGAATAGTTTGTTTATTTTGATTTACAATTAGCGTAGCGTAACACGTGCCATATCAAATTAAAAAAAAAAACTTTTATACATTTGAATTGAGTTTTGAAAAATTTCTATAACTTGTTTGGCTACGTTTTCATTTTTAATTTTAACAAAAACACTTTGTTATCTCTTTCACAATACCTTGTGACGTAAATTTGTGCAACAACTTTTCACTACTGGAAAATTTCAACAGTTGCCTGCTTCTTTTCTTAATAGACTGACTGCACCAATAACGATCACCCCACACATTCGCACGTGTTGCTTTTTGTAACCCACAGTTTTATGTTGCGCAGCTTTTTATCCAAAGCGAGTAAGAACTATATCAGTGAGAGGGAGAGAGCGTGACTTAAAAGTTTAGCTGTTCAAGCTTTTACAGCCAGCCTTAACAGTTTTCCACCATGACATCGCAGTGACGAAAAAACAATGTTACTTATGCACATGTGTATGTACACATGTATGTACATATGTATGTACACAGTGAGTGTTTTTCCAGCGCCATGTTTTGCACCCTGAATGACGAAATCAGAAAGAGCAATTACTCGTTGCATTGCAATGAAGTCAAGCCTGTGACGTTAATAAATCGCCCGGGGATCGATCAGTTGTCTTGAGCTGATAAGCCTTTTGATGCTCTCCAACCTCATGAGCTGTATAGAGCCTAGTAACTGATATTTTCGAAAAACTAATCAATAGCATCATACACGCGTCAATAAAATTGATGATGCTCCATGATATCGAAGCTGAGATTGGGTTGAAAAACATGTTATTTTCAAAAGCTCATCTGATAAGCAATGGAAAGTATGAGTGGAATATAGTATGTATTGAAACAATGTCAATTAATGGATGTGTGTGAGGAAAACAACCGAAGTAATAATAAATGGAATAACATATCAAGGAGAATAAAATATAGAGGTTTACGATTCGATTTTGGCTTTTCTTGTATATGACACTCTTCCTCTAATCCAAATGTATGTATTCATAATACGATTGCTCTTTTCGAATTACAGAAACAATAGAAATCGTTCGCATTAATTTGTTTTATCTTCGAATTGATTATTTGTAATATCAATAGCAACAGTTCGGATAAGTTCTTGTGACATTTATATTATATTTACAATATAAATAAAAATTATATTAATATATTTTGCAAATTAATAAGCTTACCTTGTGAAACGCATTTTGAAGATTAAGGCTTTCTACTCAAATTCTCGAAAAAATTAAAATCTTTATTGTTTTATTTAGATTGAAATTGCTTTTCTCGTCACAATGAATTCACTTGATCACAATCGGTTTTCGAGTAAAATATTTGAAAACTGGATTGTCTGCGCGCTTTTTATAATGCAATCTTGGGTATTTTTTAGTACATTCTGACACGAATGACAATTTTCAATTATCGATGAAACATCGCGCTATCCAGTGGCAGCACCACTATGTGACCTTTTATGATTATTATAAACAGCCCTGGAACCAAGTGTATTTTTTTTTTTCAAAACAAAACGGTATATCTTAAGATTCTACGTCAAACATGCAAAATAAAAAGACAATAAATAAAGAAAACAAAACCTGCGCTGAATGTAAAATTTTAGATTCTTAATAATAGCCCGATTTGCCGAATGTTATCAGGTAGGCGAAACAGATGCTTGAAAACTATGTACATCAGATTGCATTAGCGCACGCACGCTAATTTTAAAAATACCAAGATACTGATTAACCGAACTAGTACTTGTAGTATATCTGGCTCGTAAGTTTTTCTGAAATTCAATTTACGGTCACGCTGCTCAGCACAACGCAGAAAATAAGAAAACAAATACTGCTTAGTTTTTTATTGCTTTTTAGAAACATTTTTATCGAAAAAATTGACAATTGAAACTCATAAAGTGGATTGACGTATAATGCAGTACGTAAACTACGTTTATATGGCTTTCAAGCATTTAATTAATGTGGTTTTCAGGTCCTACGGTGGCCCCGACCAGAGCCATCTACATAAATCGGATCAACGGGCAGTATTTGCGCATCCAGCGACACATCCTTGGTTGCTCGATGGAATGCCGTGGATGCTTGCCACCACCAATGCACCACAGCCAGGTGGAGTAATGCAGTTCGGTTCAAATGCAAACTATAACGTAGATAATGATGCACAATGCGGCAAGTGGCAACAGAAGCGCAAATCGCTAGAGCAACAGGCCTCTGGACTGTGAGTACATCTAACTTTGACTTATGTGGTGTTTAATGTTGAAACTTATTTGATCAGCCCGCCAAAACAGTTGATAACCGAAGAGCGAATAACTGCACATTTTAGTGGGTTGCAAATTTCTGGAGACTCAAATGGCGTGGGCGGTGGCAGAAGTTCTGGAAACAACAACAGTGGGCAAAATGTGAATGGGGGTCTAGCTACTGATGATATACCCTCAACCAGCACTGGAAAAACTCATCATCCAAATCCAGCCTACCAAATGGCTGCTATGGAATTGGAACAGAAGCTGCGCAATGCAAATCGTATTGTTATCTGTGATGAAGTAAAGCAAGGCGTCAGTCCGGTTCCAGTTACAGGTGCCATACCCCCCGAATGGCTAATAAAGTCAATACCAAGGCCATGCACTGCACTAGTGCCGTGGCAGCCGCCGTCGCATCACATCCCGCTACCTAAAGAGGAGCCCCGACCTCGAACACAGCATTCCTCAGGTGTTGCCAATGCCGCTGCTGTGGATCTTGATGACTATGATGATGACCTGCAGTTCTTTGAAAATAATAATACATGTAATGTGAATTTAAACAAGTCTGATGAGCAAATGGATGAAGACCTGTAGCTCTTAAGTTAGAAATAGCTAAGGGTAAGAGGAAAGCGCATGTTGTGTGTAGAAGCAAAAGTAGAATTAGCAGCCGCCTGTCGATTTATTATTTTACTAATTTTACTAAACGAATATTCAGATGTACTCTCTTGTATGTGTTTTTGATTCAATGCATATTAAAAATAATGTTACTATATTTCAATTTTCTTATTTGTATAAATTCTTTACAAATATTTAGATATGGCTTTTTAGACATTTAAGTTTACGCTATGTATTCAAACTGGGGAAGAACGTTCTCTTTTGTTTTGTTGCGAAAAAACAAATTTATTGTATGTATATTTAACATCCATTTCCCATTATTAACAACTGCTGGTGTTGTGTATCTCTGATATAAAAAGTCTCAATAGTTGATAGTTCCAAACAAGCGGATTATCATAATTGATTAGTGCGTTTTAACAAAAATTTTAATTGAAGAGTCAACGAATATAGTTTCAAAAACTGCAAAACTGTCAAAAAATGAATTTTTTTTAAATGTGAGGAGTACTTTGTGGAGCAATTTCTGCTAGTCTGCTTGAAATGTTATACAAGACATAAAACGCTAAGAGAGGATTTGGCAATTGAGTGTCTTCGGTCACACTAGTTAGTCGCAGTTCATTTTTCATCAGGTGCGGGTGTGTTTTGCGGACGTATACCGACGACTACGTATTAAAAACTTCGATAAGTGCTAAAAATGGGTAAAAATATAATCAGTCATCTTATTGAATTTCGCCAAGTGTAAAAACTAAATTTAATGCTACAGATACGAAACATGAATACAAGTTGTATGACTGTTTACTGATTTAATTAATTAAAAGCCACATACGTATATATACATACATATATACATGAATGCATATGTGTACTACATAAACGTATGAATGTGTGCTTGTGTATGTGAACAGTGTGGAGCATATGTACACATGTATTTACGGCCGGGTCGTTGAGTATATACATATGCATAAGTATCTATGTACACATTTATACGTGTTAATGTACCTGGCAATATATTTATGTATTAATTATAATTAAAATTCATTTTAAAACGCTAGCAAAATGAATGTTATTTGGAAACGCAAAACTATAGAGTCGCAACCAGAACGACAGTGTCGGCTTCGTCGTTTGCTAGTCTCCGAGTCGCGTGGTGACGCTTACATAGAATAAAATCCAAAGGCAGAGTCACCACCGTCACCAACAACAAAAACAATAGCAGCAGTAACAATAATAATTCGAAAAATACGCAATCGCAGCTAGATGTTGGCAAGAAGAAAGAAATTTGACAAAAATTAGCTAAGCGCGTACGCGTAGCTCTCGATACGAAATGCTCAAGTGCAAATTTAGAATATTTATTACAAGTTCATGGGAAAGTAATGCGAAATGGCAAATACGCGAGTTGTGGGTGTGCTTGTGTATGTGATTGTGTCCGTGTCTGGAGGGGAAATGTGATAAGTAAGCTTTTTGTTGCTGCATCGTTGTCGTATGACAAAATAATACGTCAAATAGATGCAACCCACATCCACATAAATTTATGCAAGCGACACGCAGGCAGGT
This sequence comes from Drosophila pruinosa, assembly GCA_018150935.1. Classification (NCBI taxonomy): domain Eukaryota; kingdom Metazoa; phylum Arthropoda; class Insecta; order Diptera; family Drosophilidae; genus Drosophila; species Drosophila pruinosa. The sequence goes on along the minus strand of JAECWR010000094.1, from coordinate 8,467,080 downwards.
ACTGAGACCAACGCTCTGCTGCGACTGAATACACCACAGGTTTTTTCTTTTCGTTGACCTGTGAAATAAAAGCAGTAGCGCAGTGGCGTAGCTCCGTATACACGTGGGCATTAGTCGAAACCCCCAACGATATTGAAGTCGAGCCCCTGACGTAGCACTTTATAGTCACTGTCATAGGCAGGCAGAATCGTGGTGAACTTTGCACATAATAACAAGAGCCCAACTGTGTTGAATTCCACTCGGCTTGCCTTTACCGCGGCTGCACGCTCTGCTTGCGGCTCTGGCTCTGTCTCTCGTTTAGTCTTCTTCGTCGTGTGTGGGAGTGAACAACTAAACGCGTGCTCTATAGAGCGCTCTAGCGCCCGTAACTTTGCGTGCGCTTGTGTATATGTATATGTACATTTTCGCTGGCTTCTCAATCTGTATGAAGTAATAAATGCTGTCTGCAATTAGTATTTTAGTGCGCGCTGTTATAGCGAAACAGAAATAAATAAACAATAACAAACAAGTGTATTGCACTGACTGCAAAGTCTTCTTCCTGCATCTTTAAGTTGATTTCTTTCTGATTACAGCAAATAATTAAAAGTGAAAAGTCGCAAAGTGAATAAGAACAACAAAAACATCAACGCTGATTAGAGCATTTGCAGTACAAGAGCAAATATAACCGAATTTGTGGCGATGTCCACCGCCGAAACGGGGTCGTCGCCTGGCAAAAGCAACAACAGCAGCAGTAACAACAACAACAACGGCAATAGCGTCACCACAAGCGGCAATGTGAATCCGAAAGGTGTGCAGCGCCGACAATTGGTAAGTGAATCAACATACATACATATGCACATACATGCATCCAACTAACAACAACAACAACAAAAAGTTAAATGAAATTGATAAGCCCTTAAAAGAACGATTGGGGGACGTTAACTGCCGACAGTCGATTATTGTCGTTGTCATTGTGATTGGCAAGCGTAAATCATCATTAGCAATCTATATAAATAAATGCACGCTCACTAGCTCGCTCGCTCAATCTCTCACTCACTCACTAATATTCACTTACTCACTCTCTCAAGCTCAAGTTCTACCTACACCACACTCACACTGCCGCAGGCTCCGTGCATACAAGCTCACTCAAAGGCACGCCAAAGCACAGAGAGCGTGCAGCGACACTGCGCCCGTTGAGCATTGAAGCTCAACTGATGCCGCCGCATGACCAAAAGCAGTTTCTTGCCATTTTGTTTGTTGTTGCTGTTCGCATTTCGTTTTCAATTTGGTTTTCATGTTTGTGCGTATGTGTATGTGTGTGAGCTGGTATCGTCGCAGATAACAGCCGTAGCATATTTACATATGTATGTATAAACGTATTTGTGTACGAATGTGTGTGTGTGTGGATTTGTGTGTCTGTGCTGACGGTCACACTACATTTCTAGTGATTATTCGAGTACTTCTTTGTGTGCTTTTGGGCTCTCTTTTGTATCTCACATACACTTGGCTTGTGCATTTGATTAGCACCAAATTGGGACAGCAGCTGTTGCTGCTCGTTGTTGGCCAGGCCAACAACAATTGATGGGCCAGCCTGGTGACCACCTTCTCTCTCCTCCCTCTGTTGTGTATGTTGTGTTGTTGCGCCCATTGGCAATGTCATCCACATACACATTCATGAATATTTTAGTCGCGCATATCTAAATCGGGGCTCGTTGCGTGCCCTCACATTTGAGCAGGAAACTCACATTTTGTGCTTGGATCTCAGAGATGGGCAGATTGGCGCTTAGGCCGTAAATATATCCGGATTGTAATCGGTTTAAGGAGGCAGCTGGCAGGTTGTGCTAAATATCAAATATTCTGATAACAAATTTGATTTATTACAACAATTAATTTCAAGTGTGGATAAATGCCTATAATATTCGAAATTCCTTTGTTTAGAAATACGAATTATTTATGGTTCAAATAATGAATTGCCGACTTTCAGTACGATACTTGAAGGCACGAAATACTCGCATCACCAGCTCGAATTTTAGTTCCAACTTATGTAGCTTATGAAAAATTTATAACTGAATGACTAACAAAGTAACGCACAATTATCGCAGATTGCTTCTATTACGGTGTGTGTTAAGTTGAAAGTGTGTGTGTGTGTGCGTCTCTTTTCCTCTTTTAAAGGGGCCCCCGCAAGTGGCAGCGGCAGCCGTTCGCAATTATCACCTTAATAGAATACATTAGGCTTACCCGAACGGCAATCTGGCTGCCAGCCGGTTGGCGTTACGCGGTGACGCCACACTATATACACTACACCCAACGCCTCACACAGCAACAGATCGAATCACTTGACTGGCGTCTTTGCTCACCAAAACACACACACACAGATACACGCACTTTTTATGCTGCGTTGTCGTTTATTTTTTGTTTTTGTTTTTTTCTTCTACCTGTCGATTCTGTGCCGGCGTTGCCAGACATTTAACAGCCAAAACAAGCTTTTTTTCTGCCTGCTCGCCTGACAAGACCAACAACAACATTGAAAAAAATTATTTAGAACACGACAAACAAGTTTGTGCGTTTGTGGAGCGCGATCACAGGGAGGTTGCAAGTCGCTTAAAAAGGATATAAAACAAACAGCACAAAATACACACATACACACACTCGCACTAGCACATGCAACTAAATGAGGACAGCCCACAAAAAGAGACACTCATACTTAGAGAACGTTTATAGATTTTTTCGATACAAGTCCACCACAGCTGAGATTTACAGCACGGCCAGAAATGCGAAAATAACTCAAAGCAGGAGACAAGCATGCACAAACACACACATAGATATCAACATTTGTATTTGTTGTTGTTCTTGTTAAGAAGATGATGGAGTGGGCACAAACGCAACAGTCGTTTTGACTACCACCCGCCAGCCGGCGCTGTAACACATCACATAAGCATACGAATACACTCGAACTCACACATGGGCATGCAAATACACAATACATACATACGTATATACGTATGCATGTATATTGAAAGTGCAAGGCCGGTGCATGCGCACAGAAAGGAGACAGCAACAGGAGCTGAGACTGACGACAACACGAATAAAATTGCCCTTTACAAAGTGCATGCAAAAGCTGCTGCCCTGAAGGCGCCCTCATCAATTGCGACTGGGTGGTGGTTGCTCAGCTTTGCCGCCGAAATAGCCAGAAAAAATACGACCATGAGAATAAAGGCAGTAGTAGAGGAGCGGCACAGCACAGCCTGCGATTTTGCGAAGCAAATCCGTCGCCATCAGCGGCGAGCGAGCGAATGAAAACGAAATGACATAAACAGCGAACTTTAAACGAGCGGGGCAAGCCCCAATCCGAGTGGCAAAAGGTGCGCGAGAGCGATAGCAAGAGAGTGCCAACTGCTGTGGTGAATACGAGCAATGGTCTGCTGCCGTGGTGTTTAGAGCAAGCAGTCGACATTACACTGTGATTCATTTGATGGCATCAGCAATAGTAGCGGCGGCGACTGAGGCAGAGGCAGAGGCAGCGATTTTAGCTGCGAAACAAACAGCGACAATCGCAGCAACGTTGACGCCGCCCTCTATGTGTATTTTTAGGCATTTATCCGGCGTTCTGTCTCCTGGCTAGCCATTTACTAATGTTTTCCGTTTCTCTCTGTCTCTCTCTTTCTCTGTTTGCCTCTCCATTTGCAATGCTACAGCGCGAGCGCAAGCAGCGCAAACTTTACCTTGAGGAATGGACGCTGGGTGACGATGATGGGGAGGGGGCGCGCGGCTTCAGTGTTGCCGAAAAGCTCGAGTCCTCCAAGTTTGCACAGGCCGGAATGGTACGGGAAATGCGCGGCAGCGATCTAACAGTAGCGTAAGTACAACAGCACGACATCCATTAGACTATCGATTGATCTATCGGTAACTATCGGTACATTACAGCTTCCTACAGCAGCACGGATTCAACATACCCTTGCTGTTTAGGGAGAAAAGCGGCCTGGGGCTGCGCATGCCGGATCCGCAGGAGTTCACAGTGAACGATGTGAGATTGTGCGTGGGATCGCGTCGCCTGCTCGATGTCATGGATGTCAACACACAGAAGAATCTGCAGATGACCATGAAGGAGTGGCAACAGTACTACGATAATCCGCAAAAGGATCGACTGCTTAATGTAATATCATTGGAGTTCTCGCACACACGACTCGATCATTATGTGCAGAGTCCGGAGATTGTGCGACAGATCGACTGGGTCGATGTGGTGTGGCCAAAGCAGCTGAAGGATGCCCAAAGGGAGGGCACCAATCTGCTTGGCGGCATGATGTATCCCAAAGTGCAAAAGTATTGCTTGATGTCTGTCAAGAATTGCTACACAGATTTTCATATTGATTTTGGAGGCACCTCCGTGTGGTACCACATACTGAAGGGCAGCAAGGTCTTCTGGCTCATTCCCCCCACCGATCGCAACCTGCAGCTCTACGAGAAGTGGGTGCTCTCCGGCAAGCAGGCTGATGTCTTCTTTGGCGATACGGTCGAGAAGTGTGCACGGGTCTATCTCACGGCCGGGAACACGTTCTTTATACCCACCGGCTGGATACACGCGGTCTATACACCCACCCAATCCCTCGTCTTTGGCGGCAACTTCCTGCACTCCTTCGGCATCGTCAAGCAACTGAAGACGGCCAGTGTCGAGGACAACACGAAGGTGCCGCAAAAGTTCCGGTATCCCTTCTTCACCGAGATGCTGTGGTACGTGCTGGCGCGATATGTGTACACGCTGCTGGGCCACTCCCATCTCGAGGGGGAACCGTCGGCCAGTGAAACGGAGATGGCAGCCCGTCCACACACCCATCTGACGCACTACGAGCTCTTTGGGCTGAAGGAGATTGTCATGTATCTGTACGATTTGCAGCCCCAGAAGAAGAATGTGCCCAGTCTGGTGCTCGATCCGGTGGCGCTGATCAAGGATGTGCGCACATTGGTGGAACGGCATTGCAAGGATCAGCAGGACATGGCCGTAACAGGCATGTCTGTGCTCCGGCCCGCTGCCGAGCAACAGCCTCATTTTCAGCTGTACGATCGGACGCGGGTCAAGCAAGAGATCAAGCAGGAGATTGCCCGCAAGAATGCCGAGGTCATACGCGAGCAACAGCAACTGGAGGCCGCCAGAGAGGCTGAGTCTGAGGCTGTCACCAATCCCAATCCCACCAGCACCATCAACACCACCAGCAACAACAACAGCGCCAACAACAACAGTAGCTACAACAACAGTGGAGCTGGGGTCGAGTACAGCAACGGCGTGCTGAAGAAGGAGCAGCTGGAGAACGGCACCTCAAGTGGCACACAACCAGGTGAGTTCGCTGACATTCGCCACAAAGCTTTGCCCTTTAATCCACAACAATTCCTTTGCAGAAGCCACCTTTGTGCTGCCCACGGACACGCTCAAGTATCGTCCGCCAAAGAAGATGCATCTGGCGAATGCTGTGGCGGCTGCCGCCAGCAGCAACAACAGCAACAGTCCCACAAATGTGTCTGTCCACAGCAATGCCGTCAGTGTGATTGCCACCTGCTCTGGCTATGTGGATGGCGGCGGCGGCACAGTAGCAGGATCGGGCACTGGCAGTGGCGGTAGCTTGTCGGCCAATCTCGACAATTGCCCTTCGCCAGGTGAGGCGGGCGCCAAGCTGTCGCCGCACTTGACGGGCACTGGACAGCCGCGACGTCGACGCACACGTTGCAAGAACTGTGCGGCTTGCCAGCGCTCGGATTGCGGCACTTGTCCATTCTGCATGGACATGGTGAAGTTCGGTGGTCCGGGGCGAGCCAAACAGACTTGTATGATGCGACAATGCCTGTCGCCCATGTTGCCAGTGACGGCACAGTGTGTCTACTGCCATTTGGATGGCTGGCGCCAGACGCCAGTGTCGCCACAGACGAAGCAGCTCGGCTCGCTTGAGGGTCCCTCTGCGCTGATGGAGTGCTCCGTTTGTTATGAGATTGCCCATCCGGATTGTGCACTCTCGCAGCTGGACGGCACTGAGGATGCAGCCGATGCCAAGGGCATTGTCAACGAGGATCTGCCCAATAGTTGGGAGTGTCCAAGCTGCTGCCGTTCTGGCAAAAATTACGACTATAAGGTGAGTATTAACATGAGACTGTTAACAACACTGCCATGTAAAGTAACATAATTATGTTATGCTCTGCTACCGTACATTACGCTGTTAGTTTGTTCGAAGCTAGCATAGGCTACTCCTGTTATTAACAGCGTATGAAGCGCAACTGTTCTGGCAATGTTAAGTTAAATGCAGTGCATTTTTCACTTGACTTAATCGCTTTTCCTACCTCAATTTGCAGCCACGACATTTCCGTGCACGCCAGAAGTCGTCAGAAGTACGACGCGTGTCGGTTTCACATGGCAACAATGTGGGCGAGGGTCACGAGACTGGAGCAGGAGGTGGCGCATCCGGCGGCAATTTGCTACCCCCGCCGGTGGGACAATACAATGACTTTGTGTTCACCAGCGAATCGGAGATGGAGTCGGGCAACAGTGGCACGCATACGACGCACTGGAAGCACGGCCTCAAGCGACACCATCAGCTGGAGGTGAAGACAGAGCGAATCAATAGCTGTGACACGCCCTCGCCGGGCATATCGCCGAATGCAGTGCCTGGGGAGAAGGTGAAGCGTCGCAAGAGCGACGATGGCACCAGCGTGAGCAGCAGCATGCATGAGAGCAACGATGCACCCTGCTCCAGTTCCATAGAGTGCGGCACGGCGGGCACGGGCTCCAATGCGGCAGCCACTGGACATGGCGGTGGTGGAGCTGGTGGTAGTGGTGGCGGAGGTGGAGGCGGGGGCTCGCGCAAGAAGAACTCGATACGCTCCCAGCTGGCGCAACAGATGCTCAACTCGTCGACGCGTGTGCTGAAGAAGCCGCAGTATGTGGTGCGTCCAACGCCCTCGTCAGGTTCCTCCTTGGGTGGATCCGGGGTCAGCAATGGCGCCTGCAATGGCATCAACAATGGAGCCGGCAACAGTGCGTCGGGCACAGCTGGCGCTGGCGGTAGCGGTGCTACGGTGTCCAGCAATGGCGCCAACGGACACCATAATCATCATCACCACCACCATCATCATCAGCACCACAATCACAACCACAACCACAACCACAATAGCAGCAGCAGCGGCAGCAGCGCACAGAATCTGGCATTGGATCCGACGCTATTGAAGATCATCTTTCGCTTCTTGCCACATGAGACACTCGTCACCTGCTGCTCCGTGTGCAAGGTGTGGTCCAATGCGGCCGTCGATCCTGATCTCTGGAAGCGCATGAATTGCGCCGAACTCAAAATATCCGCATCCCTATTGACAGCCATTGTGCGCCGGCAGCCGGAGCATCTCATATTGGACTGGACGCAGTTGGCCAAGCGGCAGCTGGCCTGGCTGGTGGCCCGTCTGCCGGCTCTCAAGAATCTCTCGCTGCAAAACTGTCCCATCCAGGCGGTGCTGGCACTGCACACTTGCCTCTGCCCCCCACTGCAGATACTCGATCTGAGCTTTGTGCGCGGCCTCAACGATGCCGCCATCAGGGACATTCTGTCGCCGCCAAAGGATTCGCGTCCAGGTCTTAGCGACTCGAAGACACGACTGCGTGACCTCAAGATGCTGAAGCTGGCCGGCACCGACATCTCGGACGTGGCAGTGCGTTACATCATGCAATCGTTGCCGCATCTCAAACATTTGGATCTCTCCTCGTGCCAGCGGATTACGGACGCGGGCGTTGCCCAAATTGGCACCTCGCCGACAGCCATCGGTCGCCTGGCCGAACTCAATTTGAGTGCATGTCGTCTGGTCTCGGAGAACTCGCTGGAGCATCTGTCCAAGTGCGAGAGTCTCATCTGGCTGGATCTGCGACATGTGCCCCAGGTGAGCACACAGTCGGTGATCCGCTTTGCCAGCAATTCCAAGCACGACTTGTGCGTCAAGGACATCAAGCTGGTGGAACGACGGCGTCTGTCGCTCACCAACAACTGGCATGACTGAGAGACGACTCCTCCATGACGACGTCGACGACGACGACGAAGGCAGCGGCAATCCTGGACACACACACACACTCGCTCGAACACACACACACACAGCAATTTGTCTCGTTTAGTTTGTAAGTCGCAGACGCACTAAGATCCTGTTCCCACTTGCAATTTCGCCACACTCTCTCCCAAGTAACTGGGTGGCAGTCGGTAGTCGGCATTGGCAGGCCCCTCGGATATACACCACAACCCTCAGATACAGTAATAGCCCGTATACAAAACCAAAGACTATTTTGTCCCTAACAGCCCTTCGCAACAAGCTACATGAATCAAGCAAATGGTGGTCACTTCCTACGTTACACGATGCATAGTCAGGATTAAGCGTACTTTTACATTTTACATAGATTCACTGATCATTTTACCCCAAAATTGGGATTGTACAATATTTATTATGGCCAATTTTAATGATGTTTTAGCGGGCTTAAGCGATGAAGCAACTTTAATTATATGTAGGCTTTTTCCACAGGCAATGAATGTCGAGTTCGTTTACTTCATTCAGTTTTGGAATGATAAGACTTTCCACAGTCATTTGACTTTCGCATTGTCATTTTTAAATTTGCTATTCGCTTCGAGAAAAAAGTCTTAATGTTTGTAAACAAAACAAAACTGTGAGGATTTTTATCATGGTATAGTTAGTAATCATACTTTTAAATTATTAAACATTGTAGTCTTTTTAGTGCAATTAATCGAAATTTATCAAAAATCATTGGGCTCTTGAATGTCATTTCCCTATGTGGTTTGTGTGGGAGTCAATAATTTATTATCCCTCAAATAACTGCCTGTGGAACCCCTATTAGGTTTCAGAAAATTATTCAAAAGTTTAAATCTGGCAATAGAACAACATGTTAACCCCAACTTGCCGAGAATTGGGGGAGTCCAAGGGTCTGCCTTGTCTGCTTTGCGAAGGTCACTGATGAGGTTGTTTGGCAGCATCCGAAATACGTAGCTACATATCTGACCAGCCAGGATTGATTCCAATATCTGGCTTAACTATGCGAAGGGCTTTAAGATGCTTCGGTACAGCCGAGTATGGAATCCTGATAACATATAAGGATATATGTATATTTTTATCGTGTCTAATGTGTAATTGCCGATATGTCGTGATAGTTGATACACACACAGAATCATATACGTACCATACACCATATATATATATATGTATATATATAAATGCATGCACATATAGATGGATTTTGCATTCCCCCCAAGTCATCAGCATGGCATATACACAAGCATACACACAAGGAGCGGGCAAGAGCGAGAGAGATAGCACATGTAGCACCTAGAGTTAGAGCAGGGAATTAATCTTAGCTTAGTATTAGATCGTACTGCTAATGCTATGTAAAGTTGTACAACTTCCCAATTCCTCTGATCCCATATATGTGTGCGAGAGTGTGTGTATTTATATTTATATCTGTATCTGTATCTGTATTTATTTATAGAATATGCAAGGCTAAGAGTTAGACCAGAAATACAAATCTCTTTTACATCTATGAATAAGAACGCCCCTGACTCCGTTCCATCATGATACGATTCGTAACGCCTCCAATCCAAACCCTGCAATCCCCAGTAGAAGCTCAAAGATCTGGCACATTTGTGTCAAACAAACAGAGAAAACAAAAACCATAAGCATAGTGATAAAGTGGCTAAAATATATATATTATACATATATACATAATATATGAATAGTTGTGTGAGCAAATTAAGAATTATACATGGTACACCTACAATACATACATAATTATATTTAATGTTTTACAAAAATTATAATAAATAGCGCATAATGTTTAAAATATACACTGCACGAATTTGCTGCATTCAAAGGGCTTGGGTAGAATATTGGAAACTCGAGAAGCTTACAGGACTTTGATAAGTATCAAATACCTAAAGTCGGACAACTAGACAGACATACTGATTACGAATACATGTATTTTATTGGATCATGTATTACTCTTAATTGTATTTTTTAGGGAGGGTAGGGTCTCTCACAGCCGATGTCCGTGCTCTTCCTCACTCTGTTTCTCTACTGCATATAAAGCCATATATTCACACAAACCATTTCTAAGTGCATCCGATTCCGAAGACAAAGTTGTTGGAAATTTAAAAAGTCGAAGAGAAAGAAGTGTATATTTCGGAGACCGATGAGAGTGGTTTCGATGACCGCTGTGAAAGGCCGATCACTTCCAAAGCAAAGCCAAAGCCAGGAGCAGCTTTATGCAAAGCCAGCGTATTAGAATGAGAGCTTTCCATTTAAGGGAAATATCAATCTTCCCACTCGTATCAATGACCTGGAGACACCGGCAGACTTTTATTACTGTTTTTTTTTACCGACGATCTGATGAATTCCTTGATGGAGCAGTCAAATCTTAATGCACTCCAAGTTGATATACGTATGTAAATAAGGCTGCCAATATAACTTGAAATGAAGCTAAGAAATTTAAAGACATGTTCATATACAAGTCGTTGGTACAATTACTCTTGGTTAAGAATTTACACAAGGCACCATGAGTGGCTATAGAGAAGTTTCCTTAATGTTGTAACAAGGCTATCGGCAACCGTACCAAAAGGAAAAAACTACAAATTATTTTTCGACAATTGGTTCAATAGTCCCAATCTTCAAGTCTACCTTATGAAAACTGGTGTATTGACTGTGGATACGATAAGGATTAATCGAGCACCTATTTCAAAGGTGCCAAGTGGAAAAGAATTTAAAAAGCAGGACGTGGAAGCATGGTCGAAAAAGCACCAAATATCGAAGGAATACAACTTGGACTCGTTTGGTTTGATAATTTGACAAGCAGTCAACATTCTTTCTACCTAGTTGGGAAGCTATCCTGTTTCATCAAAAAACCGATTCAGTAAAAAAGAATATAGCAACAAAAAGGTATAAAGCAATATATGGCCAAATAGCCACATGCATATTTACATTTATTCTTCATCACTTCTATGCTCATGCAGTAGAGGGTTCCACAAATTCTGTATTTAAGTTCGACTACTCTAATACATTTATTGTTTTAATCTTTTCTCTCTTCCGGTCCATCGAATCAAGGTTAACCTGTGCTTACATTTTTCTTGCACTGATATAAGGAGTAGATCGCCAAGTATGCAGAAGTCTAATAAAAAGGATTGTAAAGAGGAGTCATCTAGCCAATAATGTCCATACATATAGTAAGTTTGGTTTTGTTCAGCATCGACATTTATTGTATTCATATCATATTATCAGATATGAGCACGCTCTATTGAGATTGTGTTATTGATGGTGACGTGGTTAACTGGAGAGTCGGGATTACAGTTAATATTGCATTTGAAAATCGCATCGACACCAGTTGAATCCATTCAAAAATAGTTGAAATGTGTCTGGTTGATTGCTTGCCACCTTTTGTGGACTCCATTTAAGCCCTTTAATATTTAGCAGATTTATAGTCGGGCTCGTCGCCGCCACCGCCTCCAGAGCCATCCTTGGGCAGCTTGCGCTTTTGTATGATTGTCTGTAAGCAGAGTGATAATTAAAATATGGATTCAACAACTGGCCATCGAAGCTGGACCGTACCTGAATCTTTTGCCACTCGCGGTCGAGCTCGGCCTTTTCATTCTTTTCGGTTTTGTTTTTGCGCGTCTTGCGTCCATCCTGCATCTTGACACCGTACTGGAAAGCAGCTTTGGGCAGCGCCTCCTTCGTGCTCATGTAGTCAGAGTATTCCTCCTGTGTGTCAAAGTCCCAGCGTCCGATGGGCCCCTTCTTGTTGCCCAAATCCATCTTGGTGTAGTCGACCTCATCGTCCGAATCATCAATGGCATCGTTCATCTCCTCCAGGCCCGGATAGCACTCGGCATAGCCCTCGGGTTCGTTGGCGAAACGCGAGGCCATTGCCTTGGATATCTTTGGAGGTGGCGGTATGCTGGTTATCACAGGTTCCGCAGCCTCGGGTGGCGCATCCCCAAAGTACGATTGGCTGGCTGGCTTCGTTTGATGGCGATCGCCGCGCGATGCATTCGCCTGGTAGTCGCCCACATCATCGTAAATGCTGTCACCAAGGGCTTTGGTGGACTTGGTACCACTTGCGCTAGTTGCACCACTGTTTCCGGATCCTGCTGCTCCTCCCCCACTGCTGTTACCCTGATGCTGGCCCCGCACATGCTCCACTTCCTTCTCGTAGAACAGCGGCTTATCCTTGTCGCGCTTCTTATTCTTCTTGTTGCGTCCTCCAGCTCGCAAATAGCTCAGAATCTGGGAGAGCTTATTGATGACTATATCATTGGTGGTCAATGTGGCAATATCCTCGCGAGCTACTGGCACCTCGTACTTGGATCGCTTCAATGTCGTGGGTATGTCCATATCCATCTCATCCTCCATATCGATGACATAGGCCATTCGACCGGGTGCGAAGAGCTCATTGCGTGGCACCTCCTTGGAGCGACGCGCCTGTATGAGATTGTAGATGTTTCGGGCCATTTGGCCATTGATGGCATTTATGTCCTCGGCCTCGCGACGCTCCGCTTCCAGCTGTTCGGCGGCAGCAGCAGCTTCGGCCAACTTCTCGCGTGCCAAAGCAGCGGCGAGCTCCTCTTCCTCGGCCTCCTTGGTGTGCAGTTCAGAGCGCACTTTCTGGAGCAGCGCATAATCGAGACCTTTCACCAAGTGAGTATGCTTCATGTCACCACCCAAGAACTTAGATTCCTGTATAATTCGTCGCCTGCGCTCTGCTGCATCTACGCCAGACTTGACGTCGGGCGCCACGGCACGGTAAGCATTAGTGCTGCTGCCGTGACCTGGGGTACTGGCATTCTGGTAGTCGGGATTGGCGTTGTCGCGACGCTCACGTGCACGATCTCTGTACTTCTCGGACAACTCCTGTAGCTTAACATCCTCCTGCTTTTTGAGTGCGGCATAGAAATTCTTCTTCTTTCGACGCAAATCGTTCCGTTCACTGCTGCTCTGGCTCTTCTTCTTCTCACTTGCTGCAGCAGGCGTCGCGAACTGTGCTGTGGCCAGGTATCCACTTGCACCACTGCTGGTCGATGAACCAGGAGGCGGAGCACGCGGGGTAGCCAACAGCTTGCGAAAATCATCGTTTGTTAGACGCACTGAAGGCGGGGCTTCCAGATGTGCCTCCGACATATCAGTAAAAGCAAGAACACCTTTTTTATTAAGTAATAGAAGTATTTACGCTTCACTTATTGTTTATTTTTTCTCAATGAAAAATTAGTATTTATCGATATGATATATCGATTGCACTTCATCGCAGCGAAATGACTATTGCAGCCCTATCAGCTGATAATAACAGCTCATCCAATTTTAACATAAGCGAACATTATCTGCATTACCGAAAAATCGTATGTCTTTTCAAATTCCGTTTTCAATTTCGAGCAATCTTTGCTAAACTGCAAAGCTGGAAAAGTATCAGCTGTTGCATATTTATAGACCAGGGCTTCAATAAAATTGATCAGCTGTGAAAGTGCGCCTTCAAATCATCATGACCTATAATTATAGAATTGTGTTTGGCTCAGTCTGTTCAAAACGACTTCGAAATAAGTAGTAAATGAATACAATTTGTAGTAGTTTGAAATTTGTCCCATCAACTAACAACAAGTTACTTAAAAAATACGAGAAAACATAATAACAAACAAAATGTTAAAGTTTTTACGCGGGTTGCCTAAGGTTGAGCTGCATGCTCACCTGAATGGCAGCTTAAATATCGAAAGCATCAAGGAACTGGCCGAGAACATATATGGGAAGCAGACCGACGAATTCACGTCGATGTGCAACCGCTTCATAACCTTCGAGAAAGGCGCAAGTCTTGATGAATGTTTTCAGAAGTTCGGATTTGTCCATGAATTGACCTCAACACGCATGGGATTGGAATACGCCACGGAATTGGCTATACGCGACTTTTCAAGGGATAATGTCATGTATCTGGAGCTGCGAACTACACCAAAATGCAATAGCAACATGTCGCGGCGCGTTTATCTGGAGACGGTCATGGAAGCTATTAAAAAAGCTTCTAGTCAGTATGAGATTATGGTCAAGCTCTTACCCTCCATAAATCGTGGTGAACCGGTATCATATGCTGAGGAAACTGTCGATTTGGCAATAGAGCTCAGCCAAAATGAACCTGGAATCATAGTTGGTATTGACTTCAGTGGCAATCCCAGTCAAGGTAATTTCTCAGACTTTTCACCTGTTCTTGAGAAGGCACGGAAGCATGGCCTGAAGCTGGCAATACACTGTGCTGAAATCGAGAATCCCACGGAGATTCGAGAAATGCTGAAGTTTGGTATGTCGCGCTGTGGGCATGGCACTTATCTTACTAGCTCCGGCTTTGCCCATATGAAGGATCAAAATATACCCATCGAATGCTGCCTCACAAGCAACGTTAAGTCCGGCACCGTCTCGAGCTTTGGATCCCATCACCTGAAGGAACTAATGCAGACAGACACGCCCAAAGTGCTGTGCACTGATGATAGTGGAGTTTTCGATACGACGTTGTCTGATGAATTCCTGTTGGCTACTGAAACTCTTGGCATTAATAAGAGTCAGTGCATCGACCTAACCTTGGAGGCAGTGCGTCATTCTTTCGCTTCACGGGAAGAAAAGCTGATGATGAAGATGAAGCTCTATGCGTATACTCGACAGCAGTGAAGATGCATTGTGTTGGATTTTGGTGCCAGCTCGTAGCATTAAATTTGTTATAACTTAACAAACTAATAAAGAATTTCAGATTTACTGAAAGCGGTTAAAATGGCGGGCTCGGCTCTTAATGTTGTTCTCTTTCTTTGGTTAACATCATAAGAGTCAAGCTGCTGCTCTCTCGATTCTCAAAAATTGTTAACATGCATGTTAGTTAGCATTTGTAATTTATGTTTACAGTGTTCCCGCCCATTGAAATACTTAAATTGATTACAGCTGTTTATTATAAGTGATGAGATTTCGAAATTATTAAATAAATGGTTTTTTATTCTTCATGGAATAAGCTAATTTAAACTGTTCATTGATTTTGATTATCTGTTCCACGAATAGAGGTCCATCTCTAGTTTGTTACTGTTAACCAAAAGAAACAGAACTATGTTCAATAACATGCACTGTCAAGGGGATGCACTCGTGTTCAAATATCGTGCTTAGCACGAGAAATTTAAACGAGAGAAAAACTATCTAATTCCTATTATAATTGATAATACATATTAGAATTGTTGTTAATTAAGCCCGGCTCTAAAGAAATACTGCAAATCATAGTATGTTTTTGAAGAATATCGATAATTATGGCCTTTGAAATTACTACCGTTAGATTTGCGTATTTTTGCGCGTGCTAGATGGTACACGCGCTCATCACTGCTATGTTAAAAGCGTGCTCTTATAAGAAAAATTAACAGCTTTTCTGGCTAGTACTATTTCTTTTGTCCGTGCGTGTGGTCGCGTATCTGCGCCGGTCCGATCGCTGCTGGTGTTTCGTTTCGTTGTTAGAGTGTTCGTAGATAATAATAAAGTGTCAAACAATTTTGAAGCAACAAAATTATTTTGAGCTACGAAAGCAGTCAATCGTCCACCTTGGTACATATTTATTGCAAATATAAAGCATTATATTGATGTGTCGCTTTGGTGACAACAGCACTTGCTTGTGTTTATTTGCGTGCAATATTCGACATCAACAACAACAGCAACAGCACAAAAATCTAAATCGAAGCGCCGTTTCAAAAGTTTAAAAAGCACAAAGTGCACACACAAGTGCTTTATTACCGCTAGTGTAGGCGTATATTAGTGTATGTGAAAGTGTGTGCATATGCGGGCAAGCATGTGCTTGTGATTTCGTGTTATTGTTACTTCCCCCCATTCCGCAACAAATACAAATATTGTAATTAAATATTTTAGCATAAACAAATGAAATAACTCTAAAGTGCACAATAATAAAAAGTCGCCACCATATACAAATATAAGGTGAGTAATGCAAAAATATGTTGAGAAATCACAATGTGATGAAAGTACCGTTTTATGCGTGTGACTTGTGTGTGTGTGTGTGTGTGGGTGTAAGAGAGCGCGCGCATTGCGTTTGTTTTTGTTTTGCTTTTCCTTTTGCTAAATAACTTGAAATGCGGTCGTCAGCAGTAGGAAAATCATTTAAATATTTGCGCTAATGTGTAAAAATACGTTGATATTAGTGATGCTGCTGCTGCAGATGCAGCTTGTTGAATGCAATGCAACGCATAGCGTATCACAGCGCATCAAGTGTTGTTGATGCCGACGGCGGCGACGACAATTTAGCTCCCGTTTTCATTTCATTTTTGTCGCCCGTTTTGCTCGAACCTGTCAGCATGCACATTTTCTGTTGCTTTTGCGTTTTTGTGTCTTCTCATTGTTGCATTTTTTGCCCCTTACTGTTTCGTATTGTTGTTGCTTTTGCATGCGCCACCGCGATGTCGCCGTTGCTACATAATTTTCTTATACGCACACACACACACACACATAAGCTTACATACATTTATATGCATGTGTATACATGCATGCATGCTTGGGTATTTGGTTGTCTTCTTTGCTTTGTTTGTTTGTTTGTTATACCGGTTTTGCTGTCTTCTCCTCTGCTTGTTCCTGCTCTCACCAGTGCTCAGCCAAAACACGCGCTCTCCGCATTGTTGTTGTTGCTGTACAGGTAGTTGGTGCTCATAGTTTACTTTTAGATTTCTTTTCTCTGCTTCTGTGCGTGTGAACTGTTGTTGTTATTTTGTTTTTGTTGCTTTTTTTCTCCTTGTGTATTGTCTTAATTATGTTTTATTTGCTCTCAGCAATTATTAATCTGATTTCTGATTTCTGCGTTTGCTTTTGCTTTTGCTTTTGCCTTTGCCTTATCTTTGCCCGCCCATTAAAAGTTCATTTTCATTTCTTGTTCGGGCATTTAAATCGTTGTGGTTTCTTTTATATACATATTCCACATTTTGTATATTTTAAAATACGGATTTTGTTCTTGTTATTTTGTTTCCAAGGCTGTTAAACTTTGTTAATTGATTTTTTAGAGCTTGTAGAAGATTTGTTCTCATTTGTTGTTGATTCAACTTAAAGTCTTTTGCAAAATTCCAACAATTTTATGTTCAATATTTTCTTTTGTTCTAATTGTCTTTAGGCATATTGTTCTGGAATACTTCGAACGATACGAGAAAAATACATAAATGGATGATTCATTTTCTTTCATTGTTTTTCTTTTGAATACAATTTTCCGTTTTGGGTTTGTGCTCTTGATGGATCTCTGATAAAGCGCTTAGAAAGTAAAATTCGTATAAATATTCTTGGGGTGTTTGATTTGTATGCAAGGCATGTACGATATATGTATGTATGTACATACATATGTGTGTATGTATATACATATGTATGCATCGAGATCAGTTATATTTTTTGTATCGATAGACGATAAGAAATGCACCCATATCTATTTCGCTTACAGCTAGGGATGTGTGGAGACTGTTAAAAAAGGAGTCCAAAGAACCGTTATGTCAAGCCTGAGTAAATATGGAGCGATATATTGATATATCGATATTTTTTGAAAATTTGTAAATGCATCTTTATTAACTATCGGAATATCAAAAGAATTCTTTTTAAATATCAACAAATAATGTATGAATAATTCTTTTTTGCAATGGCTTGCAAAATTCGATATATGTAATCATTTTGAATAAATATGAATGGGAAATTTCAATTCCGAGAATTGATAACATTCAAAATAAAAATAAAGAACGTGACTTGTTCTCCAGTACGAACACACACTTGATTGGCAATATTGGGTAAATAATAAATAGACCTAATAGACTTCGCAGTGAATGTTAACATTGCAGAACAATTATTTATTATTTGCATTGGGAACTTTGACGTGAATCCACCGAATATGTATGTAGCCCCTTGGGGTCTCCAACGAGCTGGGGAACATAAATCATGTCCAATTATAAGCATATTAAACACATTGTGCGGCTCTTTTAGTTCTGACGAGAAGCAGAAATGCCAAAAATAGATGGCAGATTTGCGAAAAAGTAAAAGTAAAAGAGAATTATTCTATTAATACCCAATAATCTGAATGCGAATGTATTTGCACATAAACAAACTCAAGTTTATCTCAAATCAATTGAACTATGCATATTATTTATATACTCGACTAAGAGTCTTAGCAAACTTATGATGAGCATTTTTCGGCATCTTTACATGTTGTTTTTGCTATTTTAAACAAGTGTGCAGAGCCCATGAAAAAACGAGCTAATTGAAATTGTAAATTTAGATTTATTTAAATGTACTTGGACTTTGCTAATTGCAGTGCAACAATGAGTACGTGTATATGTTCTTTTATTGTACTCTTAACAATATATGCAATATGTATACAATTTTTAATATGTAATAGGAAAATAGACGTCAAACCAACAACGTCAAAATAAGACGTCAACGTTTCACATGCTGGAAATTTGCTCAAGAATTTATGTTTATTTGATTTTAGTCGAAACTTTTGTTTAGTTTTTCCTGCCACACAAATTTCCAGCTTGTTTTCAAATTCTCGAGCAGACATGAAAATACCCTGCAAATGCGAATGTAGGAACGACTCTTCTTCTTATCACATCCCTTTCCAAGTCTTTTTTTGACTACAGGGTAGCGGGCAATTCACAAATACCCTGCTGCTTTAGAATTGCACTGTTTACTCGATCGACACACTCTTCAAAATGCTCTAATAAATTGTTAGGTAGCCAGCTGAAGCGTATTTAATAGTATATCTTATTGGCCAGCTGCGTTTTCTCAGTGCAATTGAAGAAGAGTGGGAAAAATATATACTCGCACAAATACACACACACATGTACAGTTGGTGGAATTGAATCGTTTTGAAATGGAGTTAAGGCCGGCAATTAATTGATTAATTTTTGCACATTGCTGTGGAAGGTTAACTATACTATGCATTTCAATGGTTGTCTTTTGATCTCTTCAGGCACTTTTAATGAGTAAATTACAAATACAACACTTAAATGGGCGATTATTGTTTAATTGGCAATTGCGGTTAATCAAATAGTTAAATGTTATTTTTATTAAATAGTAAAGATTTGCATTAGTTTATGCAGTGCTTAATATTGAATTATCATCCTTTTAAGGCATTCGCCAATGTATTCATATTAACTATATACTTGTATTATTTGTTCTATTAATTAACCTATATATATATATATATATATGCTGCTTTTGACGAATAGAATATAGATTAACTTTTGAGGTAAGTTTGCCATTATCATTTATTTGGTGCAGCTTCGGCAAATCTCTAACTGCGATATAGAGAATGACGTCACTCTTCAAATTTGTTGATATTTCTGTGTGTTTTTTTGCCTTAAAGTGTTATCAGCACTGTTTATAATACTGCTGCTAAACTTTATCCATTCACAGTACGACAAACATGTCTGGTTTATTTTGAAGATATGCTTATGCTAGTTCGTTACAATCTTTGTGTGTTTGCTGCAAACACAAATGCAGCCTTAAAATGTGTTTGATAATTGTTACACTTACTGCAAAAGTATTCGCATCTCTCTGCACTATGTTTGTCATTGTATGCGTTAAGTGTCTAGCTGGAAAGTGTCACAATCTTAAAATGTTTCTGCCCAAAGTAATGATGACTATTTCACTTGCTTCATTTCTCTTGACTATGTCTAGTATTGTAATTTTCGCTATATAAGACTTACTCGTAGCGCTCTTCTACGAAATTATCATTTGAAGAATTCGAGAACCTTTGATAAGATGCTTTTGTCTCCAGTCTTTGCCTTTGTCGTTTCCTTTGGCTTCTTCTTTGCATTCGTCTGTTGACTTGACCAACAAAAATGTGAAGCGACGGGATGTGGTAGACATTGGACATTAGACAGTTTCTGCTGTTTGCTTTTAACTGAAAGCGCTCTGTGGCTGGAACGGAGACGGAGACCCGGATTGGGGCGTGGCTGTAAACGTTGCCCCCTTTCCTGTTTTGGCACGTGGCCAACTAAATGGCAAAAGCCAGCGGCAGAGTTGGAGCAAATAAAGTAAATGTAAATAAGCAATTGTTACATGTACTATGCATTGAGAATTCAGACTTTTAATGAAATGCCAGTCCAATGCATATCCATATGTATGCATATTTATTACATACATTTAGTTAGCCTGCATTTTATATATTTTAAATTGTTGCCAATTCATTTGGACAACTTGCTGGATGGGATGTGGCACGCACGCGACATTGGCAAACAAATAAACGTCCTGGCCTGTTTTCAATCTTTCTTTCAAACACACGCCCCTCCTCACCTTCTTAGCAGCTTCTCTTTGATTTGTTTTTTTGTGTTTTTTGCTAACGTTTGGCGGCTTTCTTTGAGCTCCGCTAGACGTGCGGCGCACGGAAAAGCCGGAAAACTGTCTGACATTGCCATTGTTTGTCTTTGGCAGTTCCCAAAACGGAACACAGCTACAGCTATGTACACTTCAAATATATACACACACACACACACACACACACACACACTCACATAAGCACATGCATGTGCATGCATATTTAGTTAGTTAGTCTAGTTTCTGGTCTTGTGAGTAGGCGAGTCTGGGAAGAGAGAATGAAACGCGAAAGACTCGATGACGCAGCCTTTTCTTTTGTCTTTTCTTCTCTTATAAAAGCTGAGCCACAAAAAACTGTTCAGCCAAATTACCGGATATTGCAGATTTTGCGCTTCTCTCGGTTCAATTGTGCGCATTTTCAGTTTTCTTCAAATTTTCTTTGAAGTTCTTCACACTTTGCAATTATGTGAAAACCATGTCAAAGGCATGATACATACATATACATACATATACATATGTACATATACATATACATACATATACATACATATACATACATATACATACATATACATACATACATATACATATACATACATATACATACATACATATACATATACATACATATACATACATATACATACATATACATACATATACATACATATACATATGTACATATACATATACATACATATACATACATATACATACATATACATACATATACATACATACATATACATATACATACATATACATACATACATATACATATACATACATATACATACATATACATACATATACATACATATACATACATATACATACATACATATACATATACATACATATACATACATACATATACATATACATACATATACATACATATACATACATATACATATACATATACATACATATACATACATATACATACATATACATACATATACATACATATACATACATATACATACATATACATACATATACATACATATACATACATATACATACATATATGTACATACATATACATACATATACATACATACATATACATATACATACATATACATACATATACATACATATACATATACATATATAGGTCGACAATTGTTTCATGGTTCGAAAATTGCGTTTTATAAGTTTTTAATGCACACTAAAATAATTGATATTATTATTATTATTATTATTGATATTATTATTATTATTATTAAATATTGATATTATTATTATTATTATTATTTAAAGTGGAATTATCTAACATGATTGAAAGTAAATTTGATCGTTTTCATCACTTTTCAATTCTTGGTTTTTAATGTCTCTCACACATTGACATATTGACAATCAATTTAGACATGCTGTGGCGAAAAAGGAACTTTTAAAGTGCATTATGCACAACATGGAAATATCTTGGGTTCAGTTGCCAACACACAAAACTTGACTGGCAAGCAGCTGACCTGAAAAACATAAATATTAACATGCAAAGACAGAAGCACCGACTAAAGACATACCCTTCAAAGGGGTACCCTAAACACAGTATTGTATTATTTTAAAAAGTTTATTTATTTAATTTAGCTTATTAATTACTGTGCGTAGATATTTGTATCAATTAGGCTTATGAATGCCTATTATGCCCGACATAATTTCGTAGGTAAAGGGTATGAGAAATAAACTGCAGGATATAAAAATAAAATCTATCGAGGCATGTTCGCATTTGCTTTTCTATGGAAAAGCTATATACACGTAATGTTTGTTTGCAACTGTTTGTTTATTTGCACAAACTTTGCACCAACAAGCGATTGCCTTTGCTTTCCCTTTCCCTTTTCCAACCCCCCCGTTTCCTTCACTCAATACTGGCTGATTCAAAGAAATGTTGCACAAAATGTGAAATGCAAAAGCTTCTGCATTTTAACACTTGATTTGATATGCAAATATGAACAATGCCAACTTGAGGTGAAGTGTGGAGTGGCACCTAGGACAGAAGGGGGGAAGTGTCTGTGAGGAAATTTATGTGAAATCACAAAATTTATGGCATTTGCTGTGACGTCTTTGCCTCGTTTCTTTATGAGCATTTTCTTCTTTTTTTTTTTTTGGCATTTTGGGTGAATAACTTTTGTGTGCAATGCCAAAAAGTTCATATTTGTATATATAAGTTAGTAAATACCCTATTTTTTATTGGATATATGCAAATTTGTCATTAACAAGTAACAAAAATATATAAAATATGGTAATTAATTATATAATTATTAAAATTAAATGCAGGATATAAGAAGTAAGCAAATTTATAGTTTGAGTTTATTTCTGAAATCAACCTATGCCCATTTTACAATATTTAATATACATTTAAATTGCAGGGTATTCAATTATCGATTACGTTGCATTCGCAGTGCAAAAAGCATCGCTTGTGCTGCTTTCTCGCTTTTCACTTACTTTGCTTGTTTGGCAAAGTTCTACACTGTGTTTTATGTGCTGTGTGTACTTTTTGGCACGTGACAATAAATTGTTGTTGTTGGCACTTTTTGTGCTTAAACTTACTAGCAAGTTCTATGTCATTTTCCAGCAGAGTCAAGAGAAAAGTGTGTCATAAATGTCACAGTTAATATTTGCTGTTCGCTACGTAATTTTAGTTTTCTTCTTCTTCTTTTTTTTGACAACTGGCTTAAAATGCCATGCAAGTGCAACGTGAGGGAGCCATCTACATACATGCATGTCTACACACACACATGCATGTCTACACACACACATGCATGTCTACACACACGTATGCATGTTGTGTGTTAATGTGTGCGTAAATAAAAACAATGCGCGCTCTGTCAACCTTGACCCGTTAGTCAATTTCAGTTCAGCTCGTCAAAAGAAGCCAACCCAAAAAAATATTGCTGAAAAATGCATTTCTGTATTGTGTTTGTGTGAGTGTGTGTGTGTGTGAGTGTTTGTGTGAGTGTGTGTGTGTGAGTGTGTGTGTGTGTGTGTGTGTTTGGTTGTCAATCCATAACCAATAAACCACAAAAGCTACAAACATCCGAGTGCACATTTCTTAAATTAGACGAATGCCCAGTCAGAGCTGTAGAAAGGAAAACCAGAATAATAACCAGAGAAATAAACAAAGAAAACAAAAACTATTTCTTCAATCTGTGCTAGATTGAAAACTCGATTGACAACAGCAGGGAAAGTGAAAAAGTAAGCAAAGTAAAAGCGAAATGCGATTGAAATTGTATCTGGCTGTTACATAGCAGTCTCTTCTTCTTTACACACACAGTCCAGTATCTTGGCCAATGTAATTAATCAGAATGCGGCCTACTGGCATGGAAAATGTAATCAAATTACTTTTGCCGATATATTATGCACAAGTTGATTGAGTTTCCATTGAATTGATCGCAATATCAAAATCGATTGAAATGAATTTAAATATATCACTTTGCTACTATCGATAGTTAGGCGTCGAATTATAATTTCAGTTTTAAACATTTAAGCTGATGCTATGCTTTTTGTTATATGGCATACTTTACTATTTAGATATGCAACTGTTGTGGCATATGCAACTATTTGCTTAACTTATCTACAGCTTAGCTTTAGCTTTACGCCAAGAAAGTAACCTTGACTTAAACTGAGTGCTTACTGTCGGGGAAACGACATATGGCAATACGAGACTTGGGGCAAAAACAATTACATATTACATATTAATCTGCAGAGCTAAATCGATGAAAAGGGGCGTGCGAGGCAGGGGGCGTGGGGAAACAACGATAAATATCGCAAGCGAGAAAAAGTGCAACGTGCTATGTGCAACAATAAATTGTGCACCTTATGACGTTGTACAAAATACAAAAGCGCTCAACGAACATTTTTCATTATACGCTTTTTTTTCGGTTTATTCTTTTCGCCCATTTTACAATATTTTGTTTTTTGTTGTTGTTGTTTTGATTTTTATTTTTGCTCAGCTTTAGTTTCTGATTGTTGGCTGAGTTGTTGTTGTTGTTTTTGTTGCTGCTGTTGCTTGGCTGACTGCACTTGGCCTAAAGTTGATTGCATGACATTGTTCTTAGTTTTCGCTTACATATCGCAGTACTTTTCGCCCCTTACCCTCACCCTTACCCTTGCTCCCTGCCCAAAAGCTTACCCACACCTTAGTTGCGGCTGTGTTTGTGTGCGATTTGTTTACATTGATTTTGTTGTAGTTTACATTCAAAGGCCCCGCCCAGCAAGCTTCTCCCGACTCTGGCAGACAGACCACTTGCAATATTATTGAAAACCCACTTGCTTTACTCTTGTTGCTCTCATTGAACTTTGACTTTTATCCGTTTGTGGCGTGCCGTTTTGGGGCTTATGCCTTTGTATATACATATATATTTATATACCCTGTGAAATATGGAAATGGGTTATTTTAAAGCATTTAATTTTGCATATAATTAAAGAGAAAATTAAAGAGTATTTGGCACAGCAGGGTATCTTGTGGCTCGACTAGAATTTTCTCATCTTGTTCAATTTATATTTTTCTATTTTCTTGAAATACTTGAGTGCATTTCAATTCATTTCGTTGCTCAGCTTGTTTGGGCTTTGCAATGATAAATGTTCAAGTAATAAACTTGAAAAATGCCCATTGTATGGCGTGTTGAGGTGAGTGGTGGGCGGGGGCGGGGTAGGGGGCGGGGGCGACCCCCAAGTGTTGAAAATCTCTGATGAGTTTTTCCTTCACGTATTTAGGCTAACGGTTGGATGACTAAGACAAATAGTTTTCACTGCATGTGTCAGTGTTTCAAAAATACCAAGTTGGGATATGGCAGATTGTTCAATTCCAATTTTTTGGAATTTCCTTCCACTTAACTAAACTTGTCATTATACAATTGAGAGTGCTCGGTGTGTTTGCTTTCACTTTGAAACCATTTCAAACAGTTACAATCCATTACTTTAATAAGCAGCTTTGAAAGATGATTAATTCTTGCAGTTAAATTACATCTTTCTTTTAAGTCTGTACCACTGAGTGTTTGGCGATCATTTTTGACATCTAGATAGCAAAGACTACTTAAGCCAATTAGCCAACATTGCTGTAGATTAGGCTAATGCTCTTCAGTTAACCTGAATTAATTAACCCATATTAAGTCAGACTAACTCCACCTAAGGTTCTGTCCTTTTGTGCTAAAATCGTCATCTATCTTTTTGATTACAATTCGCATTTAAAATGAAGATCAAGTCGTTAAGGTCAAGTTTTTTTTTTGTGACTTGCACTCTAAAGTTAATGAGCCCTCAAGTTTCTCAAGCCATTTCTAATAAAGACAAGCACTCAGTTATTGACATTAATGGCACATGCTGTGACAAAACTTGAAGCATATCGATTATAATTAACGATAATGTCCTTCACCAGGCAAGTGGATGTTGTGAAAGCCAACAACTATGTTGCTTGCAAGTACAAAGTACAAGTAATAAAGAAACTAAAGCAATAGAGAGAGAATAAAACTTAAAGGGGTTTTCGATAGGCAGTCAAGCGACCCCAATCATTGCCTCCTATTCACATGCCATAAGGCCAGAATGGATCATTGCAAAGTCGGTCTGCAGAATGAAGTTTTTCTGCATCGAATACGCGATAAAGTTGCAAAAAATGATAATCATCTTTCATAATTGAGAAATGTATGATTGTTTTCCTGTTTTCTATTGTTGAACGCTAATTTAAAGAAATCGTTGGAGTTTTGGCTTTCAACAATAAAAGCTGATTGTTTTCAGCTTGAATTGCAAATCGGCAATTAAAATTAAGAGTGATGTACTACAATGTATTTATTTATTAATTAATTTAAAATTAAGGTTTTCTTCTCCCTTGTTTTTCCTTAATAAATTCTAAATATTGTTATAAAACAAACTAAAAGTAAGTCAACTAGACATAATAAATAACTATTTCAGCTGAAAGCCTTTGCTGAACTCTGTAAATACCTAATTCTACCATTAGCTTTAGTGAAATGTATATAAATTTAAGGGGTAAAGCACAAATAAATTAAAATTAATTAAAAATTAATTAATTTAAATAAAGAAAACATTTGAGAGTCTGTCTAAATATGCTTAAATAATATTTAATCGTCTTCATTCGTATCAAATTGAAGTTTACCTAATAATGAAAAGTAGAGTTTAAGTTTCGACTTGTCTTTAGTGTTTAAAGCACTCATTGTTATTGCACTCTTTCGCTGCAGTATTTAATAAGTGTTGATGGGTTGTTGTTGCCGATGCTTTATAAAATTGCATTGTTGCTGCTGTCTAATTGAAGTGTCATTAATTTGCATGCACCAACATAATTGCGTATAATTATGAATAAGTCATAAGCAATTTTGGTTAATGCCGCCAGAGTTTTGTATCCTCTCCTCGCCCCGTCTCGCTTGACGGAAGTGGTGTACAACAACGACAACAACGACAACAACTACAACAACAATAAACTTTAACCAAACAAAATGTTTCAAGTAGTTGCCACAGACTGTGACCCGCTCTGTTGACCCCACTTACACATTGTTTTTTTACTTCGTTGTTTTTTGGGGCTTCGGCTTCATGTGTTAAAATTGTTGCGTTGCCTGTTCGTTGGTTGCGCCTCAGTGATTTACATGCTTTATACGAGCCATGGGTGAAGCAGAGCCCAGCCCCGATACGAGCATCTTTCTGGCTCTCTTTATGGTCGCTGGTCAGCGCAATTTCCACGTGCTTTGCACACACAACAACAAGAACAACAACAACAACAACAACAACAACAACGACAACAACAACAACTGTACGAGTTGGGAGATAGAGAACAGCCTCTATTACAATATCTTCTCATGTGCACTATTTTCATTTCATTTTTGGATTAATCTCTTGTGCATATTTAATTTATTTAAATTTTGTTGAGGTTTGTTGAACTTCCTGTAATTTGTCATTGTTAGTGTTCATTCCGTCATTAACTTAATGCATATGAATATGTTATTTTTGAATGTTATTGTCAGAGATTTTAAGTGAGATTTGGCCAACTGCATAATAAACCTATTAGATGCTGCTTTCCATGGAGAACTAGGCAATAATATAGAATCAGCAATAAATTAGAATTAGAAGAGTACAATAATGTTTAGAAAATATTAGCATCACGAATTTTGATTATTTGCAAGCATTTTCAGCTAATTAATTAATTAACAGTGAACATAAAAGAAGCATAGGCAATTAAAAGCCTAAAAATACCAAAACTGGCTTAAGCTCAATTCTGTAATAGTTGAAATAAATTCTTTATGCTAAAAAATATTACAATTCAACTTGAAATACTTTTGGCTTACACTCTTTTCACTTTGCATCTTTGTCTTAACTAACCTATTCCCTTTTTAGCTTTGGCGTCACGTACAAATTTCAAAAATTGCCTTCGTCGTCAAATTGATTTTTGTGGCAACTGAACGACGAGTAAATAATCAAATCAACTTGGCCATTCATCCTTTCGCTTATATATACCCGTAATAAAGGAGCGGCGCCAAGCAAAAGGCTTGATTTGAAACAAACCCGAAAAATCAATCTTCGCTCTGCGCAACCCATCAAGAGAGGAAAACGCCCCAAAAATTGTAGTCATTAGTTGTTTTTGGCAAGGCAAAAACAAAATGCAGCGGAGAACAAAAATGTGCTTGGCGTAAAGTTCATGACCACGAATCAAACTACTTAGCCAAGTTAGTAGAACCGCATTCTGTGCCGAGTTGAGTGGAGTGGAGTTGAGACATGAATGTGGCATTGCTTTAACTGCAATAGCGCCACAATTCTGTGCTCTGAGTAAGGCTGTTGGCTCTGTCTGTGCTGTGTTTGTGCTTGATGAGTCGCATCAATCAGCGCAGCCATTGTCTGAACTTGAAATGGACTTTTAAGCAGGCAACGCGGCAAGGAGAGACCAAGGCAGGCTGGCAGGCAGTTAACTTGGCCAGAAGTGAGCAGGCAACCGCAACATAAAAGCCTAATGATCAGCGCCAGCGATTGAGTTACATGCAGCAAATCTGTGGCGATCGACGCAGTCGCCACATTCAGCATTCAACTCCTTCAACTGCTCAGAGCTGCTCGATCTTCGTCTCCGTCTCCGTCTTGTGCCTTTAACTGTCCACAGTTAATCACGAACTGGCCAAAAAGAATGCCGGGATTAAGCACGAAAAGGGGAACCAGTTTCTGCTTTTGGAGCGCCGGCAAATGGCAAACTTGACTGTCGTTTGTTTTTCTTGATACCCTTTTGACAAAGGACTCTGACAAGCCAATTCATTAGCCAACAAGCAAAGGGACAACTATTCGTACATGCAGTCGAAAACGTTGTTTGTTATTTTCAAGCAGCTAAAGATATATATATATATATATTTGCCTATACTAATTGTATTCTTTTTTTCCATAATGCAAATATATATTCCAGACTATTGTTGTTTGCTTCCGCTATCGATCTGTGCAATTCTTGCCGAACTAAACTTTTGATGAAGTTTATTAAATATTATTAAGAGCATTAAAAGTTCGACTTGTGCATCGTTTGGCTGGAATTTACTTGTTTTTGTAAATCAAGTTTGCAGCTTTGGCAGCGGGACGTGGTGCAACTTGCTTGGCTGGCTTTGCTTCTTGGCATATTTGTTGGCCAACAACTGCAACAAAAACAGTCAACAAGCAAAACGTGCACGCCGAAATATGCAACTGCAACAAGAACCGCAACAGCAGCAACGACAGCAGCAGCAGCAGCACTGCAAACAACCACAACAACAACTGCAACAATAACTTGCAACAATGGGGCAGCAGCGCCTTGGGGCGCGTCGTCATTCCGTCTAGCAAATATTTTGGTTGACTTGTTAGTTGTTGTTTTTGTGTTGCTTTTTATGGTTGGGGTCGTCCTGCTTGGCTTGGCTATCTGCCAATTGTTTGGCAAATTAACAGCGAAAAGGAGTTTGCAACACACACACACACACACACACACATACACACACACACATACTGTCGATGTTTGCTGCTTCAGCTTCTGCTTCTGCTTCTACTGCCGTTGTTGTTCTTCGACTCCTGCTGCTGCTGCTGCTGCATTGCGTGTTCTTGTCCTTCGCTCAAAATGTTGCCAAACATTTAAATATGCCTTTGTTTGGATTTTTAGCTCAAATGAGCTTGTCGTGGCCAAAAGTTGCCGCCAGTTCAGCGTTCTTCGTCTGCGTTCCACGATAATCTTTGGCCCTGCCACTTTATTGTTCCTCTTGTTGCTGTTATTTAGATACCCTGCCGTAACTAGAGCCAACAAGGCATATTGTTTTCAAGTTGTATAGTTATAAGAAAACTTGTTAAGTGAATGAACCGTTAATAATAATAATTACCAAATAAACGATTTGATTAACAGCTTTTATAGTAAATTACCTAGTTTTAATTTAAATATTTATTTTCTATAATTTTAATATTATTGTATTGAAATAAATAAATTGCTAAGCAATATTTGTTGAATTATAATTTTAAATGCAGTTCCATATGAAGTCTGTTGTAGGGTATTTGGTAGTCGCACATCTATGGTAATAGCCTTTCTTGTTGGCATTTCTTGCTGCTTCGTTTGGCATTGTGTTGTGGTCCTGCTTATGTGCGTTTATCTTCATTATGCCATTGAATTTATTCATGCATCCATATTTAGTTAAATTACACGTTCGAGATAAGCTCCGGCAGACGGCGAACACTCCAATCCAATGCAATCTCATGCCATCCTATCCCATGCACTCCGAGAATCCATCCCAGTTGGCATCGACTGCAACTGCAAGTTGAAGTTGCCTGTTTGAACTAATTAGTTGAGTGTCTGTGTCTGGGTGTGGTGTTGTTGTTGTTGTTGTTGATTGTGATTTTACAAAAATGAAATCCCTGCGTACATAAGTATCTTAATTAGGCAATCAGGCTTGCCTTAGCCTCAATACTCTATCACATTTTTAAATTATACGGCTATAATGTTTCTTACTCGACTTTTCTTTGCAGGTGAGCAAACAATTTCCTTTGGGCAGCTGTAACATCTTTTTTAACTGGGTAAATATTGACGTTTCTAAGAAGTTGCCAAGTGTTTTTCTTGCAAATTGTTGGCTTCTTTCCAGTCCCGCCATCTTCAGCTTAAACTTTAATGTTAACGCAACCCTCGACAAATGCTGCAATCCATATTAATGGAGACGTTGATAATGAGCCAAGGGCTTGCTGAGTGGGACAATGACAAGAGTTATTATTGAGCATGATAAACAACAAATTGTTTTCAAAAGTGATTGCATTTTACACTATTTGTTAAAGCGATAGAAGTCGTTTCGCTTTTCTTTGTTAATGGCTCAAATCGCTTCTTTATAATTTTGAATTTAATTTGATTTAACATTTTTAAATGAAATATACTAAATTAGTGATTTTAATTTTGCAACTTAACCATAAGAAATAAGTTTTGAAATAAACTGTTCTAATGCACTTAAAGACCTTTTTCGAGCACCTCACTGCACTCTCAATAGACTCGGTAAAATGTGGCTACCTCTTTAGTGTTCATTTTCTGGCCATATAGGGAAACAATAAGAGAAGCGAACATAAGAAATGGGAAGAGAAAAACGAAAGAAATCCATGCTAAACCGGCAACTGCATCGTCGTCAATTGGTTAAGCCAAATGTCAGCAAGTTTTTAGTCGCATTTCGGTCGAGCTCTTTTTCCTGCAGTTGATGCTTTTTTATGACAACTCAAGTTGATGTAGACATACATAGATGGAGACATATATTTATGTGTGTGTGTCAATGTATGTGGATGCATCAATATGTTTTATAGGTTAACTGCTATTCGCTTTGGATTTGGATTTGAATTTGGCTTCGGCTTTGGCTTTGGCTGACTTCACCTTCTTACGCTCGATCGGTTTACAATAACAAAGCAAACAAAACAAAAAGTAAAACTTAAGAAGCGAGACGAGCTGAAGCGGCTGACTGAGAACATGTTGCTCGAGTGGCGAGTGGCGAAACAATAAATGTGAAATAAGCTCTGCTTTTTCGTACTTCAGCTACATCAAATAAAACAATAAAATATTGACTTATCTTGGCACAGCAAATCAATTTGAAGCCCAACAATAAGCCACAACTAGAAGGCTCAGAAGTCGTGGCAGCAACTAGCACAATAGTTGGCCGAAACGGAAACTGGTGGTCAACTTGGCTCACTGAGCTGCTGCTGTTGTTTCTATTGTTGTCGTTAAAGTTTTGCAATTAAAATGCCATTGAGGTGTTCAGTTTGTAGTTGCTTTTGCTTTTGCTTTTGCTCTTGCTCTTGCTTTGTTTCTTGCCAGTTGGCTTTAATGAGCTAATGGCCTGGGCCCTGTTGCCTTCGAAGACACGCTGAGCCACAAAAGTTGTATGAACAACTTTTTGTCTGCTTGCGATGATCTATCAAATTGTATTAGAAAGTCCGATGATTTAACTGTTCTGCATTTCTATTTGTAATACTCTTTTGCATTTTAGAATGTTCAACGTTTATTCATTTGTGGATAAAGAAGGTGAGTTTGAACATTATAGAATTGTGGGTTCTCTCAAGACATAATATTAATGATTGCCTAATATTTTGATTATACTCTTACTGTAGATAAAGCTATCAACTTATCCGATCATTTTAAAACTATTGTTTAGACATAAAGCCAAATTATCAAATTGCATGTTAATATTTGTTTAAATCTTATAAATACTCTATATCGACTCTTGATGGCTGCTGAGCAACAATATTTATACTTTGAAGTGTCCTTCTGCTCCTTTTGCATGACATTTACTTCCGTCCAAAACAATAATACTCAACTCCAATCGATGCAGGGCGTAAAGAGATTTGAAGTGTTAAATACATTCGATTAACCATTGTTGCTGTTGATTAAATATTTATTTAACTATACACACTCTATTACACAGAGAGTAGGGTAACGTTAATTATTATGTATGGCTCTCAATTAAAGGATCATCAATTGGCACTTCTCATTGGCGATAATTAGTATTATTGAGAGTTTAACTCATAAACACATTCCATAATTACTGCTTTAATTGTTGTTGTGCACTATTGATGATTGCATGCCAACGCTTTTCAAATTTTCACAATTTTATGCTGCTTTCTTTATTCGCAACTTGTGTTTAACTCCCCCACCCCCCACATCTCGTTGTTGCAACAAATGTCAAAGCGACAACGAGTTGCAAATGTCAAATGTGTGGACAACAGCAATATACATATAACAACATGAGCAATAGCCATCAATGCATTTAAACTTTACGCTAACCAAACGAACAACACTTGCTCCATTTCCTATTTGCGCGGTTTCCACATTTGCAATTTTCACTCTTTTCCGCTCCCATTTCCCATTGCCATTTCACATCGCGGTTGTCGTCGCCTGGTTTGCAGTGTGTGAAAAATGTAACAATAATTGAAATTTAATAGCACCGACGACAGACGCCGCAAAAGGCAGCATCATAAAAGAAATAGTTGCAAAAAGCCTCGCGAGGCAGCAAGACAAAGTGGGGGAGGAAAAGCTGTGGTCGCAATAGCAGCAGGAGCAGGAGCTGGAGCAGGAGCATGCAGGAAAAAACCTCATTCACTTTTACTATTATATTCATAGGCAAAAATGTTGCACACGTCGCGAAGAGTCGCCGCTGGCTGTGGGCTGAAAATAAAAGTGGGTCAAAAGCTGTAAATGATATTTGTTCTACTTGGTTTAAGATGTTGTGTGTCCACATACACGCACGCGCACACACACACACACACACACACACACCCACTCCAACTTCCTCTCCTTTATGTTTTATGCAACACAAGAAAAGAGAAAAAAAAGTGAAGCGATTTGTTTGCCTCGGCAAACTGCATAATCATCAACGGCTTGCCTCAGAGCTGCGAGCTGCAAGAGTCATTGGCGGACAGAGAGGCAGATTGGTAGATAGCAACACTGAACAAGAAAGAGTGAGAGTGAGAGCGAGAGCGAGAGCGAGAGAGTTAGACGGAGATTGTGTATCGCACTTGATTTGTTGTCCCATGTCGAAAATAAATGATGCCGTTGAACTCCCTTTGCCAGATAATGCAATCCAATCTGTTAACGCTAAAATCGTCTCGTCAATCCGTTTACCGGTTGTCAGTTTTTAACATGCCGCAAGTCAACTTGGAATCGGGCAGTAGCAATTAGCATATGGCTGTTAAGTGACCACATATCATGCGAAATGTACTACATGCAGACATAGTTGAATGTGCTCCAAAAATACCAGTTTGGTAGCTCAACTTGGCTTTAATAGCTTTCATAATTTGTACTCTTTAGCTAAACACTTGGCAAGGCGAAGGTCACCGAAGATCGACTCGGCAGATAAAAGCAGTGAGCGATAAGCTGTTTCGTCAAACACACACAAGGTCTGCATCGAAGGGAAATTTAATAATATATTTAATTATTAATGATGAACGGAAATTTGGCTTATCAAGGGAACACTTTGCCTTCAAATGGGCAATGGGCAACTGCTATCAATCTCAGGTGAATTAATACAAATACCACATTAACTCGTTTTGTATTTCAAATTAATTTGAATAATTTATTTGCTGCTCATTAAAACCAAATCAGACTATTGTTTCAACCAACACTCTCTCAGATGAATCAAATTTCACACAAATCTAAATTGGGTTTGTTTTTATTAGTTTGGCACAACCACAAAGCGAGTGCCACATAAAATAATTTGCATATGAAATTTTCCAGTTCATTAACACTAATGATATGGCAAGATTTTTGCACTTGACAATTGCAATTATCAGCAGCATTAAAGGCTGTTGAAATTAGCAAAAACAAAAACACACAGCTGGCAACTCTGGCCAGGCAAAATACAGCTAGTATTTCCGTTTGCTATTAATTGCCAGCGATTTGCTGGCAGTTGCAAAATACGAGATGGCATTCAAAGGCCACACGAAAAAACAAATAGACAAAGTGAATAACGTGACGCTGCTTCCTGTTTTGGACTTTAGATGTTCGCTCATAATCAGCACAAGCCATCATCATTATCATTATTATTATCATCAGCATTTGTATTATTATGTGCAAGCATGAAAGAGTACCGAACTTCAAGATACTCCTTCACAATGGACTTGAACAACTATTATTGTTGCAAAATAAACAATGGCAAGTGATGTTTTAGTGATAAACAATTGGTTGAGCAAGCCCAGCTAATGCACTTAATGAACACAGGGTATTTCAATTATAATCAACTTCTAGGGGCAACTGAGAGAGCGAGCCGGGTTGTCTGGCGCGTTTCCTTGCCACATTATTAATATGCACAAGTCAAAATAAAGTTGGCCACAAAAATTGGAATGAAAGCTTTATTAGGTTTTGTGAAAACATCAACAGCCGTCGGCAACTTACAAGCACACCAGTTTAGTCTCCAGTCCGTCAGTTCTCTGGATCAAAAACAACCCATTTCTCAGGGTTAGGGGGTTGGGGTTGCACTGGTCGTGGTGTGAGGGAGGTCAGCCGGACTTGTCAGGCTCGCCTGTAAATCATATCAACGGGGTCGCTTAGCGGGTTCATTGCGGGTCGTCGCTTAATTTATGTGGCTTTGCTTTGGGTTAGTTTGCGTGTTGTTTTTGTTTTTGTTTTTGTTTTTTTTGTGTGTTGCTTTTCTTGTATGTTTGCCCGTTTTGTTTGTGTGTTTTGTATGGTTGCTGCAAAAGTTTTTCCTCTACTTTAACTTAATTAATGAACTGCCAATTTTCGACTGGAAAATATGCACATGACCCACAACAAGACTAAAATTAGTTTGTTTTTTTCTTTGGCTGTCTATAATTTGCCATTCACTAAGTTCTGTTGATTATCACTTTAGCAATTCTCGTGTGTTCATTAATCAATTAAATAGATATGCAAATTTATGGCCACAAAAAAAATTAGTTAAATTGAATGCGCTTTCGATTCTATTTGCATAATTAATTATAGATGCAATCGTTCTTAATGTTTGTACACTAAGGGGTATAAGCAATTTTTAGTCGACAATTTAATGTTTACCAGCGCCCATAATTAATTTAAATTATTACTATTAAGACAGTAAAATAATGTTTATTATTTTTACAAATTTTGCATGTTGTGTTAAATTAATCTTATTCTTCTATCCATTGTTAGGTCATATCAAATCATGGTTAGATTTAACAGGGTATTTAAAGATAATTGTTTAATTTATTGTTTTCATTTCAAGCTCAACAGATTTAGATTTGATGCACAGACTCGCATAATTATTTATTATTTGTGGTTATCATTTGTTTGTTTTTGCAGTTTTTAAATTTTAGTGACATTAAACACTTTAACAATTTGCATATTGCAAATTAATGTGCACTTAACACATTTCAGATTATTAATAATTAATTGCAATTAAAATAGCAAATGAATGTTGCCAGTTAAACCAAAACTATTCGCGGGATTTAGGCAAATAGTAATAATAGATTGATCACGATGTCACGAGTCGTGTTTGTGACATCTACAAGCTATACTCCTTCTACACAGCCATCGGCAAGAAGTATACATCAAAATGTCATTTAGTTATCAGTGAATTCAATTAGTTGTCGATTTTGATAACAATAAAGTTGAATTTATGAAACTAATGAAGGGCGTGACGAACACTGGTCGTCAAAGCTATAAAACAATTTCCCAGTATTCGTTCGCAGTCCGAACATGCATTCTAATTAGGAAATTTAATCATATGAAGTCAGCCAGCCACGGCCCTTGTGGATGGATAGTCACCAAGAGACCAATAGTCCAACAGTCCAACAGACCAACAGAGTGGTTCAGTACTTCGAGTGCAGTAACCTTTCTTCCCCCCTTGCCATCCCTCGGACTGAAGCAGAGTCATAAGGCTGACCAGCTATGTGCACAAGGTGACAAAAGCCGCATGGGGTGTGCGGGAGGGCGTGGGTGTGTGGGTGCGTTGGTGGATGATTCTCTTCTCGAGCAGCAGCAGCAGCAGCAGCCACTCAAAGTCCGGACAATACGTGCGAAAAATGTAGTCGAAGAAAATGTGGAAAAACTGTGGACAGCTGGTGACAAGCGCAATTGTTGTTGAGCAATTGAAGGAGGAGAGAGAAGGAGAGAGCGGACTGAAGGGGAGGGTTGTTGAATGCGTCTGGCAGGCAACGTGACTAGATGCCAACTGCGGTTCGCCCATCCACGTGTTGTTCGCTGCGGTTTTCCTCGCAACGTTTTTCCAACGCGCTTTCCACCAGCAAGAATGCCGGATACACGCGCTGACTGCAAACGGATGTAATTAAGGATTTTGCGTGCCAAAAAGAAAATCCCCGCACAATTTGCCACTACAGTTGTTGGCAAAGGGAGAGCGGAACTTGCGACTCAGACAGTTATCAGGGTGTGTGCACGATATGGATTGATATTGCTAGGGTTTTCCTTTGTCTCTTAATGTTCTACTGATGGACACTTTGTCTGAACGCTTGTCCTTCTGATTAGTTCGTCATGAAGTCTGCAAGCATTTCTTTAGTTTATGAAGTCACTGGGGAAATAGTGTGCTGAGTTTACCCATGAAGGAAACGTGTGATTTGCTTGCCATGCTAATTGCAGGCCAGTTGTAGTTTCAGCCAATTGTGGTTAATTATGCGTGGCTTTAAGTCAAATAGAACAAATCCCTTTTCAGGCCATGGACTTGTAATCAATGGACTATTGTGCTTTGTCGAATGTGTGTAACAGGCAGAAGAAGACACTTGAGATCCCATAAAATATAAATATATATATATAAATATAAATATAAATAAATATATATACTAGATCAGCATCAACAGACGAGTCCGTCCGTTTTAAAACACAACACATTTTAGTACAATTTTGAGCATATCAAACAAACTGTTTCAGTGGGGAATAGACCGGTCAGTCGAACTGAAGACTTGGGTTCAAGCCTCTTGTCAGATATTCAATTTTTCTCTTCAATTTGAGTTATATGTACATGTATGTAACACATCTACTATGAAAAAGACCTCGAACGAAACTTTTTCATAAATAGAAATAGCTGCAGCACTTGCATAAATTATTCCATTCAACTTATGGTTCATTTTGAATCGTTTTTAGTGCTTTTGAAAGTAAGTGATTCACTCTTCATTAGTATGAGCTGCTCATTAAAGATTCTAAGCATACTCAAACAAAATCCCCAAGCAAAATCACAAAATCACAAAACCACAAAATCACAAGATCACAAAATCACGCTTAAAATTAATTTGTAAACCCATAAAGAAGAGGCAGCTGCCAAATCCTTTAAGCGGCAAAGAAGGTTGTCGCACAAGCGGTTTTATATGCAACCTGAACAGTGGAACAGTGGATGGATTTGGTTGGGACTTCTTTTAAAGATTTCGACTAATTTTGCCAAAGCAAATAAAAAAAAGCAGAAGAGAACAGAACAGAACAGAACAGAAGAATAACGTAATTTATGAGCAATACATGAAATTATTCAGAGCAGACGCAAAGACGACGGCTTTAGGGATAGACAGACTCCCGCCCTGTTACCCCCAAGGGGGCAACTGTCACGAGTATCTGTATAACATACAATATATTATATGAAATTGTATAATAAAAATAAAAATCAACAACATGCGCATCATAAAATAACTATATAGACTTAAGATTAGCTGGCAGCAGCAAGTGGAGGCGACTTGAATTTCTACGCAATTTAACTTTCGCATATCCGAATAAATAACTGCTACAAAAATAACAACGAATATGTGAAATGCCATAATAAATGCGATAAGCAAGCAGACAAAAAGCTAACAGGCTCTTAAGCAGTTCGTATAAATAAATATTCGCATTATATTATATATTTTATATTATGTATGTCATCTTATGCCCGATATACAATGATATGTTGACTTGACTTTGATCTACAACTTTGGCCATATTTAGCCAATAATGGCTTACACTCTTTGGCCAACTTCCAGCACTCGCTTTGAGGTCATTTTTACTTATTTTTTGGCGACAAAAAACACATTTATCTTAAAAAGCCGACTTTCTACAGAAATATTATCTTTTTATCGCATTGCTTGCGCATGTGCCAAAATATTAGAGTAAAGTCATCGATTCAATTAGCAGTCGGGAATATGCGTAATCAACTTGATTGGGGAAACGATTTTGATTTTGTTTTCAGCTAACGGAAAAGCCGCCAATAATAATGCTGCTATTTATACATTCATATAAACCTGTACTCGACGACAAGTTCAATCGATTGTTGGGGAGATAGATGATTCACAATATATTTTGTGGAATGTTGTTCCTAACTTTTGTTTAACAAATTACAGTAAACTGTCTTCATTAGACTCCCTCTCAAGCTGCCAATAGAATTATTTATACATCTTAAAATGATTTTATACATTCTGTAAACGAAAACAAATATTTAGTTAGTTTAGTTATTTAGTTAGTTATATTGTTATTTCGCACATCATCTGGCACATTCTTATTATACATTGTTGTTATTATTGGTTGTGCTTGCAGCAAGGCTTATATGAGTTGGGAAACAGTTTTGACATTTTCAGTTCCTATTGTCACATAATATAATCATGAATTTAAGCATCTTTAATATTAAAGCAACCGTATTCTTCTTGCATTACGTTCGGGGTCTTTTGTGGATGGCGGACCAAATGTCTTCAATACTACTTCGTTTGCAGGCATGAAATTTTTATTATTATGTTGAAAGTTTTTGGCTGGCCAACAACACCAACGCAGTAAGCTCATGTTATTTTGTTATGTCATAAAGATGAACTGGTCAGAGGATATCCTTACAAAGGGAAAAAGAAAAAAAAAAAGACACAAGAAGTAGCGGCAGTTCGTGTTTAATAAAAAGGATAAGGATAGCTCCAGCTATTTGATGTAATGTGCGGGATTTAATCTTTGAAATTGCGTGTCCCACGACGAGCTCTGATTTCCTTTTTTATGGTCATCAAAATGTGACAACAAATTGGATTCTGACGTGCGTAATGAGCGGCATTTTCTTTTTGATTTTTTGTGCACTGAAAGTTTTGTGGATATGGATCTGCTTAAGGGGGCATTAGCATGAGGCGCCCAACAACATGCTCCAATTGTTTTCGGAGCGATACTCAGATAAAAAGAAATTGCGTGAAAATCTCTTTGAATTTTATTGAATGTACTCGATGGTGAGGGCTGGCTTATTAATTTGAGTGGAATTCGACGTTTTATTACTCGCGTGCTGGCAATGTGGGAATATTGAGGAATGGCGCCCAACGTGCGTTTACATTTATGAAATTAAATCTTCTCTTGCAGCGGTACGTATACAAACATCTTTTTTGCTGCCACTCGACGCATTTCCTCCACTTAAAATATAACATGAAATCTCATATTTGTTTTTTTTCTGCTTTTTGTTTTTTTCTTTCAACGAAATGGACTTTTTTCCTCTTTTTTCTGCACTGCTCTGCACGAATGAGCAGCAGGTAAAACTGCACTTGACTCGTTAAGATTCCTTTCATATACATTTTGCATTTATAATTTATTACATCAAATAGTTGTTGAAGAGAGAGCGAGAGAGAGAGAGAGGGAGCGTAATAGAAAATTAAAGCATTGCTTATCTAATATTCAATTAATTACTCGATGTGGTGGGTCTGGGTGATAAGTGAAGGCCTTGCTTATCAGTGTAAACATGAATGGAACCCGCACCCGAACTCGAACCCGATAACTGAATCAAAATTCATTTCGACCAATTCGTCGGATCTCTCTAGAAAACCTTGACATGATTGCTGCCTCGCACGATGATGGGTAAATACTTACAGATTTCATTGTATTATATGTGTGTGTGTGTGTGTGCATGCATACACAATATTTAAAACTATTTTCGTTTGTTGCTCTTTTCAATGAAGTTTCATTGTTGATCTAACACTTGTGCCTATCAGTTTTATGGGCGCCACTTGTTTGTTTTCGTCGAGTTTTATGGAAGATTTTTTATTCATATTCGATAAAATGGTTTACCTTGGTTGTAACTGGAAAATAATATAATTTAAACTGAAGACAAATTGTGCACAGTTTGAAATCGTACAGACTTTTGGTTATAACACTGAACATTTAAAATCAAACACGGTTGCTTTTTAAATAAATCAAGCACTCAATTACGAACCTCTTATTGAAACAATGAATCTGACTAAAAATACATTTAATTTTGTGTTTCTATGACGTTCTTTGATTTGTCACAATTGTTCACAATTTGAATTTAAATTGGACTTTATTTAAACTGCACTTTCATTTCAGATCGCAATCAAGCACATGTGTTTTACTTCGGTCAAGTCGCTCCCCAAATTCCATTACCAATTTGCAGTGCCAAAAAAAGAAGCGTTAGAAAAAGAAAGCAAGCCGCATGAGGCGACAATGGTTAAAATTAATCACACCTGGGAACTAAAATGTCAGCGCTGTCATCCATGTCAACAATGCGGTTGCTTCAGACGCTTAATATTAGATTTGGCCCATACGCGAGAGGAGCAAGAAGGAGAGAGAGAATGAGAGAGACAGTAGTGAGAGGATATCCTCCTCTGAATATCCTCGTTGTGTGTCGTTCTCGTCTCACGGCAATCGCAATGTTTATTGTCAACAGGCAAAGGTGGTTGCCTCGAGTGCTTGTCGAGTGGGCCATGGAGCTTAGGGGCACAAACCACTTCAAGATTGTACGTGTTTCCTTGCCTAGGCGCCATCATAAGTCCAAGCGTTTAAAATGCGTGTGCAGCGCCACCTGGGCAGCCCCACCTTGCTGACGGACTGGCGGACTGACTGGCTGCTTGGGCGGGGCACTTCATTCAGGCGAGGGTCCTGGACGCGCTCCTTTTAGCCGGGAGTTGTCGTGCGCCTGTTTATACTTTACACTTGTCTGGACATTTGATTAATGATGCTTACGTGTCTGGCGTGTTTGTTATTTACTGCTCTGCTTCTTGTTGTTCTTGCTCCTTTTGTTACTGTTGTTTCTTGCC
The DNA here is from genome assembly GCA_018150935.1 of Drosophila pruinosa. NCBI lineage: Eukaryota > Metazoa > Arthropoda > Insecta > Diptera > Drosophilidae > Drosophila > Drosophila pruinosa. Next base: position 8,425,833 of record JAECWR010000094.1, on the reverse strand, counting down.
ATTTTCATTATATTCATTGTCAATTTAAGGGCGGCTTTTAACAACGCATTTTTATGAGTTGCACTTGGCTCCAGCCCTACCTGATTCCCCCTACATATGCTTAATTAACTTAGCAGTCTGGCGTGGACTTGATTTCGACCATGCTCTAGCATGTCTCGAGTGACTTGCAAGTGGTTCCTTTCGGCGTCTTCTGAATCATGTGCCCGCACTGAGTCATCGTCATGATGACATTTAGCTGCTGGCAGGTAACATACTTTATATTGCTGTTCAATTGATTGCACATGTTGTTGCCAATGCCGGAGATAAGATAAGATATGAAATGTGCACTGCCTGATCCAACTTTACTCTACTCAAACTCTGCTACAATATAATTGATAAGCCGGCACTTTTTGTTTGCCATCGAGAACAGTAAAGTTTATTAAACATTATTAATTATTTAACACGAATTGATAATTGCCAGCTAATTGGCTAGTTGTGTTGTCCCACTCGCCTGCTTCTTTCTATTGGCCAATTGCATTTGCGTTTTCTATTTGTAGTATTTTTATTATTATCAGTGTTTTTCTCGTATTGTTTTCACTCATTTCTCGTGTGTCTGCTTTTAATTAATTTAAGTTGCAAAGCAAATACAATTACATAAATTGTTTTTATTGCGTCCTGTATAGACGATCACACACACACACACAGTTTGTTTGTGTGCGTGGTGTGTTTATGCACACACCTGATGGCGCCCTCTTGTAAATGTCGCGTACATTGCAGTAAAACCTAATTGGATTGTTACTACAACAGTCTGTGCCACATGCCACACTCGCACTCGAACTCGAACTTTAGAGCATAGTTGTTCGACCTGTAGAATACACATGTATCTAAGTTGTCGAACGGCGTACCTATTATGCTGATAGTTTTAGTTCCTACTGTTCCCAACGACACCTACATATATTAAACATATAATTACTGGTTTATATAACTACTCGAGACATCTAGTATTAGATAAATAAAGCCCTAAGACGTACAACGTTGTCATTTCATAAAACATCGATTTCAAAAATATAATGGACCGTCAAATTTGTTGTTGAAAATTCAATTTTGCTAGAAGTTGATTTTCTCACTCAATGAATGACTTCTTCGGATAAGCCTTTCCACATACATTTAATATTACTCTCATTGTCATTTCCCAATTGCCATTTTCCATAAACACAAATTGCGGTTATTGTTGTAAAAAAAATGGTGACTAACGTTCAAATGTGGAAAACAGGAAGACAACAATGACACAACCAATCAATATATAGTACTTGTAAATAATTAAAGATTATGCAATTTTTTTTTGTATTTATGCAAAGTTCATCGAGCGTTCGATCAATAACTTTGGGGAATGGAATCATTATACAGAATGACTTTTTGAATGATTATTGTTGCCCTCTGGGACTTTCTGTATGAGAGATGATTCATGCTGGCAGAACAATAAAACTATGTTCTAAGGACTCAAATGACTTGCTGTGGAAAATGTAGAGAAAAATACTTGGATGGGAAAGTCTTGTTTAAAAAATAGTCGTGGGAAGCTAAAGCTTAAGCTTGTTCGCAATCCGCGAATAGTATAATATTTCCTTAAGCGAAACAATCTTTGGCTTTTACACGGAAATATTTGTCCCTGTGCTTTGGGGCTTGAGGCGCAGAGCTTTGAAAATCTTACAAATACAAGCATAGCATTTATTATTTAATTGAGTTTTTGTTTTTTTTGGTTTTTTTCGTTTTTGAACTACAGTTGTTATTTCCTGTCGCATTTACTTAACTGACAGAGTCTGTTATTATTTAGCCAGCATGTGATTACTTAAAGCGTAATTAGTAATTTTATGCAAGCTTCCTTCTCTTTTGCTCATTCTCTCGTACACTATATTTGCCTGCACTTGAATTGCACATTTGCTTCTCTACTTGTCAAGTGCATGTTTGCTGATGTTGTTGCTTTTGTTGTTGTCGACGTTGTCGCTGTCGCGGTTACTTTGTGCAAAATTGAAAATAATTAAACTGAGAATTAGTAGAGCGTAACTCGGCTAGGTTTAGACTGGGCCAGCGCCTTTGTTGGACTGCCCTTCCCAGTTTACATTGCGGGTTTCTATTTAGCCTGTGCTTTTTTTTCGTTAACGCCCGTATTTTAAGTTGTTAGTTTCCAACTTTTTCCCTAGTATGCAGCAAGGTTGTTTTTAAACTACGAGTATTTACTTAATTGCGAATAATGCAAGCGAATGTATGTAATGCGGGCTCCCTTGTAATTCAATTTTATCGTGCTGAATTGAAAAATATAACATTCATTCAACTATTTAATTTAACTTTGGGGTTATGTCATGAATTTATCATATCAACATTTTGCTAAATGTGAAGAAATAATTATTTGCCCCTCATGTCATCAACTTAATCAATGCGATTCTCCATTACTTCACAACATAAGCTGCGAAATTAACAGAATTCAAATAACCTTGCGTAAGACAGCCTTTTTTTTTATGGTTTTTGTTATCTTTAATTGGCGCTGAACGTTTTAGGAGTTATTAAGCTGAAAGTCCTTAAGAACCAAGCGGTACATTTATTGGTAATTAAAAACTGGTTTGCCAGCGTTTAATAAAGGTTTTCATTGCCTCTTTATGTGTTGGCAGTTTTTAATGCTGCACTGCAAAAATAACATTCTCTAGAAACGCAAAATATTCATAATGAAATAAAAACTAATTTGAAATCTTCTTCCATAAAATTGTGATTAGTGTTGCACAAGCTGAGCTAATTTCAAGTTAATCTTGCATGTCTTACTTGTAGTTTATTGCAGTGTATGCCAGAGAAATCCTTAATTGTTGCTTGGGCTCTTTACAGTTGTGTTTTGTTCAGCCTTTTATGGCAACAATGCACAACGGCAGCGTCATTGGCATCTGCAACATGTGGCACTAATAACTGTTGCCACTGTTGCGCGCGAAATGTTGTTGCAACGTTTTTATTGTACTTCTTTGCGTCAAGTTGATGGCTCTGACTCTCAGTTGCATTGACGCACGTGCAGCAGCAACACATCCATGACATTGCCACAGACTGGCCAGAGTCCGCATAATGTGCTAGCCTTGCCATTTCCTCTGCTGCTCTTACTGTGGCCTTACAACAATTTCATGCTGCTGTTGCACTCGGCTTATTGCCTTACGTTTGCCGGCTGCCAATTGCAGTGGCCGTGTCATTTGCCACACTGCGTGCCACCTAGCAGCTAGCACCTTTTCGGCCATTTTAATTGCTTTTAGCGTTTGCTTAGCGCGAGGCAAAGCCAACACCTTTCAGTTGCCTCAACAATGCAGAGGAAATTTCTCTGTGGTTGCTGCAAAATTTGCTGATTAGTTTTCGGCATTTGAGTTTAAATCGCATTTCCCTACTTTGTAATTGCTGCTAAATATTGGGTCCATTGTGCAGTTTCAATTGCTTTTCCAATTGCTATTCAATAGTGAACCTGATGGTTGATGAAAAGCTGGTTGGAGTGCAAGGTAAATTAGGAGTCTGATTAATTAACAAAATTGAGATTGAATTGCATCATCTTGTGAAATAGTTCAAATTGTAAGCAGTCGATTAACTATACTAATGTTTATCATATAAGATATGTTTATATTTACCAATTCTATTCGTCATTCTATTTCAATCAACATTATCCAAATACATTCAAATGCCAGGCAACCACTCACTTTACCCATTCGCAACAAATATTTGTTAAACAATTACAATTTATTTACTAAATTCATTTCCATTTTCTATTTGCAGGTACGCACGGCTCTGTTCAAAACTGAATTCATTCACAATTTGCCAGTGCGTAAGTCGAAAAGCACATTCTTATTTTTATTTTCTGGGCGGGGGTTGCCGATTGAGCAAATAAATAGTGATATTTTTATTTTCGTCACAAAAGAATTGTGCAAATATGACAAATTTGTTGGCTGCAAGTTGAATAAATATCGAAATTTGTTGTACGAGTATGTTTGCTCTGATTAAGAAAAACAAATACGAAATGTTGCAAGCATGGTTATAAGCTTGGCAATACCCTGTAATGAAACAACGAGTTTGCATGGCTATAAGCTTGGCAATACCCTGTAATGAAACAACGAGTTTGCATGGCTATAAGCTTGGCAATACCCTGTAATGAAACAACGAGTTTGCATGGCTATAAGCTTGGCAATACCCTGTAATGAAACAATGAGTTGTAGAATAAGTGTTCTTATAGTTTGAACATTTCGGTTCAGTTTAATATCCTCTACTCTTTTCAGTTCCCTCTTATAGGTGTGCAATCGAATGGAGTTCATTATACCCTGTTTTGAACTGTTCTTTTGGGTATTCCTTAAATACTCGAATTCGTTTTTTCTCATTTTTGTAATGCTGTTTGAATTTTGATAACACCAACAAGAAATTTGCAAAATGAACTTGACATAGTTTGAAGAGCCAACCGAAGTCGTCAATTGTCTTCACACTCACGTATTTGTTTTGTGTGCATATTTGTGTCATTCGGTTCGTTTCATTAACATAAGTGCGATGTTCGAATTTCAATTCTTCTTCAAACAAAAAACGTGTGAACAAAAAAAAAAAAAAACACAAAATGCGGTGAGTCAGCTGTGCGACCAAATAGAATGCGATTTATGTAAATTCGTTGTGTGTTAAATGCAATGTTTAATGAGAAATTGTTTCTAAGCAGTGTCAAAAATAATAGTTATTTGACACAGATATATTTTTAATTTCGTCAATTTATTGACGCCAATTAGTCTCTATATTACTACTCATAGACAATTTGATAACAATCGTTAATGCATGCATTTAGAAAGGCATCGAGATGGGCATTTGGTCGTCAGAAAACAGTGGCTGTTTGAATGTCAGCATTTGGCCAATTTACATAACAAATTCAAACTGGATGGGTTGTTGTCTCTAGAGGTGCCAAATTTAGTTGAAAGCAGTCGAATGCTGCGACGTCCCCATCTACATAATAATAATTCTTGCTCGACAAAATTGAAAACAAATTTAAATGTTAATGTGAGCTCACAAATTTAATATATTCCACAAAGCGGCGACGCCTCAGAGATTAATGAAAACCAAAACCAAAAACTCCCAAGTGTATCTTCAAGAGCTCGGCCTTGTTCTGTGTATCTATGTGTGTGCATTTTGTCAGCTTGCGGTTGTGGTCTAGTACGGCTAAGCACTCTGAACAACTCAAGTCGAACATGCGACTGTTGCTAGCTATTTCCATATCATGGTAATAAAATGTTAATAAGTGTGTAGCAGTTATTTGATAGATGACATCGTGAGGTTTGTTTATGCTATCAGTCAGGGATTAAATTTAATTAATTGAATATTTGATTTAAAGTATTTGTACTAGTCTTACGGCATGCTAAAACAACTTGTTATTTTCAAATTATCGTATTTACATATTTATTGACATTTTTTTCTCCTTTATATGTGTTTTTTCTAATCTACTTGTTAGTACATGGTGCTCGTTGTTTATTTTTGGCAGCTCGTTATTAACACTCGAACTACAAATATTATTTTTGGCTACTTCTATTTTGTATTTTATATTTTCTCGCTAATATTACCTTAGTACTTTTAATTCTGAGCTAAATTATATATATTATATAATATCCTTACTTTTCCCTCTTAATTGTTCGAAGGTCAGCTCGATCAAATGATTTTCGTCTCTAGCATGGTATAATTTAGACTCGTTAATAGTAAAATGTTTTCATCGCATATTACTCATTATTTTATAACGTACTTAGTCAGATCGCGTGCACTCGAAAATAATGAGACTAAATTACACCTTCGTCCATAGAACTACGGCTACTGGTTACAGTGTGCTCTCAACTTATACGGAAGGCCACCCATAGAGCAACCTCACCCATAATGTCTTCATTTCGGTTTCGGTATTCGAAGAAGATCATGATCATTTGCCATTGTGCAGTCATCACTTTTAAATTTGACATTTGTTGCGATTATCAAGCAGCCTCATTTGTTTGGGTGAATGTGTGTATTCGGATACTCTGTGTGTGTGTGTGTGAGTGTGAGTGTAAACAAAGAAACCGTTGCAGCTTTCGTGAGTTTTTTTATGGGTCACACCAGCAAAATATGCGAAGATAGTGGGGAGAGCACACTTTAAGAAAATGAGGGAGAGTGAGAGATTAAGAGATGGAGAGGGGGCGAGACGAACTCATTGAACTGTGCGTTCAAGCGCCAGCAATGATGTGGAATTAATAAAGCATAGTCCGAGTGGAGCTCGGCCTTTGAACAAACAAGTGACAACAACAAATACAAATACAAACACATACACACACGCTACAGACACACAATGAGTGTGAAAGCGGCAGAGGGAGCGAGAGGAAACTGGAGAATTGCTACCAGTGGAAGCTGCAGTTTACTCGGCTCGTAGACACCGACAAGAGCCTGAGCTGATGCTATAAAAGCGATTTATTAATGTCAGTCGGACAAGTGGTGGTTGGCGTCGTAGCGACGGCGCGGCCAACGGCAAGGGGGACAGAGGGGATGACAGCTATCGGGTGCATAGCCACAATGCCAAGCGCATGTTTGTAATCATGTTGCTAGTGATGGGAGCAACCAGCTCATGTTGCAACCGCTGTTGCAGCTGATGATGCTGCTGCTCCTGTTGCTGTTGCTGTTGCTGTGGCTGTGGCTGAGGTTGAGGCTGTTGCAGCTGTTTGTTCAACTTCTTCGCATGTCCAAGTGTGGGTGCACATGTGGAGTGTCTGTGTGTGTTTGTATCGTTCATAAACCCTCAAATACACTCTCAGTGCTGCGCTTTGTGATGCATCTCGGGTAGAATGAAAAGGCAGGAGCTGCTGGAAGATATTAATTAGGACGAGCAACTATTAATGATCAAATGATTTTAGTTGCTATTAAAATACATATATAATAAACAGTAAAACTAAAGTAAAGTTTATAACAATTACTCATTTTTTTACCCGCCTACCCAAAGGGTAGAGGGGTATTATAACTTTAAGCCAACCGAAAATATACGTAGCAGGCTGAAGGAAGCATCTCCAACCACATAAAGTATATATATCGGATAAAGATATTATTTTAAAGGGTGAGGTCAGGTGCAGCTGCACCTGTTCAGTGGCTATGTCACTCTGTGGTGTAAACTTATAAATTTGACAGTGATATTTAATCGTGGTATATCTTGTGGCATATTATTTAATACTTTGTTTAGTGTGTTCTCAAAAATACTATATTGTGGAGCCTGTTTTTAATGTCTGTTGCATTCGGTAAGATTGAGTGGTGGGTATATCCCAGTCGAGCAAGCTCGACTTTAGCTTTCTTACTTTTTACAATATTACACTAAGTATTTAGTCTTAGAACATTTTTAATTACTTAAATTATTATTATTCTAAGTATAATGGATGTCAATTTATATTATCGTTATTATTCTTATTATTATAATTAATTTCAATTACTATTATTTTGAATTTAAATAAAAATAATTATTATGATTATTATTCAACTTAACTAACTGGTCTCTCAGTTAGTTGTTGCACAGTTGTTGTAGTCTGAAATGCCGTTGGGCGACGACGCTCATTCAGTTGCTTGGCACAACCGTTTTAATCGTCTGCACTTGCTGTGTGCAACGTTAGGCATTCGGTTCGTCCATGCAACATTAATGTTGATCAGCTGCCAACAATGTGTGCATAGACTTGTCACTTTCAGTAGCAGCCGACAAGCAGCCTCAGCAGCTACCTCCCACACCCCTAGCAGACAGGCAGATAACATGCCAGCCAATTGTTATTGTCCCCCTCATTTTAATCCCGTCTCCTTATGCTCTTCTTGCATTCTGTCTGGACAATTCATGTGTTATTTATTAAATTGTTGCACTGATTTGTAAGATTTTTAAATGCTGCCTGTCCCGCAAATGGAAGGCGGTAATTTCTTTTGTGCATTTGTTTACTTTACTCGTTTAATGTGAATGCTGTTTCTGCCTTTCTTGGGATAGGGTGAACTTTATGCGTCTCTGTGTGTGTGTGTGTGTGTGTTTGCCTAACGTATTGAAATGTTTGTTTATTCTTATGATTGGAGAGACTCTGTTGTTGTTTGTGTTTTGGTGAAGACGCTGGTGGATTGGAAATTCAATAGAATCATTATCGTGTGACATTTATGGTAGCTCTTCTCAATTAACAGTCTGCATTTAGTAGGCTTTGGACAATAAACATACAGATTAACACTTGAAACCAGTGTGTTGAAGTACATTGAGACATAATATTATGCCATAGAAGGCAGGAAGTCTCAAATATTATATAAATGGAACAAAGGACAATTGTAGAATAAAGGAGTCGAGAAAAGGTCTACAAAGATTTGTTTAATTTGAATTGAAAGTATTAAGTGCAGATGAAAGTACTTTAAAAAGATGCATATTGATTTTGTAGATAGTTAAAAGTTAAATTATTCAACAAAAAGCTTTAGTTTTACTTTATAATGGCACCGAGCAAGTCACTGCAATGCCTATGTGAAAGATAAATATAAAGTGCAATAAAGCACAACTTAAAAAGTTTCAACCGGTTCAATTGCAAGTTCGCAGCAAAGTGCATTGATACGAGAATGTACGTGCGAATGTTTGTATCTGGCCTCCTTTCCTCCTTTTGGGTATGGGCTTGGGTATTAATTAACCGAACGGATGAGTTGTGGCAGAGGAGCAAACTGTCGAGTTGTACGAGTTGGAAATCCTTTGCGCCAGGTGCACTTCGTGGAGTAAAAAACTTTTGCTTTAAGTTTGACATAAATAAGTGCACTCGTGACTTTGGAGGAGCAGATAACCACGAGAAGAGGAAATGTTGGTTGTGAATTGGCTTGACGTACAAAAAGAAAACGGGCGAGAAAAATATATATTCAAAGTACATTTAAATGTAAATTTCTTTCGACGAAATTAGCAATATGCAAATGACGAAAAAATTCGACGATAGATTGCAAATCGTTAGCTGATTTTGTGACAAAAAGCATTAGAAGAAATTCTCACACGATAATACAATAGAACTGGTACAGAAATGGCTAAGGTTAAAGCTCGAGACAATGAATGCACCCACCCACACTCACACACACACTCATAGACATAAATCCCACTCAAACTCTGGCAAAAACGTAAAATAATATTGTAATCAGTTGAGCAAAAAAATGTATTTGATAAGGGTTAAGAATAACAAGCAAAATGACAAAAAAAAGCAATCGCAAGCCACAATACACATATTTCACACACCCCCACACCCCCGCACCGCCATAGCAACCTTAGAACTGACCCTAATTTTGTTGTTTTATTGTTGGCAAGAAATGTACATATTTATATCACAAAAGAAAAGACCTGGACTTCAACAAGTAGATACCCTAAACGTAGCTATCCAATTTATAAACAGATTAAATTATGATTATCATATCGAATATTTCTTCCGCTTGGCATCTATAGTATTTCATCATACTCACTTACTTCAATAGAGTACAGGGTATTGGGAATTTCAGAAAAAAATATCAAATATAATGTGCAAATTGTGAAAAATGTGCAATTTCATGTTTACTTTTTGTGTTTATTTGGGTGACGGCTCTCCTAACTGAAGCTCTAGCCGGGATCTGGATCTGGACTAAGTTTAAGCCTTAGCCTTCATCTTGGACTTTTCTGTTTCTGTTTCTGTTTCTGTTTCGGCTTCATATTTCAGCTTACTTTCAACGTGTGTGTGCTTGGGTAGATTTTTGCTCATACAGTTGAGTGAATTTGACAAATTGTAAAATGGCACAAGCCAAAGGCAAACGGGCAAACGGACAAACAAAAAGAGAAATAACATTAGGGACAGTTTTTCGAACACATGTATGTATGTACAAATGTATAGAGCGAGTGATATGTATGAACTAATGATTATTAATGCTCATAAGGATTTATGAAAAGGCGGGCTTTTCATTTCTGTTAAATTGCCTGAGAGATGGGCCTGTTGCCCTTTCTGAAAAGTGTCATGCAATTGAAAAGGATTCAGAAGGGTATAATGGAAATGTTGAAGAATGACAGAATCTTGTGAAAAGTTTTTATGTTATTATTTACTAATTTGCGGGCAATTATATGTGATAAAGGTCGGTTATCATTTATATCTCTATATTATTAACATAAAACTACAATATATAGATTTTTGGTAATTGTCGCAATTATAATTAAATGAATTTTGAGTCTCGGTTTTGTACATTTCTCCAATAAACTGCATAATTTTACAATTTAATTAATTTGTACAGAAAATAATTATAAATTGCATGCATAATTATTTGCGTATTAAATTATAATTAGTTGCATTCATTCGGCATACGCCATAAACTTATATATACTATAAATATACAAATACATTCCATGATATGGTATCATATGGACAGAACAAATAAATACAATAATTTGAAATGCGCACAAACAGAACAGAAATTACTGCGCCGTATTTCATTTATTTGTATGGAGAATACGGAATCTAATTGCTGCTAATGAAATGCAATAAAATCCAGAAATGCAAATTTAATTGTCATTAGTGTGATAAACAATATAAAATAGTTGGGAGGAGTGTCGTCAGTGTTTTTAGTATACTCCAGCAATGTGTACTTGTGTATATAATAATAATATAAAACCAGGCATGTCGGCTAAAAATAAATGTGTAAATTTGCTGAATAGCAAAGCGTTCACTGAAGTTCCGAGCTATCTGGTTAACCAATCGTGATTCAAATCATTTGATTCGAGGGATTTTCTGATTGGAACAGCATTAAATATTATGTTCCTCTAATATTTTATCAGAAAAGTACTTATTTGTTCAATAAGTATTGTTCGTAAGTCCTTACGTTGCTAAAACTTTTCAATGCACCAAAAAAATATAAAAAAAACAGCAATACAAATATTGTTTAAGTTCGATTATAATTGATTTGCCACTAATAATTTAGTTTTTGAAATAGTTCTTCACTTCATATTTTGATCTTAAATGTTTTGAAAATCTTTTATCATGATGGACCAGAATAAAAATATAAACCTTTCAATCCTTAGAGTCTATTAATAAAATATCATTTTAACTAGCAGTGAAAACTTGAGGCTTATTGAGAATGCACCAAAATTGTGAAAACAAATGAAAACTAAAACGAGATTGTCCCAAAGTCTTACTAATCAATTTATACAGTTTTTAAAAGCAAGCTTTTGTTTTATTTTGTTTTGTGTACGTTTCTCGAGTCTTGTATACTCTAGCAAAAGATTAAAAAGTGTATATAGATTGAGATTAATTAACATATCTGTTACAAATTTTGAAAAGAACAATTTTTTTCAAGACGTTAAGTTATACTCGCCTTAAATTATTTATCCAAGGGAAGGTGATAAGGACATATTAAATATCTCCACTGAGTATGTTATAGTCGTACATTAGCCTAATTATTTGTTTTATTCAACTTTCTTTCTTTTCGTTCGTCAAGTATGCACTTGCTTCCTTTTCGACTTTACTTACCCCTTGGCCAGTGCCAAAAATACTCTAACCCAATTTTGTGATGTGGGGAAAATGGCGAAAAGTTTCTCGTCTGCTCTTGATGCTAATGATTGTTTGATGTGCCCCCAGCACCAAAGCAGACTTGAACGAGTGGGAAATAAGGGAGGTGGGGAAAGGGAAAGGGAAAGGGGTCAGTAAAAGTGGGCTGTGCAAACGTATAAAAAAGAGAGTGCTGACGCGAAAAGAAGAAGAAGCATCGAAGCTTAAATAAATACGACGACAAACTGCCGAAACAAGTTGTACTGTACTGGTCACTGGTCCCACTGGGGCTGTCCTTTTGGTGTGTCGTCCTGCGGAGGATATGCAAGTTCCATGACAAAAGTTTCGTAATTAAAACGCGGCCAGTGCCAATTTTAAAAGCCGACGGCTGCCAGGCTGCTTGCAACAATTGAAGCAGAGAGATACTAGATGCTGTGCCGCATTGTAAATCAAACATTGCTCTTGCTGTTCTTTTTTTAATGTGCTTGCGAAGTAAAAGTTGTTTGCACAAATTGTGAATGGTTAGAATTGGTAAATTTAATTTATTTAACTGTATTTTTTTTTGTTGTCAATCTAATAATATAGAGCTGAATGAATGTGAAGAACGCCTTAAACCCTGTGTGAATGGACATCAAAGTAACATTGATCTATCTTAATATGTAAACAAGTTGGCAACCTTTCCAAAAGTTAACAAACTTATCCTTTGCTTGCTTATTCTTGAAATGGCACTCTGAAAATTCTTACCTCTTTCTATACGATAATTTCCTAAACACACATGAAAGTATCAGCTTTCATTGTGAACTGAACTTTTGTTGCTTTAGAACTTTGAACTTTGGCCAAAACCTTCAGAGATTCGCTAAAAGCACTTAAACACACACTTGACCCACAACTCTCTAAGCGACAACTAACATAAAACTATCAGTTTAAATGATATAATGACCACAGATAGGCAGACGGAAAACCAGACAGACAGACGGCATAAATAACGATTACACAAATTGTACAGAGAAATAAAAGAGAAAGAGAGAACATCTAGAGGCCTCAACCAGAGGTTTCTAATTAAAAGTTACAACCCCTTACATGAGCACACCCGCACCCATTTCCCATTTCCCATTTCCCTTTTCCCCCGCTCCATTTCTGAGCTCTTTTTGGCGTGTTTAGGAGTATGCAAAAATATTGTTGACAACACGAAATTAATTTTACCCTTGGGAGTTCCGTTTGCTTTTATTTCTTTTAGAGGGTAACAGGAGTAAAATTCACACATGCGTTGGAATTCATAACTGGCAATAGCCAGATAGATGCTCTGGAGGCTATACTCGTACGCTACACAGTGTTGGGGGCCGGTGGCGTCAGCTACATTTGTCTGGGGTCTAGTCTTGGGCATTTTCATAACATGTTTTCGAGAGTTTTCGGGGGGAGAGAGTTCGGGGTGGACAGGCAGAAAAGTCAGCGAAGCAAAAGCAATTAGAGACCAGCTAGCGATAAGCCACGACAACAACAGCAACAATGAGAACCAAATCCACTTGACTTTCTACTTTTTAGTAGTTGCTTTGATTTACATAAATGTGGCAGATTCTTGTTTGGCCCAAACTAATCGCAAACTGTTTTTTTTTTTATAACTTATTCGAGATCAACGCATACCAATCATGGGTTCTGACCATTTGGCATTATCCATTTACCGAAACAGTTCAGTTTTAGACCGCAAGTTATAAACTTTAGAAACTATTTGTTAGCGGTTCTATTTCATGAATTGACGCTCAACTAACGTGTCTGTTTAAATTCTTAAATCGAGGCAGCAATTAAATGTATTAATATTTTTCATTTGTTATTTATTGTTGTCTACTTGTTATTTATAAATTATTATTTTAATGTCGAACTACTATTTAAATCCAAAAAAGAAAAAGTTCGTATGCATCGGCCGGGAATCGAACCCGGGCCGCCCGCGTGGCAGGCGAGCATTCTACCACTGAACCACCGATGCTTTGATGATCGCTGCCACATGAGGCACAAATAAGTATTAGCCATATATTGATACATTTATTTTGAGGCTGCGTTAGGTATGCGACAAGGTTGATTTTATGAAGTCTAATCAAGTTTGCAAGCAATCAAGTTATTCGCAAATATGAATACTGAATGAAGACTGCGTTTAGCTGATAAGACAAGTCAGTCAATCAGTTGATCACATTAAATTCCTGCTTTAAAATATACCTATTTTACCACTGCGATGATAAGCCTGTAGAAAATGTGAAACGATTGAAATAAACAACTTGTCACACTGATAATGATTTAAACTCATCAATTTGTTTTCGTATTATTCTCAGAAACCATATGAAGTCATCGAATTTAATTTGTGCATTGGTTGCTCGCATTTAGATGCCTTTGACTTATTTTTTAATCACAATTGCACTTAAAAATAAAATACAATAATTTTTTAAATGCAACTTGCAAACAAAATAGCATTCACGATACATTCCCAAATAAAAATTCAACTAAATTGCGTAAATTGCAAAATTTGTAATAAAAATCCTGAGACAGAAACAACGTCAGACGCTGACAGAGATTGAGACAAGTGGAAAGGCAAAAGGAGAGCACACAAAACAAGAATGGCAACAAAATCGCAAGCAAAACAAACATTAAACGTAATTAAATTTCAAACAAATAAATTAATAAAAAAAAAAAAAACATGAAAGTAAAGTACAACAGCGAGAACTTTAAGAAATAAATGCAGACAAAAGAATTTAATTTAAATGTAAATGAGCACAAAATTAAAAACATTGTAGACAACGTGCGGGAAGGCAGGCAAAATCAGTTGCTAACTAATTTATATGTGACTTTTTAATTAGTCCGATTGATGGCTGGCCAACAGGTTTTGGCAATTATACAAAATGGTTGTGGCCTGGCCTAAAAATCAAACATGAAATTGCATCTGAAATTTGCATAATATCAAATTCACGAGTACTCGTAATAACATTCACATATTACGTATACGAGATGTGCTCGTCCTCAGTCTTGTTAGCCAAATTGCAGTTGTCAAATTCAAAAAGGCTAAAGGCAAAACTGCGACACAATTGCTGTTGTTATTGTCGTTATGACATGGCTGGTTAAGTCAATTGCGTAATTAGTATTCGAAAGCAGATCCAACTATCATGGAGAATAGCCTCCATCTCTATCCCGCACTCAGGCTAATTGAAATTTGTCCAAAGACAACTAATGGAAGCATGTTCAAGCTATAGTTCAAACTAAACTTAAACCTGAATCTCTATTCACAGTAGCTCGATGCCTCCGTATGTTGTAATATGCAAATAATTCAAAATCATACTCTTACTCTTATAAAGGTGAAAAGGTGAAAAGCATGAAATAAATATGCAGAAGAATTGAAAAAATTGAATTGGAAATGCATGGTTTTCCATCTTGACTCAATTTCTAATTTTTTGTTGAGTATTTGCTGCCAAGCTTCTTAACAGTTTTTTGCTTCTTGTTACTTCAGAGTATGGCCTCAAAGTAGAGGCATATGGCAGTCGACTTTCATTATCATGTTAAGACCTAATTTGGTTTTACTAATGCGCCATGTGATGCAGCATGTCATTAGCATTGCAGTTGCCATTTTGAGGTTAGACAGACTGTGAGTGCTCTCGACTTGATTCTATTCCACTTCGACTGCACCACTCCACAGTTGAGTGTGGTGCGCATGTACATAATTAAGAGAACCCACTAAGCAAGTGCTTGGCTTGCCATTACATTATTATCAGAGCTTATCAGTGTTTTCTCATGTCAAATGCTGGGAATATTGCCTTTGGAACTAATAGTAAAGTTTATGTTAATGAAGATTTGCAAATGAAATGGCAACATCAGTTCTGCAACATTAAGTGCTCATTTTGCATAAATGATTAATAATTATATTTTACTTTGTTTTATTTACAGGTAAGGAAATACTTATGGTAATACGGTGATTATTAACTTAAAACGGGCATATACATTTTATAGATGCTATGCAAACATAACAAATATGTTGACTGGACGACAAAGTAAGCAGTATTAGGTAAATAATTTAATGCATTAAGGTGTAGGATTTCTGATAACTAAATACTTTTAAATATTCGAGGAAAATATAATAAAACTGATGGACTTATTAAAAGTAATACTAAAGTAAAAACAACGAATAATTTAAGCCAGAATAATTTGAATGACTTGAATATTGAAAGCAAAACACGATAAATATTTTCTAAGAAAGATTACTCATTTCAATTATTAAACTGTATATTTTTCTCAGTAATAAAATAAAAAACAAACAAATTACACTGTTGGGAAGATTCACAGAACGCTGTAGTCGAGTGCTCGATCACGAAATACCCTGTACTCATTTCTTAAATAAAGAATATATATTAGTAAAGCATACAATAAAATAGAATATATTCAAATGAGATGTCATGCATTTTTACCGAAAGCAACAAAAATTAACAACGACTATTGAAATATTCAATTTTATAATAATTTGCAAAAGAAAAATAATTAAAAATATACCAAAAAATATAGGGATATATATCACACTCAAAATTATTAGCTTGGTTACACTTTATTCAGTTTATTGTTTTTATTGTCCGATTATAACCAAATTTTTAGAGATCATTGAGATGGTGATTATTATTGTGTGTACCAAACATTCTAGGTTTTTAATTACGCTTGCAATTCAGTGGTTGCGGCCAAAATCTACAACAAACTTGATCGGTGTGCAAAAATAAGACATATTGTTCTCAAAATTTAATTGCTCCAGCTCTTATGGTTTTGAAAATCTAGGTGTTCATTCGAACAGACAGACGGAATTGGCTATATGGTCTCGTTCCCTCTACCCTACGGGCAGCGGGTATAAAAAAGTACTAAAGTAGAGCCGAATAAAGACAAAGGCTAATCAAAAATTGTTGTAAGTTTTTTATAGAATGCTAATTGCAAAAATGTAATAATTTATTTAAACAGTTTTATGTTTAAAAAATATCAGGCCTGTGCGATAAATGTTTCATAACTGTAACTTACACTAGTAGAGGGGAAGCTGTACGATTACGATTATGGGTTAGAGTCACGCGTAAAACTACTTAGCTACCCGGTGATAATTTCCCCAGCGGTAATTACATACACAATATATTTGAGTTGCACATCAATTCCCTGAGTAGTCAACAGATGAATGCGCAATATCGATGAAATCGAACGAGAAAGTACCGAAAGCAAGACGCCCTTTTTTTTAATGTTATTCGCTGAAATATTTTCAATACGTAACTTAAGTAATTTAAGTAGATTGTTTATATATGAGTATATTGAATAAAACCAGTCACTTTGCAAGGTACATTCTACTTATTCGTATATTGACATTGCTTCGTTCGTGTGTGGCACATTTGATGACAAATTTATTCTACTTTCTGTTGGGGTAGAAAATACAGTTTCTATTAGCGTTTAATTGAGTGCAGCTAACTGTTGATGAGCATGGCACCTGTTAATTGAATTGCTCTAGTTTCATGAGATGAACAAATAAAAATAAATACAAAAAGTCGACACTGCTGTCGTCTTCATTAAGTGCCTCTTCCTCTTACTCATGCATTTGACACGCTCTTTTGGGAGTCATCCATAAATTTCGAACGTAATATGGCTCATTAGCATGTCATTTGTGCGTAAATTGAAAATTATTTAGCAATTTGAGAGTTGTTATTTGTGGACTCTACTGAATCCGTGAGATACTTTTTACGCCTGGCACTTGGATGTACCTCCACCAACAATACAAAATTCATTCCAATCCCAGTGTGCTAATTTGTGTTTTTCATTAGCGCATTGCTAATGTGTTTGTTCCACGAAACGTTCCTTAAATATTTCACGTGTTTTCTTAGCTTCGCTCCAAGTCTGCCAGTAGCTCTGTTAATTGCACTGATTACAACATTGAATGCATGATAACAGAAAGTTCAGCAACCCAAAGCTTTGTAAACAGTCAGAGAGATCTACGAAATGTATGTTAAAATAATAATTTGACGTGATATCTAATGTGTGTTGTCATGTTTTACAACTTTGTTGTGTCTATTAGAAAATGTTTTGCTCTACGTTTACTTAATATATACTCGTAATATTTTGTATCATTGTCAACAATCATATTCACATTCATAACTGATGCTGTAATGCCCAAACGTCTGGTGTTTTCTAAAATTATTTACTTAACTTATCAGTCTGTTAGCTGGTAGATAATTTCAGATATTAAATGCAACCAAACGACGCTAAAAATTGCACAGTTGTTGATACAAAAGTGGATTGCATAAATTGTTATACAGTTGCTCGGTGTATATTGTATATAATTACTTTATTGTTGTTTGGTTATGTGAATACCCTATAGGTTCGTGCCTATCGCGTTGGAAATAGTATTAATTTGCTCATTAAATGCAATAAATAATCAGGAATTTTAAATCAGCTGCTGTTGTTATTCTTCTAACTGGGTATTCCCATGCTCGGAAAAAAATCAAGAGATTAAATAAACGCACACAGTTGTGTGCAAACTTTGCGAACTGACGGTTGGCAATATTTCAAAGGTATTTATGCATAATATAAACGATTGCATACTTATACTATATATAGGATTAGAGAGGGAAAAGTAAAAACAATACGACTTGACTTGAAAATCAAGTGCAATTTACTTGTGGGTTTTGTTTTAGAACTGAACTCAAGTTGAGAACAAAAAAAATATTACAAAGATCAGCAAAACAATTCAAGATAATATAAATATAAATATATTTTAGTTATTTAACAAACATTTTTTGTACTTTAAGTCCAGAACCTTTTCCGTTTCATTGACCCAACAAAGTTAATACGACATACTCTTGTTTATTCACAAACAGCACAATTGATGTAAAGTTCTGGTTCATTAGTAGTTCAAAGGAGCAGCTTGGTAATTATAAAGTTTCACTAAATTGGTTTATAGACTTAACAGAAACCCAGACAAAGTTTTGCTCAAATATTAAAATATTTATAAATAGACCAAAACTGAGTTTTAAGTTTATAAGCTGTCATAATACGGTGCAAAAAAAATCTCAATTATTTGATGGCAGAGAAGGAAGATAAAATTAAACTTCCGCTTATGAACATGTGCCACTTGACATTCAATTGAAGACTTAAATGAATAATACCACGCAAAATGTTAAACAATTCAAGGTTGTCACTCCAATAAGTATTGCTGAGTTAAGTTTATTTTTGGCAAATCGAAATGCTGAAATAGTTGTTATTTCATCATGTCTTTTCTTTTTCTACATTTTTAATTTAAATAAATTCGTTGCGCTTCGAACAGACAGATAATTAAACTCACTGAAGAAGTGAACGGACCATGAAACGCATTTCAATGTCAATGAACATGCAAATGAAACTGTAAATAAAACTCAAGTGCCAAATACCAAGCAACGTCACAACTCACTGAAAACTGATGCCACTTGGATAGTTATAGAGTATAAATTTGTATGTATATATATATTTATAACTTATATACTCGTATATGAGTGTGTTGAAAGGTCAGCTATTGAAGAAGTCTGTCTCTCGATTGAATTGTGTAGCTTGAAAATGTTTAAATGTAATTAAAGAAAACCTCATGCCGAGTTGAAGCTACTCAAGATGTTTGCTGGCTTTTGAAGTTGTCTGAGGCACATTATAATTGTCTTGTCGGTATTTCTTTTGAGTTGTGCTCTGTTCATTGAGTGTCTAAAGTAGCCACAGTTGAGCAGAGGCTTTGATCTTGGGCTATTTGACTAACAACAGAACGTTATTTTTTATTCGATTGCTCTGAAGGGCCACTACACTCGCCAGATCTTGAGTTAATACGAATATAAAAATATTGTTTGACAGCTTTTTATATATCCTGACAATTGACTTTGCAATTAAAGTTGCTTATATTTTAAGAAAATTCTTGATATATATTAAATATTTTATATATTAAATAAAAAAAAAAAAAAAGCTTTTAGCTCAGGAAATGCCACTGATTGTTTTTGGAAATTCTGAATAATGCTGTACATAAATAATAAATATCAAGTATGAACGGCTGTTGAATTTTGACTGTATGAGGCCATGGATGCAAGTAGATGTCTACCTATTAGCCTATAAAAAGGAAGCCTAATAGCCAATTGAATTTAAAATAACAAGATTATATTTTTCGAAAAAAATACCTAAATATACCGCTTAGTTACACTTTATTTATAATTTATGGTCACACTATTGTCACAGCCACTGAGCCTCTGCAATTGAACCTACTAATATTGTTTCTCGCAAAACTTTCAAGTTTCTTATCCTAATGTAATCAAATTTTCTGATTTCATCAACTGAAACAAACTTGATCTATATAGAATGCACACGAGTTTTGATAAACAAAGTTTGGTGGCTCTAGCTAGTATTGTCTCTGAGATCTAGGCGATATCTTTCTGTCTGTTACGCACTTTCCGACAAATGCATGGTCTAAAAAACACTATGCAAAAGCAATTCGACATAGAAGTAGGGGAAAATGGAAAATCCACAATCGTAGATATTTCCATGTGACCTGCTTTACTTTGGAGCCCCATGTTCTCAGTGATGTTCAATCGAGTGAAGAGGTTGTGCTAGTATAAGCGAACATACATACATAACAGATGAGTTTATGAACACCTTAGCTTGGTAGGCGGCCTGTGGCATCAAGCAGAGGATGTGGCATGTTGGAAATGCGGCCATCAGGGAAACGCTTAGGTTAGTTTGTGCAATTTGCTGCACATTCTGTGCCTGATTTCAATTTCATTTGCCTTTGATGCCTTCATTTCAATTCGAATTTTGCCTATTTGGCTTACACAATCCCTCATCATCAGACCTTTACCTTGTTCTTGTTCTGCCTTCCATTCCCATTCTCTCTCTCTCTCTCTTGCCCTTTGACCTATGCTCGCATGAAATATGCCCACATTTCAGGCAGGTCAGGTTTAATACTGTCGAGTTTTGCCACTCTGTTAATCAAATGAACTGCCCACAATGCAGCAGGCTCTTTGACTTGTTCACAATTGTCAATTCAAAGTTCCAAATTCGGTTCGACTGGAGCCCTGTCAATAAGATGATGGCACTGTTTGACGATGCTGATCTTTTGAAAAATGTACTTACATTTTTAGGCAGTTTTAAAAAAGTAATACTTATATTGCCTCGGCTAGATTATTTGCATATTATATTGTTTTTCCCAAAGCGACAATCCCTTCTTTTTTTGTATTCAGTGAGTGTTTAACAAACTCGAAATGAAAATCAGAAAATGGGATTTTGCGCTTCCTTTGTGTTGGTTTATTAACTCTGTGCAAATAAGATACGCACCACAAATGGAACTTCATCTCTTGTCCAGCGATTATGTGTGGTTAAAATGGAGTTATAGCTTGCTGTGGATAAGATTACAGCAGACACAGCACGCACATCCATTTGTTGTGTTGTCATACAGCTACACACCCACACACTTCAGTGCCGCACACAATACACTCATGAGCCGAGAGCCAAAAAAGCAATTTCGCATAAAAGCCACAACAGGCAAAACCAGAAGATCCCCAAAAATGGTGCACAAAATGGCCGCAGATTCATTCCCAATGACAGACATATGAAAATAATGCGTGGCAAATTTTCAACGCAGTTACACAATGTCTGTCTGTGACCCCAAACTAACACCCTTAACCTAACCAATCCTAACATCCCAAATTCCCCCTTTTTGTGCGGGGCACTAAGGCCACAAATTTCATTCTCCAGGCTGGCAAATTAGCATATATGCTGCATTGTGTGAAGCAATTACCAAAACACAAAACAAACCTCACTCATAGCAGGATATTGAGAGAGAGAGAGAGAGAGAGAGAGAGACTAACCCTTTTGGTATAATCAGTGTCGGAATTGCATTTCATACAATTGGCCAGGCAAGATGAAGTGTCCAGCTAAGTGGCCATAACTTACTCCAATGTATGTGTGTCTATCGGATGGCTTTAAGCAATATTCAATTGTTTGTCAATCAACATGCATACATAAACCACATAATTATGCTTCGAGCGATTTAAGCTTCAATTCCAACCCTTTCAAGACATTTCCTGCACGATTCCCCGTTTACAATGCACTCTACTCGTACACCTCTCCCCCTTCAAAAAAATGTCCCTTAATCTGCATATATGTTTGGGCATGGCAAGCAAGCCAAGTGTGCTACCCTTCATGCTTAACCACATTTGACTCCTCTACCCACTGCAGCTGCACTTTAATGTTGAAACGCTTTGCGGTTAATGTCACAATTAAGTGCCTTGTCAATTGGTTTGTCAATAGCATCACGTGGGTGAGTGTGTTTATTCTCAAATGAAGAGAATAAGAGAGGGGTAGGGGTTACAAATTTTGAGTAAGAGGACTGAGCATTACTGACTTGTGCGACAAGCCTCACGTATTGCTCCGCGCTTATTTGGCTTAAGGTGAGGGCGATATTGGTAAACCTACATTTATATCAGATCCTACTCTGCTGGTAATTAACAAAAAAGTAAAGTAAGGTAAATTAAAAAAGTAATCCTATATTTACATCATATCCTACTGTGCTGGTTATTAACACAAACCTATATATATATATCAGATCGTACTGTTCTGGTAATTAACAAAAAATCCGTTTATTTTTGACATTTCTTTCATATTATTATTATAAAAACTAACTTTAAGGAACTACTAGTAACACTTCTTATGGTAAAGAGTGCACTAAAAATGTATAATTTACATTTTGCAAGACTTAAATTGCAACGCAAAATAGTAGGACAAAGAATTGCATTTATTAATTATATTTTATTTATTATTTTTAATTATGAATAATTATTATTTGATCTGGAAATATAAAATTTATTTATTAGTTTCTTTTTTATTTTTTTTACATTTTAACTATTTTGTTTCTAACTAATATTTTGAAATTTATTTTTGGTATTGATTCTTATTTATATTTATTATTGGCTTAATTTTTTTTATTATTTATTATCAATGAAAAGTCAGTAAAAGTAAATTTTGCATATAACTTGAGGATTAAGAAATTATTTTAAAATTATTTGTATTGACCATTTTTATAAGCCTATTTGAGCTTCCTTAGCATTATAAATATTTAACACAATTGATTGAAAGTTGCAATTTGCAATAAGCGTCAATTGCTGTTGCGTCTATTATAATTTGTGTGTTGTTTTTGCTGCTGGTGTTTCTGTTATTGTTGTGTCTAAAAGCCAACCACACACAATTTTGATATTTTGCCACTATTTTGTGGCACATTTGTTGTAACATTTTTGCATAATCCATTTTGGCAGCGAGCTTTGCTTATTTGTTTAGACAACAGCAGCATAGACATCGAGGCCGGAACTGAGATAAGCTCGGCTCCAGAGGCCAAAATAACAATGGTTGTCGTATATGTATTTGCTGAGTCCCGATGTCCTGCGGACAGGCTGGTCCCAGCAGTGGGGTATGGGGGACGTGGGAGTTGATAGTTGTTAGTTAAACTAGACCAAGTCCTTTATCAAAATGCGGCTTAAAATATTTTGCGCAAATATTTGTATGACAGGTGCATGAAGCGCTCAACGTGTATGTGTGTGTATACATGTGTGCGAATGTGTGTATTAGTGTCAACTTGTCATATTTACTAACACTTCTTCGTCATATATATTACGTATACGTAGTTTTTTTATGCATAAAGCGACGTAGTGCCTAAAACCGTTAATGAAAGGCGCTCAACTTAATGGAGATTTATTGTTTTCCACGTGTTCAGCCATAAAGTGTTGCTGTCGTTGTTCTTGCTATTTGATTGTTGTTGCTGCCATCTGGATAACTTTTCACTCAGTGTATCACGCTGACAATCTTCCTGTCATCATGTGTCGCTGGTTTTGGACCCTTTCCTGCTTAATACAGGAAATACATATACATAGTTATTTTTATCGCTAATGTGCTAAGCACAACAAGGTTGATTTATGAGCCTTCGGCCAAATTGCCGCAAGGTTCTTGATAAGGTGTCTGTGTGGGCTCTGGAAATATTGCCGTGCTTGTAAATTAACCCAAAATACGTGTCTGCTTAATATCACAAGTGTGATGGCTGATCAAGTGTGAGGGTTAATCATCACGCCACCTATTTTTCAAGTGTATCAATCATGCGACAAGTTGTCGCCATATGAAATCAGAAATGTCTTGGATTGTGATCTATTTTCAAAGGCTGATAATAAGTATTTGGTTCAGAGGCAATATAATTTAGTGCTTGAAATATGAGAAATCCATAAATATACGTAATTAAAATAGATTTTCAATTCGTTTAATAGACTAGAAATGTAATATATTTAAGGTGAAATCGTGTGCATAATTGATGTGCAAATCAACGCCAATTGAAAGCCAGTCTTAGTATTAGGCATTGACTCAGTTTCAGGCCTCATCAGCTATTCAATTCACGCCCAATTTGAGTTGGATGAAAGGGCAGAAGAAGAGAGTAGAAGACGAATTTAACTAATTAGTATAGGCAGCAATTAGCAGTAATTAAATCATATTCAAAACATGCCTCTTCTGCGTTTGTCTGTCTCTTTGTCTATCTGTTCGTTTGTCAGTCAGTCTTGCCTTCTATCCTTTCGTGCACAACCTTTGGCAGCGTGTTTATTTAAAACCGTCACCGAGGACTTAACCCCGCACAGCGTAAACTTTAACGATTTGCTTTTGACCTGCCACAAGCTGAGCCAGATGAATGACGGACAGACGGACGGACGAACGGATGGACGGACAAACAGACGGGCAGACAGACGAAGGCGCAACTCGTTGGCAAGTAGGAAACCGAACCCGAGTGCTTTGGGGCGGGTGCAACCAAGCGGCGTCCACTTGACACACATAATCGTAAGGCTGTCCCCGTGCTTCACCTACTCCTCCCTCTACCGCCCGCCTTCTCCTTCTCACCTGAAGACGGCAAGTCAACAATGCGCAAGGGTTTCACCCGAACCCGTGGTAAGGGGTACGGACTTGAGGTAGAGTGTGAGCTGGTCTGTGGTGCTCTTGGCGCTCGTCTGCCGCGTTCCGGTTGTGGGCAACACCTTTTTGCCGTGCCGTGCAAAAGGATTTGCCATGCTGCAGATAAAATCGTTCACCGCAAAACTTGTATATTTTTTGACTTGGTTTTTTCATTTGTATACCCTTTAGCCAATTGTAAATGCAGATATAAAGGCATCGAAATGCGTAGAATTGAGTCATTACAACTACGATATATATAGATAAGAATATTATGCACTACTATATATGAATGTCTTATGTCAACAACGAAAAATTTAAAAAAATTAGCTATTAAATAATATTTTACAACTTACAGTTTTCGTGACTAAATTAAAAAGAAACAGGGAAATTATAAACGGACAATCGAATGATTTGCAGGGTATTAGCTAATCGACTTCACTTAGTCTAACAGCTGGCTTCTTTGTGCTTGTTTATGTTTGGCATTTAAATTCTAAGCGACTGCAGCTTATTGAGTGTAACGGCTTTTGGAATAGGACTTTGGGAGCTTTAAGTCCATGTCCTCGAAATACGAAATGCTCTTGGAGAGCTGTCACGTCTTAGCTGCATTTGGCTTGAAACTTTGCGCAAAAGATTTATAGTAAAATTCCAAAAAAAAAAAAACATTTTTATCGTTTGAATTTAGCGCAAAGACTGTTTTGATGTGCCCAAAATCGACATACAAATTAAGTGGTAAATGACTTTGAGGCGATAGTAAACCAATAAGCAAATAAACAAACAAACAAATCTAACAAACAGACTGACACTCAATCGGATCCTGGAAATGTGTGCGTTAATTTTGCCTTGAAATATCTTGAATATGTGGCAAATCTCAATGAAAATAAACATGAACTTTTTGTGGGAGACTCGACCCACTCAATTGCCTCATTGGCGCCGCCTTCGGGCTAACCAACAGAGCGCAAATAAAACTAATTGAGGCTCCTCTTTACTTGTACACTTCCCTCTCTAACCTTCTTCAACTTACTTATTTCTATGTGTATCCATTATCTTTACAGTTAATGCCATTTAAGCGTCTGGTGTCTGGCGTCTGGATTCTTGAATTCTGGAGTCTACAAAGTTCTTGCTTATGTGCACATAAAATGTGAGTGTTAATTTATGCCCTAGCATACTTTTTGGCGTTAGCCAACACATAAACAGACAAATAAATGTATACTATGTAGCACATATAGTTTAAGGGCAAAAGCCGGTCAGCTTCTTATTCAATGAGCATTTGTACACTTGGATACTTTGCTGTGCATGTCATTTGATTGACATCTAGTAACTTATAGCTGACTACAGATTAATGGCAAGTCAAAGCTAAACAGACAACAAAGTTTCTATAACTAAATCAGGCAATTTACTTAGAAGTCTTTTAATTAAATGATCTGGAATTCTATAGGATTGGCTATCATAGTTATGGAAGAGGACTTAGAGAAAGTTGAGCGCTTACTTGAATTTTGTGTATTTAATTTTTCTTTTTTTATAACTTTGAGTATCTTGTTGACTTTTATGCATATTTAGTAAGGTAATGATTTGGGCATTTGTAATCTATCGGATGATTTTCTTCAGCATAATTGTATTATTAGCTTAGTTTTTGAACAGAATACATTTTGGCATATAAAAAACATATCATTGAAGCTCTGATTTACATTTTATTAAAACGCTGTCACAGTCAACGCTTTGAATATCTGTCAACCATAGTCAAATCAAGGAAAATGTATTTTGTTGAGGCAAATATAAAAAAATGAGGAATGTAAAGTGTCCTTATCACTTCAGCCCTTAGAAATCCATTTCATTATGCATAATGTGCACATTTTTTACGCCAAGCATCTCTGTCTCCGTCTGTCACCATCTCTCTCTGTCTTTTATCTCTTTTGAAGAAGGTTAAGAGGGGAATTTGCACGGGACTCCATCAGCTTATTTGTGCTTGATATTTACATAAAAATGCAAATAAAGTGAACTATTTTTAGTACTACGTTGGCCAGCCTCAAAGCCATTTGGCTTATTGTCAGTTGCTTGACAGTTGATAAACACATCATCAAAAAATATATAGTTGAATATTCATATTTAAATATGTATTCCGGAATATAACTGCCTTGTAGTTGGATAAGGCCGAAATGATACATATTTTGGCCTTGTCAAAGCATGGCTGCCAAGCAGCTTCAATTTCAAATCAAATTCCCTTTTCCAACAATTTATTTTGTTTCTACTTATTTTTTGGCTGCACAAATATTTGCCTTCAACAACGACAACGACAACAATAACAGTAACGATGGCGTTGACAAGAAGGCCAAGAAACGAACAGCGACAACCAACGCCAACATTTGACATTTTGTTGTTGTTCAGTCAGTTCCCTTCCCCTCTCTTTCTTCCACTCCCTGCGTCCGACTGTCTATGTGCCTGTGATGTTCGTTTGTTTGACAAAAAACATGAAAATGCGATTTTTAGTTTTTGTCTTTCCGCCAACGTTTACAGTGCGGTTGTTACTTTGTTTTATACCTCGCAAAAAAAGATCACAAGGAGCCTTTGAACATCAAGTAGACCTTTCAAATGTGTTCTATTACACTACTAGTATTTTATTTGTTTTGTATTGAATGAATAAATCAATTTGTAGTATGCAGTATGAGGTATCTGGTAGTCGAGCATGATCATTTGTTATCAAAAGAATATTTATCTACCCTGCTGCTACGCTAAATTCGTCGTTTAGGGGCTTTGGTTTTGTTTTAGCGTCACGCGCGTGTCACTTTTGCTTTCGGGTTTTGTTTGGAGACTTTAAAGCTCTACTCGCTCAATTCGAGATGTGTGTAAATCCCTTTCGTCACATTAGGAATGCATTATTCCTTTTTGGTTTTTCGGATTTCGTATATCGGAATGCCAATAAATTTATAGAGATTCAATTACGCCCATAAAACTTGCCAGTTTATGCAATGTCAGGTGGTTTTATCTCGGGCTCAAACATTCTAAAATATTTTTAATAATTTTAGGACATTGAAAAGAAACATTAGAGTATTCTTCGGGTATTTACGAGTGCCAGTTGAAACAAAATTTACAAAGCAAACGTTACGTTACGTATACGTAATATTTCAAGAAGGCAAACCCGACGGCGATTAAGCGAATTGCAACTGAATAATGGCAGATGATTAGACAAAACAACAATAGCCTAGCCAAATAGAGAACCCGCAGCGGTCTGTAGCCATAAATTAGCTGGTTAGTAGCTCACAGTGAACCCAAACCAAGCCAAACCAAACCGAACCGAACCGAACCGAAACAAACTGCACGTAAAAACGTCTGTTTTTGCTATAATTGGCCACATATTTTGTTGGTTGAAGCCGGGGCCAGGTGGAATAGCCAAAAAAGTAAACTTGGCAGCAGGCAACGGGGATTTGCTGCTTTTTCGTGGTGATGGTGTGTGTGCGATGTGGTTGTGTGTGTGGTTGGTGTGCCTTGCACATTGCCAACTGGGGCACATCAGGCTTATCAATATATTTTAGACAGTCCAGGAGTTTTGGGCCACATGAAAGTGGCAAACCTATGCTAAAAAGTGTCCCACGTTGATGTTTGTTTTGGAAATCCTTGCAGAGAGCAGCCCAATAATTTTTTGGATAGTTGCAAAAGGTCTGTCGGTTGTGGGGAAAAGGCTGTTATGGAAATGAGCCCAGAAGAGATTTGTAGTCTGTGTGGATGAAAAAAGGTACTCAATTTGGTGGAGAGCAATGGGAATTGGAAGTGAAAATAATGTGAATTGCCTGCAGATAAAGTAGGTAATGGGAATGAAATGCAGGAGACTATGGACAAGCTAGAGCATACTTTGCGGCAACAACAATTATTGATAGCCATGCTCAAAACCTTTCATTGGTACAAACTAATATTTGACTGAATTAAATTGATTCCAACATACTTGAAAGTTTTGCTTGATATTAAATTATTATAACAATTTCATACCATAGTCACCAAGTAAAACATCAGTTGAATATGAGATGGAAAGAAAATACAATTGGATAGCAAAGGCAAGCGGACTTGCCACAGAGCGCAGTTGGCGAATAAAAAGACAATCCAATCGACTACACACGACTCAAGCAAATGTCATCTGCTGGCAAATTGTTATAAAACAAACTCACACATAAAGATATGTAGACAGCAGTGCATTGCTCGGAACAATCGTCTGCGAATGCATTTTTTATCATAAAATAAAGTTTACATAAATGTTGTCTCAGCAAACAAAAGAAGTGGAGGGCCTTGAGCAGTTGCTAAGAATGAGAAACTACTGCTAGTCAGTAAGCTAGTGAGACGGTCAATCAGTGAGTTGGTAAATATTTTCTTGTGATGTTATTCATTTTGTTGACTTTTGTTTGGCACGTTTATCGTTTGATTGATTTTGATTTTTTTAAGGATATGCCTAAATTCCCTTTATATGTAATGTCATATAACAGGACTGGCATGATGTTAATTGCATAATTAATTATCGATATGATTAATCACCATCTATGCTGAACTATTTGTGAGTGACGCAAGACATTATGTTTCTGCTCTTAATTAAGTGACCTCGTCATACTGGCAGACAGAGAAAAAACAACAAAAAGCACAAATTCTGGCCTCCATTTTGTTGAGCAATATATTAATAAATATAGTAGCAACCTGGTTGCCAGGCAGACTGACGTGCACCTTTGCTCCCTGGGGTCTCTCCTCTTGCGGCATTTCGAGATACGAACTCATAGTGTATAGATTGCCATGTGGGTCAGCCATACTATATTGACCACGAAATGGAAAACATTCTCGTGGTTATTTCATAGTTCAAACGTGCTCGCAAATAAATAAAATATATCACTGTACGAGGAAGGTTGCGGCTCTATAAACGATATACAAATAAAATGAAATACAAAAAATGGCAATTGGCCAAGTCAAAGCAATCAATTGAACAATAGAGCATGAGTACAACCGCTAACAGTTGAAGAATGACTATAACCAAAAGCTTATAATAGACTTAAAGCTGCTCCAACTTTGTGAGACTTTGAAAGCAAAAATTTCACACATCTGTCATTGTAGCATACATATATCAATCTATTTAGTTTTCGTAACCCTTTTTGCTCTTAAGGGTATTAACAATTTGGCTTGGCTTTGGTGATTGCCTTATTTTTCTTATCGCATGTGGTTAAGAGTTTTGCTTTTGACGACTACGTGCTGCACCGCAACAACAACAACAACAAATACAACAACAGCAGCAACAATTTATGTGCCACAACTATAACAATAACAATGAACATTCACCCTAGAAAAAATAAAGAGTGAGAGAGGTTTATAGGAGTGGTAAAATGGAAACCATTTTGTAGATGTTTTTGCAATGCCCACATCTGTGTGTTTATGTGCACTTGTGTGTGTTTGTGTGGGTCTACATCGTGTTTTTCAGTAAAAGTTATTGAAAAGTATTGGTTCAGGAGGGGCAACAACAATACCCATAAGTCACACAAAAGTTGTGGACTTTTCTTTCAGAGTGCTGAGCTGCAACCTGAAAGCAGCTTACATTATATACTCTATATATTGATTGACTAACCGACTCACTGATTGAGCACATTACATAATTTTTATTTGTTGTTATTATTATTGTTTGTCTTTTGTGGTGAAAAGTAAACATAAGTACGAATGATAAATATGTTGTTGCACTTAAATAAATCCCTAAGATTTATTTGATGTCGAATTGAAGTTGGTTGGTACTTAAGAACACAATGATAAACAACACACCAGAAATGGTTTTTGTACTTCAAAAGTTGTATATTGTTCAATTAAATGAATAAATTAAAATTAGATAAAATATCTTTTTATATTTATATTTTTTGATTACTTTTCAATTATGCGATACAGAAGTTCCACTTTTTCAGATTTGATACAATTTTATTAACTAAGTATTTTCTATACAATAGCCAAAATGCTAACCTAAAATGTTTTCTACTCAGCAATGTTGTCAATTAGATTTATTTGTTTATATTCTTAGTAAAGCTATCCGTTGCTCATTCAGCGATTAATTTAATATGTGTATTTTAAAGGGTATACGCAATTTTAAATCACCATATACAAATGTGTTGACGACACATGAACTATTAAATATATTATATTATCGTCGCTATCATAGATGAAGTAGACAACTCTCATATTATGAAACGATCAATTACAAATAAAATAAAATAAATAACTGCTACTGTTTAAGTCTTTTGTTTGTACAAAGTGTGCTGCAAACAAACATAATTGACAAATGCCGGACTATGTGATTCTCTATAATTAAAATAAAGTTATTGTTACAAACTTTTCGGTATATGCCCAGTATTGGATGTACAGTACAGGATGTACCAATTAAAATAGAGTAAGCAAGAAGAACGTGTTTTTTTCGCCAATATATATCGAGTACAAGTGCATCCAGTATTTCATTATTCATTTGATGGACTCATTCGGCGTTTATTTATTTACCAGTGTGCGTGGCAGCTGGAAAAGTGTGTGTTTATTTAGTTTTTCAATTCAATTGAATTTCCATTAACAAATTGCGTTTCGACTCCAACTCGGACTGCTCGCGACGAAGCTTCTATTGCTGCTCACACACACACACACACACATACCACAAAAAAACATTGTTTATCTACTTCTTTATTCGCTGACGTGTTCGATGATATTTTCTCCGTTTTTCTCGCCTCAGTTTCTTTTATTCAAAGCATTTTCCGACCGCGGTGGATTATATTTTTATGGTCGCGCTTTGTTTTTAAAGGTGAGCGAAAAAATTAACACATTTTGCAGAGGTTTTTTTTCACGCTTTTGTGAGCATATTTTTGGACATTCTGTTTGGCCAGCAGATTGAATTGAATTGTTTTTTCGCTATTGGAAATAAATATGCACAGGCCACAAATAGAAACCATTTTTTTTCCTTTTGGTAAAGCCCTTCTCACAACTTAAATAATTTGTTTATTTTCTATTTTTACTTGGAAACATGGGACCTTCGAACAGTTCAGGTCTGTGGCATAATTCATAAGCATTTTGCCTTTTCAATAACATGTCACCCAGCTGACCTCAAACCCACTTCAACACTCTGCGGTCTTAGCAAGCACTTTACGCTACACTTGACAGCTGAACCACTGAACCACTGAACAACCGAACCACTCCGCCCATCATCCTAACTAACAAAGCATCTTCAAGCATCCACACAACTCAACTCTAGTCGACTTTGCTCAGCTGCTAAATTATGAACAGCCTTTATTGCTGCTCGAACCTTGACCGCATGACAAGCTGAAATTGTTAAGTAAAGCTATCGTAAATGGCATAAGGAACCGCAAGATGGAGTGGGTTTTTTGGGGAGGAAGGAGAAAGGTGGCGGCAGGGTTATAGTAAGAGTCCAGTGTAAGATGATGGGCAACAATAAATTTATGAACTTTGAAAGCAATTAACTTGTAAATTTTGCACTCAATTAGCCTGTATGCGACATTTAATCAAGATGTTTTTTACGCTCTCTTTAATACCCTGTAAATGTAAGAAAGGATATTTTAAAACAGAATTAAATAAATAATAATTATAATTATAAACAGAATTAAACGCATGATATGTATTAAGAATGTATTATTTGTTAATTTTATTAAAATACAAAAGTCTGTTTTCTGACAACCTGACTGCAGTCTTAACTAATGGATATTTGTTAGTTGCCCTTTTTTCTTGTTTGTGCCACATTTGCAGGCGTTAATTTATTTAAGACCATGACACATTTTGTTGCGCATTGTTGAATTGTTGTTTCGCTTGTCTTTAACTTGCCTTGCCGCACATAATTTCCAATTAGGCCTCACGATGTGGCATTAAAATGAGTAAGTCGAGCATTTTGCGCTCTGCAGAATTATAAATAATTGAATAACTTACTCATTTCTCTGTGTTGGCTATGGCTATGGTGCCCCCGAGGCAGCAAACAATTCCACTCCACTTGTCATATTGCTTTTTCTTTTCTCTCTGATGTCGTTGCCGATGTTGATGGCATTGCGTGGCAAGGAGCTCTCTCTTATCTAACGCTGACATACACATTATGCTCTCATTTTTCCTTTAACTCTCTTTCTCTTGTTTCTGCATAAATTTGTCACAATTTTGTTCAAGCGAATGTTGCTGCCCCCCATTCCCCATTTATCAATCATAATATGCTACTGAGTAGTCTCATTAATGCTCCAGCTCTTGGCAGCATTTTGTGGTGCCTCCTGTTAACTTGGCCAACAAACGCTGCTTTCCCCCACTCAGTTCACGTAATTGTGTTATGCACTGATTTATGCTCATCTTTTAGTCATATTTTTACATTTACCTTTAAATCGCATAACCCATCTGATCCAATTCTTATAAACTTAATTTTCTATGCATTGCATGTGGTCTATGTAGGGCATACCGGGTGTGCTTGGATTTTAAATAGGATGCGGCATAATATTGTGCGACACCCTTTGTCCGACTGGACAATCATCATAAAACCTGCTTTATGTTATGTATGTTAACAGTCTCGTCAGCATCACCTGCTGCCGTCATTTGGAAACATTTTATACGTCTACATTTAAACACAATCATACTACCACATACATAATGATAGCCATGATTTCACATTTTCAAACTAAGCTTTTCATTGTGTGTAACGACCCTCTGATGTCGTCGACTTCATCAACACTTTTGTACACTAGATAAAGTTGACTTGGCTTCTGAATCACAATAATTATTAACATGCATGGTCCATAAGCCCCCGCACGTAATGAGTAAATCGCAGAGCAATTAATGGTTTCATTCTTATCCTTCACTAATTTGTCTTACTCTCGTAGTCTTTATCCTTTTCTCTTTTATCGAGACGCGTGTTGCACATAAAATGTAGCTAATGAAAAAACAAAAGATGAAAGTAAAAGAAATGGGTTAGAAACTGAGATACCCTGTGATATTAAAA
This sequence comes from Drosophila pruinosa, assembly GCA_018150935.1. Lineage (NCBI taxonomy): Eukaryota > Metazoa > Arthropoda > Insecta > Diptera > Drosophilidae > Drosophila > Drosophila pruinosa. The sequence goes on along the minus strand of JAECWR010000094.1, from coordinate 8,392,410 downwards.
ATGATGCAATTAAGTCCATTACTTCATTATGCAAACGTCGCAAAGACTTGTGCTGCTCTGGAAAGTGAAATGAGCTGGGAAACTCTATGCTCTTTGAGTAGCCTGTCTTGTTTCACTTGGCTCTTGTTGCAAATTAAATAAAAATACAATCATGCGTCGAGCTCCGTGATGCATTTCCGGGTCTCTGGTCTGTCCAGAAGCCTGCGTGACTCAGCATTAATCTACAGGGCTTTAGCTGCAGTTGCACTTCCTTGGCTTTCTCTCTCAGACTTTTTATATTTCCTCTGCAAGTGTTCAGGGCGTTGCTGCATGTGTACGTGCTTGCAACACCTAAATGTATGCAACAATATTTTTACACTGGCAGCCCCAGATAAAGCATGAGCAGACTAAGAAGAGATACCAGCCAGACAATGGAATGCAGCACAAATGGAAATTTTTTATACAAGCGTTTCTGATGTTTTGTTTGCCTAAACGGTTAGAATACGCCTCTCAGCCGTCTCCTTGGTGAATCTGTTCGACTGAACATGGATAGGCTGTGCAGTCTCTGGTTCGTATGTCCAGAAAAACTTAAGTCTTTGTTACGCAGTTGATTGCTTTATTTCGAAATGTGGTTTCTGGGAGACTTCTGAGACATGTTATGTTTGTTTTGTGGTATTTTTATAGCCTGTTTCCGACATTCAACACCCATATCTCTTTTACCCTCGTGTTGATCGGAAAAGAAACCCAAAAGTTATAAACGAAATAATTTAACACTGCAGGCTTTTTTCCCAAGCTAAAGCATACAGAGTGGTTGTATGAGCATTTTGATGTTTGCGTAAACATTATTGTAAATTATTAGATATATTTTTGGTATATATTGAGTATGGTTTTAGTATATTTTTAGCGCACTTTACAGAATTTTCTGTGGCGGGTATCTTACAGTCGAGTAGACTTGACTGCAGCTTTCTTACTTATTACATAATACTCTTCTTAAGAACTTATTTTAACTATTTAAAGAATTTGGTTATTAAGAACTGGTAAATTAATATTTATACATTAGAATATACATAGGTTGGCTACAATTTACATAAATATTATATATACTTAATTGGCCAGTAAATGTATTTGAATATAAACATTGTGTAAGTTATCAAAGCTTAGAACTTTTAAATTGTTGGATTTAATTAGTGTAAACAACTTTATTTCCCAATTCAGATGTGAAGAAAACTTGAAGCCTGTACTTCTGTTAGATGTGCATAACTTTGCACTGTCATCATCTTAAGAGTTTATTGTAGACATGAGTACATGTCTATGTCTATGTCTATGTTGGCAGAGCACTCTCTACCTTGTGCATAGCTTTTAGCTGTCAATCACTTTGACTAGTCGGTCGTATTTGCTGCCATGCAAATACTAATTAAATTCCAAGCGCCGTATGTTGCAATTGTGATATGTTGTAATTGATATTGTCATTGCATTGCCATTCAAATGTGTCATTTTTGTTATTCTCTGCATTTAAATGCTGCAATAACAATTTTTAATTGACAGGAACATAACATAAAATCGTCTGTGTGTTGTGTGTGTATGTACAAATATATATATAAATGTACGGTGCGGTTTATATGCTTCCGTTTTTGTTGTATTCTCACTTATTTTTATTATTTGAGCATATCATTATTTTGTTTTCACTCGGTGAGAATTTGTTTTGTATAACTATGCTGTCAGTTGTTTGCATGATAACAAAAAAAAAAAAAAACAAACGTTTTTAATTAAAAAAAATGGCAAGAAATTTGCATAGCATAATTCGTGGCAAGAGTACCTGCCATTTGCTTCTACAGCGTTTGCTGCATGCCACAAGAAGTGTTGCACAGAAACGCATATTAGTTTACTCATTTCGACACTGCCAGCAATTCAATTATAGTCCCAAAACGAGTGCAACCACACACGCACAACACATACACATACACATACACATTTTAATTAAATAAATTTTGTATGTTTGCTCTGCCTGTCATAAACAGAAGGGCCTGGAAGGAGGAGAAGGGAGGAGATGCAGAAGAAGCCATGAAGGCATGAAAATGAAAACATTTAACTGCTGGTTACGTTAAAAGGTTAAGGGGCAGGCTAGGGCGGTGGACGTAACTCTTCGTTTAGTTTGTTTGTTTGCATAAAATGCAAGAAAATTGCCAGAGCAGCTGTTGCCAGTAGAACGTCGCCTGTAACTATGCAGCATCAATATAAACTCGCCGTATGAGTGTGTGTGTGTGTGTGTGTGTGTGTGTGTGTCACATCGTCTCGTTTTGAGGTTGCGTTTGCTGCGCACATAATCAAATTTAAGTTGACTGCCTATGCAAGTCGTTATGGTTGTCTACGATTCGCCTGTTGGCTGCATTGCTGCATGCTCTTGCCACTTGCCACTTGCCCCATATTGTTGCTTGCCACGCAGCATTTAATTGAACTTTGCACAAAGTTCTGACAGAGTTTGTAAAACTGTGGATTATATGTCGGACACTGTCTTACTGTTTGATATTAAATCTAGTTTAGTTTAATCGATTAAAGATTTACCATAACACAATTTAGTTGGGGTGTTTATTAAATAATTGCTTAAAGTAAAACAAAGGTAATGATTTTCAAACGATTGACTTAAGTCAACAGAATGGGTTTACTTAAATAACTTCAATCTAATTATATTCATTACATTTTGTTACTAACTTAACTGTATTCTATTTGGAAATAGTTTCGTTTGCATTTGCAGCATTATTTCTCTCAAATATTTGTGCAAACAAACAACATCAAATTGCTCATCTGTCTTGCCACAACCTCAATGACAGCAGCTAATTAAGCTGCATTTTTAAAGTCTAGTTGGAGTTGGGCGCTAATATCCTGTAAACATTAGAGGGGTATTATTGTTTTCCGAAAACAAATAGCAACATTTACGACTTTATAAGCGACATCTCACACAGAATCCTCTGGTCGAGCACACCCGACTAATAGTTGGTTTGTTTTTGGGTGCTGTCCCCAGCTACGTACTACAACCAACTTTGCCTTGGTCTGCAACTATTTTGTGGCATTGGATATGTCTGTCTCTGTCTCTCTGCCTCTCTTTCTCTAATAGTTAATTATAACTATTATTATTTTTGGAGGGTGGCAGTGGCAGCTGCAGTTTCGGGTTCGTTGGTCAATGTGGTCGTCCACTGTCGAAACTAAGCACTGTAAGCAGATTTAATAAAGCACTTCGTTGGCTCAAACTCAGATTCGACGTAAGGCAGAGGTTCCGACAGATTGGTTGAAAAGATTTCAAATCAAGTTGTAGGCAAATGGTTTGTTGTGGTCTTGGCAGCTTTCCTCTGAAAATTAGGCAACAGCAAATAATTATTTATTCAAGATATTTGTGCCGGTCGAGCGATGCAAGAAACCGAACATAATTGCCTGTGGCTTTGCCGCTGTCGAATTTGTCATTGGTTTCCCTCTAGACCACAACAGGGACCAGTCTCTGGCACTTCGATGTTCGGCAATATCTGTTGACAAACCCTTCTGGCATCGTATTTAAAGTGCTCAATTAAGGCATACATATTTATTTAAATGTGAGAAAGAGAATCTGGCAACTCTTGGAAATTATTACTCATACTCTGGAAAAAGTTTTTGACTCGGAAAATCAAGTTTTAACTTTTTTTGCTTGCTGAATATCCTGCAATAATTTCGCTGTGCTAAAAGGAAACTCAGCGCTTAATAATATATCTGAAAAAGGGCATATTATGGTCCATCATAATTGCATTAATTCTTGTATTTCACTCGAGTGGTTCGCACCGGCTTTAACTGTGCTATTTTTAAGGCCTGCTGCTGCCAACTTTAGTCAACAAGAACGCGAACAAAATAATAATAATGCTTTAGCAAAAGTTTAAGCAAATAATACGGCAAAAACAAGTGAAGCTTAAGCTAAGGTAACTTTTTGTTGTTGGTGGAAAAGAGCATTGTAGGTCAGAGAGGGCTGCGGGGAGTATGCTTTAGAGCTTTCAATTTAATGCTTCGTTACCTTTTTTGGAGCAAATGTTGCAACATTTTCAAGTGGCCAAGTACTTGAGGAACAAGTTTAAAGTGTGCTCACAAACAAGGCATACGAAAGAAATGGAGCTCCTTGGGGCTCTTCCCCCAAAAAACTGAGCCTTTTATTGTCAAGGATTTCGGCTGAAAGCTGGCCATGAAACAATAACTGGAAGATTTATTGCATGAATACCTTTCCATTTTGTTGATTTTTTTTTTTTTTTTTACCATATTTTTGGGGAAACTTATTAATAATATGAGTCAAGGATTTCGCGACAGAGAATCTATGCATAAGAGTTCTGAGAAGTACCACAAAGGCAATGGGAGTACTTGGTATAAAACGTTTAAAATCTTATAACATGAACTTGGGTTCACATTTTCGTGAATTTATGTCCTTTTCCGTAGATAAATAGAAAGTGAAAAAGACGAAGCAAAAGTTTTCGCGATAATGGGAAAAGGAATTATAAATAATAGCCCATGATGCCCAAGGCCAATAGTAGATGGAGTAGAAGGAATTGCAAAATTAGGCAAAACATAAGTGGAAGCAAAGTAATATACATATATTTTAGACACTCTAAAGGTATTTGCTAGTCTGCTATGGTTTTTTTTACTGCGTGACGGCTAATCGAAACACTTTGCCAAATTTTATTCCATTAGGTTTTATCATTTGCCAACAAACCACAGACACTCGTACAAATGTATGTACATCTTCCTCCATGCCACCTGCTTGTGCGCATTTGTGCTATCAGCTTGACAAAACCTTGAGGCAAATATCATTGGAACAATGGCATTTAAATGAATTTGCATGCATAATTAGCCAGTGCTTAGCCGACCTTCCGTCTCACACCATCAACTTCAAACCCCCCTGGGGTGGAATTGTGGTGACTGACGAGCACCCCGCGGTTATGATGCATGTGTGACATTAACGCAAACACCAGATGAAATTGCTTATCCCAGTGGGTGGGCGGTGCAATGGTTGGGGATATGGAAATGGGATGGAATTAGAGCAATTGAAATTAAGGAATATTAATGGGGGCAAACATAGGAGAAGTTCTCCTCATTTCAAGTACACGGGCAACACCGGTTTACAACCGCTAATCTACAGCACCAGCTATGTTGTTTTGCTCTCAAAAGTAAACTGAAAGTGAATAACCTTTATAAGTAGTAGCGCCCACAATCCTTTGTTCTCGTGCAGCCAAATCCTTTTGAATTTATGATTTGCACTATGCAGTTAGGCAACTTTAAATTGAGCTCATTTTTGGCCAAGGGCCAATTAACTTTTTTCTTCTTCTCTCTATTCGGGAAAAGGAGCATTGCCCGATTAGCCAACCGCCTGCTGTATCACCTTGCCAATAATTCAAAGCGGAAACCCGCCACAAGCACTTCGAGCAACTCTGAAAGCCCTCTTTGCAGGAACAGCACTTTGGGCTTGTGGTTCAGTTTAAACATCAATGGCTAATAGATATTTTACTCCTCTCCGTGTTAGCACGAACTATTTCTTGGCCCAACAGTTTTAATTGCACACCAAATTTAATGCCCAGAATATGCAACGTTTTTCCGTCTAATTGCAGCCGCCTGGCACTAAATTTGGCTGGCCAATGAAGCATGCCACACGCTCAACCTTGCTTGAAGCGTAGAATGCAGAAACCGCTGGTGAAGGAAATGCAGCAAATGTAATTTCCAATTTTTCTGCTACGTTGGCGTGCATTTTTCTACCATTTTCATTTTGCATACCCTTACCACAGATATGCTCATTTCATGATGCAATTTGATGCTCATTAAAGAGCTGTAAATGTTTCTCATTAGGTACAACATGTTGCAATCTTTAACTAAGGCTGAACGGGCTTTAATAAAGTTTTAAGATATGTGCTTAAATCTAATAGCTGGAAGTATTACGAGTGGTATTATTGAAACAAGTCTAAGCTGCTAATTGAATGAAATGTTCAACTTGATTGATAGTTTTGCTCTATAGAGCTTTCGATCGCATCTCATTTGTCTGCTTACTGATTAAACACCGGGAATTTTGGAAATTCAATTAGGAAAACATTTCTGATGCAATTTGATTGGATTTTTGGCTTTGACAACTTTTTCCTATCAAAAAACTGTGCAACTAAAGCAATTAATCAATTTGGTTATTATTTGGGGGCTATGCCAATGCGAAAGCTTAATTAACTACGCTAATAGCTGGTCACGGCTCAATTAGCCGCAAGCAAATAGTAACAAAAAATAGATAGAGAGAAGGGGATAAGCTACAACAATGCAGGAATGAGAGGGGACTTACATGCGGGAGTGCTGAAGAGCGAAACGCGCATATTTCATAGCATACTTTGGTGGGCCGCATCAAATTCCGCCTTTGTTTTGCGGCAATTATGCAAGGGGTGCCCTGAACGGGTGAGGGTGAGGGTGTAGGTGAGTGGCTTGGCAATAGCAGGTGAAGGTAAGAGATACTCGATATCGGCGTCACTTGTTTGCCACCAACTGCGTTGCAAGTGGCAGCTCTGCCAGCGTTAATTCTCATGCCTCGCCCTCCAGCATGTTTCCTGATGCAATCGAACAGCTCTTACAAGCACTTTTGAACACGCACACACACACACACGCACACACAGACACAAACACAAGCACATACAAGCACTTTAACTATCGAGCACAGGTGCAGTTTGTGTTTCGCATTGAAGCAAGTAATTAATGCGTTTGTGTGCACGATAACATTGATATGTAGATCTCCCCCTCCCCACTATCTGGATGGGTGTGTATTGCATTGTGCGTTTGAGTTGCAATGGAAATTCCGAGCTGCGTGTGCAACGCTTTGGTATTTGCTTATTCGATTAGACGATGAACATGAACGCTTTTTTGCTGATTCACAGTCTTGATTGCGAGCAGGGCTTATGAAGACTTTGCTTACCTACACCTGCCCATTTATTAACCCCAACTAACTGCCACTGTTCCAAAGGTTAATCAATAGTTGTTAGAATGAGCTTAAATCTAAGAGGCTTAGCTGTGGAGTGTAAACAGCATAAGGTATTCTGTTTCTCTCCACTGAAATACACTTAGCTAAGTATCAATATGTATTTGAGGTAAATCTTGCTACTAATGTCATGCTTATCATGATGGGCCTTTACATGCTCTTTTGCTTCTAATTGAATTGATTTCAATTTTGTACATGTTACATCCCCACACCTCGTATAATCATTGCTAACATGTTTCACGCCCCATGGCCCATGTGTAACTTGAAATTTTGACGCAACCACGCATAAATTGATTTAATTTGCTATCTGGATGGGGAGGGAGGGGTTTTGTTTGTGGTAATGTTGACTGGGGTACTGCCCTCTATGAAGGGTGCTTCATGGATATATACCCTTTTAAGTACTGGTCACAATAGTCAATTAAGTGCCTCCGTCTTTTCCTATATTCCCACTCATCACTTTAAAGGTGTTGCGATTCAATTTACATAAAAGGTAACAAGAGGAAGTCCATGGACATTGGCTGACCATATATCCCAGCCCTACTCATTCTCGGTCCACCTGTTGCTGAGTAACCCCTTTTTGCGGTTCAATTTCCATGCGTTGATTAAATTTTATAATTTTTACGCACAATTGAACGACGCGTGGGAGTAAAATGTGTACAGAGAAACGGAAGGTTACTGAATTTCGACCCCTTATCATAAATTAGTTTCTGAATCGTTCTCTCTCCCCAGCATTCTTTCTCCTACTTTCCTCTTTTCCCTCTCCCTCTCTCTCTCTCTCTCTCTCTCTTTCACTTTCGCTACCTGTCTGACTTTTCAAATTTGTGCGTTTCATAGATTCCAATCAAAATTGATTGCCACCGGCAGGGGGGTAAGGGAGGAGCGGTTAGTTATCAAGCAGGTTGCTAATTAAACGCTGTCAACCGTGCGATAAATTAGAACTCATTTTGGATTCGATTTTAAAATTAAACATACACACAATATACATACATATGTAGTTTTGGGGACGCTTTGGTCCCATTTTGTGCGGATTGGTTTTAGGCTGGTAATATGCTTAAAACTATTCCGCACAAATTGGGACCAAAGCGTCCCCTGAGCCTATTACCGTCCTGAAACTAGTCCGCAAAGGTAGGAGCACTTAATATTAGTATTACACTTTTAGTCGTATACCCTCTATCATTTGCCTGAACTTCACTAAGTCACGTCTGTAAAAGGTATTGAAATTCACGGTCTATATAAATTTGTTTAGATATTTGTTTCTTTTTCAAGTAGCAATAATTCTATAATACGAGTATTTATATTTAGTAAGCAACAGAGAGTTGAGACTTTAAGCAATATTAAAATAATCAAATAAAGCAGACTTCGTCTCGTGTGTCCGTTTAAGTTGCATCAAGTGTAGACGTTACCAGTTTTTGAAAATGCATAAAAGTATACCTTCACAAAAATATAACAAATAAAATGTACGTTAAAAATTATTAGCTTGGTTCCACCTTATTAGCTTTAGTGAGTACTTTATTACATCACTTAGAAAACAGCTGCAGCTGCAACTGGCCATATAAATAGAAACAATAAATTATAAGTTAAGTGTGGAAGCTGTTAGCTATAAAATGGCATTTTTGCACAAATTATTTACAGCTTATTTTTAATGTTTCCCGAATTGTATATGTTTGGTTAATAAATGTAAAAAATGAAAACGTACTTCGTATAAAAAGTGCAACTACTGAAATGTAAGTGAAAAGTTGCACATATTAACATATATTTACTACTTCGTATCCATCGCATGAGAAACGCAGTGGAAACAAAAATGTATAGTAAACTCGTACCTTGTGGCATTTTTGTTCATACAATATATAGGTGCTTATATGTTTGTCAAGCATATATAACTGAGTATCATGGTACTTTCTACTATTCAGAAGAATTGAAAAGAGTTGAGGTAAATTTAACGTTAATTAACGTGGAACCTTAATCGAATTCATATAGGTACTAAAATGTTTCCAATGTCACCAGAAACCAGATCTGCTTCTCTCCTGAAAGCTTTAACTAACTTCAGGTTTTCTTAGTTAATTGAGATTTGCTTAGCAGGGCTCCAAAACTGAATTTGAACTATCAATCGGAGCTGCCTTTTCAATGTAACATCTTTGTTTTGGTATTGTATAACTGAATTTAGCACTTGAAAAATGTAATTTCGTAATTGAATGATCAATTCGAACGGATAGCCGTATTTGACCCGGCACGCCCGATGCACCCTTCTGTCTTTTCCGACTTGCCACTTGACTTGACTTTTGTGTAACAAGCAGCAATTTAATTGAAAATTTATCAGTTTCACATTTCATTTGCATTTCATTCAAATGCTACCGTTCTGTCCCATACACATGTATGTATGTATGTATATCTGTAAGTAGCTCAGAGGTTTCCCAACTCTTTTCCAATTTGCATCGTTGACATTTTTCATACATTTCAGAGAATGCGAGTGGTAAAGTAGGGTGGCATCACTGTACAGTGTACACTGTATCGAAAACAATTTCCACAAGTGCGCACCTCACAAATATGACTATGAATGCATGAAACGCAAAAAAAAAAAATTAAATTGTTTTTATTTTCCCAAAATTCCGAACGAGTGTCATATCGTTTTGTATTTTTCTTATTTGCAGGAATTTTTGTACTCTTGTGGCTTTTAAATGACTGGGTATAGGTGACCTGATAGAAGAATACATTTGTACAAAGTATATTCCGGGTGCAGGGTATCTTTTTGGTCGAGCATTGAGCTTTAGCGCAATCCTCGTTGTTTCAGCTTGGCATTTCTGAATGCCAGACAGTTACTGGCAAATATTTCTAATTTTAAGGAAACTGGTATGGTCCGTATCAGTCTAATTAAGTGATGGCACCGACGCTAGTTATGGTATAGCCGTTATAATTTGTGTAGTTTGAGGTTGATGTGGGTTATGGGGCAGATGTCTGGGCTCGTCTTGTGTCCATTTATTGATTTTCTGTGTTCGCCTGCGATAAATTAATTAAAATAAATGAGAATTTTGTTTACTTGTGCATTGCCCACACCCATGTATATTATTAGTTTCTCTTTAGCCTACCACAAACTAATATTGTGCTACAATTTCTGAATTTAACTGAAATGAAGCATTTGGAAAATGCTTCATAATGCAATTACTTAATTAATGTAGACAAGCAGTGGCCAATTGGAATGTATAGAAGGATAGAATAGGAGTTGAATGGCGGCTTTCAAAGGTACAATAAGTAGCTGTTCAATGTCTGTTTGAGGGAAATACGTTGAGTGTTTAATAATTTGTGCATTCATTATTACAATTTGGAGTCTGCTTTAAGCTTTATCTGCCCTCTAAGCTACATTTTATGTTATTATCAACTCATTCATGGGTGTAATAATGGCTCTAGAAGCTTTTGTTTAGCTACCCTCAAACACTTACATTGTTTCCTCGATAATAATTCAAATATAAGCAAATCTCTTCGCATGCGGGTGTATTGACCTTGTGGCTTTCGGCAATTATAGAGGCTACAAGCAAAAGCGCTGTTATTTGACTGATTCAATCAATGGCAAATTTGTAATGGAACCCTTTGTACAATGACGCAATAATTTAATGGATTGCTGTACATTTGCATGAGAATCTGACAGAGGCATTTCTATATTGGATTTCTTGCCGCAAATACTAATTAATCAGCTTGCTATTAATTAAAGAACCGCAAATCGTAAATGTGTGCGCAATGCCATCTGAGGAAATGTGTGAAATATCTGTGGCAAAATACAGTTCGGTTAATCATTAATTCGCTTTTCACAGCATCTTTTGGAATACGTCAACCGCATTTGGCCAATGAGCTTTAATTGCTGTAAATGAGTTTTTAAAGTAACAAATTGTTGAACCAAAGTTAAACAAAAATCAAAAGTTGCTGGAATTTATGGAATATTTACTGCATTGTGGGTGGCATTTGGGTAGTTGGATATGAGTGTGGCTGATGCCACCAAAAGGAAGTTATTTTTCATAATTTACAGCCCCATTGACGATATTGTTATGGTTATCACATTGGCGCCAGCTGAACGAGTCGAGTCGCTTCACGACGCTTGTTATTAAGCATAAAAATAAATTAATAACAGCTTGTCGTCACACACTCGCATGACCGCACTCTGTGTGTGTGTGTGTGTGTGTGTGTGTGTGTGTGTGTGTGTGTGAGTTGCCTGCATTAAGCGGCAGTCAGTTAATATTCTTAACGCAAATATTTTAACGATGTTGATGAGAAGTTTTCTGTGGCTTTTTAATGCCGCAAAATATGAAAAGAACTCGAAAACTTCAGAGGTCGTTCAAGTTTATCAGCTTGAAGCATATGCAGCTTGACACATAAACGTTTATAGATTTGAGAGGGCGACTGCTATATAAAATAAGAGAGCCAAATAATGAACAAGAGAGCAGCATATACTCGTATTCATTAAATGCATTATGGTTTAAGCGCTCTTATTTAGCACTCTGAAATGTTAAGTGCTTAAATTAAAAGTGCCATAAATATTCATATATTTCTTTATAACAAATATTTGTTAATAAAGATTATTTCATAACTGGCTATATTTTCAAAGTGTTCGCGTGGCGAATATTCAAACTATGGAGACTATACTGTAAGCTTAAAACAAATTGACAGTTTGATATTTTAAAATTTAATTTTGTGCATATAAATTTCAATCAATTCAACATATGTATATTTTGAATACAAATGTGATTTATATAAAAATATTTCTATCCTATATTTTTTAATTTTCAGTTTTCTGAAATGGAAATCGCTTCAATTATAATAAATTATAAAAATGCTATGGATTGCCTATGCGGTTTTGTTAGATTTACAAAATAATTCATTTAGTTTCCATTAAACTTATTGGTAAATAAAAGTAAATTGCATAACTTGTGTAGCTATTTAATATCAAATATCTGGCAATATCAATTGGATTTTATTTGGAAAAACATTTACCTGCAGCTCTTGTCAAACCAAAGCATCCTTTTCAGTTAAAATTTGTTTTTGATACGATTTTTTCTAACAAACCCTTGCGGCACGACTTACTGCAATCCAAACTTTGAGATTACCTTCATGCCGCCCATGCCCGTCCATTGAAACGTTTATATCGGAATTATATTGCATTTTTATTACCTTCGCGTATAAATTTTTCCTTTGGTGTTTTCGTATGCTTTTCCTGCCGCCAGGCACGCAACATTTTAAAAAACAATTTTGCCAGATACAATTTCTTGTGTATTATCGCCGAAAAGTATGCAAACACAAACACAGACGGGCACGCACGCACACTTAAGCAAATGGCGACAGCCGCAAACACACACAAAGCTGCAAATAAACGTAGACCCCTGGCAGCACACATGGCGTATACGCAATTTTATTTGCATGCCAGACAGACAACGACATTGCCGTCCACCCTGCGGCTGCTTATCACTTTATATATGTCTGTCCTTCTCTCTCTCTCTCTGTCTCTCGTTCTCTTTGTGTATGTATATAAAATTGGGTCTCGTGTAGCACTTTGTGGGGCAGTCGATTTGCGTGTTCCGCAATATATTTTCGCCGCAATTTCGACTTCCAATTAGGATAGTTAAGTAGTGACAACTCAAGAGCTACTTTGAAGTGAGAAGCATATGCGAACAGCTTCTACTTTTGAGAGTATTGGTAATTTGTAGTCTATTTTTAACCTTAGCTGTTAAACAGAACTGTCTGTATGATAATTTCCCTCTTGTTGTTTGTATAATTTCTGCTCAGACATAAAATAAACAAGTTTGTATTTTATGTGACCAGGCAGGAGGCAAAGTAAATAATGCGAGGTGACATTATTGTTGGGGCTGTGTGCGTATTAAAAACCGAATGAGGGTGACTTGCGGGGGTGACTGTTTTTTATTGTTTGCGGCAAAAGGTGTCGGCTTTAATGCATTTTCATGCCTTATTTAAAATGATTTTCGACTTGCCTCCCAGCAAATTATTTTCATTTATTGCCTTCGCAAAAGGAAACATGAGATATCCAGCATGTCTCCGACAGGATCAACAGGACGAGGTGAGTTGCGGTAATGCTACAGTTAATCATGTTGCGGCTGTGGTAATTTTTCAGCTCAATTAAGTGGGATATTATAAAGCAAGTGAGCTCGCATATTCTCATTCATTTTCTCTTGCAAAATGTGGGCAAATATTAATAAAATTGCAATTTGCAAAGACAGCAAATAAGCAAACATTAAATAAGACCGATTGCCGCAGGAGTTAAAAATACAAACATACAAAATTAAAACTCAACCTGAACCGCAATATGGCTGAAAAGCAAAACTCAAACGAATTGTTGAGCGTTTAATTAATGGAGTGGAAGAACATACAAGTTCACTTGAATTAGAGGCAAACGGCAAAAGACAAATATCAATATGGAAACACAGACAGAGAGAGCAACAGTAAAAGTAACAGACTAAGAGGATGGGAAAGGGGAGAGTGCAAAAGAAGGAGACAAAGTCGAAACTCAAAAAAGGGCTCCCGGGCAGAGTAAAGCATCACAAAGCAAAGACAAAGGAAAACAAATAAGAATGTGAGGCACAAGGCGAGTCGATTAGTTTATACCCTCCACTTGGGAACTATTTTTAAGTATTAATATAAATAATGTACATATGTCTGACAGGCATAATTACTTTTGACCAAGTAGCATAATAGTTTAGCATGATGCCAGATGTTACAGCTACCCGTTTAGCACTTGCCTTGACGCAGGGTATCTATAAAGAAAAAATAAGTTGAAAGGACTATAAGACTTCAAGCCTGACAGCTCAGCACTTTGTGATGCAAACGAGCCTGGCATGCGAGTTTGTACATTATCTAAATGTAGATGATATGGCAATACGACGACGCCCCAAACCCAAAAGAAAGCGAAGGCACCAATGACATTTGACATTTCAATAAGCGTCGGCTGGCCAAAATCCAATGCAATGACAAAGCATTAGCTAAGAAATGAATTCCATTGGCAAAGGGACAAAACTAAACCCTGGCTAAATCAATACTTATCTTTTAGGAGCGCCAAAAGTTGCGCCTCCTAATGCCGGGGGCGTCTTCACTGTGGCTCTCATTCTCCTATTCATTCGTTCATTTACTTATACAGTTTCTCATTCACTTTGTATCTTGTGGAAGAGGCGTTATAAGCTGAAAGCTAGCTTGTAATTGAATGTACACCACCACATGGCGTATACGCAATGTGCGCTGTTTGGCATTCGAACTATGTCTTTAGCATAGTCGTAAGCCTTTCCAATGCAAATCTATTGCCATTTACTTTATTTATGCCACTCGCCAATTGGTTTATTTGTATAATTTAACGTATTCTCTTCCCGTTTCGGTCTGTCATTTACTATGCAAATACCAATTTGCATTGAAATTCTATAAACTTTTGACTTGATTTTCAATTTGTAGTATTTTGCTTTGCCGCTGTCAACGACAAACTGAATATTTTAGTGGTTGATTTTATTGATATTTGATAGAGAGATAAGGCAGTAATGGAACCTATGTGATGTAAATTCGCTCACTTATCAATTTCTCTTCTTTCAGGTGAGCAACATTACGAATTAGTAGAAGTACGAACTTAAAACAGATGAAGCCAAAACTTGAAATGAACCGTATCAATATATAATTGAATTCCCATATGCTCATATCAATTTCAACATCTGTCTGACACTAGCTTATCAATATGCACAGCATGATTTTCCCTCGAATTTGATTACAACTCCTGAAAAAAGAGAGGAATAAGAGTCGTCGAACAGGCACTAAAAATCATAGCACGTCTTTTTGAACAAAAAGGAGAAGAACATACTAAAAATGTACAAAAGTTTTTTGCGGTGGCAATTAGAAACATATTTCACAATTGTTGCCACAGCGGTGAGGCAGACATGTTTTAATGGCAAATAAAAATGGCGACGCCGCAGACATGTTTGTGCATGCCGGCAAACTGTTTAAAGTGGAACAAGGGTGGCCATAAGCCAGACAGACTGCAGGCAACGGAAATCGTCTGACAAAGGGTGGTCATGCCAGTTATTGTTATTATTTTGTGTGTGTGTGTAAAAGTAAAACTTGCTGACAATACTCGACTAACAGATATCCAAGGTATAAAATAAACAACACTTTTTTGTCAAACACGAAATCGAGCAAGCATAAAAGATTGCTCGACAGCCGCCAGTGTAAGGCAGCCATGTGGGCCCAATCACATGGCATTGGCTCATGGCCCTTTTGTCTGCGTGCACGTTGAAGTCTCATTCAATCAGAAGCATCAATCAGTTTGGTGTGTAAAAGGTTGTGAAAGGCGCTTGGACGAGGGGCAGGAGCAAAAGGCTTCAACGGATTTTCAACTTCATTTTTGTCGATTTCGTGAGCAATCAAGCGCAAATGCTTTTGTTTCAGCTGATGTAGGCAACGTGTCCACTCCATTCCATTTTGTCTTACCTGTGCAACATGGCCACGTATTTATTAAGTCATGATGCTGAATGGCAGGCCATTCAGAAAGAAAGAAAATAAAATACAAGCTGAGCAAAAGCATTCAATACTTGATCCCTCGCACAGTGCAAACACAACACATTCCATTCATATCTGAAGCGTCATCATCAGTCTCCGCATCATCATTATCAACAACTTTATAGCTAGCCTGTTGGTTTTGGATTTTTCGCTGGGCTTGTTTACCTCATTGTTCCTTTTACACTTTGCTACGGCTTCGACTTCAACTTGTTCTTGATCTTAGGCTTCTGCTTCATTCATTGATTGCTTTTCTGCATTTTTGAGTGTACACAATCGTATCATGTTCAATTTTTTGCAATTGTTGTCATTTACGCCTCATTGAATTTTCATTTTTCTTTTTATTTATTTTTTTTTTGAGTGCAGACAAGTTAATAAATCATTATTTTGTGTTCTCTCTAGAGCTAGAGATATTTGTGTATTGACTTGATTAAGTAAATGTGCGACAGCTTATAGTCATAGTTTAAGAACAATTATGTTTTGTGTCTGGGCATACTAAAGATCTCTTACTTAAGTCAGCGGCCTGACATTTGATACGGCTCATTATGCACATTTTATGCTACTCTCACCAAAGAGGGGCCAGTTGAAGTTGAAGTTCAGCCATAATGCTTTGTGAAAACTTCCAGAACATTTGGCGAGTGGAAGACCCCGGAAAATCATTTAAAGTTTTCTTTATGGGCGTGACGACTTTTGTCCTACCCAACAAACATTACTTTTTTTCCAGCATTTTGAACTCGAGGGCAACTGCTCATTAGTTTAACAATTGAATTTGCACTTTCAAGTATATTAGATAAATACGCTGGAGTGTTTGTGTGTGCGCATTTCAATCAATGTGGAAACTTTCTACCGCATACTAAGAAGTCCCAACAGCTGATGATGGAAAAAAAAGCCGTTGAAAAAGTTACGCCAAATTGAATTCCGTGCAAAAGTTTTACGCGTTTTGTGCTGGCCAGAAGATTTTTGCGTTCGCTTCGCTTGAAACGCCTTCTCTTTTGTACAGATAATTTTGGCAAAAGGGTCGCACAGTGGAGACTGCGTGTGACGACCTAAGATACCTTAGATTTACCTTTGTTTACACGTATTAAGAACTTTACACTTTATATGTGTAAAAGTAATATTTCAAAGAGTATTTGCTAGTCGACTGCATGCTTAGTCTAGTTTTGGAATTGCATTTCATTTTATTAGGAGTAGCCATAAACTGCTGTAAAATTATTGATAAAACGTCGTAGGCGTATACGTAATATATTTTTGCAACAACTGTACCGGAAACATTATGAAGCTGATTTGCAGTCGACTGTTGTGCCTGACTGTCTGACTGCCTGACTGCCTACTTTGCTGCCTTCTGCCTGCTGCCTGCCAGCTGCAGCTGTCAGTCGAAGAACGAGAGCCGCATACAATAGCGAACGGAAGTGGAAGTCGCTTATCCAAGCAGCTTTCTTTGTCGCCCTATGCCATTTCTTTCCTCTTTATTCTCCTGCGCAGTTCACTTCGGTTGTTGCCTTGGCTGTCGCTTAGACTATTTTATTTTTATGCCTTGCGCACATTTGCATATCAATTTGTTTCATTCGTTGCATTTAAAGCTGTGCTGCATTTGCAGCTCCTTTCGAATGTCGTTGCATACTTTTTTGGGGCGCTGAGTGCTTTGTGCATTGTGTGTAATTTGCACTGTTATTTTGTTATTTTATCGTGTGGCTTCTCGCATTGCACATAATCGCCCTTAGCCCATTGCCTTGCTTGATATATTTTCAAATATTTTACTGACTTGTTTATTGGCCATTTGTTTGGTTTTCTTTCTTATTGTTGTGCTTAGCAATTTGACAAATGGCAAAAAAGCAACGTCGCAAGTTATTGGATCTGACAAAATTGCTTGAATGTTTAGAATTTACGACAAAAACATAAATTATACAAATATTTTGCGTATATTTTTGCTGCTGAAGAATTTTACTCTTATATTGTCGTTTCTTGAATACTTGGCATTTATTGAATACTTTTGCTTTTTGTTTTTTTTTTATTTTGGAATAAAAACTATAATTATAATTGTGGGATAAATTCTCAGCTTGCTTTAAGTTTATTTAATTTTCATCTCATATCATTTTAAAAAGCTTAATGATTTTATGATTTCAGTGCCAAAATTAAACAATTGCTTTACATTTCTATTTGTTTCGCAGCACTTTAAACTTAGGGCATAAAAAACAAAACTGTTTCTCGTTAAAATTCATATAAATAAACATGATAAGAAGTTTACCAGGAAAGCTATTGTGTATATATGTTATGGGTATTTAAAGCAGTTGTCGCACTTGGAAAAGAAATGCAGAAAAAGTGGAACATAAAAAAAGCACATTGTCATTTGTTGTGACATTCCACTAATAACTGCAAATTAGTATTTCCTGCTGTCAGCGTGGTTTGCAAATTGCAAACAACAACGAAAAATCCGTTAGAGAAGCGTAAAAAACGTGCAATTAAAACAAAATTGGAAATACGATGGTGAAAAGAGAGAAAAACACTTAATAGCTGAGAATTGTTAAAATGCAGATACCCTGGAGTTCCACATAAAAAAGAACATTAATATAAACAAACTGTTCAATTAGTCATAGATTAAATTGATGGCTTATATGTATTTATTCGAAAATACACCCTTTTTTAGTAAGCTGCAATCACAGGGCAGTATGAATGGTGGTCGTGATGATATTTGATTGTTATTCTGTTGCGAGAGTGAGAATGCTAGTAAGACTCGATGTTTGTTGTCTGATGTAATTTTACTTGCTTAAAGCAAGCAAAACGAAACTGGAATTTTTGCATATGCATGAGGATTCGCTGTACACGCATGTAGCGTGCATGCATGTGCTTGACAGGATGTGTCAGACAAAGCGAGAGAGAGAGAGAGAGATAGCGCGAGTTTAGCATGGCGAAGCTAAGCTTGCCACTTGAAAGAGCTTAAGGGTTAAAGCGACGGGTGGGGGAAGAAGGCATGAGTTGTACATTGTGCTGCATCAGCAGCAGAATGCAGCTGCTTATGAAGCTTTGTGCAAATATGTGACTGAAGAGCCGTTGAATGAATGGAGTTTGCTGGGATGTTGTAGCCTGTGTGTATTGGGTTTGGGGCGGAGGGGCATGCAACTCATTAACAGCTAAACATTGCGGCCAAGCTACACATATACGCAGAGTAAACGCGAGCAGAGTTCGTTGTCAAAATGTCAACAGGAGTAACTTTCTCGATAGTTGTTGCCGGCGCAAAACAGGTTGCAACCGTAGAAACAGCAACAGCAGCAGCAGCAGCGCCAGCTACAACAATTTGTCATGCAACTATAACAACAGGCAACACGAAAAGTTTGTGCAACAATCTGAACTATGAAGCAAACAGCAAACCCTGCGTCAACTTTCTAATTGTTTAAATTTAGCACACAAACACACACCTTTTGCAGGCTGCGTAAGTGTGTGTGTGTGTTTGTTTATATTGTGCGTGGTATTGTTGTGGCATAGCTTGACACGAGGCTTTTTGGCTTTTAGCTTTCATTTTTATTGACGTTAAAAACTCGAAAAGCTAACGATATAAACTTTATGACAATTTGACTATGGCAAGGCGGCGGCTAAAAGAGTGCTGCAAAACCGCTGTTAAACCGCCAAAGCAATCAAAACTTTGCAGCTATTTGATTAAATCATATTTTGAAACAGCTTTTTCATAACTTGAATGAAGTTGAGAATTGGTTTGACTAAAAGTTAACTACAATTTACTCACTTTTTGGGGCATACCAAATAAATGAATGACTCGATGCATTCTCATGTTTTCTGGTGCCATTTGGCAGCCATTTGGTTTGCCACTTGGCAGCATCATAAAAAATTAATCGCCGTGAAATCAGCACAGCGTAGATTCCGTTGCATACTTTTTGGCGTCAAGTTTAATTGAAAAGGCAACATGCGGCGCCAGAAACACAGAGCGAGGTGTAAATTTCCACTGGAAAGGCGACAGGGAAAATGAATGAATGAGACAGAGAGAGATGGAGATAGAGCAAGCAATGAATAGACACGCATAAATTTCAACAAACAACGGGCAGTCTCCCATACCCGTGCCACCAAAGTGTGCAGCATGCTGTGCATACTAATAACCATGCCACTTTTTCTATTCCTCGTCCAATGTTGCCCAACAAGGCATACCCTAGAAATGGCTTTAAAGAGGGTATGTGCCAGAGGTTGTGTGCCGCTTAACTGCAATTAATTGCAGGATATGCCGCAGTCATGTAAAGCATCTCTCTTGGTTGTCGTCCTCGCCAACTGATGCGATGCTCTCTAATGCTATTGACGCTCTTGTTGTTCGCCCAAAATGTGCGCATATTAAGGCTGTTTGATTTGTTGATTTACATTTCGTTCGCAGGAATAATGCCACAAATGAGTGCCGCAAGAACTTGGATTTGCGTATGGTAAAAGCTATGTTTTGATTTTGTGTGGCAACCCTGATAACAACAACAACCTTTTAATCTATATGATTACGCTTAAAGAGCAAAAGTTAAGGTCAGAAAATGTTTGCAAAGTGCTGATCCCTCCCGCTTAGTTTCCACTGGTCCCATGTACCCAAAGTGCCATAACGAGGCACCTGCATCAAGTGGAAAGTGGCAAGAGACTGCAACCATCCCAGCAACAGGCAACGAGTACTTATCAGTGACATCTTCATGCTTTTACTCTGAAAATGAAGGGCATTTCAGCTTTCACCCGAATGACCTAGCCGATCGTTCTTTTTAAATCTCTTTAACAAAATGTAATTAGTTAAAACTTATTTCATATTTTTATTTTATTTACTCTTCCTCAATTTACGTTCTCATACGGGGTTTCTTCAATAAAATATTCTTTATTTAATTAAGATCGTTCCATATTCTATTCAAAATTCACATAAATTTATACAAAGATATGTTTAAGGCATGTCAACTTAAAACTTTAAAAGTTGGCTTAAAGAATTTCAAATAAAAACAATTGATTTTTAAATTGACTTGATATAAATATAATTTCTCTTTTCATACCTACATTTGCGATTTAATGTTGTACTATAAATTGAAATAATATCACATATTCTTCTGAATTTCACGCCAGGGTAGAATGTAATTAGGTTAGAGTATTTCTTGAACTGCTTGCTTCAGGGAGTCTCTTTTATCCTTGCATTGCACTCTTAAATTGCAAAACTGTAGCTTGAGGAATAATTATGCTGCCGTTGTTGTACAGGAGGAGTATGTGAGCAGCGAGTTGAAGTGAAGTTGAGCTATGGATGATGAGAGCCTTTTTACAGGTAGCACTTGAGGCAAAGGGAAGCAGCTGTTGTTGTTATTGTTGTTGTTGCTGTTGTGCTTATTGTTGCTGAAGCTGCCTTTGTTTTGCATAAATTTTGTAAGGACTTTGAAAGACTTTTAGGCATACAGCTTTTTGTTGAGCACCGCGGGGCTTGCATTAAGCATTAAGTGTTATTCAAGGCACTGAATCGCACAGTCGACCATCTTTCGAGTTAATTTCGCAAATGAAAGCATGTATTATGCTTCTCGCTCTCACGCGTTCTCATACGCTGTCTCTTATTACACATGTAGCGAGTCGTTTTTCATTTATTTGACGCCTGACCATGGAAAATCAATTAAGTTCTTTTGCGTGCTACAAAAACTGCAATGCATATTTTTCTGCTTTTCACTGCAGATGCACTCCTCTCTTTCTTTACCATTGTTCTTTTGCACGCTTCTCTTTTTATCCATATTTTATTTGTTGGTATATCATTTAATACGAGTTCCAAGTTTGCACATTAAGAACGAAATCCTCATTGAAGCCAGCAATATCCATTGAAATGATATTGCTCGCGCGATGGTAAAACACTCAGTACAGTTCATTCGAAACAAGTCGACGGATTGAAGCTGTTGACCAAATAATTGCATTCCTGCGGGAGAAATGAAATCCTTAATCCAGTTTCATATTGAAAGGATTCATTAACGCAAGCGTCATTAATAAATAAATGGTTATCGAAGCGAAGAATGCATTAAAAAAGAAAGCCTGTTAAATATCTTTAATGCAACAGCATTTTTTTTTAAATAAGCTCAGTAAATCACTCAACCCTTTGACTTGGCTTTAAATTACCATTAGCTGATTTGGCAATGCACAGTTTCTTTACAGTTACGCACAAAAGCATGCAACAGCCTTTGTTTTGCATGTAATGCAAATACTTACTTATGCACCAAAAGCAACAGCATAATGCACGACTCTAATATACCCCGCTTAGGTTAAGTAAAAAGTCAAAACAGTCTATTTCTACAACATAGTAATCTGCATTTCCCATACGACATGTGGTACAGGGTATGTCTAGAAATTGTCGTTTTGTTTGCTGTTTTCCCATCGTTTTTTGTTGCTGTGCTGACACTTTGCGTGAATGCTGCTGGTTTTCCCAGACCTCCGCCTAAGCTCCACTTTTCTTCTTAATGTTTTTTTCTGCCTTTTCATTGAGAACGGTAGGAAAAGAGAGCGAGAGAGGGAAAACTGAGGAAGCGGCATTTCTGCGGGCGTTAACCGGGCTCGTTTGTTGTTGACTTTGTGCTCCAGTTGCAGCAGCCGCGATTGCGGCTTGGCACAAACCAAAAAAAATGGCCGCCTTTCGCGTTAGAAAAGTGCATATTTGACTTTCGGGAAACTATCATTAAGGAAGTAAAGCGACCACAGGAGGAAGCACACCACATGAACTAAAAACAACAAGAGCAAAGACGTCAACAAAAGGCGTTGCAAAGCCCCGTTCTCTTTGTTCGCATTTAAGCTCTTAGCCTCTGCATCTGCTGGCTTTTGACTCCTGTTGTTGCCTTTTCAAGCTGCTAACTGCCGCTGCAGGCGTCTTCAAAAGGCATAAGCTTAATGTGTTTTGGCATCGGTTTTCAAAGTGCAGCTTCTCGAGCCACTAACCGGAGTCTTTCATTCTGCATTTGACATCACATAGTTGTAAGCATGTGTGTGTGTGTGTGTGTGTGTGTGTGTGGTTACTGGCTTACAAGACTACACGACAACACGACTACCAGCTTCTCTTTTCACTGTGGCCCTTGGCAACCACAAAGGCAAGCAAGTGTCAGGCTGTGTTAACCAAAAACAGCCTGCAGTCTTCTTCAGTTCCCACATAGTTCACATAGTCACAACGTTGCCATCTCTCTGACTTGTTACTGTTTTTTGTTTGTCTCGTATTTCTGCCTTATTTTAACCACTTTTTATTTGCAATCAGCCTCTGGGTTCGACCCTTTTTTTATGCCAGCTTGTGGCTACTGCACTTGGCATAATTTGGATTTGGGTTGTGCATTTTGATTGATGTGTTGCCCTTTTGCTCTTGATAGGTTCTTGAATGTAAATGTGTGGATGCTATATGCTAAAGTTAACTAAAGATACTAGAATACAGATACTAGATACATTTACAATTTCGATAAATTTATTATTCTCCAATTATAAATTTTAATTTAATATTTTTTTCTTTAAAAGAAATGCAATTCCCAACAGTCTAATCAAGTTTTTTGCCAAAGTGGCCAATGCCACTTTGCAATGAAACCAATACACATTGACTTAGTGGTTAACGTTTTTCCAATTTATACGAGCGGAATAGTGTGAGACCACATCGATTCTGTGCATGTCCTTCGCATGCAAAGAAGGAAAACAACGTCTCAATTTGTCTCAAGTTGTCAAGTTAACGTTGCAACACTTTACACTTGGAGTGTTGCAGACAGCACGACGTCATCGCCAGTTGCAGTTTCCCTGCCCTTCCCTTCAGCAAAAATGTAATAGTTGTTGTTGTTGTTGGTATCCTTGTCGTTGACTTTGACACCGTTTTGCACTTTTCGTTGGCATGTGAGAGGGAGAAAGAGTGATGGGGATGGGTGGTGGCCTGTTCCAGAACGTTGGGTGCTTCCCGCTTTGACAGGCACTTATTTTCTTATTATTAAGTATACTCTTAGTTGGCCCGCGCACTACGCCATGCCGTGCCGTGCTGTGCTCTGTCAATGGCAGTGCAGACGTAATGCGCTCGCCAAGTAATGATTACTTTGTGTCTGCCGCTGACAAATGCCGTCAGTCAAAGTCGCAAAGTTTACCAGCTGCAGTAGGAAGCAAAAGTCCTGTCAGTGTCAGCGGGAAGTCTATCTTCGAGGGGGTAGCTAGTCATTCGAGTGTCTGCCATGACAACGACTCCAATGCGGAAGTCGCGTACAAAAGGCGCATGAGATGCAATCTGCACGTAAGACTCACAACTTCGTTCTCTAAAAGCTTATGTGTGTTCGTTTGTGCGTGTATGTGTGTGTGTGCGTGTGTGCATCCATGTGCGTTGCAGCCGATAAGAGGGCATTGGAAATTTGGTTCCGACTTCCTCTTTAGTTGCCCCCAAAAAAGTTTCACTTCAAGTTTTTAATGACTTTTTTAAGGGGCTAAACTTTATTTATTGCCCACAGCCACATATCCAATCTTAGTCTAATTTGTCTCCCATAACTTTATGAATCACTTAATTGGGAAGGAAGTGTATCAATCAGAATGCACACTTTTTTATACCCTATCTGTATATCTATGATCTGAAATTATTGGCAAAAATAAATAAATAACAATTTTATCTTTCAATTATTGTTGCACTCTTGAAATCAGACTTGTTTTCATACCATATCCATCTATTTATATAAAAGTGTGTATTCTTTCAATGTATTTATTTTATTTAAGCATAATTTTGAAAACAAAGCTACAAGAGATACAATAAAGTTAGAACATCGGTATCTCAAAGACAATATGTGGTTAGAATACTCCTCAGTGTTGAAAGCATATTTTGTTTTTACTTAAATATTCCCTTAAAAATAATCGCCACCCAAATTAATTCTGAATAAATATGTAACTAATCTACAATTAATTTTGAACACTTGAAGTTGCTATATTATGTATATATGTATATAGAAAATTAGTATACTACACTTTGTTCTATTGTCCGAAATAGCTGCATTAAATTATTTTATCAAATTGATGCAATACATAAAGCTGTTTATCTCAAACTATATGTATATGCCACATTTATTGGAAACTTACATTTGTTAATATTTCGTTATTTAATTGACTATAGCCAAAGTAGGCCTCTGAGTGGAACTGCGAAATATGGTAAACGGACTGCCCTCAAGTGGATTTGTGTGTCAAAGGCTGATATTAAGCTCAGTATGCAGCTATTGTCGTATGAAAATTCAATTTCCTATCCACTTGGCTATTGATTACTCCGTTCCAATAGCTGCCAATGCCAGCCAGAACTTCCGTCCTGCCCTTGTTGCTTGCCATGAATACTGTGACGACTGTGATGGCTGTTGGGCATTTCCGCTGACTTCCATTTGGGCATTAATTACGCGCCTACTGCAAATGCCGAAATGCCAAAATGCTCAATCAATAGCCTGGTACTATAACTGTCACTGTTGGTTGTCGTTGGCCTCTGGGTATTATCAGTCATGGGCATATTTTGACAATGGCATTAGTCAAAGCCGGGCCGATCCAGTCAGTCAATCTCTGTACCTCATTTGCAAAAGCTAACTTGTTTGCTCGGGTGACAATCAACGCGACTTGGCCCGGCAGCCAATGCCAAAAATCTGTCGGAACTGGCCGACAACATTTGCCATCAGCTTCACTTGGACACCATCAATTGAAATGCCCGACGATATATATAATCGTGGCTCTTCATATGTTGTTGGTTTATTTCCCCCATTTTGTTCAGAACTTTTTTTTGCGACAGCAGCTGCTAATGAGAAGAGTTTGGTGCGAATCTTTTGTTGGGCTATTTAGCTTGCTTTTATATTCTTTTTGGAACATTTGCTAACAAATTGAATGTGTCATTTGCAGGCAATTAACTTTCTATGTCCCTCGTGCAAGCAATTTAATAGCTACATGTTGCTAAGGACTTGGCAACACTTGACATCTTTATTTGAACCACAATTATATGTTACTATGATATGTACTTAATTATCATATTAATACTAAAATACCTACCACAAGTTCCTTTACTGTGTTTCGACTACCTTTAGTTTTGACTAGCTTTTTCACTAATAGGAAAACATAACTGTTTTTAATTGTACAATTGAACAATTATTTTAATTATCTCCTCTTCGAAAATGTTTTCTACTTATAATGCTTGAAACAATGGTGCTTCTACTTTTGTCATTATGTGTTTTTCCTTACTCTGCTCAATTTGATTTGCCCAACTGTCATTTTCCCTGCTTTACTTGTATGCTTTTGTTATCGAGTAAAAAAGACAATTGCATAGTTTTAGGCAGTTGAATAAATCTATTATTTTTGCGGCAGCAAATTTACAGTATTCTTAAACAAAAGTATGTCTTATATCCATATATTATGTATCAAGTATGGTATCAAATGTGCTGCATATATTTTAAAAATGCTTTCAAGTATTTAACATTAATTCAATTACATCAAAAGCTAATGTAAATCTCAATCATATGTTCTTCTTGCAGCTCCAATGCGACATTAAAGCGATTACAGCAGATACTCAACGTCAGGCTCACAGTTGGCAACGGCATTACTAAAGGAGTCAACTCAGCAAGAACATTAACACAGACTCACGTGCACACACATACACTCGCACACGGCTTTATATAAGCAGCACTGCCACGCCTTCAATACAATAACACACAAATCGAACGCACAATGAAAAACGACGTCGTGCGATGGAGCAGGCAGCCAAATAGCAACAGCAACAACAAAAGCAAAAGCAACAGCATCATCAAACGAAGCAACAACAAGCACAGTCAACAAGAGGGCAACACAGAGTTGAGGCAACATGTTGCTAGCAGAAGAACTTGTCAACCAAATGCAAATGTTGCCACAACGCTACAAAAGCAACAACAACAAACAATCATTGAATGTGATATAACAAGAAATTTCAATTTCGATTGCAATTTATTCAAAAATAGTTTTTTAACGCAACAATACAAAACAAAGTGCAATCGCAGCAGACATTCTAAAGCGTCGACGGCAACCACGACTGCGACGTCAAAGTTGCTGCTTATTCTGCAATTTAGTATCGCAGTTTTTTTATGTAATATTAATGTCGGTTTCGCGGCCGCCAGTGTTGCCCCCAAAGTGGAGACCGGCCATGCTCAGTCGCCTCTCCTGCCGCCCTACGTCCTCGACTATGAGACGGCCAGCGGCGGCAGCAGCGGTAGCAGCAGCAGCTCTGGCAACACCGCCGCCCAGCTAACCGCCAACAACGGTGGTCGCTCATCTGGCTCTGGCGGGGATGCTGGCCACTACACACACACCTGGGCGGTCCACATACCGAACGGTGATAACAACGGCATCGCCGATACCGTTGCCAAGGAACATGGTTTCGTCAATTTGGGCAAGGTGAGTGGCAAAGCAATTTCCTTTTAATGAAGTATAAAATCCAACTGAATTCTCTTACGTCAATCAAATGTTTGTGGTAATCGTTTCTTAAGATTGTGTAGATGAATTTTATGCTTTAAATTAACCAATTTCAATAATCCAATTAAAACTGCAGAAAATTTACAAGTATTAAACAATTACATTTAAAGAAAAAATCTCTTAATTTAAATGAAAGTAGTTCTATGTTAATTACCAAACTCTCTTCTTGATACTTTTATGATTTATTCCAAATTAAACTTAACTGTTAAAAATAAATCAAATTCAAATCATTGCCACTTTGCCCATCTTATAACTCTCTTAATATTATCAACAGTATGTACATATCATTTAAATAAATTGACATATTTATTGAGCTCAAGTAACATATGACTGTTTTGTTAGCAAACTGATATATTATAGGCCTTTTCCATAGGCAATGGGCGACAACTACATTACTGTTTGTAAACAAAATGCGTTTTCTATTATAGAAAACAAAAATAAAATAATGGCACAAGTAATCAGTGTACTTCTTAATTGTCAATTTTTCGAAATTTATCGCATGTTTGATATTAATATATCAAATGATTCTTTGCGGCCTTATAGAGTTTGTATAGCAGCCAAGGCCAGTATGATAAAAAAGGCGTCGAACGACAGCCAGTAAAAAACACTATAACATTTATTATGCAATATAATATTTGGCTTTCACTTGATAACAGCTGCGGCGCATCACTGTTTAAAATTTGTCAAAGGTAGTTCTAAATTGAGTTCAACCCACAGAGCTTACTCAAAGCAAGACTCTTTTGATAGACTTAACACCTGCACGCTGGACACTGCCATTCACGTGCAGTTGCTAAATGAAGCTCTTTTCAGGCCAGCCATTTTAGTTTTGGCCTGTCTGACAGTCATCAGTCCGTCGTTAGTTAAGCTTTTGGTTGCAGCAGCTCTTCAGTTGACGGCGAACTTTTCAAATCGCAACAATTTGGCCCGCATGTGCGACGGAGAAATTGAGATGTGGATGTTGAGGTAGAGGTAGAGCCAGGACCTCTCTCGTTTGCCAGTTTAGCATATCATTAGGACACTCAAATGTGAGACTATTAAAACTTTATCACACATTCATATATGCATATTCTCATATACACACACATGCAAATCTATTCAGAGCACATTTTGAGTAACTTTGACGTTATGGGAATCCAACTGCAACACACGGCACACACAAAGGATGTGGCTGTGGCTGTGGCTGAGTCCATATGGGTCCCGTATCCTGGACAAAGTTTAATTTTTTTTTATCACACCCTGTAAAACTTAATGGAGAAGTCTTTAACATTTGGCAACTGTTTTTAAATAGCACATAAAGTAAATTTTACCAGACAGGTTTGTCTTTTCGACTGCTTCAGAGTCGTCAATTATGTTGTGGTATTTTATCTAAACCTTAAACAAAAGGGTATTGCCAAGCACGACTTTAGAGTCGAACTGTCTGAGCACTCGGTTGTTTTTATTTCTTTGCTGCTTGTCTATCATTTCATGGTAATGGGAGCCAAGTCTGCATAGAGAGCTACAGGGGAAAGCCGCAGATGTTGCGACTGCCTCGACTGCTTGGACAAACTTTAATCTGATTTCAGTCAAGCGACTAGGCAGCTATTTGCCTGAACCTCAAAATTGGCTCCTCCTGCAACTGATACACTGCGAGCAGACAATTGAAACCATAGACCCGACGTATTGCTACACTAAATGAGCTGTCAAGTTACACACAAATCGCAATGCAACTACATATCTAATTGTGTTTATATAGATTTATGTATATCTACAGAGAGTTGTCCATTTGAAACTTAAATACGCTGTGACAGTTACTTTTGTGGAATTTCTCAGTTGGCATTTGAGTTTTCAATTGAAACTGTGCCCAACTCAGGTGGCGAAATTGTCACTGGAATCTTTTGTGTGCGGAAGTTGCTTAAGTCGGGCACTCAAAATGAAATTAGTATCATTCACAATAGGCCCATTGACCGTGCCATTGTATTAATTGGCTGGATACCTTAAGCTCGAAACTCAATTTAATGTGAGCCTTGAGAAACTTTTCTCGCTTTTGCTTGGCCAACTCATTTAACGTGCTTTACTTTGGGCACTGGCATTTGCTATTAAAGTTGTGCTTTCACCTTAACTGTAACAGCTGAGCTGGTATCAAGTTAATTGAAAATTAATTTTAAATGGCATTGTTCAAGTGTATTCCACCGAATCGCATGCCACGTGGAGAGGATGTCAAAATAAATGACACATTTACATAATTAGACAACGCCAAATGGCCTTAAAATTGTAGCGATTTGGCCTCGGAACTACATACATATAAATATATAGTCGCAATTGACCTTAGCTCTAGATGGGTTGTAGAGTTGCAGGTCCTATACACAAATACTTTAGTTGGCTAACAGTATGACCATTATGGTAGCAACATAGGCATTTAAATAAAGGAGCCTGTGTTGAATTCATGTTGTTAACATACAGCTAAAGTCTAGCTACATCTAACATGTCACACAGGTCCAAAAACTGAGGAGTAAGAAAGCTGCAGCCGAGTGGCTCGGCGGTGAAATACCCGGCATCTCATTATTGCTGAATGCAACAATCATTAAAATCGAGCTCCAAAACTTTACTACTTTGCTACTTTATAAGCAAATACTAATCAATATATCGCAATAAATCACTGTCAAAATTATTAGCTTAACTGCTGACATTGCTATTATTCTCGGCTGTTGTCGCGGAACGAGAATATATATATTTTATGGGATCGAAGATGCCTCCTTCTGCCTAATACATGTGGGCACAAATTTGTAATACCCTTCTACCCTTTGGGTAGGCGGGTGTAGAAAGTAAGGAGTGTGCGAATCTTTGTATAGCTATTTCTAATTCGCCTTAAGGGATTCTCATCAACAGAAGAGTATCACTGATAACTTGAGAGAACCAAAAGTCATGACTCCCACTTTGCCAAATCTACTTAGGAATCACAAGACAGGCTTTATTGAAAAAAAAAGGCTTTAGAAAAATGTAACACAAGACATTTTTTTGTGTTTAGACGAATTCGTCTTCGTTTTGTTAAACCTTGTAGCATTTTGGAGTAGTCTCGCTTAAAACGATTATTTGCAAGTATCGTTAAATGTTCGAATGCAACTATGCATATTTCTTTGATCATAATTCTTTGAAAGTGGCACATTAAAATGACGGCAGTTACAAAAATTGTTCTATGAGGTGTAAAAGTGGCAACTCGTCTATATTAAAGTGCCATTGCTGCTTAGTCTTGCATTTCGCTATTCAAGAAATGCAACATAAAAAAGAAATGAGAACAGGGCAAAAGGAGAAAGTTTTGCTAATATTTCTCGTATTTCTGCAGCGATTTCTATTTCTCTTGTTGCCCTCTTGTTGCTGCAAATTCCTTTTGACAAACTGTGTATAGCAAAAGTCCAACTGAGTGTGCAAACAAGCTACAAATGAAACACTAGCTACTTCTACTGACAAAAACAACAACAGTAGCAAGGGAAAATAATAACAACAACAAAACTAAATTAATAAACAAGATACAATCCCGACTTTTTGCCTTTTACTGTGCATCGCGACGTCCCCCATTGCGAATAATTTGTTTTGTTTGTTTATTTTTTTGTTATACTTATTTAGCACTGGGCGTGACATAAGACGCGCAACTCGGTGCTTACCAACACTGCCTCCCTCGCACACACACACACTCAGAAGCATTCCTATTAGGGACTCGGAGCTGTCAACTAATGTTTTGCACCAAGTTTTAATGAAAACTGTGTACTCGGTTTATCTATGTAGCATAGTGTAGAGGAGTGTGTTTGCCACTATCATGACTGGCATAAAGAGTGAACAGTTTTCGCGCTGCAATTATGATGATAACATAAAGCTTTAGAGCTTTTAAGTCCGTTTGTCAGTAATAGCCATATACTAACAAAGTCACTGTCAAATTAGATTAGTTGATGAACATTATGATAGATCTTTTTGTTAAAACTGAAAACTAGAAATCTAAAATCTGAGATGATCGTCATTAAATTACCCGGTATGCCAATCTGAGAAATACATAATAAATATAATCAAAAAATTGGAAAATATTTAAAAGTGAGTCTGCAGTGAGCTGCATCCTTAATACCTTAAAGCCTTTTAGTACTTTAAACATTTTCCAACACTATCTACACAGGTTGTGCATGACACATCTAATTGCCCAATGGGCAACACAATCAACATTGCTATTAATTGCTTAGAACTTATGCAATTTAGCTTCAGTTACTTGCACATTTTGGCCGATTAATCTTCAGCCATTTTCAACAAGCGCCATCGCCATTATGCCATTATTTGTGCTGCCAATTAAAAGCGAGCACTCCCGAAGTGTGAAACACTGAAGGAGAAGGCTGGCCGCGCTTTTAACTAACTTCTGACAAATGCATTTTTGGCGCAGAACTTTGGGAGTGAAAAGATAAGAGAATGGCAATTTATGCGCTGCATTAATTTGCCCAACAAGCGACAGGATACAACAAACTATACATACATATATACACCTCGGCCAAGTCCTTGTTGTGTGCTGCCATTGCCTGTCAGTTGCAGCAGGTTCAGCTCAGCTCAGCTTAGCTGCTTGCTCTGAGCCAGGCAGATGCTGTTTGTCATTGCTTATCGGGGTCTGCAGTCTGGCAACTTCCTTTTAGGCCATTGTGTATATGTTGGAGTAGACAAGGCCTGGACGCGGCTTTTGTGTATGAACGTATTTACATAACACAGCCGCCATTTCGTTACTGCTTACCATTCCTTGCTCTCTTGCGTCTATTGTTCTCGTTGTGATAAATGTTATCATTGTCTGTTGTCTGTTGTCTGTTGTCTGTTGTCGTCTGGATGGATCCAGCTCGCCTGCCTTCAGCGGCACTCATCAATTTAATTGAAAAGCCTCTTGGACTCGTCGATGCTTTTCTCTTTGTTATTTGCCTTTTGGCTTTCTGCTGCCTTCGTCTTTTCATTTCGTTTTTTATTCACTATTTAATTAATTTTTCTCATTTTTATTTTGTATGCCTTTGTCGAGTACTTAAATTTATCATCCGGGTTAACTTTGGCGCTTCTTCGATTATTGATTGTCCTTGATGGGCATTTTCCTCTCAGGCCAGAACTGCAGTTTCGCTTTTATTGCATTTCGCATAATTAAAATCACGGCCAATGATGTGTAAAGTACAAACCGAAAGCCTTTCTCATCTCTTCAGCTTTTTTTCAGTGACCCGGCTGCCTGATAAATTACGTTTTGCGCCTAGCAAAAGGCTGAGCTTTTTGTATATTTTTGTGCTTCTTTTTTTGTTTTTTGATAAAGGTCAACAGCTCATTAACGATGCGGATTGAATGTGAAAGCATAAAAAGAAGTAACATCTTAAGCAGCACCTGCCTTGAGCGAGGTAAAGGCGACAACTGCCTTTTTTAGTAGAGCTAATAAATATGTCCTAAGCCATACTTAACAGTTTGACAGGATCCTGTCAAGATATTCGCTAAAGCTTAAAGCAGCGAGTTAATGCTGAGAATGAAATATTTAGGTGCTGAAAATAGCAAATTTTAACTTAATTTAAAATTATATTTTCTATTTACATATGTAATTATATAAAAAATACTAAATATTTTAATCAACAATTGTTAAGGAGATAAATATATGCCCACTTATTTGTAACAATGCATACCATTATTATTATTATTTATTAAGTGTAACTTGGAATTAAATAACTTCGAATGAAAAGTAGTAGCCCAGGACCTTCAGGCTGCATAAAATATTACAACCAGTTGCAGAAACGATTACAAGCAATTGTAGATCCTTACAGCTCGGACAGCATTGTGCTGCTGGCTACCTTGGGTCACACTTACAGCCGACAAATTGCCACAATTTTCATATCATTGCGAGTTGCTTTTGTTTCATTTCTTTTTTCTCTCAACTCGGAAAGTTTAGCAAAAGTGAAGAGAGAGAGACAGAGAGAGTGCAGATACAGATACATGTGTATCTGTATAGGGTATTAGTTGCTTTAGTTGCATACTCGCATCCTTGCGTGCTGGCTTACTGTGTATCTCTGTGTGTGCGTGTGTGTGTGTGTATGGGTATGTGTGGCTTATGGCGGATATCGTTGATAAATTTCAAGTCAAAAACTCGGAAAATATTTATGACTTAACTTTTGTTTAGTAACAAAGCAACACGCGCGCTAACTGACAAGCACATACACTCATACATTCGCACTAGACACATGCAGAGGCATTTATACATATTTCGCCGGGGTTGGAGCTGGCTTTTCTGCTCTGTATACAGGCATTCAGAAATGTCAGAGAACTTTGGATCCTTCGCTTATGCAAATAGCAAAAAAAAAAAGGATTTTAGCTGGCCTTGCTTTTTCCGAATGCTGAGAAAATGCGTGGCAGCATGGAAAACTTTAATCACATGACATGAAGAAAAATATCACAAGTTATAATATATGTATGTTGTTCATTTCATTTTATTTTATTTGTCATTGATCCCTTACTTGGGCCAAGTGGAAGTTTTGCAATGCAATTTGCCGTCAAGTTCGGTTGGGCCTTGTACCTAATTGAATATGTAAACCCGGAATGCGATTGAGTGTGAAATGAGTAAATCACACACTCCTACACATACACATACACATACACATACACTTGCACACGCATAATAGAAAGTTTTAAGCTATAGAATTTTTGCACTGGGAAAAGTTTTCTACGACTGAAATTCAATCGAGGAGCTAAGAAATTTTTTACTTCAGTACAAAATTAAGTTTACTACTTTTGTGGAATCGATGAATGAGTGAATCAATGAATGAGTGAATGTGCCCCCAAGGCAGGTCGAATATATTACGAATACGTTTATGTGTATGTGTATGTGTGTTAACTTTTTGCATGGCCAATTGGCAAAAGTTGCAGCTGCCTAATAAATATTTCAAAAATTCATTTCAACTTTTGCCAACAATTTTGTGGTGCTAAATTTACTTGAAATTGCTTTGCGTAGCAAACATCAAAAATTGGTGCAGTTTGACTGCCTCTGGCAGTCTAAAGAGCTCAATTAACCTGGCCAATTCATTTGATGTCATTTCATCCTTTCCCCAACTATTTCTATCAAAAAGCGTCGAGCTAAATGAATTTCACAGCAAGACGATGAAATTGTCAACAACAGGATGTAATGGTCCTTGTACTTTATTTTATGGTAAGCGGAGACAAATTATATTTATGATAATGATGATGATCACCTCAATTTGGTAAAGCGAAAGCGTTGTTTATATCAGACAAATGGATGGAGTCCCTTTAGTTTCATGCGGTGAGCGGTAACGGGATATTATCATTTCTTTTTTAATAAACCTTGTGAAGCTTTGTCAGTTTCCCAATAAAATTAAATATAAATGTTATCAATTTAAGTTAAGTAAGACATAATTTATCTTAACCTTTGTGCCAGTGGTTTGGGCGAAGAGCTGATCCTTGAGATATAATTCATTGAGTAGAGATTTTTGCTATCGCAATCTTATTTTTATTAAGATGCTGCAATGCTGCAAATGGTTATCTTGTTTAAAACAGAGAGCTCATATTTGGGGAACAGAATCCAGGACATTTTTAAGCTTTTGCTATGACTGAATACTTAACCATTTTTGTATGTTAACTAAATCTTAGAGAGTAGAGTTATGCCACGACAGCTTTACAGGGACATTTACTGCTTTTGACCCATACGTTAATATTTCGCCATCGACGCAGACTGTAAACGATATTACATCCAGTATGCTTTTAAGTTTGCATTTGAGACCAGAGTGCCATAATATTTGATGTCATATTTTTTAATGCACATTTTTATGTCAATATTTTGTTGAAGATCTTAGAAGCTATAGGTTTTTTGAATACTTTATAAATTACAAATAGTTAAACTTCTGCTAAATAAGTGTTTCAGCGTTTAAAATGGCTGCTATCTTGGTACTAGTGTCGTCTTGGCGGCATTTTGTTTATCTGAACATTTTCTTAATATCCGCTTTATTTATTACCTCTTTTGTTACCGCCCAATTGCATCGTGTTAGCTTATCTTATTATGTTTGCTTCCTTTTTTTAATATACTTGGAAATGTTTCGGCCATTCCTGTCTGGGCATGGAAAATGGCAATATAATACAACGCTACCACGCCCCATAGTTTAAGCCAAGCAAATGAGAATCTTAACTGAAGCGAGTTTCACAATTAATTCAGTTTTGTTTGCCACATACAAGTAAGGCTAACTTCTTTTAACTCGCTTCATCAAGGCTGTGTTGCTTTGTTAAATTTTGTTATTAACATTCTAGTTGTTTTTCATTTTCATGCTCTTCTTTTGGCCACGCCTTTTGGCTTTGCTGTTGCCCCTTTGATAATCTCCTCCCTATCGCTGTAGGACGTCCGTCGGCTCTATTGAAGTGAAAAATTGCTAATGGTCAACAGGCTGCCTCACACAAAGCCTTGCCAATCGACGGCAATTTTACCCCACGCGGTCCCCGAAACAAAAAAAAAATAAAAAAGAAATACTGTGACAGTAGCTGTGCCTGTAAATTGCCGCGCTGTGATTTTAATTAAAAGGCTCAAGTCCAGTCGAGTCACAGTTACAGTGAATGCACAAAATATCGCTCCATTTGCCAAAGTCAAAGTTGAGTTGATTTTAGGGCCATTTTAATTGCCACCCGTCCCTCCCACGGAGTAAGGGAAAAAGAAACAGGACAAGCTGAAAAGGAGAGCAAAGTCAAGTTAAAAGAGAAAATTTATGCAGTGCTCAATCAGCCGTGACAGCTTTATTGCACACAACAAGTCAAAGTGAAAATTTGAAATTTGTGGCAAATATTTTGACTGCATAAATATTGGCCATCTTTTTGTCAGCAGGCATATTCGTGTACCCTGTACTGTATGAAGGGTTTGATGACTTATGGAAGCAATGAAAACAAATTGCATTGATCAATTGAGTTTTTGGCACTTAATCTTGATGGATATTGTAATAATCTGCCCATTGTTACGAGCAAGAAGTTCAGCTATACAGAGAAATTGTCGTGCGTACAGGGTATGCTCAAAACGGGCATCCAACAACACACTATTTGTACTTATTCGCAGTTTTATTATTGTGTTTTTTGCGCTTAGTCAAACAAATCGTTAGCAATTGCATACATAGTCGTATATTTTTTGTTTGAGGCACAGCAACGATGATTGCGCAATCAAATCATCACTTTACGCTTGATTAACGGAATGTTATGTTTGCCACAACCTACCGTAAGCAATTATGTGCATACTCGTTAAATGTTAGCCGAATTTGGAAACAAGTTTGCTCAATGGCCAGCAAAATGTACGAACCTTCATAGCAATTAAAATTGATGAACCATGGTGAGAAAAGTGAATAATTAAATTAATATCTGGTAACTTTGACAAACTCTTACATTAAATGAAACTCAACTACTAGAACTTGCATAAGCACACGCAGCTCAATGGACTGATAATATTTGTCTTAACAGATGGCCATTTCTTCTTGCTTCACATAAATTCTCGGCACCATCTTCATCGCTGGACTGGACACGCGGCGTATGCTTGACATTCCGTCGATAATTGCGCGCATACGCCGTGCGTGCCATAACATTGATCGCTATTTTGGTCCTTTTTGTTTCTTTCCTTGCGCTTTATTGTTTTACTCAACCCGTGTTGCGTCTTGCACTTGGCCAGCTGTGTAATGAAATTGCAATTAATTGACCACAACTTGCTCGACAGCTGCGAGTCACGCTTCCGTTGGCCATTTAAATGTTTTTTGGTCAGCAAGCACTTTAACTGGCCTGACGACGAGCGGCGAGGTGCCAGTCAAGCATAATGTGACAATAAATCATTGAGTGCCTCAGGCATTCGAAATTCACAGAGAGAAGAACGAATGGGGGAAGTTGGAGTCTGCGAGTGAGTTATTAGACCCATATTCATATATCATGGCATTTTGTACATCGATTGGCATTTTAATTGCTGCTTGAGTTGCCGTTGGAAATGGAATTGCAAGTAGACTGAAAACTCAATTAACTTAGACTACAAGGACTCAAAGGTAATCCTTAATTGCAAAGTGGTGTTTGTAATTACTTCCACTTCAATTTTTTATTTATGTATTTAACAGAATTATTAAAGCAATTTGAATGGTGATTGCTTCATTTGAAGAGAATGCTCCTGACTTAAGGTAATTTTGATCTGTTTTCTCAAGAATATAAATCAGTCAACTGCAAGTAGAAAACCACAAAGAATAAGCAACAAAATTCATTGCGAGCAATCAACAGCAAGGCAACAAACAATAAATCATTTTATCCATCGTCCTGCCTCACCCAGGAGCATTGAATTGTAATCTGATTTTAGATTGATATGCATTATCCAAGTGGAATGAATGTAACGTTTGCAATTACATTGAAATAACATCAACTGCATTCTGAGTAATAAAATTGATTTATGAACCCTTACAACTGGCACGCAAATCGATATTCAAATTGGGTGTCATTTGTGGGGCAGACGACGCAATTGCAATACGCTTTCTGAGTGCAATAAAAACAAGTTTAAGTAAAGTCAATTCATTTACAATGTGCTCAACTGCTTGTCATGACATTGGGGCGATGCTGACAAGTTTGATTATCTGCAATATTTCGATACCTTTTTGGCAACGGTATTTCTGCATGGCTCTTCAATTTTTAATCAACTTGGAAAGTGTCGATAAATCTGACTGAACATTCTTTCATTGTTTTGGATACAGACTAAAAGCCTGCTTGGGATTTGGCAGGCATTCAAAAAAGTTGACAACGCAAAAGCTTTTCGTTCGGCTCTATTGCATGACATTGAAAAGTTGGCTGACAACTGCAAAGCTGTGAAAGGACGCACATAACGGATGCCAATCACCGTTGCAATTATGTGGCTGTGTGTGTTTTTATATGTGTATTGAACTTAGCCGTTGACCTTAGCCTGCTTTCCACACACATGCTCGCACAGACACTTAGTCATTTTGTCATTTACTTGTTAGTGGCACTACAGAAGAAATGAGAAGAGGAAAAATAGTGCAGTATATTTTTAGGC
Source organism: Drosophila pruinosa (assembly GCA_018150935.1). Classification (NCBI taxonomy): domain Eukaryota; kingdom Metazoa; phylum Arthropoda; class Insecta; order Diptera; family Drosophilidae; genus Drosophila; species Drosophila pruinosa. The sequence goes on along the minus strand of JAECWR010000094.1, from coordinate 8,354,446 downwards.
GGCTGCCATAGCCGCAGCTCTCATGTGCATCTCGTTCATGGTCATTGGCGGTGCAGGCTGGTCCGGGGAGGGAGGGGCAAGGCAGCAAAGTCAGCCGTTCAACGTCAACATCAAGTGGGCCACTCGCTGTTGCACTTGAACCGTAATGAAAGCATTTGCTGCCACAAGCACAAACACATGCATAAAGATAGTCGAGAGACGGCCAGCAACAGAGAGAGAGCTAGAGAGAGAGACCGTAAGAGGGAGGGGCATTGCAGTGCACTTGGTTAGTTTTAGTGTGTGCGACATCTGACACTTGTCTGCACTTTTATATTCCACAATTCGGACAACAACAAAAACACACACGCACGCGTCGTATGAATTTAAGATTATCTGCAACTTGGTGGAAAGCGCACGGATATGTAATTTAAAAGGTGTCTCATTTTACGTTCTTTCGTTCATGTGTGCACTGCAATAAAAGTCCTTTATGGCACTTAATTTCAAATAGAACGCTAACTCTGCTCTCTACTTTCTGACATGTACAAATAGTTTCAATATTAAGTATTCTCATTTTCCTTTATAGTGTCATTAGAAGATTGTATTCTCGAATTTAGACACGAAAAGATTGGGAATTTGATTTATTTTTGCTTGACTTTTATGGAGGGTTATAAATAGTTTTAATAATATTAAGTAATTATATATTTCTCTTGAATGTCTTATCGACGAGTGTGTTAATAAGCAGGCTGTAGAAGCGAGAAAATTTTAATGATTATATAAAAGGATTTAAATTAAATATACATACATAAAGCAATGTTAGTAATCTATTTGAAATAACAAGCCGATAAGGTGAAAATAAATCTCTTTTACTCGTATTAATGAATGTGAAAACTAATTGGATTATTTACAATATAACAGCAACCATCTGACAATATGTATTTAATTTAGCTTTTTGATTGAGGGTATTGTAGAGTAATGAATATTTATACCAGCCACCCAAAGTGTGAAGTCAGGTGCAGCTGCACCTGTTCAATTTTATGTCACTAAGTGATATTATAATGGTATACAATAAAGCTAATAAAAAGCAACCAAGTATTAATTTTGAATGTGGTATATTTCGTTATATTTTGTAGTATATATACTATATTTGTAAATGTATATTTATTGGGGATTTCCCCAAAGTAGGTTACGGGTATCTCACAGTCCAGCTGACTATTTTTCCTACTTGTCTTCTTTTTTGTAATTAGTTTATGCTTTTCTGATGAAATTTCATACTTTCTGTGGGTGGTTGCAGTTAGATTTTTAGTCACACAATTAACACACACTTGGTCCCATCAATGTCGTCATCATTGACCATTTTGTGGTAATTGGCCAAGTCACAGTGGCAACAAAATATCATTAACACTTGTGTCACGCGGCAGAAACGAAGTACATTTATACTCGTTGGGGCTAAACGAAAATTGTCTTCTGGCTTAGACGTCAGTTAGTTAGCCATGGCCAGAGCTGTGGCAAAGTTACGTGTGCACAGACACACACACCACACACATACACACTCACTTCAACACATTAACACCTATTAGGAACGACACATACAAGGACAGAAGAATGGTAGGAAATGGCAGGAAAAGCAGGAAAAGTCAACGAGGCAGTTGTATAAATGGCCACATAAATAAAAACGACTGTCTGCCAAGTTATGAATAATTACGACAACAGCAATAGTCCACTCTCTCTTTCTCTTAAAGAGTGTGCGTGTGCGTGTGCTCTGCATGTGTGAGTGTGTGCTATTGTAATTAAGCTTTTCGGCTTGGCTAAGGCAAGTGGTGGCTGCATTTGAAATGGTGCCGCTTTGGGCCATTTTTATGTCCAATGCTGTGAAATGAAGCGGCAGAAACGTCTGCTTATCACACATACACACACATACACACACATACACGCATACACACTTAGAAATACACTCACATGCATGCATACGTGCAAAGAAAGGTAACTAGGCATTAGCCTGAGCCAAGAACAGTGAAAGATAAGAACAGGACAAGCATGCTGCCGCATGTGTGTTCGTTCGGTATACAAATCTCGAGAGTTAATTAAAAGTCATTAGTGTGCGGTATAATTGCAGCTAAATGAAGGCAGCATCTAGTAGATGTGTGCGAACTAGGAGAAAAATCCAGTTAACAAACAACAAGCATTGCCTTGGTGGGGCTTCAAGTTAAATGAGCATAATTGGAAATATAAGCTTGGCGTACCTGGTTAGGATGAGATGATGCAGGACTCTTTAAATGTATTTTAAAACTGATAATTTATTAACAAAATATCCACAATATTTCATTTCATTTTAGGTAAGCAACAACACATTATTACTTCACAAGTAAAGCATGCTGTGTAAGTATTTATAAATTTTAGAGCAATATTGTAATCAAACGCCAGAGCCATAAATCAAGTTAATGAACCTCGCGAAGTGCGCTCAAAAGTATGCTATAGTTGCCTCGCACACTTTAGCAAACAAGTTTCATTTAACATTTAAGCTCCTCGAAGTACACGAGAGTGTATTTTGAGAGCTGGTTGTCATCAAAAATTAATAAATAGGCGCTCAGCTCATTACAATGGAAAGGGGAAAGGGGAAACGGGCTGAATTACATGGCCTGCCATGAAGCGTATAGCGTGGCATGGCTTGGCATGGTATGAATAAGTAATATTAAAATGCCAAGTGCTTTTGTAGTTTGAGTTGCATTCGATACGAATTCAATTCGCAGTTGAGTCATATTCTGAACTGTAACTGTAGAATGGTGGATGGCAAATTGCAGATGGCAAATGGCAAATGGTTTGCTCATTTTAAACATTTCTCGCGCTCTGTTTGAACGCCTCATGAAATATGCAAGTTGAAGAGAAAAGCTGGCATGAAAATGGCGACGTTTCCTGTTGCAATGTCCAGTCCGGCTGTTGCCTGCTCGCTTGCCTTATCCTATTATCTTTCACCAGCATTTCTCTGCATTATTTATCTTTTTTTTCTGTTTTCTATGCTCTTTCATTTTTGTGATTTTTTGTTCAGTTTTGCACGCAAAACAGCTCAGTTCCGGCCAATGTTCATTTCGCTGACTTGGCTAACTTGCTGTAAGCAGAGCCGACCGACTGCCTGCCTGCAAATTACAGGCAACTTTTTGTTCTAATGCCTGCCTGCTTGGCTTCCCATCTAACATGGCTGACAGAGTTATTATACTCTGCCGTTTGTATTTTGTAACAAAATAATTCACCGCCCATTTTAATGCAAGCTCTTTAAATGGAAACATTTGTAATGTTTAAAGAAGAAACTTGTAAATTAACCGTGTGAGTTACTCGACTGAAAAGTTGATGATTTATTTACTTGGAAAACATTAAAAGATATCTGAACACTTTTAGGTGTTTCTTATTACGCATACGCCACGTGGCAACCCAACTTCAAAGTTGAAAGTTCTCAATCTACAACAATCTTGAGATGCTCTTGAATTTCCATGAGCTGAGAGTAGGAAAATGGAACTGCCTTCTCAACTTAAGCAAGTGTCATGTGGCAAATGGGAGCTGGCCAGGCAACACTTTATTATTTATTTCCATAATAACGTTAACGGCAAAAGGGAAACAGCAAGTAAAGCGGGATGTTAATCATATTTATTAACATTTTAACTTAATAACACACACTGCGCACAACAACACGAAAAACAACAACATCGAAAATGAGAAATGTTGACATTTCCTTTGATGTCGAAATCACAAGATGTCTTGATCAGGCATCTGCTCTTGCAATCGTCAAATTATAAAGTTGTTTCTGTAGCGTTGTTGTTTTGCATGTGACTAATGTATTTTGTACCATTCTCATTTTCGTCTGCTAATTATTCAGCTTGTAATACGTAGCTTACCTCAATAACTTTATTAAATTTGTATTATTTTAATTTACTTTAAATATATACACATATTATAGCAAACTCACTTAATATCCATATTTACTCACATTACTTGAGCACATGTTTCCTCTTTTTTTCTTTTATGAAAGTTATTTACTTGAGTATTTTCTCTTCATTGTATTATTTTTTTTTTGTTTTTATAAAATTTTTCCCTTGATGCTTTGCCACAACTTAGACCTGTTTATATTTTGTTTATCATGCTTGCCTTTTACACTCTGCCTTTCTTCCCTTACATTTCTCATTTTTAAGGTATTTGCATCACATTAACAGATAAGAAATGTGCTTTGATGGCGTTGGATGTAGACTAAAATGTAAAAGCTTTTAAACATATTTTCCCTTATTCTCACACTAAGAGTATGAAGAAATTGTTCTACGGTCGATCGGACATGAATATGGCTTGCTGCACTGTAAAACCATGTACTATAGAACCATGGACATTGTAGTAGCAATAAAATGTGACGAAATATATTTAAATTGACTTTATTATTTGAATTAGGATAACGATTTTAGCAAAACATAACCATACATTATACTTATTTTACGTATAAAATAAAAACGACTACTAAATGTCCGGACATTCCATCCTGTGATGATTTTGGACTGTTGAATGGATACAAAAAATTGATGTGTATTCTGCGGCTGAGCGACAAAGCCCTTAAACTATTTCATGCAATTAGATACACATAATTCTTTCACACACCCCCGACAAACACACACAGTCTAAAGTGCCCTTCCTGTATTTTACAGTTGTAAAAGCGACACGAAGCACATAAAACATTTTCATTTAATTGAAACAAATGCGTGCTGCGTATCAATTTAAGCAAAGCGGGGCAAACAACTGCAGCACAACAGCAACAGCAACAGCAACATGAAAAAGAATAGTGACAATAATACAAGAGCAACTTAGTGTAACACTATTGTAAATGCTGTGTAGTGTAAAGAGCAATAAAAACTAACGACTACAACAATAAGATCAGAGACTATGCCACAGATTGTTGCCATCAACGAGGCGGCACTCGCAGACCCCAAATGCCAAACGACTGAAACATGAGAAACAGCTCACTAAGAGTGTCTCTGTGCGGGTGTGTGTTTGTGTTTCTATAGTGTGTAAATGTGATATCATTTACGTGTGTGGCACATAGGATACTGTAGACTCGGAGCGGGAGAGAAAGAGTGTGGATGAGATAGGAGGCAATACAGCGTTGTCGTTGTCAGGTGCTGCTCAGATAGCAACAACGAGAAGAACAACAACATTTGTGAACCGTAAACTGTCGCCAATTGAATGGCCGTCAATGGGGCACCCCAAAAAAAGTGCTGCTACCATCAAGCGCTATATCAAAATCTATGTAAATTACACACAATCATCATAATACGAGTATGTTAGTATGTCTACGTGTAAGTGTGTGTGCCATAAAATGACACCAAGCACGAGTGCTGTTCATACAGACGACACTTTACGCTTTGACATATAGTTCAACATTCCATATAATAAGTATGCACGTACGTACATAACGTCGTGCCCACATAGAAGACGTGTTGCGATTGCTATATTGAAGTGCGATTCTTCACAATTACAAGAAGGAAAAGTAGAAGTATGCAGTAGAATGATAACCCAACCATTCACTTAAGTCGGTCAAAACGAAATTTAGACATTCTCTAATTGTAGCTAGTTTTATTTAGCTCTCAATCGCCATCGAGAAAACTTCTTTTAAGTCATATTTCCTTCCTATTTCGTAGGAACGTTTGTACGACATGCGGAAATTCAATAGATGCATAAAATAAGTAAAGATATTTTAATTTATTTAAAAATTGCATTGTACTGATAGTATGGAAAAATTGTGTGTAGATCAAAGTCTCTCATCGCAGACCGATGAAGAGTTTTAAATGAATGAATTTTACTGATCATCCGTCAACAGCCTTCCACAGCTTATGGCCAGAGGATCAATGAAATCAGAAAACTCCAGTGAAATCTCCCGAAGTGCGGTATTGAGGTGAATTACGCTGCTGTCGACGACGCCCAATTTCCAATCAATTGTTGCCGCCACCCACCTGATCCTTCGATTAGACGGCTTAGTTACTTAATCGTGTATTACCAATTGTGATTGCCATAGGCATCAATGCAATTGAACTGACTGTAATTTTCTAGTAGATTTGGAAACTTCTTTCGATTGGATCAATGTCTACCTAAATCCCAAAATCTGAAAACAATATATCTGTGATATTTTGTCGTTTCAAAATATTCTAAAATTTGTACCAACTATTTTACAAAAATGTACTAAGAAAAAAACAAAAAATTTACCCAAATGTACCACGCTCAAAATTATTATTGAATACCATTATTATATAACTTACTAACATTGGAAAAGTATTCTTTAAAGAACTTCCATTGTTATTGTTTGAAACTAAATTTTCAAACATTTTTCAGAGCACTGTATATATAAACAGCACACTAATTTGCGTAGTTTTATCTGGTCTATTATCAGCTAGTGACGTAGGAGCTGCACGCAGTTACGCAAGAGTTGTTTGTAAGTTCCTACTAACTATTGGGGAATCACGAACACAAATCTGTAGAATTTTATTGCAAGCAATGTTGAATTTCCCACGTCTAAAAAAAAACAACCAAATTTTGCGTGTAGTGTTTAATATGCTCAGTTCTGATAGCCATTCGAAAAATGTTCATATTGTGGCTTGTTGTTATTGTTGTTGTTGCTTTGCGAATACCAAATGCTCTGGGGATTCTGAGCTGTATTTGAAATGCCTGATGATATACCGGGGGCCCCGCGTTGTCCATCTCTGCCGCGTGGTCCAGTTAAACCGGTATATCCGCGCGGTCCTTGTGGTCCTGGTGGTCCCGGAGGACCGGGTGGACCTGGTACTGGAACCGGTATATAAGTCGAAGTATCCTCTTTTTGGGAAGCGGAATTCCCAGGTAAAATATTGAAACTCGGCCAATTAAAGCTTGTTTGTGCCTGTCCGTCGAGATTAAAACCCAACTGCACCCGTGGCACAACGACATAAGGCACATTATTGTTGTTGTTGTTGTTGTTGCTGTTAGACTGTCTGTTGGATCCGGAGATGATTGGTGGGCCATACGCAACGGGAACTGCAGTGAATTGAGGCAACTGATACTTGACATGCTGTTCATTTAGCATGGGAATTGTATTGGAGTATAGATAATCGGGAACCTTTCGACTATCTTTTTCGGGCTCCAATTCAACGATCTGAGGCTCATTGGTCGGCTCATTCTCCGAGCTTTGCTTGAGCTGTTCACTTGGGGTGTAAAGAACAATTTGTGGACTTTCTGCCTCCACATCCGAGGGGCCGCTGCGAGCCAGAGCCGCCAATCGACGGAGTCCAGGAAGATGGGCCTGACACAGGCAAACGAAGCCCAAGAGAAATGCTAGAATTGGCTAGAATTAATGAGAGTTATTTACTTTTAAGCGAGGTGTCTTACCAAGTGACTTTCCACTGACTATCATGTTGGATAACTGTGCCAACTGTGCGATGGCTCTTCATTTTTATACCCAAAATCCCCTTGAACGATAATAATCGCAATCATCGATTGATTCTCGGAAAGGGCTCGCAGTTTTTGCGCTCTCATTAATCTAACGGTTTGGCGTCAGTTCAATCAACTCTTTTAGTCATCCAACTAATCTATTTGAAGCGCCTAACTAAGCACAACCTGATAACTGGGTCAGAACACAGCACACAAACTGGTTCCACTTGAGACTGTGTCTAGCAATTGGCTTATCCACTCGCTGATCGCTTTAATGAACCACGGGAGTGGCATTTAACTAGAAGCTGGGGAGCTTGTAATAGATGTTGTATGTGCTCGATAGAGATTCACAGATAGAAAAGGTCGGGCAGTGACGACATCATTCTGTAATTTAAGATATTTAAAAGCTTATGCACAGATTAATACACTTATTGATAGCAAACATTTTAATTTAAGTTCTTTCAATTTCTCCAGAGATTATTCTATAATGGAGTCCAGGAGTCTATAATGGTTATAAAAATAACTAGTTGACTTAATTTGAGATTGAATTTCGTAATATTTATTCTATCAAATAGCTGCAATGGTCACCCCTTCGGCATTTTGGCATTTCCTACTTTAAAAAACATTCATTTTCATCAAGCAGACAACTAATACAAATAGTGAAAAAAGAAAAGAGAATAAAAATAGAAAAGACAAAAAAAAAAACAGAAATTAAATGGAAATAAAATAAATTGCGAATATAGTGATATAGTCAGTGAGCCAATGAAACTGAAAGTTGGGCATAGATGAAATATTTGTACTATTTATCAACTTAGAGCTACATAAATTAAATATATATGTGCATACGTAAGAGTCTATGTAAATAACAGAATTGAAACTAAGCAGAAACTCGAAACAAATGATTGAAAAAAGTGTCAGGCATTTAATTGAATTGAATTAAAAACAAGCTGGTGGAGAATGAGCATCGGATTGGATAGTTGAATGAGTCGCAGCTTGGGGTTGCACCCCCTTTTTGCTGGTTGCTGTGTGCGTTGTGTGTGTGGCACAATTGCCAGCCCGCATCCCAAAGTGTCATCCAACTGATCCACTTGCTTGTCCACCAAAACGAGCCGAGTTTCCAGTTGCAAACAGTTGAGCAAGTTGCGCCGTGGCGTGCGCGTCGTTGGGCGCTTGTCGCCTTCTCGAAAACTCCTCGAATTCGCATTGGAGTCCTCGGGTCGGGATGTGGCAGTCGCGACTACTACTCTCGCTTGTGGCGTGGTCGTTGGTTATATGCAGTGCTTTTAGTGGTGGCTCGCCTGGCCCTACTGCGGGTCAGCTGCGGCGCATTTGGTTGCAGGATCATTGCAATGCGGGCATTTGCACGGGTGTTGAGATTGCTCGCAATGATTATGTGATCTTATCGCAGGCACCGATTGCCAATCAATTGATGCTCACCTTCATCAATTCGAGCATTGCCAAGATACCGCATCTGATGTTTGACACATTCCCCGATCTGCAGCTGCTGCGAATGGAGAACTGTTCATTGGAGACATTCGAGAAGCCGCAATTCGAGGGCGCCAGTAATCTGATGAGTCTCTTTCTGGGCCACAATCGATTGAAGGACATACCGAAGAACATATTCCTCGGCGCTGATAATCTGGCCACGTTGCAGTTGCAGGATAATTTGCTAAAGGTCTTGCACAACCACAGTTTCCATGCGCTCAAGGAGTTGAGGGAGCTGTCGCTGGCCAACAACCAGCTGGAACAGTTGCCACTGGGTGTGTTTGCAGGTCTGCGCAAATTGCTGGACCTCAATCTGTCCGGGAATCGATTACAGGCCGTGCCACGTGGCATTTTTGATAGAAATTTGAATTTAACACGCCTCAATCTGGCTGAGAATCGATTTGTGGCCTTTGAATCGGAATTGTTGAAGTTGCAGACGCATCTGCAGCTATTGGACATCTCTGGCAATATAATGCCAGAGTTGACATTGAATTTCTCAATGTTGGAGCAGGCCGTAGCCCACAGCTGTGATCTGCGTCGTGTGTCGATCCATGGCATTGTCAAGGAATTGGATGTGCATAACAATTCTCTGTTGGATATTCCGCTCATTACACTGGCCAGCAATGTCACCAGTTTGGATTTATCGCAAAATCCCTTGGGCAATTTACAGGGCAATCCCTTCAGACGATTCACAGCATTGTTGCGTCTTAATCTATCAACGACCAACGCTCAAGAGTTTGTCGAGGGCATCTTCAAAAAGCAGACACAACTACAAATGCTGGATATCTCGGGCAATGGCTTCTACTCGCTGAAGATCACAATCTTCGATAGCCTCAAGGCGTTGCAGTATTTCTACTTTCAGCTGAACAACTGGAACTGTGACTTTCTCCAACTGCTGATGACATCCGTTGTGAAGCGACGAGACATATCCTTTATGGAGGATGTAACTGCACCGGAATTGGTCGATGATTATGTTGATGGCATAGCCTGTTGGTATGAAAGCAACAAGCCCTCTAAGAAGTGCGATGGCGAAGGCACAGGAAGCTCAGACGCTGCTCTGGAGCTATCTATAGTGCGCAACGAGATCAAAGCATTCACGGAGCTAGTTGAAAAGAAGTTTATCAAGGTCTATCGCATGCTGGAAGAAATGAAGCTGAAGCTATAAGCAGCAAATATCTATCCTTTATTCAAACATTATTTACTCAAACTATTATTATATCTTAACAATATATCAAATGGATATACCGCATAATGGGCATCCTATATTTAATCGCATTAAGAAATAGGATTAATTGACACAAGCAAGCAACCGATAATTATTTTACTTATTGTTACGACGAATAATAAAGCTCAATGCACCCTTTGGGAACAAAATTCTTTGTCATTCTTTATATAATATATTTTATATAGTGTGTTATCGCTTGATTTGTATATCCGCTACCAATAGGGCAGAAGGGTATTATAACCTATTAAATATATATGTTAATTTCTTTAGCAATATAGACATCTCTGTCTGTACCCTAAACCTTGATGAAATGCTTTAATGAATTGACTTTTTTTTGCTTTCTATGGTATCGAACATGTCGATGCAAAAATATAGATGCGTGACTAAAGTGGTGTGGAATATTAATAAATTGCATGTTACATTTTATTAGTCGTGTTTTATTTTTTTTTTTTTGAATATGCATATACATATATGTAGATGACTTGAAAACCATTTAGTAAAATTCGTTCAACAACAGTGACAAATTAAAATAATTAAAATATTTTAAACTCTTTGAAAATCATGATCTGCTCAACAAACAATAACAATAAGAATTTTATGTTTGTTAAACAGATATTACTACATATATACTTAGAAGGAGCTAGATATAATGACAATGATATTGCGGGATAACGCATTTCATGCTTCTTGAATTTTCTACAGGACTGGCGGTTTGTGCAAATTGGAGAAGATGGCCTATTGCACTTACTATGATTTCTGAAAATTTAGTTAGAATCGGAAAATAAACAGTTATATTACTCAAGAAATCAAAGACAGCTGCATTTGTTCAGTTGGCGGGCATTTTAAACACACTCGACTGCAACTTTCTTGCTAATTATATTTCTTATATATTGTCTATTGAAGCCTACGGCATTTGAAGGTAATGTTAATGAATACCCGCTAAGCTGTGTCTGACTATTTTATTTGAGCTTTTCAAAATATATGTTGAAAGTTGCTTTATATACATAAAGCTTGATTTTAAGTAAAAATTTTAAACAAACCTTTTTTAAGTTTTACTTATGTTTATTTATTTTAGATTATATCTGATCTCACTTAATCAGTTTCAATATTTCACAATATATAAGTACTTTTAATAATTTTTTCTTAATCATACCGGTTCAATTAACTAACACTGAATTTTCAGGCATTAAACTGGTATTTATTTTTTGTATTAAAACATTTTTATTATTTGAGGTAATTTTTAAACTCGACGAATGTATTTTGTAAATATTATAGGGAATTAATGTCCTTTGCAAAAACATATCATGCATATTTCAACATTTTTTTTGTGTATAAACAAATATTCGCACAGTTTATTGTAGACATCCAGCCAGATAAAGCGCACTTACACAAGCGCACGAAATATGCGTTAACGCTTATCATATTTCACACAAAAATGTTGTTATAAAATAAAAATAAAATATAAATAAAGCGATTTTACGATAAAGAATAAAGATTGCCCTTACAAATTTTTGCATCGAACGGATTAGAAAGGAAATCTATAAATAAAATACCTCTACAAATACTCAATTTAACACAAGATACAATTTATTGGATCCTAGAGAAGCTTGCAGAATGATACAAATAATAATATGAACTCCACAATAATGTATCATATAAAGAGTATGACAGGCAGCATAACTTAGTTAAAATAACCATTTGCAGACGCTCAATTGAATATGCCATAAATATTTTACGAGCATCAAAAACAAAAAGCACTTGGTCATAACGCAAAAAACAAAACATTTTTTAATGAAAGTTATCAGCGTAATCGCACATGAACCAGGACTGCCAAAGACAAGCTCATACAGGAAGAGGATAGGAGAGTATGATGTTGAGAAACTTAATTAAATGCAGCCACACACAAAGCACACACACATACGCGAAATTCAGCTTGAAACATAAACAACAAATATCAACATCAGATTTTTTTAACAGCTCATTGCGACGGCAACTGCGACACAACAATGATAATAAATTAATGTGTAAATATTGGTCGTTGTGCTTTAAAAAGGTTTAAGTCTTTTCGGTAATAAAAGGTAATCGAGTAGATAGACTTATGTATAAATATTTAAAGAAAAGTTGAGTTTGGGAAACGCCAACGAGTTTAATTATTTACTGCTCTTTAAAGCGCCTTTTTGTTGTATGAAAATTCTAAATGTATCCAGCTGTTCACTTTAGCATAATTGAATTTTATTTATTTCATTTTATTGAGTTATTAGATATACGCCCTTCAGGCAGCCTTCAAAAGCGAGCTCTGTGATATGCTAAATATCTTCTTTTTTCACAACTTGATTTGCATTTTTGGTGCTCAAGTAAAACGGCAGTTATTTGTTTTAATCAAAGCGAGCTTTGCCAACTGACAACTATTTAAATGTAAAAGAAATTTCCAACTAACAGCTCCATAAAGTATGCAGCAGATTTTAAAGCTTATGCCATTAAGACGTTAGCCCTATTCGCCATTGTGCGCATTTGTCTGTCTAACTGTCTGTCTATGTGTTTGTGTTCATGTTTGTGTGTGTGTGCTCGCTGACTATGTTAGAATTTTAGTAGAACGCTTGTAAGCAACTTCCGCTTCCGTTTCGTTATCCGACGCGACTACGTCGTTTGTTTTGGCATTGTTGCAACAACGCCATGCCGTGGCAACTGTGGCAGCTGCTTACCGAGTTAACTCACAACGTTGCCCCAACAACATTAACGTGCGTTACGTTATGCAACATATGCGCAACAATTTAGCCCGAAAGCACCCTCATGTCTCAGCGTCGTCTTTTCCGTCTTGTGTCTTGTGTCTTCAACTAAATTCATTTTGGCAAGTTTATGAAAATGTTGTTATTGTTGTTATTATTACGGTTGTTGTTTTTGCTGTTCTCGGCTGCTGCCTCAACTCATTAGAAAAACAAAAGCTGTACACAAAAGTTTCAGTTTTCACTTCCATTTGATTCGCATCTCCTATACCCTTACTTATGGAATAAAGAAAGGTGTACATACCTGAAGCAACTACGTTTTTGCGCAAAGAATATCAGCATATATTGAATATAAATAGAACGTAGACAAAGCCAAATTATTGTTAGATAAGTCAGGGTATTTTTCATATCGTGCTTGGCTTCTTATTGGTGTTGCTTTCTCTGCTTATAGCCATCGTTATAATTAAGTTGATTTTATTGCTCGAAATTGTACAAGAGTGCTTAGTCGCTACCAATATTTCCGGCTCCTTCTTGCTTTCTCTCAAGGATTATGGTGTGGCTCCGTTCAACATTTATTGAACTTTTGAGCTTTTGAATTATTAATTATATTGTTTTACAAGTCGCCATACTCTTGTAGCAACAGCTATGGGGCGCATTTTATGCTGGCTAAGGAGTTAAAGTGCGTTTTATGGCTCCAGGGACAAGGATCAAATTCCATAAATGTGCTTTAGTTTGGGAATAAATTGTTTGCAAATGTAGCAGCAATAATTGCTAGCCGTTTGAAAGGAAATTTGAGTCACTCTTATATGGCCTAGTTCACTTCAGAGTCAATGGCTAAACGAGAAGTGAATTTGTTCACTTCTTAATTAGCAGGTTTAACTACAGACTAACAATAGAATAAGACCAAAGGCACCGTTTGCTAAAGTTGTACACCAATTACTACAATTAGTCTACATTTATAGAACCACTTTCATTTATTTCTAATGGCAGTTTTTAATTTCATTTTCATTTTATTTGTTGGTTATTATTATTATTATTATGTCTTCCCTAAAGCAACTTGAGAATTGAAATGTGTTTATTTATTTGTCGAAATGCTTTCTTTGGCATAAAAATAAACTCTTATTATGTTGTTATGGCGTTTGAAATGAGAAAGCAATTGATGCTTAAATAAGCTCATACTTATAAGGGCTCCAGCGACACAAAAAGTAAATAAATTGGATTGTTTATTTTAAGCAGCTGAAGAGTCTCTTAATCAGATCACAAATTATATGACATTTTACACTTAGCTGCATTATACATGTAATTATGTGTGCATTAGCCTATCTGTATCTTTTCTTCTCTCTCTCTCTCTCTCTCTCATTCGTAATGGTCTCTTAGGCTCTTTGTTTGAGCACATAAATAAAACTTAATGACCAAAAAAACAGCTGTTTAATTGTCCAGCTGCAAAACGAACTTGTGGAATGTGCAATTAGAATATCCGTAAAAAAAACTAAGAGTTTTAAATGCAGTTGTTGTCTTGCAAAACTAATTTCTTTATTATTATTATTACCAGATGCTCTAAGTGATATATAGGACAGAATATATCAGTATAGCAGCATTACCGAAATTGTGCTGGCAACATTTAAATGGAATATTGCCGTGCAGTTGAGGCCTTGTAATTGGCCACCATGAATAATACATTTGTATGTACGACTGTGTGTGTGCGTGTGAGTAGCAATACGAATGTAGTGGTAGTTATGCATTTGAATGGCTCTCGACTGTCGGCAAACGAGGCGTATGAGCAACATGTGTATGCATAAATTCACGCTTAATTAGCAACACACCGACACGCCCCATCATACATCCTTAAATAGGGTGGATGCGGCAAAAGACTGGCTAATTAGTGATAGCTGGCGACTCGCTTAAATGTGTTATTTAATGTATGTTGCTATGTGCAAAGTCAGGTAGCATTTACTCTTCGGGTGCTAATTGCCAACCAAAAGAACATTCAGTCAAAATGAATTAAAATTACTTTTAACTTCTTTGCGCAAATTAAAATTTTGCCACGCTTCTCGTTTGTTTTCTTCCCCACTACCTTATTAGCTGGCTTTTTGACGCAATTATGTTGCCGCAACATCCAACTGCCAACCAGGTAACAAACGCCCAGTTTGCAGCACATTTCTCGTACGTGTCTTTGCTGCTGCTCTGCACAATCAACATGTTCATCCCAAGTATTTGACTGCCACTGTTGCAGCTCGTGTTGCACGCTCGATTCAGCTAGCAACAGGAAGAGGCAACAGACGAGTGCGTTGCCTGTGTGTGTTTTTCCACTTTTAACCAAATTGTTTAACTAAGTAGTAAAAGCGCTTAAGCACGCAGCACAATGCACATGGTTTGTGGCAGCAAACAACCAAGTGCAACACACGCAATTTTTATTGCCAACAACATTGAATGTCTTGCAGTAAAACTACTTTGTTCGTTGAGCTAGAAATTAAAATATTTTTAAATTAAATTAAATTTCTAACATGACTATAAATACAATATTACATATTTTTTTATTTATATGTAAATGAGTATATAAACGAATCCCTGCTGTGTCTAAATTGGTTTGATTCGATTGATACTAGAAGTCAGTTTACATGCAAAATGTGCTTTTACCTGTCCGTCCTAAGTAGATTAGTCCTGTTGGGAATTTATTGCCTGTAATTAATACATTTTTCAACGATTTTAAATACGTCTTAAAACTATGCTATCAAAATTCAAGCAAAATAGCCAAACAATTGCAATGTTCATGCAAATAAATCAGAAAGAATGTGAATGTGAAGAGCAGAGACCGGAAAACGGATGACGGAAACGAGTAACATTATTGAAGGGAATATTCTACGAGTGCTCGTATGGGTATTCAAATTGGCATTCGGTTTGCCTCCCTTGACAATATAAAGAGTGAACACAATGCATTAGTATTGGTATTGGCTTTGCCGTTGGCTTTCGCTCTGGATTTTTCTTTTGCTGCTTGTTCTGCATATGAGTATCAGCAATTCGAATTCTATTTGTCTGCAGTCCTTTTGGGTATTAGGAAGCTCGACTGGCGCCAAAGCAGCTGACATGACAAATCATTTGCTTATTATGGAAAACAATTTTTGCATACAGCAAAAGTACAGAGATTAGATAATACTCTTCTTCGTCCTTTTATTCGGTTTTTTGGTTAGTTGAATTTCTGCTCTGATTATTCCCTTACCTTTTATGTGGAGAATGTGGGCATGTCGACATGACTTTGGCATCTGACCAAGCCATGCAACCAACACATGACACAAATACTCACACACACACACACACATGAGTGTATGGATTCCATTTGAATGAACAATGCTTGCGCTAAAGTGGTGACCCATCCCCAGTACCAGTCCCAGCCCCATGCCTCAGTCCTTTAACTGGTAGCCAAAACCCAGCTCGTAGTATTCCCGCATTGTGCTGCACTCAGACGGAATGCGCGCAGCTGCCATTTGCCCATTTGCCTTGCACAATTTATAGCGTATCTATAGGGGCCAACTAAGGAGTGCGTGTTGTGTATGCCTGCATGTGTGTTTGTATGAGTGTATGTGTGTGCGATAACGAGCACTGCCTTCTGTTGTTCCATGAAATCTTATAAATTGCAAATTGAATATAACGATAAACAACGAGAAGCACAGCCAGTACAGGAATTGGCTACATCGACGATGAAGTGAATCGACACTGAGATAAACTGCAAGTAAAGTCGAATGAAAACATTGGTAATATCGAAAGATTAAAGCTTGTTTAGAGTAACATGTAGGCAATAATTGACTCTTACAATAATAGGTAAAGGAGAACCAAAATACTTTAATTGAATTGATTGAATTGATAAGCCTTAATTTCTCTCAGTGTAAGAAATGACAACTGCATTTATAATATTGAAATGACGCTGTCCATTGCTGTGTTATGCCACTTATTTATCCTTTTCTTCATCGACTTTGACTGGGCTGCAATTGACGTTGATTGTGTTGGTCAGTGGCTTCTTTGCGTTTATCAAACACTTGTCGCACACTTATGTGCCTAAGCAAGCAGGCGGTATTGAATTGGTATTAATGTGATTTCTCTTTTCTCTTTTCATGCTCGTTTCAGGTGAGTTGCAGTAACTTGTGTCAAACCGAAGGCATGATAATCGAGAAGTCTTGATGTTCGTTTACATTAAGTATTTGCCACTCAAAGATGCCATAGGCAACTTCAGTTCCACACGGATATTACATTTAACATTTGCAACCTAGCACGCACACAGACGCACACTCACACACTCACACACTTAGACAAGCAATTATGTTGTGAAACTTGCTACCCTCAGAAGCTCAAGCCGACATTTTGTTCATAATTTATAAGCCGCCCAAATGCCAAGTGGGAGACAAAAATGGAAAAAGAAAAACAAACGCAAAGCCCGAGCCAGACAGCGTGGCGTTGCCGGCGACACGCCCCTTAACGCCCCCCTATGCAAGCAACAGGGCGAAAAAAAGGGGTAACAGAACTAAGGAAAATCCAAAAGGCAGGAAAGCATATAAAAAAAACCACAGCAACAAAGTGCGGCAGGCAAAAGTCAAAAACTAAACTCGCTTTTGTTAGAGACGCGCCATGTGGCCATTACGGATGTCTGCGTGTGTGTGTGTGAGTGGATGTGTTGTGTGTGTGTGCGGTACGCAGTCTTTGTGCATACCCTGTAAAATGAATTGAAGGGCAGAGTAACGGTATGATTTAAATTTAAGCAAGTCCCAAATATATATAATTTTCATATTTATATTATTAATATAATATGTGTATTGAAAAATTCTAAATAATTTTTTCAAAATTATTTGGCAGTTTATTTAAACGGTAACAAATTTAAATTTTCCGAGACCATATTCTCCATCTTAATTAAACATATATAAATAAAGTAAACTTTAGAACTTAGAAACTCATTAAATAATCATTAATTAATAGTATAGTTGTTCGCAATATACAGAAGTATATTAGAGAATAAGAACATTTTGAGTAAAACTGCTGGAAAACTCAGAAAATTAGTAAAATCACAAATGAATTTTAGTTTTAAATATAACAGTGGTTATAAATTTTTATAAGTTGTTTTGCGGCTTAGTTAGTTGCCTCAATTAATTTTCATTTCAATTCGAGATGCAATTCTATATTTCAGGTTTAAGCCAAGAAAAAAACAAACTCTTGATATTCGTAATAAAAGAGTATTTCGCAGCACAGCAGATTTCTCCCTTTGCCGTTGTCCATGTCTAACCTTTTTCTCCCTCTGGCCACATATTGTTGCTGCTATCAACCATGAGGTTGTAGTTGTTATTCTATTGTTTCTTCCCATTATTGTTGTTGTCGTGCGCGCATAAATAATTCAACACACAGACACGCAAGCATTTGGCTTTGTTGTAGCTTTTTTGCCAGCCTACTTCTAAGCACGATTGTTGAGCGAGGTCAACTGATTTGTGGGCATTTGCACTCCACCTCGATTGTGGTATTTTGCCACATTTCCACGTCAGAAAGAGGTTGGATCTTAAAGTCAACGCTTGGCTGGAGCTTTAACTATTTATCTCGCTAGTTACATTTGTAACTATAAACTTGCAACTATAAATTTATTATGATAAGACTTCACTTGACAATTCACAACAGTTACAAATTTCCTTATGATTCACACATTTTACATTCGACCAATTCCCGCCAGTCGCAGAAATTATTCAAATGCCGGTTTCTGACACCCATACAAAACGTACTTTCCTCAGCGATTTCTCAATTTGCATACTTTACACCAACACACATGTACAATTCCCTACTCCCACACACACACACTCACACTGCCTCATTTATTTGACTTTTTTGGGTCCACTTGGGGACTCAACTTTCTGGCCTGTTTCGGCTTCAGCTCTAGCTCCGGCTCTCTGACAGTCAATTTGTTCCAAATAAATTGAATTATGTAGCGTTTTTCCTATGCTTTTTGTTCTGGCTGCATAGTTTTAGCCTAAAATTGTTGCACTAACCTTTTGGGAGTAGATTTTCTGGCTGGTAAAAAGCTAATCAAATTACTTCACATATGCCAACTTTGATGGCCACTTTTAATGGCATTATGAGAGTGACAACAATTTCTTTCCCCTTAATGCTTTTATGTATGCATATACGAGTATGTTTGCAGACAGCAGAGTGAGCTTAATTACTGACACTCCGCTAGCTGAAACTTTCTTATTAAATATGCAATGTAGGAAATTTCATTCTCGTTTTCATTTTCATTTTCATTATGTGCGAACCGGAAGAAGCCAAGCCCAAACCAAACAAACCAAAGCGAGAGAACCATAAAATCTAATCTTACAAATTATACATTTTGAAAGCAAACAAAAAAATACAATTAAGCCAGCTCGGTGCGAAAGTAACGACTTGAAGTTACCCAGTAAAACAAACTCAAATACTGGCAGAATTCCTTATTCATTTTCCGAGTATTACCCGACTACTAAAGTCTATATATTTTGAAGGGTATGAAACCAGCAATGAACCCAAAGCAATTTGAACTTTTTTTTTGGGTCTCCACACCCACATTGAATTCATTGTAAGAATGAAACATTTAGCCAAAGCGTTTTTGTTTCTGTTCAGCATGAAAAATAAAACACATGCAGTGCAGCTCATAACTCATAATGAGATGAAAAATTGTTAGAACGGCACTTGGCAAATATAAAGAAAAAAGTGGAAATCCAATTAAAATTTGTGCTGCTTCCGGTTTGCATTTAGCGGGTTTCTGGCAAACAAAGCCACACAACAACACCGACAACAATAACAACAATAACAACAAATAGCAGCTCAGCAGCAAAAATGAAAGAATTGCTGAGTTTTATTGCAATGTTGAGAACACATTGGTGAGCACAACATGTGGTATACTTAATATGCCTGCCTGCAACTTTGTCGACATAAATTTGGAAACATTTAAGTGCATATTGTAGGGGGCGCTCATAAAAACTTCGTTTTCGTCTAAGCCTAATGAAGAAAAAGCCAATTGAACCCGAGCTCCGCGCAACACGCGCCACTGTCATTCCCGCATACGTTGGGCGCCATTTTATGGCCCTTAGCGTTAATGCCCCAAGCATTTCGTAGAAAGCTACAAGGCTGCTTAATTAGATTTGCTATTCGGCTATTCGGTCACTTGGCGCCTCTCCACATTCCTTGTTTCATGAAAAGATTCGGCAGTCTCAAGGAAGAGTCTTCGCGCATAAAACGTAAGCATCATAAACCTTTTCACCGGAACTAAGCAAAGCGGGGGGAACGTTAATGGAAATTAATATATGTACATGGAATAGAGTGCGAGGAAGTGGGGAATTGTTGTGGACAGTTCAGGTAACTGTATGGTCGTAAGTCGCTTAATTGACTTGCATGTGAAGTTAAGCACCGGACTAAGTACAACCAAATTAATGCTATTATGTGCAAAGTAACTAAGTGCTGTGGCGCAAGGAATTCAAGACAAATAATACGAAACTCAATTAAATATTTAATACTATTACAAGGAATGTAGGAATCAAGATAAATCATAAAAGTTATTTGAGAGAATATTTCATTATAAAAGTGTACAATTTATATGCATGAAAATGAATGAGTGTTTCGCTTGTTCATCAATTCTAAGCATTTCTTGTGTGTATTATTATCAGAAGAAGAAAACCGAAAAAGTTTAGCGGAACATTTGAAAATTATATCTGTACACAATAGTAATTTGACATAAATTTGGCTTGACAGGACCTCTCACAGTCAGATAGGCTTATCATAAAAGTAAATAAAGTTCAAGCTTCGGTTATAAATAGCAAGAGATCAGCCGTTGAGTACCGCTCATCTTAAAAGTCTCGCCGATGGCCAACAAAGAAGTGACAGCTGTTAAAAACTGACTTTCAATTAAGACCAAACACAAAGATGAGATTTGCACACGCAACGCAACCTAGAGAACCAACATCAACAACGTCACTTGGCACACACACTCACACCTAGCAGATATATACAAGTAAACACGTTCTCACACACACAACTCAATTCAGTGAAGCTTAACAGGCCATAACGAGCCAGGCCACAGGCGAAAAATGGTACACATTGGCCTCGTCCTTTCCACACACAGATGCCCTCAAATATGTATATACAGAGATATATATATATATATATATATATCTATCTATATAGAGAGAAAGTTCAGTTTTTGCTGAATGCCCGTCAGACATTTTAAAAAACACATTCAACGGAAAAAGGACGAAGCTCACGCAATTTTAATCCTCCACCTTTAAAAGTCTGTTGCTGCCTTCTCATTCCCACTATCTGTGCATGTCTCTTTCACCGATGCTGGTCCTGCGAGACTCATAAATTTTGCAATTTCTTCATTGCCGCTAATTTATATGACGTGGCGGGGACAGGCCGGCAGCAAGGAGCGCAAGGACATGCGCTAATGCAAAGCAAATAATGTGTGTTGCATACTTTGCGGCGCCTGCGACCCACGAGGCGCCACTCAAAATTGTTTCATGACCAAAAGCAACAACAAGATACAACAGAATATCAAAATGAAAATGTACAACAAAAACAAAAAAAAGAGGAGAATAAAAATGAAAAGTTGAGAGAAAAAAGCAAAAGCGAAAAACACGTAACTTTTGGTTAACCAAAATGCCGCTGCACGTTGTTAACTGAATCGAGACCGGGAGCCAAAAGTGCCTGCAGCCGCCTGACCCACTCTATGTGGCTCCCCCGAGGCGAGTGCTGAACCCCAAAACTGTGACGAGAGTTGTTGAGTTAGTTGAAATTATCTGAAAGTCCTTTTGGGCATTGCAACTGCAGGTGTAGCAGATACGAGGAGATATCAGATACATGGAAGACTCGTGTGCAATTTACGTGCTCTGCACTTGGCTATGTCAATGGAAACTAGAGTAAAAAAGAATGCAAGTAAAAGAGAGTAGCGTTAAACTACTTTAAACCAAAGCCGAGAATAAGCCAAAATGTAGCCAGATGGACGGTATGAATTATGAATTAATGAATTTTACAGCAATTTTATCCCAGCTTACAAGCAAACTGAGATGTTTGCACGAGATATAAAATTATTTAAACAAATTTAATGCGATATACATAATATCTCTGAAAGAGTGTCAAATTACTATACATCTAATAATGTCACCTACTGTTTCTGTAGGTAGCGATTAAATGGACAAAGATTAAGCAGCACAAAAACGACTCGTTTAAACATCGAATGCCCTCAATGCCACTAGAGAGCTGCAAATCAAACATTTCGGACAAAAAAAATGACAATGCGTAATCTCCTGGCAAAACCGTAATTGTGTAAACCACAAAACATTACCACGTGCAAACCCAACAACCACTAAAATCTAATGGCATCATGGCATTCATATGCTCGACTAGTTTTCATGGCAGCCCAGCAGCCAATCCGGCTTAAGTCTTACTCAAAAATTTGTGTGAATTAAAAGATTTAATAACATGCTACAAAACACTGAGCTCATTTCTGCCACGCGCCAAGCAGAAAGAGAGAGCAAGAGCGGGGCGAGGGTTATCCTCTCCACTTGACCACTAACCGTAAACTTTGTAGCATTATTTTCAGCCAAGTTTTTACAGTGCCTCCCAAAGAGTCGGTGGAGAGGCGAAAGTCTGCTGCGGCTGTTGAAGTATTCTTCATGTATGCAACAAAGTATGTGCAACATTTTGCATGGATGTCTCAGACCAAGACCGCCAGCATGCTCAACTTGATTTGCTATCAAATTATGCCTGAGCAGAGAAGAGAGCGATAGAGAGAGAGAGACAGACAGAGACAGAGAGATGAGTGAAAAGTGTCGTAAAAAACACATGAAATTTTTGATACGTTCCAAATTTGACCAAAAAGTAGTTGCAGTAGTTCAAGCAAGAAGAAGCTACAACATCTATGCAACATTTTGAGGCATTTTTATGGATGCAACGATAGAGAAAAGGAAGATGAGACCAAGCTGTTAGCCAGCTATTTATTGAACAACAAAAGGGGGACGAGAGAAATGGCTTTGCGTGAGTGCTTCTATTATATAGAAAGAATACGAGAGAGGGACGAAATAGAGAGAGAGAGAGAGAGAGGCTGTGAGAGAAAGGAATGGCGACCGCTTCACAAGTGTGAAAAATATGTGTCCAAGGCAAAAGACACAGCACACAGTTGACGTCAAGTACATTGCGGCTAGAAACAGGTAAAAGACTGCACACTGTACCCCTCCCTCTCCCTCGCCCTCCTTTTTGCTGATGCTTTTTAGTGCGTTTGTGACCGCATTTAAGCGCAACAATTCCGTTGCCACACACAACGCCTTTGCAATGCTTTTTCCCGCTTCTCGAGCGTCGCTCGCCTGGCAAATTGCCATAAAAATTTCAAGCGCCGCAAAATATGCAACGCTAAAATTTGTGCAACCAACTGCGTGACTGTTTATACATAAATGGATATGCATACATACATATATATATATATATATATATATTATACTAAGGTGTGTGTGTGTGTGTTTCAGACAATAGCTTAGCTGCCTGACATTGCATATTCACTGCATACTTTCTCTCGATGTTTTTGGATTCCTTTTTTTTAGTTTTTGGGAGGGGCTTTTGAATTAAACTGCGCACGTTTTTCACACCTTCTCGAAAAGCGGAAGGCCAAATGTGCCTTGAGCGAATGAATGGCGTTTAGCTATGCAATGCACAGACAATTGCAATTGCAATTGCAAATGCTCAAGATAGGGAGCGAAAGAAATCAGAGAATACTCGTAGACGTGATGATCTCATCGCTTGAGGGACTTTTGGTACATGTCAATGCACATGCAAGTGAGTAAACAACATGCATTTGCCTTAATAGGAATTTAAGATGACCGTCTCGTCTGACTAACTAAGCCACGGCAACTGCATTAGCGTCGTTTACCAAGAATTTGATAGGTGCTGTCTTGAAGTGCCTTGTGGCTGGCAGGATATTGACTTAGTAAAGTCAGACATGTAAGGACAACAACAAGTTTAACAATGCAACGCCATCCCAGCTTTAATCCGACAATTCCGAGTCGGCTCTTGTCACTCTTTATTCCTTTTTTTCAACGCCAGCTGCTGCAACTGCAATCGGCAGCAAACTAACCCACTGACTGACTTCCTATGAACTGCAAGTTCCAGACATGCTCTCGACACTTGCAACGTGCAACCTGCCACAGTCTTGCGAGGCACGCACAACTTTCACTTGTCTTTAGTCTGGCATCACAGCCTGTAAGTATGCAACAATTTCGTCTTTCCCCCTTTCTTTTTGCTTTTCTTATATTTGAAGTCCCATGGCTGCCATATTTGTTGCTTTTCCTTTTGCAACGCCTTCGCTCACTAGGCAAGTCCTGTGTGGTCTTGAACTGTTTCTTGTAAGTAGTTTAAAAAACATACCAAAGTCGAAAGTCTTTAACTTTTTCAGGCATTTTGCATGTCATCATTAGTTTATCTTGAACACTCTTTCTCGAGTTTTATAACATACATTTATAGTGTTATAGCTCGACTCAAGTCTTTCCTTCTAGCAGCGCTAATCTAAACGCTTTTTAGGTTTTCCGTTTTGCCGGATATTTGTGCTTAAATTTCCGCCTTTCAGAAGCGGAACAAACGATTCTGCAACGAATCCATCATTCGCATCACATGGTTATTGCCCTTATCGCTGTCTGCCTTCTTATGGGCCCTGACACGTGCATGCCATTTTCATTTTTCAAATTGAATTTCCTGGCATTTTAATTTTTTATTATTTTAGGAAATTAAAAGAGAAGATGCCGCCGTCGCCCTTTTATTGATCTATTCCCTCGTCTGTCATCGCCGCAAGCTTCAAGCTCGCGACTGACAAAATCCGTCGCGGAATTAGCTCATTTCATATGTATGATATCTGCACAAGTTGGAGTAAGTGTGTGTGTGTGTATTTATATATTTCCGTGCAATTCAAGGGGTGCCTCTTTTACCTACAAGTCGAGCTGTTAAACTAGAGCATCGGCAAATGTTCTCTAGGATACATTTGTATCTCATAAATCGTGGGTTACCTTTTGCTGGCTTATGTGTAGACTACTTCTAGACTAGTACCTTTTACCAAATAGCTCTACGTTGTGGTCGGCCTTAAATTAATACGCGGCAACATGATTAACTGTTGGATTCTCGGGCCTAGCAACATTAAGCGATGGCCCCGTGGGCTGTAAATTTAGCCAGAATTTATGTAATGTGGTGGCGAAAAAACCCATAGAGAAAACTAACCATAAGAAAACAATTGAAATTGCGACTATGCAAATGGCTAGAAGGTTTCAAGCCAACTTCTTTTGCTCGGCAATAAATAGAAGGTTCATAAGTTGGGTATAGAAAACTCAAGTGAATATAAGTCTACATAAGGCTGAGCAATTTGTTTCGTTTCATATATCGCAATTAAGAAATAAAACGCATTATCAGCCCCTAAGTGCAGTTTTCCAACCACCCACTACAGTCAGTTTTACTCAATGTACAAATTCAGTAATATTTTGATTGCAACCCAAAACCATTTTCGGTTTACGACCAAATTGCTTTCTTTCAAGGTTCATACGCTAGAAAAACTACCCCAAAAAAAAGTAGGAAAAACAACACACCTCGAAAATTGATGATTAATGCATTTCAATAATGTTGTTGTTGTTTCAGATTTTCTTTCGCTTGTAGCAAGTCACTCTTTGTCTGCTTTCCCCCATATTCACTTCCCCTTTCAAGCATCTTTCATCTTTCTCAGCTGCCAATTCACAATTCGTTTCACATTTGCACTTTAATGGTTTCATTTGATGTTTTGCTGACGTTGCCACGAACAACACCCTGCCCTCTTTCCGCAGGGGGTCACCAAGGGACCTGAGACAAGGGGTGCAAATGTTGCAGTCCACTAGGTGCGGGGTAGCTCGTGCTACATGAGTTGCAATATGCCTGGACTCATGTTGTTTCAACAACAAAACTACTCCTCAAATTTGTCATGTATTTCGCATTCGATTTTTACGCAAATCATGAAGTCAAATTGCAGTCAGCCCGATTATTGTTAAAGAGGTCACCTTCAATCTGAATGGCAATAGAACTTGATTACAATTTAATTACTTAATATTATTTAAACTCATTTATGAAAACATTAATTATAACATTCCATTACATTCGTACTTAATTTTCATATTTTAATATTTTCATTTGTTTGAATTTGAATTGATTATTGTAGAAAAGGAATATGGCTTCTTTAATCTCAATTGAAAGAGGAACAAGAGTAGACAAACAATTTTATTATGCACCTATTATCTCTAATCCCGTTTCCAGAAATTATTTGTTATGTACCTGTAACTATAACGATTTCAATCTGAGCAACTTATATTATAGCTGCTCTTTATGTTCTTCCTCATTTCCTTACCCTGCATATTTTCCTTTGTTTAAAAGTTTGCTTTATATTTTTTTACTCTGTCTTTATCGTGAATAAGTTTCAAGTAATTTAACTTTTGACGAGTTTTCATTCTTTTGAGCTCAACTAAAGTGTGTTGTAAATTAAAAACTTACCAAGTTGGTAACGTAAAATATTTGATAACAAAAGAAAAAAACAATGAATTGAAATATTCACAATTTTTTAATTGCTATAAAATTGTTGTTGTACAACTATAGCAATAAAAAGTTCAATGAAGTGCAATTAAATTGCACTATATTATTGCTTCCATATCGCAAACGAAAATGGAAAGACTCAAAGCTCTTTTTCCAGACAAAGTTTGAAATTCATTTCCGAGTCTGAAATCTGAAACTAGCCTGTAGAAAAGATTTGAAAACAGCTTAAATCCTATCAACATTATGTTGTAAATTTCAGCAATAGGCGGATAAGCTTTCCGCTGGAGTTTGGTTTCATATTTTAGGCGAAATATTAGCCAAAAACGCACTGAATGGAAAATTCTGGCAGCACTGTGGTAAATTATTGACAAAGATTAAAGTTTTATGTATGTCGAGGAACGGCTAATACGTAATTAAAAACTTATGAAACTTTGAATTATTTATCGATTTTAGCTAGCTTTCAAAATGACGACAACAGCTAGTTTAATATTAGAGCAGAGAAAACACTTCATAAATAGCAATTCGATTCGAGCAGAAAACTGGGGTAAAAGTTGATGCAATCCTTCTGTTTCCATTGACATATGCCAAGGCTGCTTAAGCGTTGTTTATTTATGATTATTGTTATTGTATGTACATATAAATTACACTCTCACTGGCACACTCACGCTCACTCTGTCTTCACCTCGCCCGCTCTTCTCGGGTTGCAGCCAATTCGCGTTCGGGTCATCAAATGGCTTCCATGGCAGCTGCCTGTTGTTGCTTCTTGGAGACGCCATTTACAAGCTCGACAGGAAATGCATGTACATGTATGCGAGAGCGCGTGTGAGTGTGTGTGTGTGTAGCAGTTACCAGTGGCAATTCGACATGAAAGGGGAGTTTCTTTATCGCGTGACGCTTCGCACGTGCTGACAATTACACGGCCAGCGCCACAAACGGAAATTGAAAATGCATTGAGTTGCGGCATAGGCAGCTTCCGAGTCAAGTTTCCGTTGCTTGAGGCAACATACACAACACAACATGCGAAGTGAGACCTTCCTTCTCTTGCCATAACAACAGCTTCATCTCTCCAATCGCATCCCCGCAACGTTTCCGAAACTTTTTGTGAAAATTATTTTGGAAATTTTTTCGTGCTGACATGGCAGCTTTTCATTTGCACACTTTTCTATTATAGATGGCATGCCACCGAACACCTTCTGCCCCACCTAGCAGGAGCTGTGCCATTTCTTGCTGCTCTCAGGCATTTTTGACTTTGAGGTGCAATAATAGCCAACATTTCCCGTTTTCCTTCTTGTTTGTTGCGTGTTTCTCATGCCACGCTATGAGCTGTCATGTGTGCGCCGTGAGGTATGCAACATATTTTGCATGCCATCGCAAGTGCGTATTTTATTGCATAACTTAAGGCGCTCAAGAAACTCGAGTACCTTGAGTACCTGGAGACTCGCGATTTTAGAACAGCTACTTGGTGAAACTTTAAGCACAAGCAAGGACTTTTATCCTTAGTCATCCATTTGCTTAGCATGTTGTTAGGTGCCCAATCAGCAGCTTAATCGAATGTGTGGCTAATTCGCAATACTCGTAGAAAGCTGCTCAAAGTGCAACTAGAGAGTCTGCAAAGATTGCATACTTTAGGGGCGTCTCTAATGAGCTTAACCCGCATACAACATCCAATTACAAGACAAAATCAAATGCGGCAACAAAGGAAACTAAACCCAATTTCAATCAATTTGGACTAACAAGCGACAGATTGCCAAACCTAACGAATCAATTTCGTTTGCCCAAAGAGAGATGGAGAGCGAAGAATAATGCATCGGAACTGGAGAGCTGCGAAAAGGCAGTACAGACAATCTGTCTGTTGAATTCGCTGAACACAACAAATTTGCAGTCACAATTGAAACGACATCATGACAAGTCGGGCAACAAAATTTTGCATTTCATTACAAAACCAAAAATCAGCTAAAGATGCCAGATAATTTGAGTGCAATGTTTTTGCAGAGGCAAAAGATGCAGACGACTGGAAATCGATTCGAGTTTGCAAGAGCATTAAACGCCCAGAAAAGCGACTTAAGCCCAGAGTCTGGACACAAGGAGAGACTTGGCCCCAGCCCAGGCAAGTGGCATCATTACTGAAGCAAATGGGGTCATCAACAGCTGCAACAACAGCACCGATGAGATGATTCATAGCCCATGGCCCAAAAGACCAGGACCAAGTCGGGACCAACGAGCACTAGACAGGAGATAGGAGCATTGGCAGATCCTTCGCCAACTCGAGCCAGACAACAAGTGCAATCAATTTGGCCAGCAACAAAATGAAGCAAACGACTATGCCCCCATCAGAGCCCCGTTCCCTCGTCTGAGTCGATAGCAAGTGCAACTGCATTGTGGGTGCAAATTACGTGCCTGATGCTGATGCTGGTAATTGAAATGCAAAAATATTTGGAAATTTGCATGGAAGTTACCAAGCAGGGGCATGCACCAAAATGCAGCCGATGCGTTGGCATTTAACAAAGCCCAACAACTCTGATAGACGAAGACGATGATGATAATGATGATGATGATGATGATGGCGATAATGAAGAGCAAACTTTATGCACTTGCGGTTAATGCTGAACATGATGATGATGATGATGGCGATGAGGGAGCATATGGAAGTTATAAGGGTATTGTACAAAGGAAACATGCAACGACCCGAGTACAATTATACTATAAGTACGTAATGTACGCCATATTGATATGTACATGCGAGTAGAGATAGTTTTTCAGCTGGCATGCAAGTATTTTGTTAAGTGGTTTTCTTGCTGTTCAAGTGGCAAGCCACCCCCTCTTTATACCTCAACATGGTTGCACAAGGGTTCGATACATTTCGGTTTGGTTTGGCATGGTTAACTCACTTGGCTTCATTTGCTTTTGTTTTCGCTCGAATGCTCTTGGAAATTTCAATACATCTGCATCTTGGCAAAGCACACACTGCGTATGCGTAATATTTGTGCATATTTCCGCATAAAGCCATGAAAGCCTCAGTAAAGCATACAGCGGCAAAGGCACACATAAATTGCAGTTTATCTGGACTATTTTTTGCATTTTAGCATGCTGTATGAATAAATATTCTTACATGCATATGAATTGTAATTAAATTTGAGAGCAAGTAGTTAAGCTATTATGCCTTTGAATACCAAGCAATAAGAGCCAATGATTTAAAGGTCTTTAGTAACATTATAATTTTAAATGCATAAACTTTACTCAACAACCACGACATTTGCAGTCGCAGTGACTCTCAGGTCAAATAATAAAACATCCTGTGCAAAGGTGCAGCCATTTCAAAAGTCAATAAATTCCATTTCGTGCGGTGTCCTCTCACACAGTATGTGTGCTGAATGCCAGCAGCCTGGTTAAAGAGTTGCAAAGAGCAATCCAATCCATGGCCAGGCCAGCGACCAACGCCCGCAGTTAATTCAACAAAAATAATTTTATTTTAACTATTTTTATGCTCTGGCCTCTGACCCTCTGTTAAATAAAAGTGTGCATTATATGCATCTGAGTTGGGGCATCTTTGGCTATCGAGTCTGTTTGCTTTCAACTCAGCTTGTGCTATGAAAATTCGCTTTAAAATAAATTCGTTTTTGGGCCGGAATTGGAAAACGGCTTTACCAAAAAATTATTGTCAAAATTGTGCTCGTAAATCATTTTTGCGCAGCTGTCGCTCAACTCTGGTTGAGGATTGAGAGACTGGCAGAATGTCAGACTGGGGACTCTTTTGCTTAGCCAATTTTGACAACTGCTCAGTGGACGAGTGACTGATGTAAGTTTGATGATTCAAGGCTTGGCACACAGCACACAACACACAGGACACAGGATCATCATCATCGTGTGTGAGTCCAAATAGTGCCAAAGTTGTTGACACACACTGCGACCTGAGGGCCGTGGCGGAGAACCCAATTCAAATGATTCACCATTAAATTGTTTCCATTTGCTGTAACACGAGCTTAGCTCCAAAGAGCTGCACTGTGGCGAGGGTTGTTTTAATAGTATACGATATATTCGATACTCAGACATTAATGACTCCCTGGTGTGCCGTTTGATAGAATATAAATGCAAATGAACAAGAGACTTTACCTGACTGGATGTTAATGGAAAATTTAATACAATGCAATTAATTGTATATGGAAATGCATTTGTACTATTTTGTATATTAATTTTCCTACTCATACATGTGCATAAATGAATATATTGAATATGTGTAAATTGTGTAAAATGTGTTAACTCATTCAGGGCTGTAATTGAGGGCCTGGTTAAATGATTTAAATGCACACAGAAGCCTCACTGGCTCGTTAATTGTAAATTGATGTGGTTTGAATTGAAGGTAATGTCGCCGCATTCAATGTTATCAATTGAAATGCAACACATGTAGCATATGAATCCCCCATTGTTGTCCTTATTATACCCTGTGCTCACAGCTTGCCGTGTGATATATGAAACCAAGTCCTTGTTGCATTTGCATTGTGATAACTACAGGGTGACTTTACGCACGGGGTACTCTAATTGCACCTGTGTTTTTTCCCACTTGTTCGACATGCCATTCATATTTCACCGACACGCTTTCCTGCATACATTTAAAACGCAATTTTCATTTTAAACCAATTTTCAATTATAATGTACAATTGCAACGCTTGCTTGAAGCGTTCTGTTCATAAATAGCATTTTGCATATGCATTTTAATTATTTTGTTCAAGATATATTGTGAACAATTTGCGAGCATAATACATACTAGTCGAAGCAAACAATTTGAAGTTGCGATTGATGTTTGCACAGTTATTGAAACAATTAGTAATAGTTTTTTAATATGAGCAACTTTACTATCATCATTTAAAACAATCAACATTAACGTGTGTTTAAATGTAAATTATCAAATGCATATTTTAGTTTAAATTATAAACGATAATACCAGCAAATGGTTGCTCTTTAAACTTAACTACGATACGTGTGATTTGAGGTTATTTTGGATGGAAACGTGATTTTCGTGATGCGTAGTAACCCACTCTAAAACATTAGGAAAAAGGTTAAGCTCTAAGATAGCTATGTTGCTTGGCAAAAATTGAACCCTAAGCAACCCTCAAAAGAGATGCGAGACACGTTTGCTAAGATATTGCTCCCCAATTGCCATAAAACAGAACCCAGACCAATACCAAGACCAAGACCAAGACCAAAAAACGGAACGAAAGAACCAAGCCAAATTTACAACAGCTGATCTTTTGGTTTATTAAATTTTTGCCTTTGTGTAACCCTCGTGCTGCACCGCTCTCTACTTTTCTGCCCACAGGGGACAGTTTGACATGCATTTGTGCCAAGGGTTGTGCGTTGTGCGTGTGCTTATTTGTATGTGTATGTGTCTCGTCTTGAGGGTAAACCAGCTAGCCTACCTGATTGCAAAAAATGCGAAAAAAAAAATCCAATCCCATGGTGGCAGCATATAAACAATTATGTTGTTTCTGGGGGTAGCTTTTCCTTGGTCCTCCAACCAACTGACTAACTCCTCGGGCTGAGGAGTTTCCTTTTGGAAGGCTGGCATATGGGCATGGGCAGCTCTGGCACTCGAGCCTTATTTATCTTTCATAAAACTAGCTTAGGGCGATGCCCAGACTATGTCCTAAATTGGGCCTAGAAATTAGTTTATTACCACCCTCCAGATTTTATCCTAAACGAGAATTTGCAAATGGAAGTGAAGTGGGGCATGGCATAAAAAACTCAATTTATTGTTTGCTTTTAACAAATAAAGAGCCAGAAGACATAAATATGCAAGCAGAAGTCTTAGATAGTGTGAGTGCCTGGCAACACTGGCTGCCAATGGCTTCGCTCCAATCGTCTCCAGTTTCCAGTTTCTATAAATATTTCAACAGCAGCAAAAGAGTAACAAAATGTGCAATTCTAACAATTTTCATTTCTATAGCTGACATTTAGAAAGCAACAGGCGACAAAAAACAAAGTCGCACAATTGAAAGAAGGAAACCTCCATTGAAATGGCAACTCTGTGAGGCATAAAGAAACAATTCTCTTGAGTATGGTATGAGCCCAAACGAATATGTAGATTACAATTTCTGAATGTGTGAATTCAAATTTGTATCTTAAATATTTTAATTTAAAGTTCATTTGTTCCCGTTTTTTTTCTTTGTGCAAAAAGCATAAAAAGTAAAACGCGTTACGAACTGTGCCATAAAATTTGCAACAACATTACAAACTGTCAACTGCAGTTGACATCTTACGCAGCTTTTGTGTCACTTTTCACAGCTTTCCAACGTCAGGCAAGCCTTACAGCTGTCACACAATTTTCCCGAAAAGGTAACAGTTTTTCCCTCTTTTCTCTCGCTTTAACTCGCACTCCTGTGTGCTGGAACAGGTCAAGCGATCACGCTTGGGTTAACACCTGTTTTGTAGTCTACAAATGAAATATGGATTTATTTTAAAGATATATTTTATATCTTAAAGGGATACATTTGCAAATCATAATATGTGCAACTCTAGAAACAAATGAATAAATAAAATAAGGGGTAGTTGTGGTTTTATAAAGCACAAAATAATAAATAACATTGAATATGGAATAATGAATAATTTTTCTACTCATATTAAGTGTAACTAAAAGCTTAATGTGAAATTATAATTCATAATATGTATTCCAATTGCTTCTTTAACCCCATTGATAGTCATGAGAAGCAATAAGCATGCGCTGAATAAACTCGAAGTAATCATACTTGTGCAGGTCAATGGCCTCAGGTTATTAACTTTTATCCATTGACATATAATCTTCCCTTTGTGCGACCCACTTAATTGAAAATCAAAGCTACTTGCAACGTCCACAACCTGCAAGCCACAACGACGACAGTAATCACACGATGGTGCAGCTGTTACTGCTAAGCGTCTACTTTAAGGCTAAATTAATTAGTAGCTAATTAAACGGTGCACATATTTGTATTGGACTAGTCTTCTGTCTAGCGTTTCCACCTACCAGGCAGGATGCCAGTCTGCAGCCACTGCTTAAAAATTAAACATTCGTGGTGGCAATTGAGCGTGGCAGCCGACGAGTTGAGTGGCAAGTGAGCTATTGAAAACCACATTCAGAGTCAGCCAGTGGCTAATCTGTCACCCTCCTACCCCTCGCCTCGCCTCGCCTCGGCATCTGCCTGTTGTGCATTTATCAACTGCTGCCGCAATCTCTCTTTTATTCCCTCCCCGCTCGCCCTCGCTTGCTTACATCCAAGTTGATTAATTAAATTGTTGACAATTTTAAAAGCTCGCCTCGTGCTGCTGCTTGGCTCCTACACTCTATGTTTCGCATTATTCACAGCTTAACATATTACTCTCTACACATCTCTCTTTTACTCTCACTTGCTCGTTCATTCACTCCCTCTCGTTGCACTCATGAAGTTGTTGTAATTTGTTGCGGTTTTTATTGCTCTTGCTCTTGCTTTTGTATCGTCCATTTTGTTTGTCTGTGACAAATGCACTAGAAAATTGGCCACTTTTGCGTATGAAAAAGGGAACCAGGAAATGTGTGGAAAATCATCTATGAAAGCGAATGAAATCATTCGAAACAGGTGGCAAAAGAAAAATTACTTTTTTGTGCTTGTAATATGACAAATAAAGGCCGCAAGAGAGTTGCTTTTCCGTGATGGACAGAGTGATGAACATCAATCCTGTGAACTTCAAATTAATAATAAATAAATACAAATTTGTTATTGTCTTTTTATACAAGACTCTCAAATTGATAATCTTAAGGTGTTCTCTCTTCATACACATTTTTATACCTTCCACATCTTGCATCTCTCAATTTCAAAGTTTATTTATACAGTGCCGCTCAGCTGAATAGGTTTGACTATTGGTTCAGGTTTGAAACGTTGTATCTTAGTTATATGCAATCCGATTTCAGCGAAATAAATTTTTGTGTATGAATAAATCTGTCATTTGTTAAATAGTAAAGTTTCTGATCTCTAAGTTTTGTTTTTATATCATTTTTTTTCGAAAAAATAACAAAAGATCTCCATTTTTTTTTTGGCTCAACTGAATAAGTTTGACCACTAAAACTATTTAAATAAGTATACATTTATTAGTATAAAGTATCTCAACTAAATAAGTTTGACCACTAAAACTATTTAAATAAGTATACATTTATTAGTATAAAGTAAAATTTCAAGGCACTGGGTAGTTTAAATAATAAAGGGCACTGTTTTAGCATTATTTAGTATTTGGTATTGCCACCCTTGCTTTTAATTATTTCAAACATACGGTTTGGTAAGAAACCATAATATTTGTAATTTCATTTAGTGAAATTGTTGACCAGGCTTTATTAATTGCGGCAAGTGGACCAAAGAAAGAGAACAAAATGCGAGAAAGATTTTTCAAACCTATTCAGTTGAGCGGCACTGTATATTCAACTCCTCCTGCCAAGATATAATGGTAAAGCACTTGAGCTGCCTTCACAAGATGTAGCATATGTTTGATGGAGCAGCAAATTGTTCCATTGTGGCAATCAACTAATTACTATCGATAGTTTAACTAACATTGCATGGGATTAAAAGAGTCGCATCTACATAAGTATATGCTATGCTCGTGCCATTCCGCACTGTCGTTTACATTTACGACTACCAGTATTAAATGGCTTGTATGGTACTCGAATACCCTGGCACACAACACGGAATACCCATTAATCCATCAACGTCCGGCGCATTAGCACTTAAATTTAATGGGCAATGCAAAGAGGGAACGAAGAGAACAGACGAAGGAGGGAGGAGGGAGGAGGGCATAGGGCTCTGGCTGTGATGGTTGGCAGTAAGTCAATTTTAATTGAAACCGCAACAAAACAATTAAAACTAAGCCCGGTTCTCTCGCATGGCTCCGAAAAGGGACACGCTCGAACTGGTTTTTAGTGCCGGGTATAAACTTAACTTTGACACCAAACTCAATTAAAATGTTGAATAAAAATTGCATATGTATGCCGTATGCCGTATGCCGCATGCTGTACGCTGTATGCTGTATGCGGCTAGGGACTATCTTTAACTAGTATGTATATCCTGTTGTCTGTCCGTCCTACTCTTGCTATGCTGCATAAATTAATAAACTTGATAGAGCAAACAGGCCCAGGACAGAGCAGGGCAGAGCAGCAGCGCAGCAGCAGGTTGTATGTATAAAAACTAAACGAGCTTTCAGCACTGGGCGACACGTACGTAGAGAGTGGCTGCAATTAAAATTTTAGTGCTCATCCAGATGCAGTGGATAGGGGAAAGGGGGTGGGGGAGGGGGAGGGGAAGTGGAGGCCAAACAAGGCTCATGAGGGATGGGGAGTAGTTGTTGTAGGCGTAACGCTGGTGACACGTACGTCCGTTTTTCGAGTGCTCAAATTTCACTGCAAACACACACACGCTGCAGTCGACTAAATACACACACACACACACACGCACACGCCATGTAGAGGAACCACTTCCGTAGAGTTGCAAATCGAAAGCGACATCCTGCTGTGGGCATAAATAAATTGTGTTGCATACTTTTATGCTTGTGTTGTAGATGAAACAGCCGGGACTTTTGGTCACTCGTAATATGTGCAAAGCGCCTAATGATGCGTATGCTTTCCTATATGTGTATGTGTACACCTTTATTCACACACACACACCCACACACATGCAGTCACTCGCGTGAACAATAAAGTGACGGTCATGTGCATTTTTGGCAAGGGAACAAAGCTTTGCTTTACATCGAGAGACACGCTCACATTTTGCCTTTGAAAAATGCCAATAGTGCGGCACACAATGGCAACTTGGCAGGGTTGCCAAGTGCATGTTTGAATGGTATACTTACCACGATCGACTTAACTTATCTACATATATATATTCTATATATACAATTTAAACGAATAGGCAAAGAAAGTTTAATTGAAAATTTAACGAAATTCGCATTTCAAGTTTTGCCACCAAGTGCAAAAATATTGCAGCAAAAGCCCTTGGAAACCTCAATTAAAAGTTTACTATTGCAAATATGTGAATATTTGCAAAATGTAGAGTGTTATTGTTGTTGCCCTCATAGACCGCAGTAAACAAATGATTTGACCACAGACATTCCTGTTGTTGACAAAAGGCCAAGAAATTCTTGGAGCATAACGAAAAGTAATTGCAAAATTGTTGCAGTTCAGCTTTTAAATTGTAATTTGCCAAAGAATTTCACACAATGAAATTTAATTATGAGCAAGTCATCCTCTTACACTCGCACACACACTCACACTCACACACACACACACACTCAAATACCATCCTGGCAACCCTTTCGGCTGTTACAGTTTGTGAGTCACACGTGCACACGTACATGCATAAATCAGAACAATTTTACATAAATTACTTACATAATGAATACAAAATATAATTATAAACTCGCACATACCATACACATGTGGGTGTTTCCCTTTACACATGTATGTGTGTGCGTATACGTGAGTAGTTTGCTTTCATTCTGTTTACTTAATTGAAATGACGTTGCCATTATTGTAATTATGGGATTTGGCTGTGGCTCTGCCTGGTTTTGCTGTTGTTATTATTGTTATTTATAGATCAAGTTGCTTGCTTTTAAGCTTTCACTTATTGTTGATTGTGTGTGCAATCAAATGTTAAAGGCCATTTAACATATGACAAGTCACACGCCAACAGTATTTTGTGCTGTGCGAGGGCTTTGGGAGTTTCATAGCTTCCAGCTATAACTTGGAGCATAATAACATATTTTGAACTTTAAAGTTTGAGAGTCACTCTTACTTCTATTTTCTTATTTATAGAATTGTAGTTATGTTGAAGTTGCGAGATTTAACGATAAATTTTTAAAAACTAGTTGTCTGTTTAATATAATCTTAATTAATACTGCAAAATCGGGTTCATTAAATACAATGTTGAGCACAGTAATTTTGGACAGTTTGAGAATCACTCCCACTACAAGTAGTCTTTTTAAAGGAATGGTATAGTAACATACTAGATAATTTTAGAAGTTTAGTTTTGCAGTTTAAGAGCCACTTGCAATTGTGATTACAACTGCAATATTAAACGATCGACTTTGCTTACTACAACTTTAGGTAATCTACGAGTAGTTTGAAAAGCACATACATACATTGTAGAGGAGTTGAGTTTGATAGTTTGGGAGTCACTGACACTTCTAGTTGTCATTTTATTAGAATGGTGATTACATATGCTAAATCTAACGATCGATTTCACCAAATACAATGTCGAGTGATCCAATTATAGCCACAATGTCGGCTAGCAGGAATTGAGGAGCCAGCTTGGCCATAAGGGCGAGATGTGCATAGGAAGCAGGTCGGATCTTGCAGCGATAAGGACGACTTGTGCCATCCGAGACCAGGTAGACGCCGAACTCGCCCTTCGGTCCCTCAACAGCAGTGTAGGTCTGTCCGGGCGGCACAACGATGCCCTGCGAGAAGTGCTTGAAATGATGGATAAGATCTTCCATGTGGGTCTTCATTCTGACACGACGTGGTGGACATATCTTGTGATCGTCGACCTTAACCTCGCCAGGGGGCATGCGGTCCATGCACTGTTGCATGATACCAATCGATTCACGCATCTCACCCATGCGCACCAGATAGCGATCATAGCAGTCGCCTTGGGATCCGACGACCACATCAAACTCCATGTCCGCATAGGCATCGTAGGGCTGATGCTTTCGCAGATCCCACTTGATGCCTGAGGCACGCAGCACGGGACCCGTACAGCCAAAGTTGAGTGCATCGTGAGCCGAGATCTGGCCAATGCCAATGTTGCGCATGCGCCAAATGCGATTGTCGGTGACCACATCTTCTACCTCCTCGAGACGTTCCTTGAACTCCACGAGAAACTGATAGAGATCGGCGCAGAAGCCAAGTGGCAAGTCCCAGGCAACGCCACCGGGTCGTATGTAGGCGGCATGCAGACGTGCTCCCGACAAGCGCTCCGAGAACTCGTAGAGCTTCTCGCGCTCCTCGAAGAGCCAGAAGAGCGGCGTGATGGCGCCACAGTCGAGCACAGATGCAGAGATGGCCATGGTGTGATTGGTCAGACGCATCAGCTCGGCGCACAGTGTGCGAATGTACTTGCCCCGCGGTGGCACCTCGATGTTCAGCAGCTTCTCGACGGCGAGGCAATAAGCCTGTTCACACATCATGCAGGACACATAATCGAGTCGATCGAAATAGGGCAATGCCTGGACATAGGACTTGTACTCGATCAGCTTCTCGGTGCCGCGGTGCAACAGGCCAATATGCGGATCGGCTGACAACACTGTTTCATTGTCCAGCTCAAGGATCATGCGCAGCACGCCATGGGCCGCCGGATGGGCGGGTCCAAAGTTGATGAACTTTGAGCGAAATGTGCGATCGTCTGGCGGCACGAACCGTTCCTTTGAGCTCGGGCGATACTTCCACTCATCGCCTGGCGGATACATGACCACATACTCGGATTGCTTGTAGAACTCTGGATCGGGATTCCAATAGTGCGTGTCTCGCCACTTGTAGGGCTCACCTGGAGGTCGAAACTTGTCCCACTCCTTGTCGCAATCGCGCTCCTCGGCTTTTTCTTTATGATGCGGTGAATAGGTTATGCAAAGACTATATGAAGCAATAGCAAACTCACCTTGTCCTGTTCCAGCTCCGGTTCCTGCTGAAAAGTTGCGCATGTTCACCCACTTGGTCATTGCGGGCCGCTTGAAGGAGACCTTGAAGTTGTAGGCATCCAGTTTTAAATACTTGTTGCGAAAGTTGTCTCGAAACGCATTGAATCGCTTTATCTCGGATGGCGTAAATAACTTGCCGGCCAATTGACGCACCTTTTCGAAATGTCGTGACATTCTTCAATTTGAATCGACATGCAAATCAAGCTCCAATTTATATCGACGTGCGATTTAACTAGCTGAAACGTTCAAATTGTTTGCGGTATAAAAAAGGTTAAGGCTTGTACTATAAAATGTATTTGAAGTACTTTTCCCGTGTATGTTGATAGTTTTAAGTTATTTGAATTCAAGCAATACAAGCTGCATAGTAACTGTCAGGACATATCAAGTCTAGAATATTTATGAATATCAAACTACATGCTATTCATTTTTTGTTTATTTTTTATATTCTGAACAAAAGGCCAGACATTAGAATATTTCAAAAATAAGAATTACCATTAAAACAAAATAGTGCTAATGGGGCTTCTACTTAATCGCAATTAATATGTTGATAAGCAAGTTATGTATAAAATATATCCTTATAAAAAGGAATTTCCCACCTTATTTACAATTGGATTAAGCTGCCACTGGTAGCATTTAAGAAAGTGAAAATATAAAAATTGTTTTCGCCTCTAGCTGTGAGTTGTAAAGGAGCAGATGGACTAAATGTTGATAAAAACTATGACTGCTGACTGTTCAGCTTATTTGCATTATGTTATTACATCAATAATACAAGAATTGAGTAAATAATTTAAATACTATCCACTCTTGTCTGCCTTTCAGATCTTCGACGATCATTATCACTTTGCGCACCACAAGGTGTCGAAGCGTTCCCTGCAGCCCGCCTCGCATCATCAGACCCGCCTCGACTTGGACGAGCGTGTCCATTGGGCCAAGCAGCAGCGGGCCAAGTCGCGTTCCAAGCGCGACTTTATACGCCTGCGTCCCTCCCGCACCTCGTCGCGCGCCACGTCGCTGGTGGACGCGGTGTCCTTTGACGATCCCAAGTGGGCACAGATGTGGTATCTGGTAAGTGGTGCTGCATTCACGAATCACTCGAGAGCATTTATTGATTCAATTGACGACTAGAACCGCGGCGGTGGACTGGACATGAATGTGATACCCGCTTGGAAGGAGGGCATAACTGGCAGAGGTGTCGTGGTCACCATACTGGACGATGGCCTAGAGTCTGATCACCCGGACATTGAGCAGAATTACGTAAGTCGTCGATTAGACGTCTCTATTTGAGCAAGTCGTTAAGCAAGACTTATTCCCCATAGGATCCCAAGGCGTCCTACGATGTGAACAGCCATGATGACGATCCGATGCCGCACTACGACATGACGGACTCGAATCGACATGGCACCAGGTGTGCAGGGGAGGTGGCTGCCACCGCCAACAACTCGTTCTGCGCGGTGGGCATTGCGTATGGGGCCAGTGTGGGCGGGGTGCGAATGCTGGACGGGGATGTGACCGATGCTGTGGAGGCGCGTTCGCTCTCGCTCAATCCGCAGCACATTGACATCTATAGCGCCTCGTGGGGACCCGACGACGATGGCAAGACCGTCGATGGGCCCGGCGAGTTGGCCTCCAGGGCGTTCATTGAGGGCACCACGAAGGGGCGTGGCGGCAAGGGCAGCATCTTCATTTGGGCATCGGGCAATGGGGGCCGCGAGATGGACAATTGTAATTGCGATGGCTACACGAATTCGATATGGACCCTGTCCATATCGAGTGCCACCGAGGAGGGCCATGTGCCGTGGTACTCGGAGAAATGCAGCTCCACGCTGGCCACCACCTACAGCAGCGGCGGGCAGAGCGAGAAGCAGGTGGTCACCACAGATTTGCATCATTCATGCACAGCATCGCATACGGGCACCTCGGCCTCGGCACCGCTCGCCGCGGGCATTGCAGCCCTGGTGCTGCAGTCGAATCAGAATCTCACCTGGCGCGACCTGCAGCACATTGTGGTGCGCACGGCAAAGCCAGCGAATCTCAAAGATTCCACTTGGTCGCGCAACGGTGTGGGCCGACGTGTGAGCCATTCCTTTGGCTATGGTCTCATGGATGCCGCCGAAATGGTGCGTGTTGCCCGCAACTGGAAGACGGTGCCGGAGCAGCAGCGATGCGAGATCAATGCTCCGCATGTCGACAAGTGAGTCGTGCAGTTCCAATTTTCGCATTCCCATTTCTTTTCCAACTACTACTTTATTTCTTTTATTCCTCCCGCCATCTGTAGAGTCATTCCGCCTCGCACTCACATCACACTCCAGCTCTCGGTCAATCACTGTCTCTCGGTCAACTATCTGGAGCATGTGCAGGCCAAGATCACGCTCACCTCGCAGAGACGCGGCGACATTCAGCTCTACTTGAAGTCGCCAGCCAACACCAAAGTCACCTTACTGACCACGCGGTAAGTTAAGTAGGCAAGAGTTGTCAGTAGAAGTGAATGAGTAGCTGATTGACTGACTGATTGACTCGATTGGGTGAGAAATAAGAGGAGATGTTAATCAACTAAAAACATTGAATTTGTGACCAAATGACCAATTAAGAACATTCAATTATTAAACTATGTTCATTACACTAATTTTGAATAGTTTTATAGTTTTGCTATCAATCAAGTTACAATTTTAATTCAGAGCTATTCTACTGCAAACGTTAAGTTTTTCTTAAGCATGATCAGTTACATAAGTGTATGTATTAGTGGCTAGATAATCCACGACGACCTCGGTTAAGTATTTTTATAGAAAAGGTGGAGACTGCT
Source organism: Drosophila pruinosa (assembly GCA_018150935.1). Lineage (NCBI taxonomy): Eukaryota > Metazoa > Arthropoda > Insecta > Diptera > Drosophilidae > Drosophila > Drosophila pruinosa. The sequence continues at coordinate 8,312,556 of JAECWR010000094.1, read as the reverse complement.
AGGCTATTCAGCAAGTTCGTTTAATATACGTAATACATAAGATATTTCTAAAATTTCTGAAAATGAGCACATCAGCCTTCTCAATACAAAGCAGTTCTTATTCAAATTTAGGCTGGACAATAAAGAAAACTCTTCTGAAAGACAAGCTCTATGATTGCTCCATTGACTCGATGATCAACAGTGATGAATAAAACATATAGCATTACACACAGTTTGACAAACTTACTAGCCTCTACAGTTCCAAGTACAGGGTCCAATAGTATTTGAAAAGTTAATGCAACTCGTTCGATTTGAAATTTACCCCACAGCATACACGACAACTCGCGATCTGGATTCAATCAATGGCCCTTCATGTCGGTGCACACCTGGGGAGAGTCGCCGCACGGCAACTGGCAGCTGGAGATACACAACGAGGGTCGTTATATGGGTAAGTTGAACTCTTCGGCTGGTCAGCTCATCACAAGCTATAAGCTATAAGCACACACTGGCAAGTTTAACTCAAAAATCAAACGTTTAACATGCTGCGCTTTTGTGGAACTTTTCGACCTTTCGACTTCATTAACTCACCTGTCACAACCACACAACCACTTTGAACTATATCCTACTCCTACTAATCGGGGTACAGGGCACGCTCTGTTGCGGGAATGGTCGTTGATATTCTATGGCACCACGCTGACCATCGATCCCAACGATCCCATTTCGGTGCCACGTTCGAGCAGCGCCGAGGCAACCACACCCAATTCGAGTAGCAGCAACACGGGCAGCACCACCAGCAATCTCCATCAGATCTATTCACCACAATATCCGCGCATATCGCCCAACAATTTCGCCAATACACCGTCCGGTGGTGCCAAGCTGCCGCTGGGCAAGATGCCGCCCAATAAGTCGAGTCTGGTGACCAACAATCCGCTGTTGTCTGCCCCGGCACCAGCTGGCAAGCAGGGCTATCAGCAGATATCGGCCACATACGGTGTAATTCTCGGCAAGAGCCACCACAACAACAGCAATAGCAACAGCAACAACAAAGGGAACAAGGGCAACAACAACAAGGCCAACAAGTCGAACAAGGCGGGCGATAATGGCAACAAGAGTGGCAAGGCCAACAAGAAGGACCAGACAACGCCGAGCACCACCAGCAGTAGCGGCGGCAATCCTCCCACCAACAAAAACAAGTACTATCGCATATCGCAGCAGGGGGGAGGTGGGGGTGGAGGAGGTGGCAAGTCAAAGGGTCAGCAAAATGGACTGCAAACGGCGCGGCCCAAGGCCAGCTCGGGGGAAAAGTTCTACGAGGAGAAGACGCGCAAAGTGATTGGCGAAATTGCCACCAACAACAACAACAACAACAACAATAGTCGTGGCAACAACAACAACTCAACACAGCGGCTGCCAATAAAGGCAGCCAAGCAGGTGAAGGAAAGCAGCAGCAGCACCGACTCCCGCATACCCAAACTATTCGAGCGCTACGAGAAGATTCAGGCCATCTTTCCGGAACTGGAGCCCTATGAGAGCAGCAATACGCCCAAGTCAAAGGCAGCTGGTGCCTCACAATCACAGCAATCACAGCAATCCCGCAAGCAGGGCAAACAGTTCGAGGTGGAACTCTTCAAGCCCGTCTCCAGCAGCAGCGGCGCCTCCAACTCCAAGGCGGGCAACACCAAGAAGTCGCCATCGGCACCGCCGCCGCCATCGCCAACGCACATCTCTTCTCTGCCGGCTTTGCCCGCGGGGGGCAGCAGCTTTCTGCCCGATCAGCGTATACTGAAGAAGCAGCAGCTGCTAATGGCAGCCGCCGGTGTCATCACGCCCGTTGATGTTTTCGCTGATACTGAAGCTGATGCTGATGAGAGTACCAATGGCAGCGAGGATGACCAGGATAATGGGGAGGAGGAGGAGGCACAGGTGCAACTCGTGGCAGCAGGCGGTTTTCGCCAGGGCAACAGACCAAATGGTAGCATTTTAGTGCAACACCAAATACAGCAAACACTGCACTACAGCATTGAGTAGTATAGTATATAATGTTATGTGTAGTGCAGTGTTGTGGCCTTAATATTTGCTTATAATTTTCCTTGCAAAACTTTGACAGCCACTGAAGCGCCTTTCATCAATCAAACTGCAAACTGCAAACAGCAAACTGTTGTTGCAAACTGTAGAGTGCAAAGTGCAAAGTGCAACACGAAATTGTTGTTATTCTTGTCTGTTGCAGCACATTTTTCATTTTCTAGCTGAAGTTGCTTTTTGGTTATGTTTCTTCTTCCTTTATTTTTTTTGGCGTCGCCTCAAGTAGAAAATTTTGTTTAGCTCTTTGTCACATCATTTGTTTCGGTTCTGCCCCCTCGTCTTGTCTCGTCTGCTTTGGCAGATTTATTGGCTCTTCACTTTGCTTGTTTAGCCCCGTTCCATAAATCAAAACGTTAACAATTTCGCTTGTTTGTCTTTATCTTTATTTTTGGCTTTTAAATTTTCAGTTTGATTTTGACTTTGTTGCTCATTGCGAAATGTATACATTCGTCTCTAATCTGATGTTGTTGCTTTGCAGTGCAAGTCACACAGTGGGACATGATACTCTATGGCACTGAGACGCCCGCCCAGCCCGAGGACCCGCCCCATCCCAACCAATCAGCCCAGTTTCATTTATATGGCGACGAGATGGCTCACAACGATATCGAACACGACGCCAGCGGCCAATGGCGCAACATGCAACAAGTAAGTTTAATAATTAATAATTTACAGCATCTGCCTATAAATTAGAGAGAACAGTGAGAGATATGCAGGAAAAGCTAGCAAGAAGTGAAACATTAAAATAGGCAGAGTATCAAGAAGAGAAGCTTAGCAAATATTAGCAGAAAAAAATAGACAAAAATGTAGCTTGAATAGGAAAAGTGTAGCGAGAACTTTAGAAAGAAGCTTAGCAAGAAAACGTCAACTGTACTATGATAGAGAATCGGGACAACAGTTTTACAATGACTGGGCAAAGAACTGAATCCAAAGTATGTTGAGTGGTACAAAGGAAATATCTTAAAAAAAGAGAGTATTACGAAATTTGAAGCGAAATTAGAAGTAAACAATGTATTTACTTTCTTGTATAAATATTTCTATTATTATTTTCAATAGTGTAATTGTAGGGTATTATTTATTTAAAGTTCAACAAAATAGAAGAAAGATGCTAAATTATGCTAAAAATGCTTGACCGAAAGTGAACGCAATACTCGCAAATTGTATTGTATAAATTGGTTGTTGTTTTGTTTATTATTAGTGTTTTTCAACTTTTGAATATCAATTAATATTCCAACAGTATACTCGTATTCATAGAGTAGAATTTATTTAAAGCTCTCCAAAGAGAGATTTGCAAAATAATGCTTGACCTTAAGTTAAAGCAATGTAAAGTGTATTATATAACTTGGTTGTTGTTTTATTTATTATTAGTATTATTATTTGTATTTTCCGTTACTCTCGGGTGTTGCAGTGCTTCGCAAGCGGCTTGCCAGAAAGCGAAGTCGACGATGATGGTGATGACGAGGACATTAGCAGTGTCCGGGTCCAAATGGGACTGCGTCAAAATAGCGGCACATCGTCGAATGCTTGCATGTGGCTGGCTTGAGTTGTGTGAATCGAATGATAATGATGCTTGTGTGCAATTGACCATTGACCTCCTAACAAGTCGTACGAGAAGAAGGCAGCTTAGAGGCTTTCACAAGCAATGCTTTGCAAACTGTTAGATGGGCGTAGGTAGAGTCGCAATTCCAGCTATTGTTTTTGCATGCTTTGAATTAGTTATGATTTAGTCTTGCCCTTATTTTGTTCAACCAACCAACTAAGTAAGCTTTACTGCAGCGAGCAATCTACTCATAAATTTTACCATACTTAGCATACACAGTGTCCGATTTGCACTTTTGCTTTGCAGCCGAATTCAATTTTTGGCATTCAACGAGCTCGCTGACTAGCCGGGCAATGTGCCAAGTTCTGGCAGGACCAGAGTGCTGAGTCCTTTTATTCCACTTTTTTTTTATTCTGTGCACTTGTCAGCTGCAGAGTGCTGCATTAGTTAAATGCAGCCATTTTCATATTGCATGCATGTGCAGTTTGGGAGTCAGTGCTCCTGCAACTGCTGTCATTTTTCAAGTGCACTTTTGCGCCTGTTGGCAGTCAACACTTTTTTTCCGCCGACTCTAAAATGGTCAGACCTTTAGCCTTTTGGCACCTATTGTTGCTCAAAAGTCTCTGCACTTTTTCACCCTGATTTTTTCCGGTCTGAAAGTAATCTCTTTCCCTAGCTATCCCTAGCTATCACTATGTCGCTATCTCTGTAATAAACTAACAGTGCAGTGAACTTAGTTTTTTGTATGCCTTGCCGCTGGCCTCGCAGCAAACTTTTTGCATAACAAACATTTCCCCTTTTTTTTTTTTTGTTTTTTGACGCTCGACTGGCAACACGCGACGTCATCGCATGTGAAACAACTGTTAGAGCAAGAGATAGAGAGAGCGAGAACACGAGTAAGTTAAAAAGAGAAACATCACATTGCAAAGTTATAGACAGACACTTTTTGGTTGGGGCAGCTATAAATAAACTCGCACACACACAGACACACACTCAGATAACTTGCCATACATACTTAAGTACTTATGCCCAAAATGCCAGACAGCGCGGCAACATGCAATGAACCACAGCGGATGTCTGACGAACTCAGTTATAGAACGAGACAGACCGAGAGGGATAGGGAGAGAGCGAGAAAGCAAGATGGAGCTTAGACTGCATAGGCATGCTTAAAGCATAGCAAATTATACATTTTATGTACAACCCAGAAGTTCTTACTTAGTTCCTGTCTCTGACTGGTTGCATGTTCCAAACGCAAAAAATTACTTAAGTTGACTTGGGTCTTATTAGTAAAACTATACTTAAGTATAACATTTAATTAAGAGCTAAACTTTTGCTTGTTCTGCACTCGTACAATTATTATGAAAATATTACGCATACGCAGGGTGGCATCATTATTAATCATTAACACACTTCGTGTATCATTTCAGGTTGGCGAAGTGGGCGTTTCTCAGGATCGTAGCAATGCTGCCGCATGCCTCAAGTGGAATGATCAGAAATGTTTAGGTTTGTCTTTAATCTTTCTACTCATAACACAAATCTTCTATCTAAACTTTAAACATGCCATCGCCAACAACAACAATGGCAACAATAACAACAGAATCATTAGATAATTCAAAAACAAGTTATTGGAAAACAAAGAAAACCAACAAGAAAAAGAGAACAACTGTAAAAAATTAAAAACTAAAAAAACTGCAATTCCAATTTAAAGTTTGGCGGACAAACAACTAAAACAAAAGCATTTTATAAGCCGGAAACAAAAACAATTGAACAATAGCTAATAACGCAACAAAAACAAAAATAACAATAAAAAAAATATATTAACAAATAGAACAACAACAAACACTGCAAGTCCAAAAAATATATGCTAAAACTTTTTGTAGTTAAATTTAGTATTAAGTGTAGCTATATACACACCAACACATACACACACACACACACTCTCAAGAAAAATAGGCGTGTCTAAAGAAAAGAACAAAATCAAATACAAAAACATAACTATGGTTGTTTAAGGAAAATGTTAGCACATTTTAATTGTTTTGATTCGCACAAGCAACAAACAACAATTTTATATATCCATGTATATTTTAGTAATTAAGGATTTAGTTGAATTTGTTTGTAATTACATGTAATTCATTGTTTTCGTTTGTTTTTCTTTTGTTTTATTTTGAATACTTTGAATTTTTAAATACAAAAATTCCCGTGCCAAAGTCATTTTGAAAGTTTTGCATGCATTGCGCCTTGGCATTACAGTTGAAGAAGCACTTTTATGGCTCTGCTTTTGTGCTGCAATGTTCATCTGAATGTTTTGCATGCATTGGTTTGAACTCTTCAACGCATATTAGCAGTGCCCGCAAAACTTACATGCTATGTGTATATGCATTTCAGATTCTCTTGCCAGGCCAGCCAAGTAGCCACAGTTAGAGCTGCACTGCCTGCTTAAAAGCAACTTTTTACTATATATTTCAATATATTTTGATTAACTTTGATTTGAAATGCCATACGCGCAAATTGACGACAAAACAACAGTTTAGAATTCATATTAAAAGACTGTTTCGTAAATTTAAACGTAAATCTTAATGAATAACTAAAATCCAAAACAAAAATTTAAACATTTAAAATTTAGCGGTCAGAAAATTGATTAAAATTCATAGTGTTAAGGCGTCAAAGCAAAAGAAATTTTTGTATTTTAAACTGTAACTGTAATTGTAACTGTACTTGTAACTGTAATTGAACACAACAATTAATATTAATTACAACAACAATAAAAGCAAAAGTAAACGAAAACGAAATGTTAGGGTGTAGGGTACAAGTACGATTAGTAATAACGTAGGCAAGCAACACGGAATAAAAGTAAAAAAAAAAATAAAAATTAATAAATAAATGTAACAATTATATAGAAAAAGTTCCTGCAGTTTTGAACAAAGTTGCAATATAATAAAAAAAAACAAATAAAAATTTCAAATATACATAAACAAACGAATAAAAAACGTGAAATTAGCTAATTTTCTAGTGAGCTTAGGCAATAACTAATTAATTATATATAATTAAACAGCGCACAAAATATATAAAGGTTTAAAGAAATGCCAGAAGTGAGCAAAAAGCTTCTAGTCATAGTATTATTTTGTGCGCTTCACATAAATAAAATCGAAAATACTATTAAATAATACATAAAAACCAAAACAAAAAACGATTAAAATTTAATTGATTTCCATATCAGACAAATCTTAAACAAAAAATGAAATAAAATCACGCACTCACATATCTTTGTTACAATATTTGTTGTTCATGAATTTTCCACAATGCATAAATAATTACTCCAATTTACAAAAACGAATCATATTGAATTCATGGCAAAAACAACTTGTCAATCGAGTCAACAAAATATTGTTTACATTTGTTTGTTGCGAAGTAAAAAACAAAATATGAAAAAATCAAATGGCAACTCACGTGCAATAATTAATTCTAATTCTCTCATATTACATATAAGCAACAACAATAATGAATCACATTAACTTTTTAATTTTCTTCTCAAATAAGTGACATATCATTTTGTATAAATTTCCTCTATGTATTAAATTTCCCTTTAAATTGGTACAAATTTTAATTGGTCAGGAGTTGAATTTGTTTTGTTGAAATGAATAATCATATCGTAAATGAACAATAAACTAAACAAAAGATAATTGTAATGTGAAATAACATTTAGAAATTTTAATTTTTTGTTTTGTTTATTTGTTGTTGTTGTACTTAGCAAACTCACATCAAAAGCATAAACGAAGTGAAATAAAACGAAAATAAATAAATAAATGAATACAATAATTACAACATAGCCATAGAAAAACTAAAAATCTTCAAGCATATTCTTACCATACAATAATTAGCAGCAAAATATTAAAACTAACATTCTCTAGTTTTTTTTCAAGTCAAGCAAAAAATAATTAAATTGAAGAACATCTGATCTGTATTCTTTATATTTTGTAATCTAACCCTCTCTCAGTGCTGGCTGCGGTACTTATGCTTAAAAATTTTACAAAACTAAATTAATGAAAAAATAAAAATATAACGTAAAAGCCAAATTAATATTTAAGTCTATACAATAATGATATATAAAATTACAATAAAAGAACAACTGGTACTAGGGCCTGGGGTAGTTATTAAAAATTACAATTAAAATTAAAATTAAACTATAACAATTACAACAATTTCGAGACAAGGAATAAATTTGTGCGAAACGTAAACTTTTTAAATGTAAAAAATGAAATGAAATGAAAATGAGAAAAACTGAACTAAAATATTTAGAACTGTAAATGAGATTCAATGGCCGCTATTTCAAATCAGCAATTTTTTATGTATGTTTTGTGTATATATACTTATATATATACATATGTGTATATATACCTATATATCTTTACCTATCAATATGAACTATCTATGATTAATAAATAAATGCATTGAAAACGTATTTTTAAATCGAGCTGAAACTTATTTATGCAACAACAACAAGTAGAAGAGCAAGCCGAATGTGGTCCAAAAACATTTTAGACAATTCCAAATCTGTTTTCGATCTCCCCTCATATATTCGCATATCTCGTGTAAGAAAGGTGAGTTTAGCTAAACAAATTATGCCATTTCTAAGTATTTCCATATTGTATTGTGTTATAATTGATATTTTGCATTTTAACCCAAGTACTTTTCGTACACCTGAAATTAATATACTTACATCATTAGTTTTTTTTCTCTATTATGGTTGTTGTGTGCTATTAACAAATATATGATTGGTTTTCCCGTAGCATCTATTATTTAACAAAACACACACTCTGCATTTCAATATGTCGCACACATCGCACTGATCATTCTCTGCTTTCCAACACTGGTTTCGGCACAGACATGCGCATCCACTGTGACAACATTATTTTATTTTGCCTTTCGTTTTTGAGCATGTTTTTTGGACTACTGCGCTTGCCTTTGCCTAAATAAATTATGTTGAACTTTTTGTTGTTAATAGATCGGGTTCAGTTTCAGTTGAGACTTGACTATTGATCCACGATATTCATTTTATTACCACATGAAATAAAAATAAGAAAATATGAAGAAAAGCAAAAGTAAACAAATAAATCAAAATTTTGTTTTGTTGCCTTTGGTTTGTTACACTTCGTACAAATTCTATTTTTGTTTAAGTTCATTTCCAAACGATTTATTACTCTACTAACTAACCATAATTATCCATTCTTTTCCCATCTCTCAACACTATTTTCGGAGGTAATTGGATTGTCCTCTATGTAGATGTAGTCTTATTCAGAGCTCCATTTCGTGGTTGTAGTAAAACCATTTCTCATTTACCGATATTCACAGAGTGTCGGGAATCCAGCTACTTCTATCAGGATCTCTGTTACGACGAGTGTCCTCTCCACACATACGCCAAGGTAAACGGCAATATACTGGAAGACGTCGACGCGGAAAGCGAGGGGACCACCGCTGAAAGCACTCCGACTATTTCGGATATAATTAACAATGGTCTCATCGACAAGGACGATCCACTGCAGGCAGCGGAGCGTCGAAGACGAAGTGAGTCCACATCGGGCACCACCTTGTCTTTAACACCTCGTCACAATCAAATCTGTGCCAGCTGCGACCTCAGCTGTCTGCGGTGCTATGGACCAAATAACTCCCAGTGTAGTACCTGTCCTCCAGGCAGCCAGCTTCGCAAGCAGTCCCAGAACGAGACGTACTGCTTAGTATACGTTGTACGCAGCACCATCGATGGGGCCGATGGGCCGGCGGGTAACAATGCGAAGATACAGTTCATGCAGTGGAGCACAGCCTTGCTTGTTATTGGCATGATTGTCTCATTAGTAGGTGTAACAATTGCAGGGGCCATGATATACTATCGTCGCACCTCGAAGGAGGAGTTGTACACTCGAGTGGCACTCATGGCCGACGAGGATAGTGATGAAGATCAGAGCGAGAATATATATAGTGCTCGTACGCTTCGTCCAAGCGACATAATTGAATATCGCGATGAGCTCGGTCCACTGAAGCTGAGCAGTGATGCACTTGCGACAGCCGATCAGGAGGATGGGGAAGAGGAAGAGAAAGAGAGCACACACCTAGTGCATTGAATGCAAAACATCCTTATAATCCAATAAGTCATAGACCACCTATGTATTTAGCTACAACTCATAATCCCAATACAAATTGAGATGAACTTAAGCTAATTTTTAATTACATTTCTTTATATGAAATTTACTATGATACATATTTCATATCATTCGCTGCGATCTGTTTACGACATGCATTTAAATTATTCAGATTTTTATTAATATGTATAAAATTGTATTTAAAAATGTATTTATCCTAATGCTAAGCAACCGCGAATCAAATAAAAAATGCTTTTTTAAATATTCTTTTTGTTAATCGGTAGCTCCAGGTAACTTTGATCGCTGACAATAGCTCACTTACATGCAAGGCATTGGCCTTTCAAATTAATCACATACTTTCAGACATTCAATTTAAATTTTGCTAACTGACAAAAGCTCAACGAGTTATGTGAAAGCAAATTTATGCAGCTTTTAAGCATTCTTATTAAATAATTTGCTTTTGCTATCTTTCAATCTATCAACTTTATACAAAGGCTTTCTTACTCATCCGGATGACGTTAAAAAAAAAATTTTAAGTTATCAATTATAATGTCAATAGGACCATTTGGTCCCGCCAAGCATACTGACACGAGTATTTTTGGGCGTCAACAAATATTTGTTCTCTTAGCGATCTGGCAAATCATGACAACCATTCACATGATTCCACCGAATTATCAAAAAACCCCTTTTATGAATATTCAATATTTCGAATATAACCAAAACTATAGTTGTATTGTCATTGAACAATAGTTGAGTCTATATAGACTATAAGAGCTAGAGCAACCAAATTTGATTACAAGACGTAGAAATATTATTCACTATTAGGTCAAGTTTGCTTTAGAATTTGGCCACGCCCCGTCCGGGTCGAACTTTAAGCGAATTTTAATTTTTTGTACACAATACTAATTTCTGTAAATTTGATTACAATACATACTTTCAACGATTAAAATCAGGTACACCTATTCAGTTGCTATGTTACAGTAATATAATAATGGAATTCAATAAACCGAATTAAGTGCAAATGAGACGTGGTATATTTTAGAATACTTTTGGGTATTTGTTTTTGTAAAGTTATTATCAAAAAAATTAATACTGCGGTGTTTGTTTTTATTATTTTTTTTTTACCATGCAGTAAAAATGGTGGCAGGTATCTCGCAGTCGAGTAAACTCGACTATAGCTTTCGTACTTCTTTGTATTATCTTAAACACTGCGAAAGTACACTGAAAACATGATATTTGCAACATCTACTTGCTTGTAGATCATAAAAAAAATGCATTGCAAATATATTTGTGGCATCTGGTAATTAAAATAATATTTGTCATATCTACTACTCCGAAAACGCTTCGTTTGCTACAGTTGATAATTAAAATATAAATTATGGCATATTCTAACATACCAACCGAAATTAGTAGCCCGTTGCACATAGACAAAGCCACTTACTTGCGCCACGTTCACTTAAGTCTAACCAATGATAAGAAAGCTTGTTCTTAGAAGCCATAAGAAAATGCATGTGCTCGTTTATCGTAGGATAAACTGAAATTAGCTGGATCTCGTGTCATTTTACAGGAACTCTTTGAAATAGCTGTGATACTCACGATTTCCATGCAAAGTCTAAAACTTCTATATCCGTCATAGCGTATTATTTGAAATATCCCATATCCGTCAAAGGGTATTATTAGCGGCCAGTAACGGCCAGGTCTCAAAAATGAAAACAAAAGAATAATTATTGTGTTCTAAGTAAATACTTAAAGCATACAAAATAATCAAATATTTTTCAACCTCTTCCGTAAGTCTAATGCGTTGAGTCATATTAAAAACATTGTTATTAAAAGTTACAACAATTATTCACTTATTATGTATATTCGAGTATGTACTTTAGCTGATAATTCGAGAAGCTCTCATCGACATGTAATGCTTAGACCCCACTCTCTTCAGACCACATTGGTAGCGTAGATGAGTAGATAATTATCAGCTCCTTATCAGGTGGGTCGTTAAGTGCATCCACAGTGGAAATTATTGACAGTGGTCAAGGGCTTTATTTGTGTGGGGTTAACCGGCTATATAAGTGCAGTACTTTCAAAGCTCCTGGAATAGTCTTTTGATGATGCAGTCGAGTGTAAGAAGTGCCATACTGATTCTAGTCGGAATCGCCCTTTGCTGCCTGTGGCAGACGGGACAGTCGTGTTCAACCATCGAGCAGCGATTTAAGTTTGATAACAGTGACATATATGTAAGGTTACGTCGCGGTGATAAACTGCAATATGAGGTGATGAAGGGCAGTGTTAGTCTGCAGACTGTGACATTGGATAACTTTGTGACCAGCAGCAATCTGGAAGCTACCACAACGGGCAGCTACAAGTTGACTGATGGCACGACCAGCATCGAGTTCTCGCTGATCAAGTCGAACTCCAGCATTACTCACATAAAGGTAGCCCGTGATCAGGTGCTGAAGGGCACACAACCCAAGGACTGCGTGTCACTCAACACGGGTCGCACTCATTGGTTCGGTGGCGCGGAGCAGAAAGAACATTATTGGCCCGTCGAACGACAGCAATATAGCAACTTCTCATATGTACCAAAGGAGCTGGGCAACATGGCTGTCGCTGAGCGCTACTGGGTGAACAGTGAGGGCTTCTTCCTGTATGTAGATATCACCACACCACTGTTCATCGATCAGAATGCAGTTGGGCATGAGGGTCAGCTTTGTATTAGCGCTCTTAGCGCTCTGCCCTACGATACCCGTCTGTCATCTGCCAAGTTTAGTTACCAGCTGGCCTTTGCGAAGGATGCAAAGGTAGCACACATGTACGCGGTGCAAACATTACTGGGAAAGCCAACGGGTTACCCGGATGAGCGGATGGTTCAATATCCCGTGTGGTCGACTTGGGCGTTGTATAAGGCAGAGGTTACCGATGAAGTCGTGCGCGATTTTGCTCAACAAATAATTGACCATGGTTTCGAAAACAGTCAGCTGGAGATTGACGATGACTGGGAGGATTGCTATGGAGCACTTACGTTCCGCAAGAACAAATTCCCGGACACCAAAAAGCTGACTGATGATCTCAAGGCGCTAGGCTTCCGGGTAACCCTATGGATACATCCATTCATCAACAACAACTGCACTGCTATTTATGAGACAGCCAAGCAACTGGGTTATCTAGTCTTGGATCAGGAAGGCAGTGCCGATACTCAGTGGTGGAACAGCCAGCCAAAGGATGCTGCCTATCTGGACTTTACAAAAACGGCGGTGCAGGAATGGTTTAGCACTCGATTGAAGCGCCTGCAAACAGAAGAAGGCATTGATAGTTTCAAGTTTGATGCGGGCGAGACCAGCTGGGTGCCAACTGATCCGGTGCTTCAGGGTGATGCATATCAGACGCCACTCCAGATCACAACAGACTATGTGCGCACAGTGGCAGCCTTTGGAGATCTGGTCGAGGTACGCTCTGCACAGAATACGCAGGATTTGCCAATCTTTGTGCGCATTGTGGATAAGGATTCCGAATGGGGCTGGAACAATGGACTCGTCACTTTGATCACATCGCTGCTGCAGATGAACCTGAATGGTTATCCATTTGTGCTACCGGACATGATCGGAGGTAATGGCTACAATGAGAAACCGCCCACCAAAGAACTCTTCCTGCGCTGGTTACAGGCCAATGTATTTATGCCCAGTCTGCAGTTCTCATTTGTGCCCTGGAACTTTGACAACGAAACCATTGCTATCAGCAAGGTATTCACAAAACTACACGCCGACTACACACCATACATTATGAAGCTCTTTAAGCGAGCTACCACAACGGGCGAACCCGTTAATGCCCCACTCTGGTGGATTGCCCCCAAAGATGCAGTTGCTCAAACCATCTATGACGGTAAGCTAATCTAACAATCTCAACTCCAAGCTTTCTATTTAATTGTCTGACGTTTTACAGAATTTGTACTTGGTGACGACATTATTGCTGCCCCTGTTGTAACGGAGGGTGCAACCAAACGTGACATTTACCTGCCCGAGGGACAATGGACAGCCGGCAACAGCAGTGATGTCTACACAGGTCCTGTGTGGCTCATGGAATATCCAGCACCACTCGACACCTTGCCTTACTTTCTGCGTGTAGGCTTTCAACTAGATTAGTTAACATTCTTAGTATTAATTTGCAAATACAACTATTAATATCATAGAAACTTAAAAATAAAATTCGTAAATTTAAATACTTTTGAGTGAAGAATGTATCCGAGAATTACAGTTGAAATCATTTATAAAATGATAGATTTACTGTTCCGGATGTTGTGTTGATAATAACTTGAACAATGCGACTAATTTGAGCTTATCCGATGAATAAAAAATATAAATTGTAAGCTTATATAAAATATGGATCAAGCAAAATTATTAACTTCAAATTACCCACTTTGATTAAAAATTTAATCACATCAAAAAAAAACGAAAAATATAATACAACTGAGATAAAACTGTTTAAATAATCACTAGAATCACCGCTAATTTCGGAAAATAAGCACGGCCTAATGCATTCGAGTACTATCAACCCGATTTGAAGGTAATTGATTGTCCAGTGTTTGGTTGGACAATCCGCGCAGATAATCCTTAAGCAAGGATTCATCGTTCGATCCGGAAAAACTAACTGTAGAATTACGAAACCGTCCATATTCGCGCTCAAATTCTTCGGCATCCTGTGTGAGAATAGTCTTAAGATTGAGAACGCTGAAACGAATAGTGAAAATTTGAGTTTTGCTTGAATTGAGGATGTGAATGGACTCACTTCACGCTTTGGTAGTCGTGCTGCACATTCTTCTCATAAATAGCCAATTGGAGGGCATGAATTCGCTTGGCCGCATGTCTCCATTGCTTTTTGTAGCGATCCCTTGCCTTGGACATGTCTTGAAAACGTAAATTTTGTTGTCGCATCTCGCTCAGCATATGCTTCAGTTCACTACCGGAAGTATCCCGATTACGCAAGTCCCTGATCTGCTGTTCCATCTCACAAATGCGTTGCTTCAGCTGCATCTTCTCATGCGCCAATTTCGAGTTCTCATCTTGCATTTGAAGTGTGCGATTTTGAAATTGACGCAAGTGATTTTCCACTACCACGATGTGCTCTTCCAGCTCCTTAAATTTAACATTATGGTTTGCATCTTTGCTACTTGACTCATTAGCTATGTTCGGTGTCTTCTGTTCTTGCTGGGCAAGACTGCGCAAATACTCCAACGCCTTTAAGTGCTTACCACCCTGAAGTCCCATAGTGACAGCCAGTATCTGTTTTGTACTTTCATCCATATTATTCACATCTATGTTATTGGCTTGGTTAGTGCATTTCGCTGGGGTTTCAGCTCCACATGCCTTTGTTTGATCGTACATATGAACAGTGACTTCTAATCTTGACACTTTTGCATCTGGGTCCAACTGTGAGTTATTTAGAATATTTGCACAGCATTCATCCGATGGCTTAGTTGTAGCTCTTGAAGATTTCTTTTTAACCATTTTCTTTCGTTCGTGTGCAACAATTTCAATTTCACTGGATTCTACCTCTGTTAATTCCCTAACAGATCCCTTTTTAACAAGCTGTTTGTGTACAGATGACTCCTTTATAAACACGTTTGACTTTGTTGAAATAGTTTGACTTGTGCTGTGTTCTTCAAGATCTGCATGTTGGTGTTCTTTTCTATCCTTTGAGATTAACATATTCATTTGAGGTTTCTTTTCATCTAAGTTCAGACCCTGGCAAGTATCGGGAGCCTTATTATTCACTACTTTACGTTTTAATTTCGGTTTCGTGATGGGTGCATCATTTAAGTGCATCTCATAATCCTTTTTTGTGCGAAGTTGCTCACTAACACTATCCACTTTGTTTGTAGGCGTTCTTCTAGAGCTGTCTGAAAGCTGTTCTTCACTTAGATAGTTCTCTCCTCGGATTCTTTGTCCAATAAACCTTTCAGTTTCTTTCAAGATATTGACTTGATTCTGGTTAATCTCAACCCAGCGAGCCCTTAAACTAAGCTCAGCTTTTGACGTCGATATATTTTTAGTTTTATGTGGCTCTTTATCTATATCAGTTTTGCAAATTTTGGAGTCTACTTGGACGAACACCTTTGATTTACTTTTTCGGCACTTGTCCGGTTTCTCTGTGTCTCTTGCAATGTCCATATTTATAGGAGCTTTGTCAACAATTGGTTTCATTGACTTATTAATGTGCTGGGGATTGGGTGCCTGGCAAGAAAATTCAATGTCATTTTCAGCTTCAAGAAAACTATCATCTGATGTTAGATACCTATTATGCAATAATGGCTTTGAAATATTTAAAGATTTGCGTGTAATTTTTCCAATCTCAGCGGCTTTCAATTGCTCAAGTTCACCATCTTTCTTCTGGTGAATGATTCTTGGTTGAAAAGGTTCATCTGGCGGTATATTCTTTTTTGTTTCCATTTTTTCGTCTATGTCGAGATCCACCTTATCAACTGCTAACATTTTATATTTGGACTGCTTGGGCCCAGTTTTAATTATGCGTCTATTTGCATTTTTCAGAGACTGTTGCGACATTAGTGCTGTTTCATGCTCTAGTTCCGACCTTGGATCACCCCCGACTCGTTCATTAATAATATCTTTATAGTGTGCATAATTACTACAATCATTTTGAGTACATTCTTTAGTCTGCATTTCTCCCAATTGTACATTTTCATTTGAACTTCTATCTAAATTTAATGATTTTCTTTCGCTGACAGCGTGGGTCTTACTTTTTTTGACGGTCTTAATTAGATCTGTCAACTTTTCCTCGGATACTTCCTCAGTTTTTTTAATAAGCTTTACCTCATCTTGAGCAAGTGAGGTCTGGTGACAGAACTTGCTATTGTTATAAAGGCCATAAAGCTCATCTTCGGATTCTATATCTTCAACCTCATTAAGCATGGCAGCATCTTGTTGTTCCATTTCTAAGGCGTCTACTAGTCTGGTGAACTTTTTGCGCAGTCCATGAAACTTGGACTCTGTCTCATTCGCATTAGAGGCAGGAGCATCTCTCAACTGCAATTCTACGACACTTTCATGTTCATCGGATTCAGACAGCTCGGCGCCAACATTTAAACTGTTGGTAGATACGTTATCGGGTTTGCAATTCTCATCAATTGGCTGCATTTGCCAATCGCCTGCGCACTCATTAAGCCGATCCTTTGGCACTTCATGTATAACGGCTTTGCTGCTCGTACAATTCAAACTAAGCTGATCATGCTGCAATTCTAGTTGTGGCTCTTGTGCATCGCGTTGTCCTCCCTGCTGTTCCCAGCATAATTCCTGAATGTCCACTGTGAAACTGTAGTCCATGATTGGCTTGAGCTCGCGTGCACTGGCCATTCGACCAAAGCGCTCAAAGGCAAAGCAACCGCTTTGTGAATATTTACGTTGCTCGGCAAAATACTTATCTGTTGGCAGTAATTTACCAAAATCCATGCGATAGTTGGCTATAAAAAGTGAGAAATAAGCAATACGATACGGGTTTATTGATGTGATCTTACCTATCAACGTGCCTTTAATATACATATTAATTGGCAAATAGAAAATGCGTTGGAAATAGAGACGAATGCTGCGAAGTGATGATTTGAAACGCAAACCGAGAACATCGTCCAGAGAGTAGCAATCCGATTCATTTAGTTTTAATTCAATATTTGTCACGTTGCCGACAAAGTCGAACATTAGAAGGACTGTGCTAACATCCTTGCCATGTGAAACAGATTTCACAAACTTATTGAGATTCTTAAGTTGCTTAAATTGCAGAACCACTTCAATTATGTCACAATCGACAAGGGGATTGTTTCCCACCTGTAGCAAACCTAGTTGCACCAAGGAGTGCACATAGACGTTTGCCTGATGGCAACAAAAGATCAGTAGTATTACAAATCGATAAGTTGTATTTTAATTACATACCTGCGACTGCAACATGGAGGCAGTGATCGAATGCCCTGGCGACTGCAAAGGAGGAGCACGCGGTGGCTTTTCCTGTCGATAAAAACGCATTCTATGTTGAAATTTAATACTAAGTGGGGATTCGGTAAATACTCACTACACTGTTGAAGACCATTAAAGTTTTGAAGTCTTTGGTATGTAACAATGACTTTTTAATAATGGCCAGCATCAGCAATACTTCCGGTTTGTGAGATCGAAACTCACTGCTAATACAAATTAATTTGTGCCAGAACATTTTTAGCTGCAATGGGCTGTTGTTGCCACCCAGGCCCAGCACGGGAATTCCTCGTACCGGCAGCAAAAGCGATCCAATTGTCTTCCGCGATGAACTGGAGCTACAGGCAAAAAATGTCACCTTTACAGGCCGATGGTCAGTCTTGATCCGCTTGATTCCAGCCATATCGCATTCCCAAATGCAATTGCTGTTGAATATTATTGTTTCGGTCGTAACGGAATGCGTGCCCTCGATTTCAAAGTCAACCGTGTTAAGCGCCGCATTCATAACAATTTGATCTCGTTCCCCTTCTCTCATCTCGCACCCATAAAAATTGATTGCTGTTTCAAATAAAAATTAATTATTCAATACCAATAAACATTTTTAAGAACTCACCTTCCACAACATGCAGGACTACACAAAATGTGTTGTCCACATAGCTACCGCTGGGGTTCAAACGGCTTCGATCTGTGGCAACTAATGGCCGTTGTTGTTGTTGCTGCTTATTGCGCTTAACCATAATGAAAAGATACTGACTGCACCGTGCAAACTAACTAAATAATTTCAAACCTAGAACAAAACTTTTAACAATGTACTGAACTTGATTAGAATTTAACTTATATTTGAGTGCTTGTTGCTGATCTACAATTTATAATAAAACTTAAGTATGCTATTAAGCTTATCTTTTCCGTTTCTATCCTAATGTCGCCCCAACACAAGAAATACCCGGCTAACTTTGTTTAAGCATATCTGTAAGGTATCGCCATGACAACCGTTTTATTCAATGAGTAATTATTTTGTCATATACGTTCTGTGTACTCAGAACAATACTGTGGTCACACTGCTGCACATAGAAATATTTCAATCTTGTACTCAGATAGAAAAAAAATTTTTTTTGGAAAAGTTTCATCCGAAATGCATGTACTTGGTCTCACTTTAATTCGTCTGCTGCTTTGCGCGCAAAGACAAATATTTTAAAAATCTCATCAGTATACAAATATATATAAATTACATAATATAAATATTATATTTTATTATTATTATTGTTACATCTGCCAAGCTATCTCAAGATTACCTTAAATCCTTATATAAATTAAAATCTCAGTGCTTAGCTATTGTTATAATTATATTAATTGGAACATACAACGATATCTTGCCATGCTTTTCTCCACATCTAACCATTAACCAATACTATTTATTTGTTTTCTATTATAATGATTGCAGCGGCGCTTCATTATTTTTTGTTTTTAATCTAAGATCTTGAAGGAAATACGTACGGGCAAATTTTTTTGTTGTCCGTTTACCTCTCGCTCTTCGTAGCGTTCTGAGTACTCAGCTTATTCGATACTTTTCGTCTTTTTTTATCAAATGGTAGTTTAAATTCAAATTAGAATTAATTTTTTTAGGCTAAAAATCAGTCCATTTTTTTTAAATATATTTATAAATTATATATTTTAAATTAATTTTAACAGGCATAGCTAATTATCTTTAGTTAGACCATCTCCGGCCTCGAAATGGCCGTTTTGTAGTCTATGATTCTTGAGTGCTGTGCCCTGAATAAATCGTTCCCCGCAGGTCTCACATTGATATGGTCGTTCGCCCGTGTGCCTTCGGATGTGAAGCGTCAGATCGTTAGACTGGGTGAAGCTTTTATCACAATAGGAACATTTGTAGGGGCGCTCGCCATTGTGAATTCGCATATGCTGCTGTAGCTTGTATGAACGCGCGAATCCCTTTTGACATACAGTACAGACGTGCGGCCGTTCGCCCGTGTGGGTGCGTCGATGGCACTGCAGGTCGGAGGAGCGGGGAAAAGCCATATCGCAGTAGTCGCATTTAAATGGCTTCTCGCCAGTATGGCGTCGGATGTGTATAATGAGATTTGAGGAAGAGCTCACCGCCTTGCCACAAAAGGCACACAGGAAACTTTTCTGTTGTTTGGCAGCAGCTGAAGCCTTAGCCGCTTTTGTTGAATTTCCTGTTGAATCAATCCCTGGTATATGACACTTTTTCACATGGGCCGTCAGTCGATCCTTTCGATTGTATTTGCGCGGACACTGACCGCACTGAAAGATCTGGCTCTCAGTTGGTTGCTCCTGTGACGCCATTGATGTTGTCTTCCCCTGATTATCGTTACTAGGATGTTGCAGCTGTATGTGCTGTAATAAGTTGGACTCCCACATAAACTTGTAGCTGCATTTAACACATTTGAATTGCTTTTCCGTATTGGCACACTGTGCACGCCGGTGGTAGGCAATAAGATCCGGCGAAACGCTTTTATAGATGCATTGATCACAACCATCTGTTATTCGTTCTAACCTATGCATGGCCTGCTGATGCTGGGATAGCTCATATTTACGTGCACAACGGAGCTGGCACATGCCGCATGTGTATTGCATGGGTATGCCAGGTGCCTTTGTCTCCTCATCCGTTTCCGAGTCGTCCAAATGCAGCTCAAAGCCGAGTTGATTGGTAATGGAGTAGTTGAGCATCGAGCTAATATCATGATGAGTACCTTTCGGCGTGGACGTCAAATGGGAACGCAGGGAGGCAATTGTTGGGAAGCGAATATCGCACACCTTGCATTCGATGCGTTTTTGACCATGGGGATGTCGGCTGGCATTTAGCAGAGCTTCAGCATAAGGTAGCTGGCCGGCCTGGATGCCGTGCCGCTCAATGTGCTGCAGCAGATTAGTTTCGCGATAAAAACGCCGGGCACACCAACGACAGCGGTAAATGCTCGACTCCAGAGAATGCATCTGCGTATGTCGTGTGAGATCTTTTTGCATTTTAAAGCTACGATTGCAATCAGTACAATCGTAGCTAAGTACGGGAGGGAGACTGCTCGAAGTCAATTGAATTCCCAAATTCGTCTGTTCGCCAGTAACTTCTTGATGAGCCACGTCCATGTGCAACTTCAAGTTGTCCCGCCATCGAAAGCGTAATGGGCACTTTCGGCAAAGAAATCGCTTTTGGGCATTTCGACAGAGAGTTCTGTAATGATGCTCCAGCAGTTGCTCACTGATGAACTTAGCCTGGCAATGTGAACAGATGAGTGTCGCCTCTTGCCATGTGTGCTGATCCAGCTGGTGAGCATATAGTTTGTGTTTGCGTGTCAACTGCAACTGGCACAAATCACAAGTGTATTGTCGGCCAGTACTACTCCTTTCCGTTTCGGCCGAGTCTGAATCCGTTTCAGTTTCGCTACTGTCAAGGCTAAGTTCAATTGCCGCCTCGTTGGTTATCGAAACGAATCTTTCCAGCTCACTACCCTTGGCCAAGTCCCTCTTAATACGCTCTATCAATTGTTGCTGGTCCAGTGGGGTCACCTGCTCCGGATATAAGCCTCTGCAAATATTCGCAATACTCTCTGGCTTAGCACGCTCCCCAACAAACTCGACTGTGAACTGATGCTTGGTCAAGTGCGTTCGTAAATCAGAGATCTTTGAATGCTGCGAAAGGCAGATCATGCACTGGATCTGTTTGCACCCATTCGATCGGCACAATTGGTTCAACACTATTGGCATCCGCTGTAGCGTAGACTGATCTGAATCGCCCATATGTACGAGAGTCGCATCAACCGGCTGTTCGCCGTGTACACGCATATGAGATTTCAAACCATCCTTGCGGTGGAACTTGCGCTCACAAAAGCTGCATTCGTACTGGGCTGAAGCCTCGGGCTGATGGATCCGCTTGTGACGTGTGAGATCCTTTGGCCAGATAAAAACCTAAAATTACAGTATATTCAAAATTATACATCAAACAACTACCCAAAAGGACTAAATTCACCTTATCGCACTTATCACATTGCAGCTTGGCTACTTGCTGGCGTTTGCTTCTTAATCTAGTGTTGGGTGCGATCTTATGCTCTTCCCCTGCGTCTCCTTCGTGTTTTGTCTGCAAGTGCCTCTCGTAGTTTGACTGCCAAATAAAATTGAGGTTGCAACACTGACAATGATATTTCGCATGTCGCTTGTCACATGCGCGACGAAGATGTTGTTGAAGCAGTGATTCAGCCACAAATCCTAATCCACATTTATCACAAACATGAGGCAATGTGTCCTTCACGTCAATGTGATGATTTTGTTGATGCCTCAGAAGTTGAGAAAGACGCACTGTTGACACGCCACATAAACCACATGAATGCAGAGCAGAGGTAGTTGTTTGTTGTTCAACATCGCTTACATCTGTATCTGAGTCAAAGAAATCCAATTCTTGCCCGCTGCCTGAGCAGGCATTAAAATATTGGCCATAATCCTGAACTTTGAAATCGTTAGCAATACGCAGGCTCAGCTCCGCTTGGGTACAAGTGACTCCATCCGGAAAATAACAACGAAAGTAGGTAGCAGATTGTGCAGAATCAATGCCGGTTCGTCCATCGCAATGTTTGACCAAATGAGTGCGTAGGGCTGACATGCTGTTTACATAATCGTCACACAGGCAACATTGAAATTGGCGGGTTACATTTGTTTTGAGGACAGGTTTATGCTTCTCTAGAAAACCCGTGCGATTAGCACACGCGTGTTGCTTCAGATTCTGTAGCCAGATAAATTTGCCTGGACAATTCGGACAGCTGTGGTGTTTTAATTGATTGTGGCACTGCGTGCGTTGATGTTGCTCTAGCAAATTCTTGCATACGAATCCAATTTGACATATATTACATCGTTGAATAGAAGTTATTTCCTGAGTGTGCTCCTCCAGTGTGTGGCGCATGAGGCGATATTTACGTGTGAAGGATTTATTGCAAGCAAAGCAGTGATATGGTGGAGGTTTTCCAGCCAACTCTTCGTCCGAATCATTTAAACTGAGCTCATAGCCATGCGCATTGATCAGAAGACAATACTTATCAAGTTGATCATTTGCAGTAGCTATATCTGAACACACCTGTTGTTTAATTTGCCACAAATCCAATTTCTGGCTGGAGAAGTGTTCCATAACATCGCTATTAATGCTGAGATGCGACAATGACTCAATAGATATATGACTACTTAGATGCTCGCGCAGATCCTGAATTCGTTGGCATTTTAAGTCGCACAGCTTACATTCAATGCGCTTTAGGCGCCCTGAGCTATAAAGACGTTCAGCAAAGCTCCACTCATTGCCCAGCTGCAGTGCTTGCTGTTTAGCTTGGTGCTTCTCGTGCGATCGCAAGTGGAAACTATATTTGTCTTTGCGCAGAAATCTTTTGCCACATGTTTCACACTCATACGCGGCCTGCTCAAAATGTATACGAGCATGGCGTTGCATGTCACGATACCACGAGAATGTCTTGCCACACACATTGCATACATGACGTCCGTCTTTGTTAATGGCTTCTTCCTTAGGAATGCGTGCTGGACGACCCCGTCGTCGCTTGATCGGCATTGAAATCGAGCACTCAGAACTACAATACAAGTTTCAATTAATTTAATTTAAATATCCCTCTTGTCACTTACGTCACTTCCTTTTCGCTGTCACTTTCTAGTTTTGCCTTCCGTGTACTGCGCCTCAATTGCGAAGACTTCAAGTCCAACACGTCTTCACTGGAATTTAGTGTCAGTTTGGAAAAATAAATTTAATTCATCTTAATTATACAATGACTTACTCAACTGTCTTAGCATCACTAACTTCGCTGTCACTTTCTGGCTGTATTTTAAAAGCGGCTACAGATGCAATAGCAATCTTTTCCAATTTGGGTGTGTTATGGCTTTGCTCCAAAGCAATGTCCGTTTCTGTTTTTATGTCATTCGTGGATATGTCTATTGGTGGCTCGTCCAGGCACTGCAAACTTTTTCGTATTTTATGCAACAGCTGCTCATGCACCTGTCGTGCTTGTAACACAAATGCGTAGGCTTCTTCCAACTTATGTAAACAGTCGTCGCATAAGTACTGAGGCAGATTGTCATCCAAGTGCTCCATCAGAGGCTAAAGAATTACACAGTTGATGAAGTATACCACTCAATTTTATATTTTACGGAAGCAACCTACATCATTTTGTGTTAATTCGTGCAACATGTCACACAAACTTTTATTTGCGTACTTCTCGGTGCGTGTTGAAAGCGCCAACAAATTGGCATTATTTACCGCACATGTGCGGCATATATCTAGGGGCAACATGCTAAAGGCTTCTCAAGCCCTATTATTTTTAAAACCATTAAAATAGTGTGCACAGTAAAAATAAAATATGTATAACTATACACAACAGCTGTTCTGATTCCAGGGCTTGCGTACATAAGCACGAAACGGCTAATTGGTGAAATCATTAGAGCATTTAAAAAAAAAACTGTTTAATGACGAATACTGTGTCAATGTTGTTACCTAAAAAATATAATAAGTATAACTATAGTATTAAAAAAATTAAATGGGATTAATCGGATACGTTCGCATATCGATACAAATTCTATTAACAAAAGTGTTACCATGCCGAAGAATTGCTTTGAGTACCCCTGATATCAAAAACATTGATGGCGTGTGTAACTAATAATGGTTTATTACGCACTTGCCAAAATACTGCAAAATACTAAAAGTACAAGTGGCCCACTTGCCACCTATCTCAATCACATATATAATTATTCGAAATTCGATCAATTGCCGTTACATGCAGCCAATTAATTATTAAAAATAATAACTGATGTATTTGAAAATGATTTAGTTTAATTCGATTCTTATTTCTCCGAAGACTGGAGCATTTTGTCGATATGTCTCTGAAATAAGGAAGTGGCTGCATTTATCGGCAACTCCATAATGCTATCCAGTAACTCCCAATTAATAAGAGGCTCTATTAAATTGTTTTGGCATATGTGCGCTTTAACCTTGAGGTCAATGCTGCGGCACTTCCAACTAGGTCGTAAGGATGGGATTGAAATGCGATAAATGACATCTTGATTTCCATCCAAAGTGCTTGCGTCCACATGGTGTTCAGATGCTTCTGTACTTCGACGAGGTGCTGCCTTGCGCTTCGGTTGAAGAAGTGGCACTGGATTTGAAACTGGTTGACGATTGCTTGATTTGTATTTAATAATCCATAGCTCCTTTAATTTGGATAATGCAATTTTCTCTTTTGGGCTTAGTTTTTGCAATTTGTCATCACACATTTTATCAAAAGTATCTTCGATTACAGGTGTGAAAAAGCTCCGTGATTCAGGAATCCAATTACGCTCATTATTTGATTGCTTGACGCGCGTCATTTTAATAACAAACACTTAAAATACTGATATTTGTTTCTTGATTAATTTGCGATCTAAAAGTGCTTAGTGTGCCCACACAAGATCCTTAACAAGAAGTTTAACTTCTTAAGGGCATCTCTTCTTTTGTTTCGATACGATTTGACAGTTATCGAATAGTTCAGAATAAACACAAATGAGCTACTTACTTAACTGACGCTCGAACTTGTTTAATGGTTTTTGGTAATTTTGCTAATTAAGTTTTAATCCATTTGTACGATCGTTTTTGTTTATAAATCAACCATTTTGTTTAGTAGTTAGTAGCTTGTAAGTTTTGTTCAGTTATTTCTAAACTTATTAATTTTGTTCAGAAAGCTGTGATACAATAACCATATTGAGTTCCAATTTAAAATTAAAGGAATTGTTTAGGTTTTTATTTTGAAGCATAAAGTTTTGCTATTTTAATTTAATTATATGGATTGTGTTGACATTTTCGGAATGATGTCATATTTTTTTATTTTTAATTTTGTTTAAAACTTATTACCTTGTTCTTAGGAAAACCAAAACCAATAGTTTTTCTCAAAAATAGTATGTTACAAGAAATATATTTACCGAGCATTATATTTTCATTATAACCAGTTAATATCTAATTAAATAAATTATAATATTGTAAACTAATAAACATAATCTTGCTAATTAAATTGCAATAGCAACTTCATGTTTCTAAATTATCTATAGCATGTAATCGTTTTTGAGAAAAACACCGAAACAAAATTTTTTTAAACGTTGAATTTTTAATAATAAAGTGTACCCAGGCTGTAACTATGGATGTTGTATTTAGTCGGTATTTTTTTTCCTTAAATTAATACATTTTTAAATTTAACATACGGTCACGCAAGAGCTTTTGCTCTGGTCGTGGTGTCTATTATTTGTTTTTTGCTGAATCAAAATAAGATTTCAAAATAAAACTTTAGTCAAATAATGACGAGGACTTGTAGAATCTGTGGCGGCGCAGATGGACGCTATTGGATTGAAACGCCAGTGGATAAGTACGCTGAGAAAACTTTTAATCAACTTCTGTTCGAATTAACAAGACTCGAGGTGCGTACACCCTTATCCACCCTTCTCAACCATACACAAAAGTTGAAATGATAAGAGATTATCAATCGTTTTCAGGTTGGTTCGGATCAAGTTGACAAGCTGCCGCCTTGGCTTTGTCGTATCTGTGCACAAAAATTGGAAAATGCTTACGACTTTGTTCTGCAAGCACGTGAAACTCACGAGCTCTGGATTCATAAACTTTCAACAGAAGTTGGGGATGATACTGAAAAAGGCACTTTGGAATGTCTGCGGGAGATGCCGATACAATTGCTGGAGATTGAGGGCGTCACAATTAAAATGGAAGAACCGTCCGAACCTATTATACCACAATCAGATCGAAATATATCTGTTGATCCTCTGTTTAAAAAGAGTATTGTGGATGGTGAAAGCGATGATGATGACGACGTGCCATTGAAACAACGCAAAGTAAATCAATCTAAGTTGCCCATGCTACACAAATGCAACATATGCGGGAAAGTTTTTAAATATGTAACAAATCTCTTCAGACACAAGCAGCGAGATCATCATAGCTTCGAACAATGCAAAATAAAAACCAAGTCGAAAGAGGAAAATGCCGTTGACGATCGTCAAGAGCCATTCCTTCATACCCTTAAAAAAAGTTCCATGGTAGCTTTAGGCACCGCTAATTCAGAGTAAGTAAGATGCTCTCGGTTGATATTAGAGAATAAATTTAACGTGACACTCAATCGTTTTCAGTGTGGATAATGTAGCTGATAACTACTACAAATGTAATCAATGCGATAAATCCTACAAGTACATAATGCTCCTAATTAAACATAAGCATAAGGCTCATGGTGCCAACCAGTTGCCGTCGGAGCCAAAGCCAATATCAGGAAGCAAATCTAACTTAGATGAAACATCTAAAGTTAAATACTCGCATCATCAGCGATTAAAACCACCGAGCACAGATTTTTTAGTGCACAGCCTAATCAAAGAAGTTAAGTAAGTTAATAGAATTCGAAACCCATTTTTGATGCTTAATTAATTGCTGGTTTGCATAGAACACCTGAGGAGGAAGACCCAGATGGTACCAGCTCGGACAATTACTACAAATGCGATCAATGTGACAAGTCTTACAAATATATTGTGAGTCTTATCAAGCACAAGCATAAAGAGCACAATGAGTATAAAGACTCCGATGAGGATGAAGACGATGCATCGTTATCAAAATACGCAACAGCGGCATCTTCCAATTCGAAGCCGTCTCGTATTGATCGGCGGGTTAAAAGCTTCGATTTAAATCGCTGCAAACCGAATGGTTCCAAAGAAATTCAGTGCATGATCTGCCTTCGAAGATTTAGTAAGTTGAGAGAGCTGCGCGACCATCTCACAGCACATCCTAAGGACTTTACATTCGAAGCTCATGGTGAACCAATTGAGCGGATTGCTGAAGGCTTTTATAGAACCGCCGTTGAGTCAACTGCTGCCGGTTTAAAAATTCGAATTCTAAATGATCTCAAGATTGGCATGTATGGCCGCTACTATTCCATAACCAATGAAGCACGCTATGAGATGAATCTCGATAGCTCAGACACTGATAGCGATGGCGAAGCTGGGGTTGTTGAGCGTCGTAGTTACGCTTGTGAGTTGTGTGAATCGCCCAATGCTGTATACCCGCGCAAGTTCCAGCTACATGAGCATCATCGCCAACAACATACTTGGCTCGAGGCGCCCTACATTTGTTCTCGATGTGATTCACGTTTTCTGAGTGCTCAGCTGCTAGATCATCATACGAATAAACTCTGCCAAAATACTCTAAAGCGTTTCATGTGCGACAAGTGCCCCCAACGATTCTTCTGGCGACGTAATTTGCGTGCACATCTCGCCGAACACAAAAACAAGGTGCGAAATTCATTTCTGTACGCAAAATCACTGGAGTTATTAACCATATTTGTAAATTATTTTAGCAAGAGATTTATCAATGTGACCAATGCTCGCGTAGTTTTCAGGATAAGAGCGCCGTGACGAAGCACAAGCTCATGCATCACGATGGCAGTCACGAGCTGATACCCTGCCGTTGGTGCACCCGGACATTCTACCGTCCTGCTTTATTGCATAAGCATGTACAACGCCATGGCTTCAATGGAGAGGATTTGCCCTTGGCGGAGACACTGCTGGCTGATGCCGCTAAGTCATCCGGCCCTAAGACAATCGTTTGCAAGCTTTGCGATATGCAGTTTGTTAGCATAGCCGATTTGCGACGACATATTTCGATGCAGGGACACAGTGAAGAGTTCTCAAACTATATGATTAGTACAGAGGATGGCTTCGAGATGCACCTGGATGAGACGGACGATAGCGATGATGAAACTACTACAACTAGTTCTGCGGGCAGAACTTACAAGTGCGATCTGTGCGATGCCACCTTCCAGCGACGTCGTGACATGAGCGAGCATCAGTATTCCTTGCACACCTTCGATAAATTGCCCCATTCCTGTGAACATTGCATATACAAAACGGTCGACAAAGTGAGTTGATTTTCTTTTTTAAGTTAATTGTAAAATGAACATTATTACTTCTTGATTTTAGAATATGATGCTCCACCATTTGCGCACACAGTGCCTCAATAAGGAAAAAAAATTCAAATGTTCGCGCTGTGGTTTCAAATTCATGTGGAAAACCAATCTCGATCAACACATGTCTAGCCAACACACCCATTCTTCAATTCAGACTCCAGTTCAGACCAAGAGAAGTAGACGCTTTAGATATCAGTGTCCACACTGCTGGCGGTCTTTTGTTGTACAGCCGAGTCTGGACAAGCACATTCGCGACATGCACGTAGCCAAAAAGAATCCCGGCAAGAAATATCTCTGCTCATTATGCGGTCTGGAAGCGCTAACTCCCAACAAGTTGAGTATCCATATGCAACGACACAATGGCGAAAAACCGCACAAATGCGATTTGTGCGACATGTCCTTTACAGTCTATTACGAGTTAAAGGTTCATCGTCGAAAGCATACGGGCGAGCGACCCTATCAGTGCACATTCTGCGCCAAAGATTTTGCACGACCCGATAAGCTCAGACGACATGTTTACATGCACAGCGTTAAACGTTAAGATAAATCTTAGATAAAATGAATGAATAAATTAGTTTTATGTCATGTGCTTATATACTAACTTGTTTCAATGCATAGTTCTAACTCATAGTTTAAGTCTTAGCTGAGCATTGATCTCAGCGTACATACTTGCACATAAGTACACTTTTATTAAATGGTGGAAACCAGTCAATTAAGTGATAACTTCTCAAAACTCCGTTCGTTAAAAGTTCGTTAGTGTTTAAATTGAATACAAAAGTATCTATTGTTATTGCTCAAAATGCATGAGCTTTTACGTTCGGTAAAATCACTTGAGCTGAGAAAGCCGAGAGGGAGCTTTTGCTCAGTTGCATTTGCCATTTCGGAGACGCCACACGCGTCTGGGGACGGATCGTGATCGTGGATCGTAAAATGACGTCGACAAACACACCGGATTGGGTTAATCAACAGCTATTTACTGGGTTGCTGAAGCACAATTATAATGATTTTGAAACAATCAACCAATTCGTGTCTACTGCGGCAATTAGCGGAGGGGAAAACTACCTGACTATTGTGCTGCGCATTGAAATTAAAATGCAAATGAAAGGTAGGTCTGACACAGTGACATATTTAGGAGCGTTTAACGAGAGAGAGAAATAACTTGGGCTTGATTCAATAGATAAGAGCAGCAAAGAGATCAGTTACATACTGAAAATACCATTAGTGAACGATCGTGGAGATGAACATGACTTTCACGATTTGTTTGTTACCGAGGCTGATATGTACGATCGTCTGGTGCCCGAACTGGAGAAGCTTTATGAGAAACATGCATCGATATCCGTGAGATTTAAGCCATTACATCTAAAGTTCCCAGAGAACCCGCCCAGTTGCGATTACATACTGATGGAAGACTTACGCCCAAAGGGCTACAAGAATCTGGAGCGAATGTTCGGCCTGGGACAAACGGAAATGAATGCGGTACTCAAAAAGTTGGCTCAATGGCATGCTGCATCTGCTCGTAGGGTTGCGGACGAGGGAGACTATGAGGAACACTATCAGAAGAGTTACATTTGCCCCGAGCACTACAAATGGATAGAGCAGTCGAACATCACATTTAATGTGCCCTTCTTGGAATGTATGCAGCATTACGACCTCGATCCGGGACAGCAACTATTGATTGTAAGAATATTTTTGAAGACTATTAAAAGCAGTATATCTAACACATAACATTTAACGAACTTTCAGAGCAACTATACGGCTCGCCTGACGGATTTGTACCTGGATTTTGGTCGTATCTCTGAAACTGATTTTTCTGTACTCAATCATGGAGATTTTTGGTGTAATAATTTCCTTTTCAAAGTGAATGATGGGGAGATTGAGGATGTCTGCTTTGTGGACTTTCAACTTCCCAAATATGGCACTCCCGCCCATGATTTATTCAGTTTGCTATTGACAACACCAAATGCTCACATTAAATTGGAGCAATTTGATAATTTTATTGAGTATTACCATAAACATCTCGTTGATCATCTGAAATTACTCAAATATGACCGCAAAATACCAACACTACCTGAATTGCACGAAAATCTTCACAAACATGGTCTCTGGGGTAGGTTATTCATATTTATTATATTAAATTGTTTATAATTATATTATTTGTATGCATGTGCTTGCAATTTGACTCTATCACTTCTATTCCTTCACCTATAGCATTTGTCAGCGCTCAACGAATGTTACCCGTCTCGCTATACCCTGCCAGCTCGGATTCCAATGTAGAGAACTTTATGGGGGACTCGGATACTGCGATGCAATTTAAGCGTAATATTCTTCTTAACCCCAGTTATGTTAAACAAATGAAACTAATATTGCCTTGGCTCATTGAAAAAGGCTTTATAAACTGATTAATGATGATGATCACAAAAACACAAACAATTGAACAAATGCGAATATTTTGATAAATCTTTTAATCTTAATAAAAGTTTAATGTTTAGAAGTAAAATTAATGTGCGTTTAAATAGTTGACCTTGCTTTTATATGATTTTGTCATAAAATCAACGAAAGTTCATAAACAAACACCATATAAGGCTAAGTGCGTTTTGTTTTGGTATTGTAATTCGTAAACCTTTTCGATGTTGGACGGGGCAAGAAATAAGCAAAAGAGAATACAAGATAATTTCGAAAAGAGAGTCTCTCTCACTTTGCTTTGCTTCGCAGTTACCATATATGGGAAGGCAAGAGAGAGAGAGATAGAGCGCGCGATTATAAAAGAGAAAACTGCTTTGTTGACAAAATAACATTTAGTTGTGAATAACCGAACGACGCTCAACAAGTTTATATTTGTACATATGTATATGTATACACATATCTGATAAAGCACACTCTACACTCAAATTTATATAAATAATGGGGAACAAGTCAGAGATTTGTTAGAAGCTTATTAGCAGTTGAAAGGCAAACACAACAGTGCTAAAGAAAGTGAAATAATTATTTTAAATCAATAATCATAACATCAATTAAAAAGATGGCAACCAATTCGGTAGACAGCAAAGTAACTGATTGGGTGAAGGCGGAAATGTTTGTGGATCTACTAAAAGAGACCGTCAAGGGATTCTCCAAAATCAAGACCTTCACGACTAATAGTGGATCAGCAATTGGCGAAAACTATGCAACAATCATGCTACGAGTGAATATTGAAGTTGAGCTGGAAGATGGCAAAGACAAATCTATTTCCTACATGATAAAACTACCCCATCAGCTGGAAGCACATGAAAAGATGCTCGGTAACAATAACATCTTTGGAGTGGAACAAAATATGTACAAAACATTTGTTCCCGAAATGGAACAATTGTATCGCGATGCTGGTGTAGAAGTACAATTTGGTGCAAAATCATATGAGCTAAAGGGTGCCAAAACCGTATACGTACTGCTTGAAGATTTGGCTCCTAGGGGTTTCAAAAATACAAATCGGCTAGAAGGTCTAGACCAGGTTCATGCCGAAGCAGCCCTTCAGAAGTTGTCCCAATGGCATGCAGCATCTGCTGTGCGTGTGGCAACTAAAGGGAATTACCCAAAGGAGTTTATAATTGGATTTTTTAAGGAGGAGAATCGTGCTATTGTCACCGAGATGAACAAAGGTTTAGGAAAGAATTTCCTTAAATGCTGTGCAACATACGAGAATAATGAAGAATACATAGATCAAGTGGTAAGTGGTTTTGTATACATAATTCTTAACAGAGTTTTGATTTATCTCTGCTTCTGTTTAGAAAGCGGCTGTGTCTAAGGTAACTGATGAATGCTATAAAATGGCCAAGCCAGATCCCTCTGGGTTTAATGCACTCAATCATGGCGACTTTTGGAGCAATAACATGATGTTTTCCCATGACTCGTTTGGAAAAATCAAAGACACTTTATTGGTCGACTTTCAACTACCAAAATACGGATCTGTAGCTCAAGATCTGTACTATTTTTTGATGTCGTCAACTAAGTTTGAGGATAAGGTGACAAAATTTGATCATTATATTCAATTCTACCATAAAAATCTTGTTGAAAATCTGAAACTACTCAAGTACACAAAACCTGTACCAACTTTAAGCGAGCTTCACATTTCCCTTCTGAAATATGGCTTCTTTGGTAAGAATCAAAAATTTACTATATTTATATATATTTACGATTATATTTTAAATTAACTTAGGTTACATTTCTGCCACTGGTGTCATGTGCGGTGTTTTGCTGGATTCTACGGAAAATTCGAAATTTGAGAACTTCCTCAGCGATTCTAAAGAAGGAAACGACTTCAAGACGTTGCTCTTCTCGAATTCCCGCTATCGCAAACATATCCAAGCCGTGCTACCCTGGCTATTAAATCGTGGCGCCCTGGAGGGTATTTAAACGTATTCATACGCACATATGTGATTACAATTGAATTAAATTTCAAAACAAAATATACCAAAAATATATTTAAACAAACCATTACAAATGTAGATTTATTCAAACAAGACTGCCGACTGAGTGGACTGAGGCAATAAACAAGATTGTGTTGCAATAGTAAAGTATGCACACAAAATACTTAAGGTATTGTGACTAGCCTACTTAGTAGTACCAACTACAACTAATGCTACCAATATAGACAATGGGGGACTCGGATACAACGATGTAATTTAAGCGTAATATTCTTCTTTACCCCAGTTATGTTAAACAGATGAAACTAATATTGCCTTGGCTCATTGAAAGAGGCTTTATAAACTGATTAAGCATCACAAAAACACAAACAATTGAACAAATGCGAGTTAGTAGTACTAACTAAAAAGATAAACAATTTTTTTTTTTTTTTCTGACCGTGTGAACTTAATTTTACCATTTAGTAGTCTGGTTCCAGCATAGTTAGTACGATAAGGTAAGCCAAGTCTATTGTGAATCGCAGGCAATCTAATAGTAGGGTTCCAGTTAAAACTACGAAGAGCAAACAGAAGACTTTATTTGTATGCTTATTCAAGAATATCTTGATTAAGTCTGTACTGTATACACCAGCTATTAGATCTATACTCAAGTATAAAACGACCCAAGGATTTGGTATGGTAAAGGAACTTTGTTTAAATGGGTAGAGCCCCTTAAGAATGACAAAAGTTTACTTTGGGGTATGCCGGAAGCTTAGACCCAAAGCCCTTGTAAAATGCTCTTTACATTTTACATGAAATATATGAAATTTGTGTATATTTAAGAAAATCGAGCTTATTCATTAAAATGATTGGTGGAGTCAAAAGACTTACTAAAATCTGTGTCAATATCAAGTGTTTATCTTAGTTTAACATCCTTTAACATTGATGGAAATTCTGATATATTAGTGGAGATATAATTATATTTCACAAACCCATGCTGGTATTTAAATTGGTGTTTTACACCAGTGTTGTTGTTGGGAAGTTATTAGTTTCTCAAGTAATTTAAGAATACCGGACAACTTGGAATTACCTTTTGATAGATTTACGATAGATTTATCTCCTTTTTGTATGAGAGGAATAATATAAGATATCGGCATAGTTCTTTAGCATGTAGATTGGAACTCCATGATGACTATAAGAAAACATTACTTTACAAGAAATTACAATGTCATGTCTATTTAAGTGTTTAACAATTAATCCCTATAAAATGAGGTACATGCGTAAAAATATATTATTTATGTATAATACATGAATACCAACCACTTTAGTGAGTTAACAACCGAGACTACATACATAACTTTAAATTTTTGGTTGTATTAAAATGGATAGATCACATTCGATAGTAGATTTCTTTCCGTTTTTTGCCAAAAAATTACCTATAGTTTATTACCAAACACCATATAAGGTTCTGTGCGTTTTGTTTTGGTTTTTCAATTTGCAAGCCTTTTCAATGTTTAGAGCGGCAAAGAGATAACGATAGATAACGATAGATATTTTCCGTAAAAGAGTCTCTCTCACTTCGTCTTCGTAAAGTCCTCTTTCAGTTACCATATATGGTAAGACTAGAGAGAGAAAGAGATTGAGACAGAGCGTGTGATTATTGAAGAGAAAGCACCTTTGTTGACAAAATAATATTTAGTTAGTTAGTGTATAACCAAACAACGTTATTATTGCCATACATTCATAGAGTACCGAGTTGAATATATTAATATTATAAATGACCATTATAAAGTGTTTAATATGGTTTAAGAATGATTTCTTTTGGTATTTTGCTTCATAGCCCGAACATTATTTAAGTTAGAAGAGTAGTACTTACTGAGAGCATGAAGAGAGCTACAGTTGTTTATGAAAATGAGAGCTACAAGTGAGAGAGTTTGTTGTTGACAAAACGTAAGCACCATATATGGAGTGAAGAGATTATTATATAGAGAGAGCTTCAAGTGAGACAGTTTGTTGACAAATTATTTATACCATGTAAGGAGTGAATAGAGTGAGAGGCAGAAATAGAAAACAACATATGCGGAAGTGAGAAAGACTCTGTGCCGACGAGCTGCCAGCTCAGAGGTTTATTGAGGAGCTTCTTCAGTTAACTTCGAATAAATAAAGCGTCTATCGGTAGAGAGTAAACAGAACTTCATTGGCAAGGGACACAAATATACCTCAGTTAACAGTTTAAATTACAATAAAGTGTAAAAATGACAACAAAGCCGGAAAGTAATGTACCTGATTGGGTTCGTGCCGAACTCTTCATAGATGTGCTAAAGGAATCGGTCAAGGGATTTAGTAAAATCAAAAGTTTTAGAGTAAAAAACGGATCGACTGCAGGTGAAAACTATGCAACTATCATGCTGCGAGTTTTCATTGACGTTGTACTGGAAGGTAAAGCAGTGTCAATAAATAACTAATCTGTAATAATAATATGGCAAGTTTTTAGATGGAAATGAGAAATCTGTTTCCTACATGCTTAAGTTGCCTCATCTAACGGAATTTTATAAGAAGATGATGGAAAACAACAATATCTTTGAGGCAGAGTTCAAAACGTACAAAACACTTGTTCCTGAAATGGAGCAATTGTACCGTGATGTTGGTGTTGAAGTCAAATTTGGTGCCAAATCGTATGAATTGAAAGGTGCTAAGTCCGACTATATACTTCTTGAGGATCTGACTCCAAGGGGATTTAGAAATGCGAAGCGTCAAGAGGGTCTAGATCAGGCACATTGCGAAGCAGCTTTACAAAGACTGGCTATGTGGCATGCTGCCTCAGCAGTTCGGGTATCCTTAAAAGGAGACTATCCCAAGGAGTTTATTGTGGGCATTTTCAAAGAAGAGAATCGTGCCATGATGGTCGAAATGCAAAAGACTATGTCTGCAAATTTCGTAGAGGGCTGCAGGACATACAAAGGCAATGAAGAGTACATTGAGCAAGTGGTAAATATAAATGAAATAGTCAATTATTGTTGATTCTTCAATCAGTTTTCTATTTTGGATGATCTATCTTAGGAAGCATTGCAGCCAAGAGTAATTGAAGGAATGTTTAATATGGGAAAAGTGGATCCTTGTGGATTTAATGTATTGAACCATGGTGACTTTTGGAGCAACAATGTCATGTTCTCATACGATGCGTTTGGCAAAATAAGACAAACTTGCTTAGTTGACTTTCAAATGTCACAATACGGATCTATAGCAAAGGATCTGTATTACTTTCTATTGTCATCTACCAAGCTTGAGGATAAATTAACTAAATTTGATTACTATGTGAAGTTTTATCATCAAAATCTTGTGAAAAATCTACAATTACTTAAGTACAGCAAAGTCATTCCAAATTTGCGAGACATTCACATGTCGCTCTTTAGATACGGCTTCTTGGGTAAGAAGAACATATAATTTACAACGGAACTTGAATTAAAACTGTTTTATTTTTATCTAGGTTACTTGACCGCGACAGGTGTCATGTCCGTCGTCCTGCTGGATGCCACAGAGGACGCCAGTCTTGAAAACTTTCTCAATGATGCCAAAGGGACTCAAGAGTTTAAGACATCTACTACAACGAATTCCCGCTATCGCAAGCACATAGAGATCGTTCTACCTTGGCTTTTTAATCGTGGCGCGTTGGAAATTAATTAAATAACCCAAAAATTGGTGTTCAACTGATGTGGCATCGCAACATAAGCAAAAAAAGTATTTGTTTGTAGCAAGACCAAAACAAATAAGATAGCTACTGTCGACTTTGCTCGACTGTGTGATACCCGCCACCCAATTTTACCATCCAAATATTATATTTTTCAAAATATACTGAAAAATACCAAAAATATACTAAAAAATACCAAAATATTTTCTTTGTTCAAAATTATTAGCTTGGCGGCACTTTAGTTGGTTTATTGAACACCATTATTATGTCGCGGAGTGTCATAGCAACTAACTGGGCAGCACTATCAGTTGCACGTGGTAACGCCTTATAAAAGTAATATCTTAATAACTTCTGTGATTTTTATCCGATTGTAACTAAATTCGCAGAGATCATTAAGATGGTGATTAGTATTGTGCGTACCAAAATTGAACATTCTAGGTTTTAAACGACGCTTGCAATTCGGTGTTATTCGATTTTCGGGGACGGGAGGGGGCGTGGCCAATATCAAAAACAAACTTGATCTGCGTGCAACAATAAGACATACTGTCGCGTAAAATTTGTTGCTCTATCTCTTATAGTCTCTGAGATCTAGGTGTTCATACGGACAGACGGACATGGCTATATCGTCTCGGCTTGACGCTGATCAAGAATATATACACTTTATGGGGTCAGAGATGCTTCCTTCTGCCTGTGACATACATTTTCGGTCGGCACACAGCCATAATACCTACCCTTTGGGTAGGCGGGTATAAAAACCCAAAAAAATATGAATTAATGAAGTTTGATGTGTAAAGTGTAGGCAATAAAAATACTTTGCGCAACTTGAATTTACATGTGTGAATTAAATCGTCAATCTATTTACAATTCCCGAATGATATAGCGTAAATTAATGTGTACAACACTAAGAACTATGGACTTGTGAAGATCAGTAAGAGAATTCATAAGAACGTAATACATATATCCACCTTAAATATGCCACGATTTAAAGAGAAAATCACCGAGCTTTTTGAAGCTTTCAAATATTGTCTATAGAGAGAGTTTCGGCTGGCTCGGGCTTACATATATAAATGTGCTGAAAAAGCACAAAACGCATTAGAATCGTTTGGGCAACTAAAACAAACTGTGTACATTTTTTAAAGCACTCGTATTTTATTGTAATTACAAACTAACTATGACCACTGAAGCACCCGAGACCAAAATACCCGATTGGGTACAGCCGGATATATTTGTTGATGTGTTAACAGAGTCTGTTGAAGGTTTCTCCAAAATCAAGAGCTTCAAGGCCAATTGCGGGTTAGCGGCAGGCGAAAACTATGCGACTGTCATGCTTCGAGTGAATATTGAAGTCGAGCTGAAAGGTAATTGACCTGAAAGTTATCATCGTATTTGTCAATTGTGATGAGTACATTCACTGTCTACTATAGATGGTACAGAGAAAGCTACTTCCTACATGTTAAAGCTCCCCCATCAGACGGAAATGTTTCAAAAAATGTTGGAACGTAACAACGTCTTTGAAGCCGAACGCACTGTTTATAAAACAATTATTCCCGAAATGGAGCAACTGTATCGTGATGTTGGCGTAGAAGTGAAATTCGGTGCAAAGTCGTATGATCTAAAGGGTGCTAAGACGGACTATGTCCTGCTCGAGGATCTCGCTCCTCAAGGCTTTAAAAATATGAACCGATTAGAAGGATTGGATCAAGTTCACACTGAATCAGCTCTGCGAAAATTGTCCCAATGGCACGCTGCCTCTGCTGCGCGAGTAGCCTTTAAGGGATCCTATCCAGAGCAGTATATCATTGGGTTTTTCAGGGAAGAGAATCTTGAGATGATAAAGACTATGAATCATAGCTTATCAATGACCTTTCTGAAGAGTTGCGAGACTTACGAGGATAACGAGGAGTACATTGAACATGTTGTAAGTATATGTACTGAATCTTATTAATACACCATTGGAGTCTTATTTTTTGTGTTCTTTATTCAGAGAGCGGTGCAACCCTTGATCACTGACATGTGCTTTAAAATGTCCGAACCAGATTCCACAGGGCTGAATGTACTAAATCATGGTGATTTTTGGACAAACAATATGATGTTTTCACACGATTCGTTTGGCAAAATAGAAGAGATATTTCTTGTCGATTTTCAGATGCCAAAGTATGGAAGTGTTGGTCAAGATCTTTATTATTTTCTTTTTTCGTCAACCAAGTTTGAGGATAAGTTGACTAAATTTGATTATTATATCAAGTTTTACCATCAAAATTTGGTGGAAAACCTGAAGCTTCTCAAGTATACGAAACCTTTGCCAACTTTACGTGAATTACACATTTCGCTATTAAAATACGGTTTCTGGGGTAAGCAGAGAATGACGCTTCATCTTATTAGTTATATTAACTTGCTAAAATAATCTTAGGTTATCTCACTGCGACTGGTGTTATGAGCGCTATTCTTTTGGACCCCACGGAAAATGCTAGTTTCGATAACTTCCTCAGTGATTCAGCCGAGGGAGCTGCGTTCAAAACGATGATCTATTCCAATCCTAGATATCAGAAGCACATGAAAATTATTTTACCTTGGTTATTAAATCGTGGTGTATTTCAAGATCTTTAAGGTGAACAGGCATTGTAGAACAATTGAGTTGAATATACATAATATATTTTGCAGTAATTGACAATCTAACAATAAGTTTTTCCAAAGGTTATCGACCTTTGCTTTGTTTTCGACTACGAAGGGGGCAATGAACTATGTATCTCTAACGGCGAATTGCAACTGCGCAATATTTGTGTTTTATTCGAAACTACTGTGAATGAAAGATTAGATGTGAACAAATTTATTGATAAAATTCTAAGCCAAGTTAAAAAAGTACAATGCGAACAGTTTTCAAATGTTTGTGCCATTGATTTTAAGTAGTTATTTTTCATTTTATTTTAAAGTTTGAATAGTTTAAAATTTAAACTAAACAAATAAATAGTTAGTGAGCGCAACGCGAAAGAGAATTTATAGACGAAGAGCATATCTCAAGAGAACATAAACAGCTTTTCTAAATTAATATGGAATCGCTAAAGCTAGAGATGCATTATATTCTAATTATTAGACGCATTAGAATGAAGAACGCATCAAAACCTTCCAGTCACATGCACTGTAAAGTTGCTGTCGCAATTTTATTCAATGAGTTTATGAGTCATAATTTAAATTACGTTGATGTATGAACAAAATCATAAATCAAACATGTGATGTCGTCGAAAGAACTCAAATACGAGATACCGTGTAACACGAGCAGCTGCACCTGACATCACCATACAAATCTACGTATATCATGAATAACTTTGTTGGCCGATCGTAACTAAATTAGAAGAATTAGGATGTTAATCATTATTGTGCAAACCAAAATGGTCACTCTTTAGATATCCTGATCTCATCAATAATGCTTGCGGTTAAGTTCAGTAAACTTGATTATTTCATTAACTTTAGGTTTACAAATTTAACTAATATGTCTGATTGTTTTAACGTTATCTAGTAAATCCCACAGAATCTACAAGTTTGGACAATTTGAATTTTACAACTTTACATGTTATGCTCTTGTAATTTTGTACTAGATAAAGCTGCTGTTAATGTTGATCGATAATATATATTAACATTATGGTTTGGTAAAATATTAAATATTAAAAAAAAGATTCAGATTTTGAACTTAATCTGCACAAATGAACATATAGACGGATGTTTCTTGAATGACTTTAAAGTTTATTATCCTTAGTAATTTAGTACAACATTTGGAGGATATCTTTAATTTTAATACCAAAGCTACCAATTAGACTTTTCAAGGCGGACATGATTCGGTTATTGTTGCTGGTAAAGAATATTTCCTTATAAATATTGAGTTCAAAAATTATTCCGGTTGCCTGTTACATTATTTTTCAGCACTTATAATACCCGGCTGCCTCATGTGGAGCGGGTATAACGAGATCACTTAGAGAATTCTAGGAACGAGTTTTATCAATGCAAAAGCTCGTGCAGCTTACATATTTCAAAGTTTAATGATAGACCCGCAAAGCTTTTCGGGGCTTTTCATAGTTGTGTGTATGGTAGACTTATCATTGTGTATAAATTGATGTTTTGAAAATAAAACCCATTAGTACTGTCTTACTAGCCAAGAGCACAACAGCTGTGATTCCAGTGAAACGTATTTGAGTTAATTAATTAAAACTACTAGTTAAAAATGGCGACTGAGGCACCTGATAGCAAAGTACCCGAGTGGGTGCAGGCCGAAATCTTCACTGATGTACTAAAAGAATCAGTGAAGGGTTTCGCTAAAATCAAGAACTTTAAAGCCGCGGCCGGGACGGCAGCAGGTGACAACTACGCCACTATTATGATGCGAGTGAATATTGAAGTCGAATTGGAAGGTAAGTGAGAGAGAGAGAGGCAATTAAAAATAGTATGAAAATAATAATTGTTTATCATGCTTAGATGGCAAAGAAAAATCAGTTTCTTACATGTTGAAACTGCCCCATCAATCGGAAATGTATCAACAGATGATGAAAAGAAACAATATATTTGAAACAGAACACACAGTATATAGTACAATTGTTCCCGAAATGGAGCAATTATATAGAGATGTGGGCGTAGATGTGAAATTTGGTGCAAAATCATATGTGCTAAAGGATGCCAAGTCAGACTATGTTTTGCTAGAGGATCTCGCTCCTCAAGGTTTTAAAAACATGAACCGATTAGAAGGATTGGATCAAGTTCACACTGAATCAGCTCTGCGAAAATTGTCCCAATGGCACGCTGCATCTGCTGCTCGAGTTGCTAGTCTGGGACCTTATCCAGAAAAGTACACTTGTGGGTTTTTCAAAGAAGAAAACCGTCCAATGATGACCGAAGTAAATACTGGTATATCAAAGAACTTTCTGAAATGCTGTTTGTCATATGAGGACAATGAGGAATACATAGAGCAATTGGTAAGGTTATAAAGCAAATCATTGTGGATAAATATTACAAATATACTTTTGAATGTCATTCAGAAATCAGTGGAGCCAAAGATCACCGACATATGTTTCAAAATGGCCGAGCCAGATACCAATGGGTTTAATGTCTTGAACCATGGAGACTTTTGGAGTAACAACATGATGTATTCCCATGATTCATTTGGTAAAATAAAGGAGATCTATATGGTAGATTTTCAGTTGCCAAAATACGGCACTGTGGCGCAGGACCTTTACTATTTCTTGTTGTCATCTACAAAGCTTGAGGATAAGTTAAGTAAATTTGATTATTATATCAAGTTCTACCATGACAACCTATTGGAAAATCTTAAACTACTCAAGTATAAGGAACATTTACCAACTCTTCGTGAATTACACGTGACACTCTTCAAATATGGTTTCTGGGGTAAAATACATCCTTTATGATTAAGTGATTACAAATTTTATTAATTGTTCATTGTTTTTTAGGTTATCTTACCTCGACAGGAGTTATGAGTGCCGTTCTGGTAGATCCTACAGAATCAGCGAGTTTTGACAACTTTCTCAGCGATTCAGAAGAGGGAAATGCCTTCAAGACTATGCTATATTCTAATTCTAGATATCGGAAGCATATGAAGCTGATTTTACCTTGGTTATTAAATCGCGGCGTGTTTGAGGACTTTTAAATTGAACATATATTTCTTTTTTTTGATGTACACAAATAAAGTCATGATATTTTGTTTTTAACACTATCAATTCTGATGCGTCATACTGATTCTTATTAATTA
Source organism: Drosophila pruinosa (assembly GCA_018150935.1). NCBI lineage: Eukaryota > Metazoa > Arthropoda > Insecta > Diptera > Drosophilidae > Drosophila > Drosophila pruinosa. Next base: position 8,270,053 of record JAECWR010000094.1, on the reverse strand, counting down.
AGCCGATAACGTGGTGATAAGCGAAAATTGTTCAAATGTTGTTAACGATATGGTTTGCAACTTTTCAAAAAAATTAGTATGTGATTCAAAATTATACTGTTTGTAACTACAGTCAATAATTTAATATTGACTAATTATATTTATAAATCAACAGCTTTTGTCGTCAGACAAAATCTAATTGGACTTGCCAGCGGTTTAAGCCGAGATTTTTATAGTTACAGGCGATTCTTATTTACCCTATACATTGTAAACAAAGCTTAAGTTTGTTGAGCACATTTATCATTTCTCTGCGAGAGCGAGGAAAGCTGGAAGAGATAGATGCAAGAGATGGGTCAAGAGAGAGAGAACCTTCAAAGCTCTTTCGAATATATATAGCTCTGCGAAAGCTAGATACGCATTAGAAGCTAATTGGCGAGTACGAGGAGTACATCAACAACACCCGGCCAGAAGTTCATACAATCGCATTCGCGAAAGTAATTCAATTGGGCATTTATTAAATAAAAATTATGGCGACCGAGACAAAAATAGATCCACCAGCTGTTAGCAAAGTGCCCAATTGGGTGCAGGCCGAAAACTTTGTGGATTTGCTGAAAGATTCCATAAAGGGATTCTCCAAAATAAAGAGCTTCAAGGCCAATAGCGGATCGGCGGCAGGCGAAAACTATGCGACCGTAATGCTGCGAGTGAATATAGAAGTTGAACTGGAGGGTAAGTGACATCATTGCATTAATGGGCCCTGGAATAAATGATTTCTCTGTCTTGCTTGAAGATGGCAAAGAGAAGTCTGTATCCTACATGTTGAAGGTGCCACATCAGCTGGATATATTGCCCATGATGATGATGCAGAATCAAATGTTTGAAGTGGAGCGATCCATGTACCAAAAGGTTGTCCCCCAGATGGAGCAATTGTATCGAGATTTCGGATTGGAGGTGAATTTCGGTGCCAAGTCCTATGAGATAAAGGGCGCAACGACAGAATACATACTTCTTGAGGATCTCGCTCCCAAAGGCTTCAAGAACCAAAACCGACTAGAAGGCCTCGACCAGGTTCATACTGAAGCGGCACTCCGAAAATTGTCACAATGGCATGCTGCCTCCGCTACGCTTGTGGCCACGAAAGGACCTGTTGCCGACAATCTTATGAATGGATTCTATACGGAGCAGAATCGTGCTATGATGGTCGAAATGAACAAGAGTATGGGACAGAGCTTTCTTCAATGCTGTGCGACTTATGAGGGCAATGAAGAGTACTTAGAGCTAGTGGTAAGCATTTGTATTTTATTATTATTATAATCTCTTCAACCCCTTTTTCTTTTAGAAAGCCCTGCAGCCCAAACTTAACGATGAAATCTTTAAAATGGTTAAAATTGATCCAAGTGAATTTAACGCATTGAACCATGGCGACTTCTGGAGCAATAACATGATGTATTCCCATGATTCTTTTGGCAAAATCAAGGAGATTTACTTGATTGACTTCCAGTTACCAAAGTTCGGATCCATCGCGCAAGATTTGTATTATTTCCTACTTTCTTCAACCAAGTTTGAAGACAAGCTGACTAAATTTGATTATTACATCAAGTTCTACCATGAAAGTCTTGTGGAACATCTGAAACTACTCAAGTATCCGAAAGTCATTCCCACTTTACGAGATATTCATGTGTCGCTCTTTAAGAATGGCCTTTGGGGTTAGTAAATGAATGAATCCACAAATGTAGCATATATGTATGTATAACTACTATATTAATCTAATTTCTTTCGCAGGCTTCATAACCGCAACAAGCGTAATGAGCGGCATTTTATTGGATCCTACCGAAGCTGGCAGTGTTGAGCAATTCATGAGTGACAGTGCTGAGGGCAACGATTTCAAGAACTTGCTGTATTCTAATGCTCGCTATCGCAAGCATATCCAAGCCGTTCTTCCGTGGTTGTTGAATCGTGGTGGTCTGGATCCCTAAGCAATATCTTTATTACAATTGTATTTCATTAAATGTATGGTGCATGTTTGGCCTTGATTCACGTACTTCTTATCAGTACAAGATAAGTTCATGTAGTGCTTGATAACGAGTTGAGTATTCGCAATTGGGGAATAAGTAAATAAAATACCGATTGAACGCCCAATGATCGAAAATCATGTCATGTTTACTAGCGTCATGTTTACTAGCGTAAGTAGTACCTGAGAACAAACGTAAAAGAGAGGAATAAAATAGATGAAGAGAAAACACAGCAACTGGTGAGTTTTCTCTGTTGACATACATATACCGCTTATTTTCTATCAGAGTCACTTATCAAAACAAACATGACTAAACATTAACTAGACGAGTGTACTCGACCAGCAGATACTCCGCTAACATTCAGTTCTTATCTCGTATGCATGCTTGCGTTTTGCACTATATCAATAATTATAGTCTTCAAAATACCCTGTTGATTAGTTAAGTTGAAGTATCTGTTCAGCTACACGCCTAACATGGCAGCAAAACACAGCTGAAAGAGCAGTCAAAGTGGCCGCTGAGAGCGCATCCTAAATGCTCTTATTTTGTAGCCTACTCTTTGTAACTTGCGTTAGATGCATTGAATACTCCAGCTCATGATCTAACAAAACATTTTTGTTGTTCTATCGTTGCATTCTTGCATTCGACTTGCCAATAAAAAACAAACTGTAAAGCTAAAGTCAATTTGTTTATTTAGTGAAGGCTGAGGCCAAGGTGCTAGCGAAAACTCTCGTTCTAGCCGCAACAGTGTCTGCTACAACTTTCTCTTTATTTAATCTTCTTATGAAATACACCAGACTCGAAAAAGCTGTCTGATAACCAAAGCTTTGCCAAGTTATAAATAAAAACTTGAAAAATGTTTGGACCTGAACAGTTGTTCGAGGCACATCACTTAGACAACAATCAATACGTGCACGTTTGTTAAAACGAATTTAAGCCAGAATGTCAACCAATGATAAAAGCACAGTGCCGAATTGGCTAACAGCAGATATATTTGTGCCGGTTCTTAAAGATTCTTTTAAGAACTTCAAGAAAATAAACTCATTCAAGACGATGCCCGGTACAAAACCAGGCGACAACTATGCCACTATAATGCTTCGAATTGAGCTGGAGATCGAACTAAGTGGTAATTAAATGCTTAAAGTTAAAAATAACATTTGCAACTGTAATTTAATGTAATCGTTTTGCAGATAGTACAACAAAGCCAATAGCATACATGCTCAAACTAGCCCACAGTTCTGAGACATATCAAGAGACTTTGGGTCAAAACGAGAATAACATATTTGATATAGAACGTGCGATGTTTATGAAATATGTGGAAGAATTCAAGAAACTTTACCACGATGTCGGCTTAAATGTGGAATTTGGAGCCAAATGCTACAAACTCGACGTTCCACATGATCACGTGCTGCTAGAGGACCTCAAGGCAAAAGGAGTCCGTCCAACCAACCGCATGTCCGGCCTGGACGAGGAACATTGTATAGCACTGCTCAAGAAACTGGCCCAATGGCACGCGGCATCCGCAGTGCGAGTAGCCACAATTGGACCGTATCCCCCTAGCTTGTTGGGAGGACTTTTTGGCGAGGACTCCAAGACAATGATAGATAAAATGACAGATGGAATGGTCAAGTACGTCTTGAAGTCCATTTCAACACTACCAGGACATGAGGCCTACTACGATGATGTGAAAAATATGGAAGGACACATTTTTGAACACGTAATAGACGTCGGTGTAATCGATCCCAATGAGTTCAATGTGTTAAACCACGGTGATTGTTGGCTCAGCAATTTAATGTTCCAATATGATCAGACAACGGGCAATCTGTTGGACTCTTATCTAGTCGACTTTCAAATGTGTAAATATGGCAGTGTCGCTATCGACTTGCTTTATTTCCTAATATCATCGCCCAAGTTGGAGGTGAAACTTAGCAAGTTTGATTATTTCGTTAAACACTATTACGATCAGCTGATAAAACACCTCCGATTACTTAATTACACTCTTAAACTGCCCACACTAGTGGACATACACACACAGCTTTTGAAGTGCGGCATTTGGGGTGAGTACAAATGTTTTTAAACATACAAGTACATACATATGTTGCATGTAGAGATAGAAACTAAGCCACTGTCAATTACAGGGTATGCCACGGCGTGTGGTGTCATGACGGGAGCTAACTTGGAGCCAACGGACATTGCTAGCTTTGACAATATATTTGCCGACACACAAGAGGCTGATGATTTCAGAACGTTGTTATTCAATGGCAAACAATACAAAGAGCATCTTCAGATTGTCATGCCCTGGCTTCACAATCGAGGAGCTTTTCAACTACGGAAAAGGAACACGTATTAGAAATTAGAAATGATTGTTAAATTACGCAATAAGATAGTTCTGCTTATATTTGAATAATTTTATATTAGTTTATTGTAAAGTTATTATGTTAATTATTGAACATTATTCTGCTAAGCTGACCAGAAACATGACTATCATAATTTGTGGTTTATTATCATTTCCAAATCTAACAAACAAACTCGGTTTTCATCAAAAAGTTGTTATTCCCCGTACCCAATGAGAGACAAACAAATTGCAAACATTAAATTCAAGTTATAGCCTTGAACTTTGGTACGCATACATTTTACTTTACTCTTCTTCTAGCTTAAAAAACTCATTACCTCATTACGACTCATGATGTGAAGTTATTTAAAAAGCAACATAGGGTACTAGCACCGTTTTAATACTGTAAATTTGAACAGTAATGTCACTATGTATTCGCTACATATATAGCAAGGCGTTGTTTGTTTATTTTTTTGCGTTCAGAAAATACTATTTAAAAATATATATATATATATGTATATGTATACGATGTATATAGTATACAACTGTATTTGATCGACACCCACACCAAACAAACTTTTTCTCTTTTTACTTAAAAGGCAATGTTATGAATGTGTAACTTGTGTTTGGTTTACTTTTGACAAATGGAGATTCCCACTTGCAGAGCGTAAAGAGAGAGAAAGCGTCGTGAGAGTACTCAAAAGCTCAATAAAGCTCTGAGATTGTGAATCATTTATAAAGCTTCAAAAGAGACATAAGTTCCATCCGCAAATCAGTCTTCCGCAAGTTACCAGCAAAGGCAAAATAGATTGCTTCGTGAAATACTAAATTGATAATTATTTTAAATTGCAAAAAAGAAATTCATCATGACTGAGGAATCCACTGTTCAAGTGCCTGCCTGGCTAAATCAAGAACTATTTAAAGATGTACTGAAGAAACTCTTTCCCAAATTTCGTGTTATTAAAAGCTTCAAGCCAGTGGCTGGGCTCAAGCCTGGAGAGAACTATTCGACAATAATGTTGCGGTTGTACTTTGAGGTAGAACTAGAAGGTAAGTTTGCTGACATATTAAAAGATTTAAATTAACTTTTTACCTAATTAGATAATACGATCGAGAAAATCAGTTTTATGTTAAAAACGCCGCATGACTTTGAAATGTATCGGGAGATACTTAAGAAGAACAACATGTTTGCGGTAGAACGAGATGTGTTTTTAAATGTAAAGCCTGAGTTAGAGCAGATGTATAAAGATGCTGGGCTGGAGCTGAGATTTGGTGCGACTGCCTATGAAATTAATGCACCTGATGAGTATGTTCTCCTCGAAGATCTTGGACCGGCCGGCTTTCAGAACGTCGACCGTCTTGAAGGTTTGAATGTGGCCCATGTTAAGGGTGTACTTAAAAAGCTTGCTCAGTGGCATGCAGCGTCAGCAGCTCGTGTCGAATTAAAAGGGGCCTATAAACAAAATTATCTTCAACCCACTTATGCAGACTCTATGAAACCCGAAATTGCACAGGTGGCAGAAACCCTAGGGAAGTACCTTCTTAAGTGCTTGCCCAAATATGATGACTACGAGATATACTGTGAAGCTGTGGTAAGTTTAAATAATATTGACTTTATACACGAGATTAAATTTAAATTGTAAACATCAATTGCAGCACAAGATGCAACCCAAAATTGTAGACTTAATGTATGGTTTGAATAAACCTGATCCTGAAGACTTCAATGCGCTTGGACATGGTGACTTATGGACCAACAATATACTTTTTCAATGCAAAGAAGACAGCACTCAGCCAAGCGAAACCTACTTTGTAGATTTTCAATTGCCTAGGTACACCTCGGTGGCTTTTGATCTCATGTATTTCTTGCTGGCCTCCACGCAATTTGATATTAAGATTAGTCATTTCGACTACTTCATAAAGTATTACCATGATCAGCTGGTTGAACACCTTAAATTACTCAAATATCCAAAGGAAAAGATCCCAACGTTGCGATCTATACACCAACAGTTGCTCAAGCATGGATATGTTGGTAAGAAGTTGCATCCATCTTCTTGGAATTTAAAAACAAATTCCCTCTTTCTTTTAGGATACCATGTTGCCCTGATTTTATGCCCTCCAGTTCTTCTTGATCGCACCGATGACGCCAATTTGACTGACTTTGTTACCGAAACAGATAATGGAGACGGCCTGAAAATGCAAATGTTTAGCAATGCTCGATATCGCAAACATGTCAGTGCAATTCTACCATGGTTGTTCTATCGCGGAGCCCTGCAATATTAATGTTTTCGGTTTGAAGATCAGAATAAATTAACATAAAATAGATACTCAATTATTGCACTTAAAAGACTAAATATTAATGTTTTCGGTTTGAAGATCAGAATAAATTAACATAAAATAGATACTCAATTATTGCACTTAAAAGACTAAATACAACAAAGAGATTTCAATTCTTTGCAATTCGCAGTATGTTCTTTAGCTGTCTATTAGGATTCTGTAAGTATATTCTTCCAAGCTTCCAAGTACCTTAATCAATTATGTGTGTAGTTTATTTATAATTTATTATGATTTTGTTAGTCAAGCTTAGTAGATGCAATTTTCTTACTGTGTAAATAGCTTATGTATCTGCTCAAGTGATTGGGATAAGAGAAGAGTCCTACTGGCAAGAGTTCCAAATTAAACTTTGTGTGGTATTTGTACTTAAGTATATATATAGAAATGACTTCAGGAGTCTAGATCTGAAGTCTGTATGGCCTTACAAGCTTTTATTTTCTGCATGAAGATACCAAAAAAAAAACAATGTTCCTTTTCATGTCAATAAAAGATTAAGTCGTTCTCTTTTTTCGTTGTCACCACTTCAAATTTCGTCAGACAATTTGAAAGCTATGGAAAGTTCGACGGTAGCTAGTAGAGCAGGCATGAAGAAATGTTAATATACCAATTGAGAGCTTTCGAAACTCGTTCTGAAGTGTTGTCAATGGAAAATGTCGCAGCGTCGATTAGTCTAGCGAAGGTGTTGGACAACGCAAACTACTTACTACTGTAGGCGGAGAAAATAATCAAATAATAATCGATAAAAGGACAAACTAATCATGACTGACGAAACTGCCGTTCCAGTGCCTAAGTGGCTGAAGCAAGAACTTTTTGAAGACCTGCTAAAGAAACTCTTTCCCAAATTTCGTTGTATAAAGAGTTTCAATCCTGTTGCAGGACTTAAGCCTGGAGAAAACTACTCCACAATAATGTTGCGGTTGTTATTTGTGGTAGAACTTAATGGTAAATGCTCACCCAAACCCAAATATCAATTGCTACCCATATTAATTCTTACCATAATTAGATGATACCACTGAAAACATCAGTTTCATGTTAAAAACGCCGCATGACTTTGAAATGTATCGAGAAATACTTAAGAAGAACAACATGTTTGCGGTAGAACGAGATGTGTTTTTAAATGTGAAGCCTGAATTGGAGCAGATGTATAAAAATGCTGGGCTGGAAGTGAGATTTGGTGCGACTGCCTATGAAATTAATGCACCCGATGACTATGTACTCCTGGAAGATTTACGACCAAGCGGCTTCCAGAATGTCGATCGACTTGAGGGACTCGATAAGGCCCACGTTCTCGGTGTTCTCACCAAACTGGGCCAGTGGCACGCAGCCTCAGCAGCTCGTGTCGAATTCAAAGGCACCTATAAACAACATTACTTTGCACCTACTTATACAGATAGCATGCGGCCTCAAATTGAAGAAACAGCAGAAACCCTAGGCAAATATTTGCTCAAGTGCTTGCCCAAATACGATGACTACGAGACTTACAGCGATGCCGTAGTAAGTTGAACTAGAGGAGTACAAGTACTTACTTGTGTTCTGCTTCATCATATAGAAGTTATATTATTCTCTTGCAGCATAATATTCATTCGAAATTTGTGGACCTGTTATATGGATTAAACTATCCTGACTCTGAAGACTTTAATGCGCTTGGTCATGGTGATTTGTGGACAAATAATATACTCTTTCAATACAAAGAAGGCAATACCGAACCCAGTGAAACCTACTTTGTGGACGTGCAGTTGCCTAGGTACTGTTCAGTGGCCTTTGATCTCATCTATTTCTTGCTGGCTTCCACGCAATTTGAACTGAAGATCAGTCATTTCGACTACTTTATTAAGCATTACCATGATCAGCTAGTCAAGCACCTTGAGCTACTCAAGTATCCACCAAAGAAAATCCCCACACTCCGTTGTATACACATGCAGTTAATTAAGCATGGATTCGTTGGTAAGAAAGAGTTTTCTTTAGCTATATTTTGTTTTTACTGAGAAATGTACTCTTATGCTATTCAGGTTATCAGGTTGTCCTAATGCTATGCCCTCCAGTACTTCTTGACCGCACCGATGACGCCAATTTAAATGACTTTGTCACCGAATCAGACGATGGAGACAAACTTAAAATGCAAATGTTTAGTAATGCTCGGTATCGTAAACATGTCAGTGCAATTCTGCCCTGGATGCTTAATCGAGGATCTCTGCACTATTAATTCCAAGACCTTAACAAAATGATGTATATTTATCATTATTCGTTATTCTATAATAACCAGCAGTATTTTGAATTCGGAGCACAACAAATTCATAAACAACAAATTCATTGCCATAATGTTTTATGAATTTATAGTGTAAATGGGCAATCTTAGTTTGAATTTTTCAAAATGGATAGAATAATTTCCAGAGCTTCTTATATTATATATTAATTGTTATCTTATGTTTTTACATTAATTTTGAAAAGTTATTTCTTGTAGATTTGTTAATTTGATTCGATCTTTAAATAGAGCTAATATGCTGGCGTTGAGATACTAACTATATATATCATAGTAACCTTTCAATTGAACTCCTACAATAAATGCTGAGAAATAAATTATTATTACTTTATTACTTTTTTGTAGATGCTCAGTAGGTAAATGCACTTTTCTTACGATAAGAAAGGTAGTACCAATCTTTTCTAAAGCGATTAACCTACTGTTATCGATTTCAAAAGCGCCAAGCTTTAAAGTTCTCTGACACTTTGCTAGAGTAAAATGATTGAATGATTGCTTATATGTTTTTAAAGTTATATAAATGGATATGTGTATAACTGATATTTGTATTGGAAAACGAAGATTGTTGTCTATCACATGTTTGGGTGAATCACAGTCGCGACACGAGCAGAAGCAATTAATAAAGAATCACACAACAATTAGAGAGCGAAGCAAAATAACGAACTGTTGGGTTCTTCGAGTATGCAAGGTGCCAGAGAAGAGACCCGTCTTATCAATGGAACATTTGCCGACACGGCCATATCATATGTTTATTTAAAACTCATTCTCACAGAGGTTTGTTTCGTATGTGAGTGACGCTTTATGCCGGTTTTGGCGAATAAAATTACAAAATACACTTTAATTGGACACAAGCGATAAGAAATTTCTCTATGGCTAATACCAAATCGGGGCAACAGAAAGTTGAACGTATCGCACCTGCCATCATTTGAAATAAATCGCTGGGCGAACTGCATTCAATTGTTGTCACAGTTTCAATCAACTCAAGCCTCAGTCTCTTTTTGTCAATTAAGGAAAAAGGTATGTTTCGCAGTCTGAGTGTTTATGATGGGTGGCTGAGATACCTTTGTATCTAAAAGATACTTCGATAAGTTGACTTCTGTGTCACCTTTAGTAAAAGCGTCGAAGTGTTTTCGAAAAATCGACTTCTAAGTGTAAATAAACCCTTCTATACAAAAAAATTAATAAAACAGTTCATATAACAAGTGCAATTTTGTCTCATTTAATATAAATCATATTTGATATCCACATCAATACCCGTATCAGTCATAAACCAGTGAACCTAATAGCGGCATTTCGGTCTAATTAATTTTTTCGCAAATATAATTCGTATTCAAAGGAAATGTTGTAACAACTGGACTGACATGTGACCAGATTTATAAGTTTGTGACCGATATAATTATGTGGTGCTTGCACACCTCGATAATAACGTAATCAATATTTGATGATTTGTGAGCCCAATTAATAATAACAACGAAAGTCCAGAAAAAACCCATTTTACTGGAACATAATTGACTATATTAGGGTTTGTTAAAAACCCGAAAATTATGAAACAAATTCTATGATATTCGCGCCTAAAGGGCAACAAAATATGCATAAGTATGAATATGAAAAATATAGAATATATTTGATTGATTGCTAATTTTTAAGTCATTGAATCCATAACCGGAAATATTTATATTAGATTCTTTGCCTCTTATTTGATTATGATTCTTAGCATTCTGTAGAAGCACTCCATTTGTATTATCTTTATTTAAAGCTACTTACAATAAAACTTTTTTGTTCCTCCTTCATGACGTTATCAGTATCGTATTGATAATTACAAATTAAAAAGTGCTATAGTTAATTGTTGATCGGGTGTTATAACTGTAACCGTTTGAAACTTCTGGTTCTCATTAACAAAAATATAAATTGATTTTTTTTTAAATTAAAAAAGTATTTGGGTAATAAAATGTGTGTTTATATTGTTCTTTATCAATGCGAGATTTCTGATTATCTAATAAACTGTATGACGCTAGCAAGCACCATAGACATTTTGTTGGGACAATAAAAGTGGGTGGAATTTATATATTTGAATAAAAAAGGGTGTGACATATTTGCATATTTCCTTGGATTTATCAGATGGCGAAATTAATTATATAGATAAACAACAGCGAAAAGAGCTATATAGAAAAAGAGGGGTGCAAGCCTCTTATCACTTCTCTTGATTTACCGATTCAACAGAACTGATTATAAACCGACTTGTTTGTTGATGTTGGCGCACTATCAACAATTAATACTTGAAGGACTTGATTAACGCCACAAAGTGTTGGCATTAGTCATTAACCGAAAAGACAATAATTTACAGCAGCAGATTAAACAGATTTCGTTTTCATTTCGATTTTTATTTCATTTTAAGCCGTACTAAAATGTCCGAGTCTGCGCTACCCAATGGAAGTGGTCTGTCTACAGAGTCAAATCTACCGCCCTGGCTACCCAGAATCTCGTTAGAGAATGCTGTTCGTGCCCAGATTGGGGACTTTGAGAAGATACGCTCCGTGACACCAGAGAGCAGTGCTGCCGGAGATAACTACTCCATGTTGATGATCCGATTGCTAGTGGAGGTTGAGCTAATCGGTCAGTAGAATATACATATATTTGACTAGAAACTCTTTACAAAATAACCTACATAGATCACAGCACGAAGAGTGTTTCTTTTGTGCTGAAGGCACAGCATAATAATGAAATAATGGCCGCAATACTCGACAAGTTAAGACTCTTCCAGAAGGAGGAGCAAATGTACCATAGCATCTTGCCCAAGTTCGAGCAGCTTTATGCGGATGCGGGCAAGCCAACTCGATTTGGACCCAAAGCATTTAAGATTGATAAGGACTTGGGGGTGGACTACGTACTGCTAGAAGACTTGCGTCCAAAGAATTTTAAGAACGGAAATCGCTTGGCAGGATTGGATCAGGATCATATGGAGCAAGTACTGCAGAAACTGGCCGCCTTCCATGCTGCCTCCGCCTGCTATGTGGAGCATTATGGCATGTTCAGTGAAGATTTCACGGTTGGCGTCTTCAGTGAGGCAAACCGCCAATTGTTGCAAGAGTTCAATGCATCGGGTGCGTTTCTGGCGCAGCTCAAGAAATGGAAGAATGCCCAAAAGATTTATGACAAATTGGTAAGGTCATATCATAAATATATATATGAACACATCTGAATCCTGTTCCTGTTCTTTATTAGGCTGATAGCGATGAATATCTGGTGGATCGCCTGCTGCAGAGCCAGCAGGTTTCAATGAAGGAGTTCAATGTGCTCAACCATGGAGACTGTTGGAACTTTAATATAATGTTCCAGTACGATGCCTTTGGCAAGATCAAAGAGACGCTCTTTGTGGACTTTCAAGTTGGCAAATATGGCTCTCCAGCAAATGATCTATACTATCTGATACTCTCATCGGCCGCTCCCAATATAAAGACAGCCAAGTTCGATTATCTTGTTCGATACTATTTCGATAACCTAATTGATAACCTTAAACTATTGCAATACCATCGCCCATTGCCCAAATTGAAAAATCTGCATGCCGCTCTCCTTCGCCATGGATTGGCAGGTATGTTTCCAAGATATTGCCAGAAGCTTTAGGTAATCAGTTTAATCCTGTTTTAGCCTACATGGTTGTTTCCAAGGTGCTTCCAGTTGTTATGCTGGACAAAACCACCAATGCTGATCTGGAGAATTGTCAAAACGACGACTCCAAAATGAAGGCCGCCATGTACACGAATCAGAAATATGTTCAGGTGATGACAGAACTGCTGCCATGGTTGGATAATCGCGGTCTACTCGACTGGAAGTAAATAACATGCTAATTAGCATCGGCGAAACCGAAAAACAAAATGACAAAGAGGTTTATTTTTACGCACTGCAAAGTAGATAATAATCATAGCTTTTGGTCACGCTATACTAATGTATTATTACAATACGAAATAAATGATTTATTTTCATGATGAATTACCCAAAAACAAATTTCAATCAACAATTATAACTTTTTCGTGTCGGAAATGCGACGAATATGCTTATTATAAATAATTATTATTAATAATTCTATCATTATTTACATATTACTTGAACAAAGAGCTTAGCCAATTTAAACACATCTTCATAAAATATATATATATGTATATTCTAGATCAATGTTAACGTTTTAGCCATGTTCGTCTGTCTGTATATTTGTAAGACGCCCCTTCCGCCCCCGTAAATCGAAATAAAAAACGAATTACAAGCGAAACTTTAAAGCTAGTGGTTTCTTTTTGATATAAACAAAATTATCACCTCAATGATTTCTAATTATTATTATTCTGATTAGTTAGGTTTGGATAACAGCAGAAAAGTTATTCAATACATACTTTTAAAGAGTAAATTTTGTGATATAGAAAAGATATTCAATAAACCTAGTGAAGTGTAACCAAGCCTATAATTTTAAGCATGGTATATTTTGGTAAATGTATATTTTTAAATTTTTTTGTTGAATTTGTATACTCGTATTATAAGTACAATAGGTGTTTTTTCACCGTATCGTGTAGCGGAGTCCTAGTGTTCAACGATCGTTTGGATGACTTCGTTAAGCCTGTCTATAGATAATTAGAATTAGTAGATAGATTAATTATGTACTCAGTCATTGTACTCGTATCTAAGATCGAAGAGGTAGAATATTCATATAAGTTTCAAGCCCAACTTGAAGGGTTGAACTTTATAGTCCAGACAAAGTTAACAACGGAAGATCACAAGCCAATGAAGTCCTATTGGCCCTATATTTTGATGTTTTGTATTCTGTCGCACTATACGCCGAGATATGTTACTTCGCTGGCAATCTGAAGTATAGGGTGCATGTACATAATTGTCCTATATTTGCTGTCTTAGATTTAAATTGATCGCATTGCTATACAAAATACCAAATTATGATATAATAAAGTGTATTACTTAAAAAAATTAAATGGTTATTAGTTTTGTGTTCATTATGATACTATTAGTGAAGTAGCTTATAGTTAACATAAATACAAAAGATAGCTAAATAGATAATTAGCTGTGGTCGACCAACCAATCAACTGTCAAACTTCTGTTAGAAGTACTCAAGAAGCCTTGAAGAGGTCTTCGCTCTGATGCAATAGATTCGGCTCTTAAGAATTGAGCGTAACATAGAAAGAGTCTTCTTAGAGTCTCATGTGCGTTTGAGCCAGGTGTGACTGTGAGACCTTACGAAGCAAACAGTACTAAGCGAATTGTTATGTCTGCAGAATTCATGTTTGCCTCCAAAAGGTTCTTGTTACAATTTTTATACCCGCCTACCCAAAGGGTAGAAGGGTATTATGGCTTTGTGCCGACCCAAAATGTATATAACAGGCAGAAGGAAGCATCTCCGACCCCATAAAGTATATATATTCTTGATCAGCGTCAACAGCCGACACGATATAGCCATGTCCGTCCGTATGAACACCTAGATCTCAGAGACTATAAGAGATAGAGCAACCAAATTTTCGGAATAGTGTGTGTAATTATTGCACGCAGATCAAGTTTGTTTTTGATTTTGACCACGACCCCTTCCGCCCCCGTAAATTTTGGTACGCACAATACTAATCACCATCTTAATGATCTCTGAAAATTTGGTTACAATCGGATAAAAAACACAGACGTTATTAAGAAATTACTTTTATAAGGCGTTCCCACGTGCAGCTGCACCTAGATAATTGCTATGACACTCCATGACATAATAATGGTGTTCAATAAACCAACGTAAGTGCCGCCAAGCTAATTTCGAACAAAGAAAATTTTGATATATTATATTGGTATAACTTTAGTATATTTTTTTAGTATTTTTTCAGTATATTTTTGAAAAACATAATATTTTGATAGTTAAATTGGGCGGCGGGTATCTCACAGTCGAGCAAACTCGACAGTAGCTTTCTTACTTGTTTTATGACTTGAGCTGGACAAGTTCTTGATTATTCTCTGTTAGATAATATGTAAACATATGTGCTAGAGAATTCTTATGTGTACTGAAGTGTATGTGTGTTATTGTATAGACAAGTGAAGTGAGGATGAAAATGTCACTAAATGGATAATAAAATGTTTGTATTTCACACAGTAATATATTGACGTCAGCAAAATCACCTCAGGCTTTCGGACAGGCTGTTAATGCAGGAATTTATACATTTTGTAGGGTCAGAGAATTCTCCTGCACAAAACTATTATAACTTTTTTGCACATTTGAGCAGACTTATTAAAACATTTGGTTGCGATAAACATAAAGAAGCAGAAGGAAAATTAAAAAATTTTTAATAGATAACTTTTTTTATTATTGAATTTCAAAATTTTCTTACTTAAATTGTTATATGATTAAAAATTGAGAGATGTTTTTCTTAACTAATTATTTATTAAATATTATATTTGTTACTACGCATTTTTCGTTTCGCATAAATCGTTTGCGGGTGTCGCTTTTTCAACATTTTTTTGGAAAGTCAACAAATTACAAGAATTTTGAGTAAATTTTTTTAAAAAATGGAAACAAATGGAACAAATTATAATTGTTTTGAATATGAATCTTACACCTAATCTTATAAAAAACAAAAATAAAATGTAGTTTCTGCTGGTTTTTTTAAACAATTACTCAACATTTAAATGCGTACTTATATTCTAGTGGAGACTTTGCCTAGTTCAACAGTCAATAGTAATTAAATACAAATATAGTTTATCTGCCAAGATCTTTTCACATTCACAAGTTCGTTCCATTCCATCGACAATTTTAAGCTACTCGCGCTATTAAGTTTAAACATTGCCTGACATTATTTGCACTGTTCGAACCTTTCAGTGGAAAACAAATATAGCACTTCTATAAAAGTTGATTTACTCGTATGAACATTCAGAATTCGAATACTTAGAGGGTGGTCGACAGTGTTATCCGAGCCAAGCATACATGCACTTGCACAAATAATGGGAAATTAGATATTTTGTGTATATATATTTTTCTGTTGTTATTCATATACATATATCTACTACTGTAAGGCAGGTCTAGTTCTGCTTTAAATATACAGCGTATTTTAAAAACAAACAACAGCAAAGTACACTGATAATGAATAATACTTATAGTTTTCTGGTTGTTGCATTAGATAGCACTGAACAATTTCTTATTGAAATGCAAATATTATACAAATTGACAATTGCTTTAAATGAACAGAAGTCTTCCGTAGTAGACAAGCAACGATTCTGGCTTTTGATAAAGCTGAGAACAATTATACTACTACTACTACAATTATACTATGTATGGATTATTCTATGACATAAGCCACACTTCTAATCACGACCAAGTAGTTCATCGATTCTTTCGATTTTATGTGGTATGTACATGTCTATATTTATAAACATATGTATGTATGTTCATAAGTAAAAGCCTGGTATTGCTTAAGTATTCTAAGCACTATTAGATTAAAACAAATACATTCATATATATAACATGTAATCATTTACATATACATATGTATATCAAATAGTTTCTTTTATAAATAGAACCTCCCAATGTTCAAGAACACTTGACATTGCATTTTATTTTAGATTTCCGTTAAATATAATTCCTATACTGTTATACAATTATATTTTATAAATATTAATAAAACTAAACTTTAAACTTTTTCTGGAGAATTCCAAGTATACTATTCGAATTGACAAGTCATTATTACGATGTGAATAAGCATTTATCATGTGCGAAATTCACTAATTGCCATATATATATTTATAGAGCTGTTTCGAGGTGGGCAAAGTTATCAGAAGACTGCACGTAATGCCTCCGTAACAAACTCTAGATTTACTCATTTGTGTATGTATATAGATGTACATATTGATATCCGTGCTGAAGTGCGATTAAATTCTGAGCTAAGTGAGGTCCGCCTTTGAGATAACTTGGCCTTGCTATGTTAAATATAATAAATGATTCATATGTGTATGTGCACATCAATTAAATTTCATTATTAATATAACGGCCGACCACAACACAAATGATTCCGCACGCGCCCAATTGATAAACTGGGGCGACGATCCCGCTTGCCCCTTCCAAAACAAACCCACACTCTCATTAGAACTATTATGGACACTGTGAGATAGGCATTGTACAATACAATTCGTGTATGTTCACACATAAATACGCATTTTATACTATCAGCTAAGTTATCTTCCAAATATCTACTCATATACCCGTACACTTGTACACTCGAGTCTCAGCTTAACAACCACAACGTTAGACACAGAACTAGTTTTCGCCATATGCGAGCCGACTAGCCCGTAGTATTCTCCATACATAACATACTATAAACTGTCGGCTGTCGAGTCGCGATCGCTCAGTATTTGTTTTTCGTTTGAAAACGCCGGACATTTGCTTGTCGTGCGCATCTCTCGGTATTTGAATTGGAGACTCGACAACAAAACAAAAACAAATTATAGCAGTAAGTGAATGTCAAATGAAACGGGGCAGACTGATTTGTCGGTGAACAATAAAAGCAATCTGTATTAGAATTTATATGTGATCAATGTGCTTTATTCATAAAATAATTGTAGCATGTGAATTAATCAATAACTAATGACTCACACTGTTATTTTCTGTAGAAAATGTCACCCAATAATGACACCAAATCAAGAAATCCCGAGAATCCAAACGAATTTCTCGCTATCCCCAAATGGGTTAATGAAGATTTCTTCCGTCCCATCATCGAGAAAGATGTGGAAGACTTTGCAGTCATAAAAAACTTTACACCGATTGCAGCAACACAACCTGGAGAAAACTACACATCGATCATGGTGCGTGTGCTGGTAGACATTGAGCTCAAAGGTCAGTCTAACAACTTTCCCCAAACATCATTTAAAATGAATCAACTGTTTCTTAGATGGCAGTGAACAGCATATGTCTTACATACTAAAGACTATGCTGTCCATGGACAAGGGCGGCGAGGTTGTGGCTACCATGAATTTATTCCCCAAGGAAAAACAAATGTACCAGGTACATATACCCAACTTCACCAGACTCTATAAGGAGGCGGGCGTAGACATTGAACTGGCACCCAAATGTATTCACATTGACGAAACTCCGGAAGGCATAACACTTGTCATGGAAGATCTGAAGAGACAAAACTTCGAAAATGTTGATCGCCTCAAGGGATTCGATATGGAGCACATGACTCGAGTACTACGAAAAGTGGCAGAGTTCCACGCGGCATCGGTAGTTACCCAGGAGCAGAATGGGCCCTATGACGAGATTTACACTACGTCTATGTATAATGAGAACAATCGCCATTTATTTGAGGGAATGGGCAAAATGAGAGAAGAGCAATTCAAAAGTGCAATGAGGGAATGGGGACTTCCTGATGTGGAACAATATATTGCTGAAATGCCATCACCATCGGAGTTCTTTGATAAAGGTGTAGCACTGAATCAGGTCGATGAAACCGAATTCAATGTACTTAATCATGGAGATCTATGGTGCAACAATATAATGTTCTCTGGAGATAGAACTATTTTTGTGGACTTGCAAGTTGGACGATGGGGATCTCCCGCCCAAGATCTTTGGTACCTGATAACTACATCGCCCTCCCTGGACATTAAAGTGAAAGAATTCGATCATTTCATTCAAATCTATCATACCCGCTTGGTGGAATGCCTGAAATTGTTGAAGTATTCCAAACCCATTCCCACATTGAGGGAATTGCATGTCATGATGCTCAAGCACGGCGATTGGGGTATGTACGCAATTCTTGAACGTCAAGAGTCTTTATGAAATTAAGTGAAATTTTCAGGTCCTCTAACAGCAGCTGGTGTATTAGTGGCCGTAATAATGCCAACGGATAAGGATGCGAATATAGATATGATGATGGCCCCTGGACCTGAAGCCGACGCCTTCCGTTACAAGACGTTTATTAATCCCTACTATGTCAATGCAATGCTCCAACTGAAACCTTTCTTTAGAAATAAAGGAATAATATAAGAATGGTTTTTAATTAGTTTTAATTGTATATATTGATGTGATATTAAGTCATCGAAATCAAATATGACAGAAATATTTTATAAATAAACAATTTTAAATTCAAACAAGTCGATGACCTTAAATATTTGTAATAAATGGCAACATAGACAAATTATCTAAAGCCAGAGTGTAATTTGTTTTTAAATACAGTTCCATAGCCAACAATTAAAATTTGCAATTAAAATTAATTGTGACCTGAAATAAATTGCGGAAACTGTAGTCAGAATGATGCAATATACATAGTACATTTATACTACATTCGTACTACTCGTACATTCATTCTACATTCGTACTACGTACATACTACATGCATACTATATATATACATACAAATTTATTTAGACTGACGTATAATATTTATATGTAGTATTGCCTTACACATTGCTTGTTTATCTGCCAATTCCAATACTCATTTAACTAGTTGCGAATAACTTAAATACAA
Source organism: Drosophila pruinosa (assembly GCA_018150935.1). Lineage (NCBI taxonomy): Eukaryota > Metazoa > Arthropoda > Insecta > Diptera > Drosophilidae > Drosophila > Drosophila pruinosa. The sequence continues at coordinate 8,250,667 of JAECWR010000094.1, read as the reverse complement.
TTTTACATTCTCAATAAATAAGCCACAGACCACAAAAATTACTAAAAACTCTCCCACGAGTGGTTTCCTGCCCTTGACGCCCTATGTGGTTAATAAGCACACAACGAGGTGGCATAGATACATTCCGTTATATATGTAGGTGAGGCAGACTCTGCGAAATAACTTATATCAGCTGGCTTAAAAAATAATTGATTTATTTATAGCATCAAAGCACAGTATTCATCATAGAATTAGAGAACTAACAAGCAGATACCTCAGAAGTTTCTTTTGTATAGTTTCGGCAATGCTCTATAAATGAGTGAATTTGATGTAATACAAGTAAGAGAGAAACAGTCGAGTGCGCTCGACTGCGAGACAAAAATTGTTTTTTCAGAAATAAACAAGAATATACTAAACAAGTAAGAAAGCTACAGTCGAGTTTGCTCGACTGTGAAATACCCGCCACCCAATTTTACCATCAAAATATTGTATTTTTAAAAAATATACTGAAAAAATACTTTAAAAATATACTAAAAAATACCAAAATAATATATCAACATTTTCTTTGTTCGAAATTATTAGCTTGGCGGCACTTTAGTTGGTTTATTGAACACCATTATTATGTCGCGGAGTGTCATAGCAACTATGTAACTAGGCAGCTTTATCAGTTGCACGTGGTAACGCCTTATATTCTCGGACGTTGACGTACTAACGGCAGTACGATCAAGTGGCCCAGCGACACCAAGCTCGGGCTTGTTAACGCGCGGACCTAGGCAGACACGACCACCCGCCCATCCGACCGAGGGGCAACCGCATAACGTGCGGGAACGGAGGTCGCGAACAATTAACACAGACAAAACAACCAAATTGTATTAATAACAAGTAAGAAAGCTACTGTCGAGTGTGCTCCACTGTGAGATACCCGCCACCCAATTTTACCATCAAAATATTGTATTTTTCAAAAATATACTGAAAATATACTAAAAAAAATATACTAAAAAATACCAAAATAATATATCAAAATTTTCTTTGTTCGAAATTATTAGCTTGGCGGCACTTTAGTTGGTTTATTGAACACCATATTATGTCGCAGAGTGTCATAGCAACTAACTAGATACACGTGGTAACGCCTTATAAAAGTAATCTCTTAATAACTTCTGTGTTTTTTATCCGATTATAACCAAATTCGTGATTAGTATTGTGCGTTCTAGGTTTAAAACGACGCTTGCAATTCAGTTTTTTTCAATTTGCATGGGCGGAAGGGGGCGTGGCCAAAATCAAAAACAAACTTGATCTGCGTGCAACAATAAGACATACTGTCGCGACATACTGTAAGACATTTGTTGCTCTATCTCTTATAGTCTCTGAGATCTAGGTGTTCATACGGACGGACGGATAGACGGACAGACGGACATGGCTATATCGTCTCGGCTGTTGACGCTGATCAAGAATATATATACTTTATGGGGTCGGAGATGCTTCCTTCTGCCTGTTACATACATTTTCGGTCGGCACAAAGCCATAATACCTTCTACCCTTTGGGTAGGCGGGTATAAAAATACAGTAATTTAAAAGTTTGTTTTTTTGGTTGCAACTAATTAGGTTTATTATTTGTTACTATCATTATATCAGTGAGGAACTTATCACTTGAACAGGTGCTGCTGTACCTGTTTTCGGAATAATACTACATTTTGTCAACTGATAATGTCACTCTAGCCGTTTAGTCTCTAAAATACAGATTTTCGTATAGATTGACAGATGGACATCACGTCTCAGCTGTTGATGCCGATCATATACATACATACATATACATATATACAGTATACCTTATGGGTGGGTGGATATAAAAATCGTTCTCAATTGAGTTTGGGTTTCTGTCGTTTGGCAAATGCAAACAACAACGTAGCATGTGCACATTTTTTGGAAAAATTGTTCAATTTTTATAAAATTTGGAAGAGTTTATTATATCAATTGAATTGTGTTTCTGAGTGCTTGATTTGTAGCTACTAAAGAGTACATGATGACAATCGTACGCGCCTAATAGCGTATTGGCGAGCTTTAGAAACGAAGCACAAGCGTCGTTTTGATCAGATCGCAAAGTACGCTGAAATTTAAAGCAGGGGACTAGTATTTGGTGAGCGGTTGAAGACAACACTCAACGGTTTGTTAGGAACTGAATAATATTAAATGCAATTTATCTTAAAGCTTAAGTTTCAATTAAATAAATAATAATAATAATATTATACGTACATATTGGAAAAACAGAATTCATATTTATGAATTTAATTTATTATTATTAGTCAAAATTATCTTTCTTTGTCTACTGTAGAAAATGCTACCCCTTAATAGCACCGAATCAAGTAAGCCCAAGAATCCCAACGAATTCATTTTTAACTTGGTATATTTCAGTATATTTTTTGGCATATATTTTGCATTCTATAAAAATAAATGGCGTGTGTCTCATATATCGAGCAAACTAGACTGTTACTTCAGTATTTGTTTTAATTTATAATTGCCTTAGCAGATAGAAATGTTTGTGCATACATTTATGAGAAAAAAATCCCTAACAAAACAATTTATTGTCTTACTATCACGTTCTCACATTTTATTTTTTGTACATATGTACCCTGTGTGTGGGTGGATCGTTTACCACAGTTGAGCATATTCGACTAAAGCATTCTTATTAGTTGTTTTTGAAAATTATTAACAACAGTGTGTTCATATTTTTAACAAATTCTTCATTTGACAGCCATATATATGAATAAGTAATTTGATCTGGTCAGTTATATAGAAACCAATACAAATATTTCTCTGAAATATATTCAGCTTCACATAAGTGAGAAATGATTTTTCAACAAGAATGTAATCATACAATAAAATAGTCATATTCCAAATGAGCTATGAGTTTATCAAATCAATTGATTGTGCGAGTATTCGGTTGGCAGCTATGTGAATGATGACAGTCGGACGCGTTTTTTTGTAATACCCATGCATTCAAGCGTTATCGCAAAGATTTAAGACCAAAGCACGAACGTATTTTTAATCAGTTCGTTATATACGCTGAAACTTTGAGTAAGTGCTTACTATTTGCTGAGCAGTAGAACGGAACACTAGTTGGATCGTTAGAGGCACCATAATATTGAAGCTCGTGTTAATTCAAACTTTGCATATTATTTGTCTCCAGTAGAAAATGTCACCAATTAAGTCCGAGAATCCAAACGAATTTCTCGCTATCCCCAAATGGGTTAATGAAGATTTCTTCCGTCCCATCATCGAGAAAGATGTGGAAGACTTTGAAGTCATAAAAAACTTCACACCGATTGCAGCAACACAACCTGGAGAAAACTACACATCGATCATGGTGCGTGTGCTGGTAGACATTGAGCTCAAAGGTCAGTCTAACAACTTTCCCCAAACATCATTTAAAATTAATCAACTGTTTCTTAGATGGCAGTGAACAGCATATGTCTTACATACTAAAGACTATGCTGTCCATGGACAAGGGCGGCGAGGTTGTGGCTACCATGGATTTATTCCCCAAGGAAAAACAAATGTACCAGGTACATATACCCAACTTCACCAGACTCTATAAGGAGGCGGGCGTAGACATTGAACTGGCACCCAAATGTATTCACATTGACGAAACTCCGGAAGGCATAACACTTGTCATGGAAGATCTGAAGAGACAAAACTTCGAAAATGTTGATCGCCTCAAGGGATTCGATATGGAGCACATGACTCGAGTACTACGAAAAGTGGCAGAGTTCCACGCGGCATCGGCAGTTACCCAGGAGCAGAATGGGCCCTATGGTGAGATGTATAAAGATTCCATGTTTAATGAGAAGAGTCGACCCATGTTCGAAGAAATGGGCAAATTGCAAGAAGCGCAAGTCAAAAGTGCAATGAGGGAATGGGGACTTCCTGATGTGGAACAATATATTGCTGATATGCCATCAACATCAGAGTTCTTTGATAAAGGTGTAGCACTGAGCCATGTCGATGAAACCGAATTCAATGTACTTAATCATGGTGATCTATGGTGCAACAATATAATGTTCTCTGGAGATAGAACTATATTTGTGGACTTGCAAGTTGGACGATGGGGATCTCCCGCCCAAGATCTTTGGTACTTGATAACATCATCACCTTCGCTGGACATTAAAGTCAAAGAATTCGATCATTTCATTCAAATATATCACACTCGTTTGGTGGAATGCCTGAAATTGTTGAAGTATTCCAAACCCATTCCCACATTGAGGGAATTGCATGTCATGATGATCAAGCACGGTGATTGGGGTAAATAACAAATACTTAAGATTCAAGAATATAAACATTTAAGTATGTTCATTTAAATTATAGGTCCTCTAACAGCAGCTACTGTATTGGTCGCCGTTGTTATGCCATCCGATAAGGACTCGAATATAGATATGATGATGTCTCCTGGTGCTGAAGGTGACGCATATCGATACAAAACGTTAATTAATCCCTACTATGTCAAAGCAATGCTCCAACTGAAACCTTTCTTTAAAAACAAAGGGATTCACTAACAATCGTTCACTTAATGCATAGATCTTATTTTCTTTAATTTAATTTGTAAATATTAATTTGATATCATTTTATAAAAAGTAACCCTGTACATTATAAATACAAATAATTCGATCACTATTAATAATAATGATGACTAGCAAAATAGCGAAATTGACGAAGTCATGAAAGCAATAAAAACTGCTCGGTTATACGTTCTTAGTAGACACAACAAAAATAAAGAGCAAGGATCAAAATATATTATTTTGCGGAAATCTTTCATAATATAATATACTAAGCAGCATCCAAAAAATATACTGAAATATACCACATCCTAAATAATTAGTTTGCCTCTACTGAGTTCACGGCATTGAAGTATTTAAAGGGATATTTTAATTGTGCATACCATAACTGGATCAGTGGTCTTCACCAATACAGAGACTTTTAAAACTGCAATTGTGTGTGCAGGATATACACGAAGTTCATAACGGTTTCTTGCTTTAACAAACATTTTGTTGTATTATTGGCAAGCATAAGGGTTCCTTTAAAAAAGTAAGAAACTTTTAGTCGATTTAGCTCGTAATAGTATTTTTAGAGAATATACTAAGAAGGCATACTGAAAATATCCCAAAAATAAACCATTATTATATCACTGATATACGCTTGTAATTCGTCTTTTCGAAGTCAGGAGCGGATGGGTGTGTGGCCAAATTCTAAAACAAAATTCATTTTTTCGATTTATGAGGGCGGAAGTGGGACGCGCTCAAATTCTGATAGACATGGCTTTGTCTTTTTAGCTGTTGACGCTGACCAAGAATATTAGTATATAATTTTACATACCCCGAAGTTTAAATACTCATCTACCCTATGAGTATGTTAAAGTTCACTTTGAATATTAAAGCATGGAATTACAAGTACTCATTGCAAGATAACTATAAACAAAGTGTGTATACCGTTATCTACAATCAGAATGACGCCTATATTTATCTGGAAAGTCATCTAATGACATGCGTAAATTCGACTGAAGACATCAAGTACTTTTTGAATTGCCACAATTACTTTGAATATTTTAGCCGTAATTTTCCAATTCATTAACAAGTACATACTTATGTTCATTTATGAGTATGGCATATTCGAAACGAAGTTTACCTGTACGTAGGATATGTTAGATATCCTCTTATGATTACTTTCAATAAAGCTTTTCAGGTTTAAAGAATTTTATGAACCTTAACCACATAGCTACTTTATGGAGTACTTCAATTTTACGACCTATTCTGCAGTAAGCAACTTGTGTTTGATCCCACAATATGTTATTCTATACAAAAATCACAATGGAATACGTGCAAAATAAGTCTTTAGTTTTCTTTCTTCGACGCTTTAATTGGGGTTCTGGAATTATTAGGTGCAATTTTTATGGATAAATTGATAAAAGGTGTTATTGACTGTTTTATGTTATTACATCAAATTAATTTAGTTCCCTTCTAGAATAACTCGTAATCTTCTTCTAATAATTATTATTATTATTATTATTATTATTATTATTATTATTATTAGTATTATTATTATTAGAAGTTGTTAAAGAATTACTTTTGTAAGGCGAAATCAGGTACAGCTGCACCTGTTCAGTTGGTATGTCCTTCAGTGACATAATAATGGTGTTCAATAAACATAATAAAGTACTACAAAGCTAATCATTTTGAACAAAGTTAATTTCGGTATATTTTCAGTATATGCTTGTAAAATATAATATTTTGAAGGTCGCTCTTATTTATTCTTCCATTCAATAAAATTAAGTGGCGAGTATCTCATAGTCGAGCAAACTAGACAGTAGCTTTCCTACTTGTTATTATTATCGAAGTGAGCAGAGCATTTGCTATATTATAAAGAAAATGTTAGAGGCGGACAAGGGCGGTGACCTGGCTACCATACATTTATTTATTTCCTGCGATTCGTGGCTGATTCCACACGAATATTAAGGTAAGCTAATCGTACATTGATTGCACTCAGTTTTATTGAAACCTGCATTTGAAGGTCTAACAACTGCGAGTGGTGTGATGGTAATTGCTGTTCAGACATCTGATAAGGATGCAAGCACAAATACTATACGACTGGAAGGCGACTCATTCCGTTATAAGCTATTTTCTAACCCTCGACTTGCAGAGACCATGGTTCAACTTTATTATTTCTTTAGAAAGAAGAAACCTTTAAAATACCAACCAACAATAATAATCTTCAAATCTGTTTAATATCAGTAAAAAGAATGGCTGATAGTCATTTCATAGTCACTGTGAATACAAAATTCGCATTACGAGAGTAGGAGTATTATTAATAGTCCGTTTCTAGTTCGGAGCAGCAACTGATTAAAATTTGATTATTTGTTCAATTTTGAAGTGACGTCAAGCGCTCGTACTGGTCACTTCTTAGTTTTGGTTATAATACCCGACAGCCTGCAACCAAACGACCATATTTTTTATTGTATAATATTTGTATATCGGCCTTCATATAGGGTAGAAGATAATTATAACTGCAACCGACTATAACCAACCGAAAATGTATGTAACTGGTCGAAAGAGGCATAACCAGCCCCTTAAAGTATGAATATTCTGTCTGCCTGTGTGTCTGATTTTTCTGTACGAAAATCTGGAGACTATAAGAGCTAGAGCAACCGTCCGCGCAATTTCAAATTATTATTACAACCATCTCTGCCCCGTAAAACATATATAGTATATTCTTAATCAGCGTCAAAAGCCGATAGAATATTCGTTATTTTGTTTGAATGCAATAAGCATTACGCTGCGTTCATGTTATGGTGTTTTCATATCAATTGATTGTGTTTTTTTTTTGCAGAAACATCATTATTCGTACTATGGGGTAAGTTAAATTCTTTAAGAGATTTCACTATCAGGTTTAAAGCTTTTCGCAATTCCCATGACTTCAATGGTTATCAACATGCTTTATTTTCGAAGCACAAGTGTATTTTTGATTAGTGCATATAATACTCTGCAATTAGGCACGAGTAATTAGTATTTGTTAAGCAGTTGAGAAAAGCACTCAACGGTTCGTTGGGGTCTAATTATTATTAAATAAAATTGGTCGTAAAAATTGTGTAAAAAGTAAATGAATAATAAAAAATTCTCACAAAATAATCGCTGAACACCACTTAATACAAATTTTGTCTCCAGTAGAAAATGCCACCCAATAACTCAAGTAAACCGGAGAATCCCAATGAACATCTCGTCATTCCCAAGTGGATAAATGAAGATTACTTCCTTCCCATCATCGAGAAAGAGGTGAAAGACTTTGTGAGCATCAAAAAGTTTACATCCATTGCGGCAACTCAACCTGGGGATAACTACACGTCGATCATGGTGCGTGTGATCGTGGACATAGAAATCAAAGGCAAGTCAAGAAAATACATTTTGAGCCCTTTATCCCTAATAACATTCGATTCATTTCTCTCAGATGGAAGAGAGCAGTCCATTTGCTACATTGTAAAGACAATGTTAGAGGCGGATAAGGGCGGTGACCTGTTGGCTACCATGAATTTATTCCCCAAGGAAAAACAAATGTACCAGGTATATATACCCAACTTCACCAGACTCTATAAGGAGGCGGGCGTAGACATTGAACTGGCACCCAAATGTGTCCACTTTGAGGAAACTCCAGAGAGGATAACACTTGTCATGGAGGATCTGAAAAGACAAAACTTCGAAAATGTTGATCGCCTCAAGGGATTCGATATGGAGCACATGACTCGAGTACTACGAAAAGTGGCTGAGTTCCACGCGGCTTCGGCAGTTACCCAGGAGCAGATTGGGCCCTATGATGAGATGTATTACCATGCCTTCTTTAAAGAGGAAAATCGAGAGGCATTTGAAGGAATGACCAAGTTGCGAAACGTACAATATATTAAAGCAATGCGAGAATGGGAACTTCCTGATGTGGATCATTATATTGCTACGGTACCATCTCCAAAGAAGCTCTTCGATACGGGACTAGCGCAAAACAAAGTAAACGAAAATGAATTTAATGTGCTTAATCATGGTGATCTGTGGTGCAACAATATCATGTTCTCCGGAGATAGAACACTGTTTGTAGACTTGCAAGTTGCAAAATGGGGATCTCCAGCCCAAGATCTTTGGTATTTGATAACGTCGTCTTCCTCGGTAGACATCAAGGTGAAGGAGTTCGATAACTTTGTTCAAATCTATCACACCCGCTTGGTGGAATGCCTGAAATTGCTAAAATACTCCAAGCCCATACCAACCTTGAGGGAATTACACGTCACTTTGATAGAACACGGCGATTGGGGTAAGTTAATCGTATATTGACTTCAAGCAGTATAAGTAAAACTATATTCTCTAAAGGTCTAACAACTGCGACTGGTGTGATGGTAATTGTTCTTCTGCCATCTGATAAAGATGCAAACATACATACGATGGTGGCACCAGGACCTGAGGGCGACGCATTCCGTTATAAATCTTTTTCTAATCCTATATTTGCCAAGGCCATGGTTCAACTCTATCCATTCTTTAGAAACAAGGGTCTTCTTTGAAGATTCTGAAATAAATAGCAAACAAAACGTGAGAAAATATAAACAAAACCTGTTCAAAATCAATAATAAGAATGACTTGCAAAAAAAACAAGCACGAGTTCTGGTTTATAATCATGTTTAGACTCACTGTGAATAGAAATTCGCTTAACAATAGTAGTTGTATTATTAATGAGTCTTTATCAGCTCCGAGCAGAAATTGATTAAAATTAGATTAGGATTAGGCTAACTGAAAAGTTCGTCAACTGCAAGTATTTTTCGTTTACTTTTTGTTGTAGAATCTGACAGGCACACTTTTGTTTAGACATAGGTATGGATATGATTCAATTATATTCTTTAGAAGAAGAAGATTCCACAACCTTTAAAAATAAAAAAAAAGTAAGAAAGCTATTGTCAAGGGTACTCGACTGTGAAATACCCTTCACCCTTTTTTAGTGAACTATTATACCAGAATGCATTTACAAATAATATACCACAAAATATACCGAAATATACAACACCCAAAATTATTAACTGGGAGTTACTAAACATGGACACACTATTGAAAAGTAGACTTGAAATTCAATTCCATCGATTTGTGGAAGCTGAAAGGACAGTGGTTAAGTTCTATAACAAACTTGATAAAATTTGGTAGCGCTAACCCATACTCTATGAGATCTCGGCGTTTATACGGACTGATTGACAGACGAACATGGCTATATCTGATTAAGAATATATTCACTCCTTTTGCCATAAATTTCGGTTGCAAATTAATATGCCCTTCATTAAGCTGTTATTATAAACAAATCTGTTCAAAAAAAATAATAATATTAACTCGTAAAAATAAGTTACCCGAGTTGATAATTACATTTTGGGTTTCTAAGAATAGAAATTCGGTTAATAGTAGTGGCAGAAATTGATGAAAAGTATGGTACGGCCATTGATTTGGGCAAGTCTTTGTGTTCCATTGACACCTTTCACTTTTGATTTAAAAAAAAAGTACTTGACGGTGATGGCGGGTATCATCAATTTCTACCGAATTAAGAGCGACCATCAAATAATTATATTTTTCGGAAATATATTGGAATATATACTAATAAAAATACATACAGTACTACATATATTTTTGCAAATTTGTATAATTTAATAGCATTGAGTTGTATTTAAATTAAAAACAAGTAAGAAAGCTACCGTCGAGTTTGCTCGACTGTGAGATATATGCCACCAAATTTTACTGAATGGAAAAATACATAAGAGCGACCATCGAAATAATATATTTTTCAAAAATATACTAGAAGATGTACTAAAATGAATATACTAAAAATATACCAAAAATATACCGAAATTTTTTTGTTCGAAATTATTAACTTGGCCGCACTTTATTAGGTTTATTAAAAACCATTATTATGTCACTGAGTGATATAGCAACTAAACAGGTGCAGCAGCACCTGATTGCGCCCTATAAAAGTATTTCTTTAATAACCTTCTACCCTTTGGGTAGGCGGATATAAAAATATAATTGGAACTTTAATTTTTAATTTCCAATTAATAGTTTAATTGTACTTTATTATACCAAAAACCGGCTCTTTATGTTACTTAGCGTAAACGTGCTAAGTAGAGCAAAGATTTTATAATATACCCTCTACTCGATTATACTGAAAGTAGGAATAATCTAAAAACAACATTTACTTCTTACTAGCTTTATGTATAAGATTATAAGAACTATGAATTCTCTTGAACCCCAGCCACAGGCTTACTCAAATTAGACTTTAGAATGTAAACAAATTTTGACCGATCTAATCGCAAATTGCATGGATTAAAATTGCTCTTAATGTTTCTGCAATGCTCTTTACATGGCTACTAAAAGAGCTTTCGAGCTCTTGCATATTAAGCGATGTACTTTTTGGTGGGAGTTCAGTACTAATTGAAAGCTTGGCACGCTTACTCTATATCTGTCTATTCAAAATGTCAGATAACCATTGCATTGTAAATCCCAATAAAAATTTAGAGATACCCAAATGGATAAATCAAGAATATTTCGAGGCGGTGATCCAAAAAGACGAGCCAAACTATGTGAAGATTAGTAAATTTACACCGGTTGCCGCCATTCCACCTGGCGAGAACTTTACCTCCATAATGCTCCGTATTCATTTGGATTTGATTATGAATGGTTAGTGAATACTTAATTTAGCGACGACTTCAACAAAATTGCATAATGTTTCTGTTTGTTTCTCACAGATGGTAGCACCAAGCATAAGAGCTATATAGTAAAAACTATGTTGGCAGAGGATCGAGGAGGGAAGCAGGTCAAGGAGGTCGGGATTTTTGATAAGGAGTTGCAAATGTATCAAACGTATCTCCCTCAATTCGAGGAGATCTATAGAGCGGCAGGAGAGAATATACAATTGGCGCCAAAATGCCTGCAAACAGATAAACGTAAGGATGGTATACATTTCATCTTCGAGGATCTTGGAGAACAGAAATTTCAGAATGTAGACCGTATAAAGGGATTTGATATGGCACACATGAAGAAAGCTCTTCACAAATTAGCTGAGTTTCATGCGGTCGCTGCAGTTTATGTCGAGCGAAATGGACCATTTCCGAAGGAATTCGATGAGGGTTTTATGACTCGAAACTTCCACCACATACAGGATTCGGACTTTAAACTAAAAAAAGAAGCCTTTCAGAAAGCTATGGCTGCTTGGGGCATGGAGAATGCCGAACTCCATACCGCGAATTTTGTAAGTTTTAATTGAAAATACAATTGACTTGAATTTGTTATATTGTTGCTTTTAATTATAGCCCACTGCTGATCAGTTCTCCAAGATGGCTCTCCGAAATCTGGAACTAGATAAGCAATGTTTCAATACTCTTACACATGGGGATCTGTGGAGCAGCAATTTGCTTTTTAAATATCAACCCAATGGATCAATCAATCGAATTATTATGGTTGACTATCAAGTATGCAAATATGGAAGTCCTGCGATGGATCTGCTCTTCATAATAACCATTTCCGCAGCCAAGGATATTCGCCTAAGGGAATTCGATAACTTTGTCAGAATCTACTGGGAACGTCTTATCGAGTGTCTGACTCTCTTGAAGTATCAGAAACCACTGCCAACACTGAGGGAACTACAAATGTCTATGTACAAGGAAAATAACACTTTTTATCGTAAGTCTACTTAAAAAGTCTGTTTAAAAAAGACTGTCTCATTTATAATTTAATTTCTTTTAAATAACAGCATTTTTTGCCATATTCAATCATCTACCAGTAATACAATTTCCAACTGATGAGAAATCCAGTCTGCATTCTATAAGAAGCCAAACTGAAGAAGGAGAGAAATTCCGATGGAGTTTGTTCACGAATCCAACATATGCTGAGATCATGAAGGATCTTTATCCCTTTTTCGTTAATCGTGGCATTTTTAACTTTAATGAGTTTGATTAAGTAACAAAAGCTAAGTATAATATTCAAAAAGATGAAATACGAAGCTCAACAATTTGTCTAAGAACAAAGTCTGTCTCTCGTTTTTCAGTTAACTAATCTGTACAGTAGTATTTCAGCAGTTCACAATACAAATATGAAACAAGTAAGAAAGCTACAGTCGAGTTTGCTCGACTGTGAGATACCCGCCATCCAATTTTACCATCAAAATATTATATTTATATAATAGTATAAAAATACTGAAAAAAATACTTTAAAAAATATACTAAAAATACCAAAATAATATATCAAAATTTTCTTTGTTCGAAATTATTAGCTTGGCGGCACTTTAGTTGGTTTATAGAACACCATTATTATATCGCGGAGTGTCATAGCAACTAGCTAGGCAGCACTAGCAGTTGCACGTGGTAATGCCTTATAAAAGTAATATCTTAATAACTACTGTGTTTTTTATCTGATTGTTACCAACTTCGCAGAGATCATTAAGATGGATTAGTATTGTGCGTACCAAAATTGAACGTTCTAGGTTTAAAACGACGCTTGCAATTCGGTTTTATTCGATTTATGGGGGCGGGAGGGGGCGTGGCCAAAATCAAAAACAAACTTGATTTGCGTGCAACAATAAGACATACTGTCGCGACATACTGTTACTCTATCTCTTATAGTCTCTGAGATCTAGGTGTTCATACGGACGGACGAACAGACGGACAGACGGACATGGCTATATCGTCTCGGCTGTTGCCGCTGATCAAGAATATATATACTTTATGGGATCGGAGATGCTTCCTTCTGCCTGTTACATACATTTTCGGTCGGCACAAAGCCATAATACCCTTCTACCCTTTGGGTAGGCGGGTATAAAAATAAATGACATAACTTATATCTTACAAAAATCGTTTACTTCTTTAAATTATTGTGCTATCTATTATTTGATTTAATTTCGTATAGAAAAAATGAAAAGAGCATTGTCATTTTGTATTATCTTAAACATGATGTCAGATGTGCTGTTAGTTTCAACTTAATAGAAGCAAATGTTTATTTGGAAAAATCTGACTCATAAAAATTAAGCTTAGTCATGCTTCAATATATGTATGTATGTATATATTTGTAATTAGCAAAGTTGGCAAGAATACACGAATCCATCACAGGTAAATCTGCAGATAATTAAGTTTAGAAGCATATTGTAAATATCAGCAGCGAGTCCACCTAGATTCGTTTTGATTCCATTCAAAAACTACCAAATATGATATGAATATATATGAATGGGTTTGTCAACAAATACGTGTACAATTCCATGCGTTGATAAAAAATAGGCTAATCAGTTTGCGCAAAGTTTTTTTCAAAAGCTCGTGAACTGGTGAGCCCAGTGCCAAAGTAGACGCTGTGGAGATCAGTTGTGTTGCGGAAACAAAGTGTGATCAGAATGTCCGACTCAATCGAGATTGTAAACCCGAATGAACATCTAATTATTCCCGATTGGATAACAGAAAAATACTTCAAGTCAGTGCTCGATGAGGATGAACCTGACCATGTGGAGGTGCTCAAGTTTACACCCGTTGCGGCGATTCCTCCAGGCGAAAACTTCACCTCGATAATGCTCCGCATTTACATAGATTTGGAAATGTTTAGTATGTTTTGATTGATTACTGCATATTCGAATAACCTGTTTAAACACAACTTTCATAGATGGCACCACGAAGACAAAGACCTACATCTTTAAAACAATGCTGGCCAGCGATAGAGGTGGCGATGAGATCGATTTGTACGGTCTGTTCCCCAAGGAACAGATAATGTATAGTACTTATCTGCCCGCTTTTGAAGCACTTTATAAGGAGGCTGGTGAGGATATACAGTTGGCCCCCAAATGTCTGCACACGGAGGTACGTGAGGGTTCCATTCATTTCATCTTTGAGGATCTGGCGGAGAAAAAATTCAAGAATGTGGATCGCACCAAAGGACTGGACCTCGCTCAGATGAAACATGCTCTGTGGAAGTTGGCCGAATTCCATGCAGCCGGAGCGGTTTATCGCGAACAGAACGGCCCATATCCTAGTGAGTTCGATGAGGGATTTGTATCCACCAAAGCTGAGAAATTCCTTAGAGAAGGATTTAGGATCAAAGCGGAGTCTTTCAAAAAATCAATGGCAACATGGGGTATGCAAAATGCTGAGAAATATATTAAAAACTTCGTAAGTACAACAATTGGGAATTTATCACAAGGGTCAAGGAGTAATGTGTATTTTTCTTAGCCCTCTGAAGATCAATATTGGGCACAATGCCTGAGCACCCTGGATGTTGATCCACAAGAATTTAACACCTTAACCCATGGAGACTTTTGGTCCAGCAACTTGATGTGCAATCATTTGCCTAATGGAGAAGTGGATCAAATAATGTTGGTCGACTTTCAAATCTGCAAATGGGGCAGTCCTGCCATAGATCTATTGTTCTTCATCACATTGTCCGCGGCAAGTGATATTCGCCTGAAGGAATTTGATCACTTTATTTGCTGCTATTGGGAGCGTTTAACAGAATGTCTTAAACTGCTTAACTATAAAAAGCCAATGCCCCAGCTAAGGGAACTACAAAGTTCGCTTTACAAAAAGAATAACTCATTCTATGGTAAGTTTAATTTATTTAGACATTTATTAAATTGATTTAATAACTTATGCAACCTCATTTAGCTTTCTTTGGGCTAACGAATCATCTACCTTTGATCCTTTTGCCCTCCGATAAGGACAGCAATCTACATTCACTATTGGCAGAAACGGAAGAGGCTGAAAAGTTACGACTGCGTCTTACCTCAAATCCATTATATGGCAAACTCATGAAGGACTTGTATCCCTTTTTTTACAATCGTGGTTTGTTTAATTTCGAAGATTATGTATAAAACATTTAGAGCCAACTGTAGTTTCATAACAAAACATCTTTAAAAAAATAAATTAATGTAGATAATGTTTATCTACATACTTGAGTTCTTATCGTTTGCAACGACTTGTGAAATCATGATATATGTAATAACAAATGTTCTAATAAAGTGCAAAAATCATTCAAATTAATCAGATTGCAAGTATGTATATTGATTCATAACAAAATATCTTTAAAAAAAATAAATTAATATAGATAATGTTTATCTATGTACATACTTGAGTTCATATCGTTTGCAACGACTTGTGAAATCATGATATATGTAATAACAAATGTTCTAATAAAGTGCAAAAATCATTCAAATTAATCAGATTGCAAGTATGTATATTGATTCCAGATTGAACTTGTTGAATCCAGGAAATGACAATTGGAATTGAAATTAAAAAAAAATGCACGCCAAAAATCTTGTGAGAATATACAATACATACATACATATGTATGCACAATATATTTTTCTAGAAATATTTCGTTTAGGAATTCGTCAAAGGGACCCCATTCTTATAATAATATTCAGTCACATTGAGTACTAATGTTGACATTCGATAGTTGTAGTCGAATTACGTACATACTCGTGCATATTATTAATGAGTGCTAAACATTTGCATGCACGGTTAAAGATTGCCTAGCAAACAATGAGCAATGACATTGTTTGACAGCTTGACGATGAGAGGAGAGGATGCTCTCCGCCATTCATCCTCTCCCTTGCGCTCTCTCTCTCTCTCTAGTATAACCAACAATTAGGCAAGCACTTGACGAAGCGAACTTAACGAATGATAACTCGTTCGGTGAGCAAATACCTGATAAGAATTTAAGTGGACGAACTTCTCCCGTCAACGACACTTCCACCTGAATATCAAGAATACGTATTATGCGTGCAACGGAGCTGAGAAACAGGGGCCTGAAATCATGCTTGATAAGAATGCAAACAGTTGCGTCTCGCTGTTCATGCCGACCACAACAGAACAGAACAGAACCGAACGAAATAACATACAAGTGAGTAGCACAGTCAGTACAAGCAGACGAGTATAACAGAATAGAACAGAATAGAATACGATAGTGCAGTGCAAATAACAACTCGATTCGAATTTATGATCTCGACGCCATTTGATTCACCATGCCCGACAATAGTAACAAATTCTGTGAGTCGAATTCGAATGACATAGGCGTGAATATACCGGCATGGATAAATGGGGCGTTCTTCAAAAAGCTGCTCAAACGTGAACTCAGCGATTTTCGCAAAATACTGAATCTCTCGATAATACCAGCGACGCCTCCGGGCGATGAAGAGGGCGGCGATTGCTCCACATCCACGTCGCTGCTAATGCGCATTATCATCGACATCGAAATGAAAGGTGAGCAGAGGTAAATAGCGGGCTATATATTAACTAGGCTGATCTAATCCCTCTTATGCACTGTCTGATTCTATAGATGGATTCACACAGCAGAAGTCATACATCATGAAGACTATGGTGGCCAACGCCGAGGGAATAGGCTTCATCAACACACTGAACATCTTCCCCAAAGAGAAACAGATGTATGAGCTCATCATTCCACAGCTGGAGCAGCTGTATCAGGAGCACGATAAGTCTGTTACGTTCGCACCCAAATGCCACTTGGCAGAGAATGTGAATGGACGCATCTCGTTGGTGCTGGAGGATCTGAGACCCAAAAAGTTTTGCAACATTAATCGCCTCAAGGGATTCAATCAAAAGCAAATGCAACGGGTGCTGCAGAAACTGGCTGAATTCCATGCAGCAAGCGCTGTGTGGCATCAACGCAATGGTCCCTATCCCGAGGACTTTCAACGCATTTATCTGCCGGCCAACTATCAGAGATCGATGTCTTATCAGGCCCGTGTGCAGAGCTACAAAAAAGCAATGGCCACATGGGGATTTTCTAATGCCGAGCAATATGCCAATCGCATTGTAGGTGAATAAAAACAGTAGCTGTATTTCTCCACACTTAACAATCTTCCTTTTGATCTGCAGCCCACTGCGGAACAGTTTGTGCAATCTGTGGCCCGTTGCTTCAACTGTGAACCGCAGGAGTTTAAAGTACTTAATCATGGCGACCTATGGTCTGGAAATATTCTATTAAATACAACCTTAGCCTGTGATATCAAGGACCTACGTTTCGTAGACTTCCAGCGCTGTCGATGGGGCAGTCCCGCCCAAGATCTTTGGGAACTGATCATCTGCTCCTCCCATCACAGTCTTCGTATCAAACAGTTTGATTACTTCGTCAGAATCTATCACACCCATCTTGTCCAATGCCTGAAACTGCTCAATTACGCAAAGCCTTTGCCTTTACTGAAGGAACTGCATATGAGCATGATTAAACATGGATTCTGGGGTAAATCCTTTTGAAATAGCATTCTTTGACAATTGATACATATTTCTCCTAATAGGATACTATACGACTTTCACGCACCTGGTGCTCATCCTCTTGCCTGTCGATAAGGAAATCAGCCTGCCGAATCTAACGGTGCCCGGCGTGGATGGAGATCGAGTTCGAGCTAAGGCGTATATGAATCCCCTCTATGTTCGTGCCGCGCTTAGTATATTACCATTTCTGCAGAGGCGTGGCCTCCTTGAATTTTAGATTGTTGACTAACTCACAGTAGATAAATGTGCTAAAAATCTAACTGTACATACATATATGAAAGTCACTTTGACTATCTTAAAGTTCATCTTTGTTTAGCTGCGGCAAAGCGCCTATTTTACTCGTATCTATTCGATCAAGAGATACTCTATGAAGATTCTGAAATGATGAACATATGTACATATGTATGTACTTACACGTGAACTGAATCTTACATTCTTACATTTGTCTGAAAATAAATAAATATACTAATTAAATAAAAACACTACCATTTCACGTTACACGCAACAAGTTTGACTGAATACAAATAAAACTATAGTAGTGTATAGTAGTAGTAGTATATTAAGTTTAATAATATTCTATTATTATCAAAAACAAACTTGTCGCGCTTCTCATTGAAATCCGCTGGCTGTCAGCTGATAAGCTTATTACGCTTGACACTCAAAAGCTATAAACAGAGAGAGCTTTTGCACGAAGCTTACGCTTAAGCACGTGAGCCTATGGCATTTAAAGCTCTACATGCTTATCGTCTCGCTCTTACTCGGTGCAGTCTTCGTTTAGCTATTAAACACAACAGCCGCAAGTGCTCAGCTGCTGTTTACAAAGTATTTCTTGTTGTTATTTCCCCCGAGTCAGGTGACTTGAAGAAAAAATTAATTGAAGTTGAAATGGGCACCGGCAAGAAGAACTACATGGCACCCGAGTGGCTGACTGTTGAGTTTCTGCAGGATGTGCTTAAGGAACACTTCAAGGAGGAGCAGCTGACGGTGAGCGATTTGCTGGTGAAGAGCGCCAATGTGGGAGATGCGGTCGTCGGATATGCCAGTGAGGTTCATCGGGCGTGCTTTAATCTGACCCGTGGGACAGTAAAGAGCAAGTTTTCGGTGTTTGTTAAGGATCATCCCAAAGGGCAAACTGGTGCCATTGCATTGCGGAGCAAGCTCTTCAAGCGTGAAATATTGACCTACAAAGAGGTGCTACCAAGGGTGCAAGCGTTATTGGAGTCCATTGGCGATAAGACGCAAATTGCGCCCACGTGCTATTACACGACGGAGAGTCCAGAACCCTTCCTCATATTGGAGGACATGCAGCTAAGTGGATTTGAGAACTTTGAACGGGGCCGTCTTCTCAACTTGGACTACGTGCTGCCCACCATCGAAAAACTGGCGAAGTTGCATGCTTGCAGTGCCGTGATAGCTCAGCAGAGTCCCGAAGTCTTGGAGTTTTTCAATGAGGCGCCAATTTCCCGCAATCCCGACCGACGAGACTTTCTTACTTTCTTCCCCGTTAACATTCGGTGCGTGGCCGAGGAGATTGCTCATTGGAAGGGCTTTGAGGAAATCACCGAGAAGATGTTCAAGCTGGCCGAAAATGTGCTCCAGAGTTCCATCAGCATGTACGACGAACAGCAGAAGGGCTTCAAGGTCTTTAACATGGCAGACATTTGGATTAACAATCTTATGTTTCACATCAACAACGAGACCAAAGAACCCGACAATGTGGTTGCCGTAAGTTGCCTGATCTTTTATTTATATTCCAAGTTATTTCTATAGGTCAATCTATTTTAGTTGGACTTCCAGTTAGCCTATGTGGGCTCTCCGGCTGTCGATCTCAACTACTTCCTCTATGGCTCCCTTAATGAGAACGTGCGCAAGGTGCACTTCAAGTATATTATCCGCGAGTACCAGCGAGTGCTCCAGCAAACTCTTGAGAAGCTGAAATATGAGGGACACATCCCCTCGCTGAAAGAGATCCACATTGAACTAATCAACAACAGCCTGATTGGTAATTTTCGTAATTAATTAGTAAACCATTACCTTCCTAAGCCTCCTCTTTCTTCTTAGGTGTCATTGGGGCCACTTGCCTAACGCCCCTCATATTGAGGGAAGAGGCAGGTGTTGACAATCTGGAAGATTTGAATTCTCGCACTGAGAATGGCGATCGTTTTCGACGCGAAAATGTTGAAAACCCCAAGTATCGCGCATTTTTACAACGTACAGTCAAGGAGTTTGAACTATCCGGTTTCTTGGATACCTAAATTTGTTCTATTCAATGATCAAAGCTTGAACAAATTCAAGGGCTTCCAAACATCAGTTGGTAGAGCTGTAAATGACCATATTCATTAACGTGAAGAGAGCAAATTTATACATTAAACCTAAGAAGTACATAATATAGTTTGTCCAATCTATTAATACGCAGAGTATGCTTCATATTGAGTTTCCAAATACTGTATGCAAATATTAAACGAACCATTTGGATTTTATTCTAAATCTGTCTCACGGTGTACACGAAATTTGATATATAGAGCAGTGCAATAAAAAAGTTCCACAGCTGAGAAATTAAAATATTTAGGAAATGTCTACAAATCTGTGAGAATACTACCACTTGCAACATATGCAGATATATTGGCTACCAATTTGTGTGAGTTCTTTAGAGACTTTACGAGGTAAGCGATCAAATTTGGTGACAAATATGACTCAAAGTCGCGCACAGATCAACTTTGGTTAAGAATTTTGCCAAGCCCCCCTCTCCCTACATATCCTAAATGAAGCGAACGCAGTTCTATGTCAAGAGTGACAGTTTTTCATACTCTTAGTGCGCTAATAAATTTTTTAAATGGCAATCACTCAAAGCTACTCAAAATAACGTAGGTCCTTGGATCTGGGTAGTAAATATTACACTTCTTCTATTTAATTGTTTAAAGTACACATTTTTCGACGAACATCTTCCCTTTGCAGGAAATCAACAGGATCAAAACATTTCATCTTAACCCCGCAAAACATTGAACAAGTAGAAACGGCTACAGTCAAGATTTGCCTGTAAGAAGTCATGCATTTTATTCGACCGCATGTAACTCATAATTTATAATAAAAACTTTGAGATACGCCACCCAGTTTTACTAAATGCAACAAAAATTAAGAACTAAGTATTCTGCTCTTCATTGACATGCTTAACAAATATACTAAATATATACCAAAAATATACTGAAATTCCACGCTTTCAAATTTATAAAATTGGTTGCACCTTATTTGTATTGTTGAAAACCAACATTATGTCACTGAGTCACATCCAACTGAACAGGTGCAGCTACACCTGATTTCGCCCTATAAAAACAATTTTTTAATAGTTTCTCTATTTTTTGTCCGATTGCAACTAATCATTCAAATCGGGTTTTTTTTCGATTTTGGGGCGGAAGGGGACGTACCCAAATTTTAAAAACAAACTTAAACTGCTCACTAAGTATTTACATGTTGCGTCCAAATTTGCCAGCTCTAGCTTTTTTAGTCACTGAGATTTATGTGCTCACACAGACAGACAGACAGGGCTATATCGACTCGGCTGTTGACCTTAATCATCAATATATACACTTTATGGGGTCGCAGATGTCTTCTTCTGCCTTTTACGCACATTCAGACAAACGCAATAGGTCATAAATTTTTTCAAATCCATGGCCTAAAAAGCTTGGAATAAAATCGACTGAACTTGTGTTATGAAGTTTAATTGTTTAACTTTTATCTAATTAATTTAAAATACCGTAGCTTTTAAGTTTGTATAATTGATTCCAAAACCTTGCTCTCCTTTGAAGGCAATTTTCTTTTAAATGTCGACCAAATTATCAAAGTAAAAATTGATCAGTTCCTTGTAATTATTTTTACGACACTCAGAACCCATCCACATACGAGTATAATTTAAATAAATCATTTCGATTGTAATAGGACTAAGATTGCGTCGGCGTTAAAGATAACATTATTTTGTAGTGGTTCCATGACGTATTTGCAATATTACTATTGTTTATTATTGTATTATACCGCAATAGAAATTTTAGCTAAATATGAGAATATATTCAATTCAAAATATAGCTATTGATTGAATCTACTTATTTCGATTTACAACTCTCTATTTGATTGGGCCATGAAACTTTCAAAAGCTCGCTCTTAAAAGTTTAAGAAAATCTCTTTTTTTATTTGGTCAAAATTCAATCACAACAATAGAGAATATTAAATTGAAAAGCTTTGGCTTGCAAAGCTATTAAAAACTAAACTATATAGTAGTTCACTCTAAGTAACCAAGTTCCTCAAATCTGGGAAGTAAATATCTTAGCTCCTCTATGAAACCGTCCATAAAATACATCTTTTGACGAACATCAACTTTTTGCATTACTTCAGCGGGATCGAATTCATTAGCTTTAACAGCACATATCATCGTGAAAAATGTTGTTAATAAAAAGATATCTGAAAGTATTAATGCACCATTAGTCTTTAACACTTTTAACTAATTTTTCAAGCTTACCGAAAGCTTTATGTTGAGACATTTGATTCCAAAATTCTGTTGAATTTGGCAATTCTCCTTTGAAACCAAGTTTCTTTAAAGTATCGAT
The DNA here is from genome assembly GCA_018150935.1 of Drosophila pruinosa. NCBI lineage: Eukaryota > Metazoa > Arthropoda > Insecta > Diptera > Drosophilidae > Drosophila > Drosophila pruinosa. The sequence goes on along the minus strand of JAECWR010000094.1, from coordinate 8,228,284 downwards.
AAAAGTATCAAAGTAAAAATTTAACAGTTCCTTGTAATTATTTTTACGACTCTCGGGACCCATTAACATATAAATGGAATAGATTAAATCGATCGTAATAGGACAAAGATTGCTTATCTGGAAGTCGAGTAGCATGATATCTTCGAAAGATCCATTCGTTGGGTTGTGCTTAAACATCATATTGCGCAGATGAAAGTCCCCATGGCACAACACATAATACCCATTAGGCTTACGGTTTTCTCGATACTCCTGCATTACTAACTTCAAACGATCCAAATAACCATTTTTTAACTTCTCAAAATGTGGTAAATATTTTGAAAACTCAGGAATTTCTTTTAGCATAACAATAAAACTGTCCATTCCAGACGTCATAAAAGGGTCATCCAAAAGATTCGGAACTTCAAACAGACCGTGTTTAAATTCTTGCAAATAATCCGGTTTCTAAAGCATAAGATCGTTACAATATTATCTTCAATCAAGAATTTAATTGTTCGGCTTACCTCATTCAAAATATTGAAGCTGACTGCATGCAGCTTGGCTAACTTCGTAAACACTGCCTTTAGCTCCTCTATCGTAACATCACGATCCCGTATCACTGTGTATCCTTGTGGCACTAGATCTTCGAAGATCATGACTTGGCGCGGTTCCAAGCTATGATACAAACAGGGTACACATAACCTCGTTTCATCACCTGTTGCTCGCAATATTTTCTCAAACTCTGGCAATACTTTTGTGTACATTCCTATCTCAGTTTCGAAGAGTTTTGAGTTTCCGAGCATTTCTTTTTTGTGGCCCTCCACTTCAGGCATTGTCTTGATGATCAACGACTTGGTGAACTTTCCTTGTTGGGTCGTGTAGGAAATGTTACCTCTAAACATGACGCTCGCATAGTGATCTCCCTTTGCAGTTGCTGGAGACATCTTTACTTCAGTGACTTTGACTTCTGGTGACCTTTCATATTGCCTAATCACTTCCTCAAAGTACTGTGCATTCAACCACTCAGGTGCTTCGAGCTCGTCATCATTATAGTTATCATTATTTGTGTTGGCTTCCATTATTGGGTCTACTGCTTTTGCTATTGGAAAACTAAACGTATTAAAGTTCTATGTCAACTATCCAACCGATTACAAGTTACTGAGTTCGCTGTATGTCTTGTCCACTATTTAAGTGGTTTAGTTGGATAGCTTTCAAGCTTTCAAGCTTTTAAAAGCTTATTTTTGAAGTACTTGCAATTTCAACATTGAATTGAATATGAAATCATCATTGGAATGATCTGAAAATGATTCTGTTATTTTATTGGTATCGGTAAATTAATAATTAAATAGCAAAATCAATGTAAATTAAATTAAAAATTAAACCTTACGAATAATTAGGTTTACATCTGTAGTTTATCACTGGTAATTTCGACAACAACATATATACTTCCTGGACATAACTAAGTATCTAAGAAGTAAAGCTTTCTTCGCACATAATCATTTTAATGTTCAAATCATCATTTTCAAGTTCAAAATCCTTTTCCTGTATGCGAAGATCAACGCAAAAATATTCAAATGTTTATAAAGTATACACCTATTTTCATAATTTCCTTCCAGTACTTTTGTTGTGATATTTTATTCAAGACTATACTAATTTACCGAGTTATCATTATATTCTACCCAAAGAGTAGAAGGGTATTATAACTTTGTGCCAACCGAAAATTTATGTATCAGGCAGAAGGAATCATCTCCGACCCCATAAAGTATATATATTCTTGATCAGCGTCGGAAGCCGAGACGATATAGCCATGGCCGTCTGTCCATCTGTCCGTCTTTCTGTCCGCATGAACAACTTGATCTCAGAGACTATAAGAGATAAAGCAACAACTTTTTCGGAATAGTGTGTCTTATTGTTGCACGCAGATCAACCCTCTTTCACCTCCGTAAATCAAATAAAACCGAATGGCAAGCGTCATTTGAATGCTAGAACGGTCAGGTTTGGCACACACAATACTAATCATTATCTGAATGATCTCTGAAAAAAAAACACAAAAGTTATTAAAGAATTACATTTGTATGTCGTAATCAGCAACTTCACCTGGTTAGTTGCTATGTCACTCAGTGACATAATAATGGTGTTCAATAAACTTAATAAAGTTCGTTCTTATTTATTCTACCAAGCTAATAATTTTGAACAAAGTTTATTTCGGTATATTTTTAGTATATATTTCCAGTATATTTTTGAAAAATATAATATTTCGATGATCGTTTTTATTTATTCTTCCATTTAGTAAAATTGCGTGGCGGGTATCACACAGTCAAGCAAACTCGACAGTAGCTTAAGCAAATAAGAAAAGTAACAAGTAGAAATGATCTGCCTGATAAGAGTCAAATTTAAAAATAAATAAAAATTTTAGAAAGAAAAAATATACCAAATAATATACTAAGATACGCATTCAAATTAAAAGCCTGGTACAAGTAACTGACCCGGTAAACCTAACAGAAGTGAACCTTTGAAGATTTTAGTCAAATAATAACGAACATTTCAGAATACAATTTGAAAGTGATACTCATCATAAATATATTGTTAAGTTCATAATTATATTGTTAAAATTTGCAAAAGACGGAAAAAACTTGAACTGCAAAGGGAACCCAATAGTATTGAGACAAATCTTAGTCTCTATGATCTAGGTGTTTATGCAGACGGACATAGTTATATTAAAGCATCTGTTGATGATAATGTATTTTTCTGCGTGCTTCGCTGACATAGCAACTGAACAGGTATTCGTACTAGCTCCTATAGTCTCTGAGATCTCAGTGCTTATACAGACAAAGGGACAGATCAATATGGCCATATATACTTTTTGTGGTCAGAGCTACCTCTGTCTTTCTGTTACATACATTTCGGTTGTCACAAAGTGTTTATACCCTTCTGTCCTATGGGAAAGCGAGAAAGAATAAAATACTAATAAAACTCTTAGGAATAATGGATCACTCTTAGATTTTTCTCGATATTCTGTTGCTCAAGCAAATTTCACTGCCCTTAATAATCATTGCAACAAGTATCATTTGAGAAGCTGCAAACTAACGTTTAAGCAAGATCCGCTGTGCTTTTATGACTTTGTTAACTTGAAACGTACGACACCAACACTTCCATCAACAATATTCCTTTGGAAAAGGACAGGTTAGCTAATTTGTTTGGTACCTTTTTAAAAAGACCTATTCATTATCCCACCCACATTAAAAACATTAAAAAGCCCCTGCCTTTTCCGTATCATGTAAGCTATTCTAATTGAATCTTTGGTTAATTAAATAACAAAAGTTCTGTGTCGAGGGCCTTTGATAATTGCTTTTTAAATTATTTAAACTATCAGACCTTTTCTTAATATTTGAAGAGTATTATAGTATATTTTATACATATCCCAGATTTGTCTACCTTCTTCTGCTTCTTCTTCTTCTTTTTCTCCTCCTATCTCTTCTTCTTCTTTTCCTTCTCAACACCAACTTTGATGTAAATCTATAATTTCACCCTAACACTGACCTATTAGAATTTCCATTCTTTATAATTAAAGGATTTCAAACTAAGATGCAAAGAGATGCCAGCCATAGTCTTTATATATAAAATTGATATTCTCGGATTCTCACAAAACCGTATTCTGTAAACAAGTCTGTTCAAATTTAGTCTTGTGTTACCCAAGAAACACTTTTAATGAACGCCTAGCCCATATTGTGGTGCATTCTGGCTTTGATTGTTTCCAACCCATAACAACAAAATAATTAAATAAATGAAATACTTGACAATTAAACAATTATTAGCTTAGAGGCTCAACTCTAATCAATAGAGTCACGAATTTGAGTAGACTTCTGGATTTGAAACTTATGTATGTTCGAAAAACGTATTTTATATGGGATGTCCTTGGAGTTATTAGCATTGATCTTAAACATTTAACGATACCTGCAAAACTAAGCGTTTCCAGTAGAGGGTTCATCAGGATTGACTTGAATAAATGCAGAAACAATTTCTTCTTTTTGATTTCCATAAACTTAACTGCTACCATATTCAATTGGCCCAATTACCATAGTAGTCTTGTATTACTAAACCTTCCTTCGCTTTCCAACCGTAGAACTATGCTAGAAACAACAGGAGTTTCAATGGCGAAATCGAGTCTTCGGAGTTGATTTACCAAATATGCTTAGCTGTTCTGCTTTAGACGACTAGAAATTTTCTTCCTCTCTATTTCTTTTACGCTACAGTACTAACTAATTTTTCTCACGTAATTCAGAATACCAACAATATTGCTTAAACTTAAATGTTATTGCACTTGTCTCGTAGTTGCTGGGCCCCTTGGTCATACTATCGTTACCACTTCAAATTCGTCATCCAATAAATAATTGTGAATTTTATTTAAGCGGTTTTGAAAAACAATTCAGCATGTTTATTAAAGATTTTTAAAAAACCCATATTTACTTAAAAATTAATCCGGTTTCTTCAGAATTCAATTGTTTTCATAATTCAATACTTGTAAGAACCAAGTTATGTTTTTCAATAGTTAACTCACGCCAAATGCAAAATTGACATCTGAATATCGGTGATCTTACGCTCTGGTGTATTAAGTTAATAAGAGTACGTAGACAATTCAAGAGATAGCAATTGATTGAATGTTCTCATTTCCATTTGCAGCTAATTAGATACTCTTAAAAGCTCTTCTCTTTATTTCGTCTACGCCATTAAAAATTATACTGCATACATAGTTCAATCTAAATAACCAAGTTCCTCAAATCTGGGAAGTAAATATCTTAGCTCCTCTACTACAACTTCCAAAAAATACATCTTTCGACGAACATCATCTTTTTGCATCATATCAGCTGGATCGAATTGATTAGTTCTAATAGCACACATCATCGGGAAAAATGTTGTTAATAAAAAGATATCTGAAAGTATTTTTCTCAATTAGTCTTTAACACTTTCAATTAAATTCTTCACGCTTACCGTAAGCCTTATGTTGAGAAATTTGATTCCAAAACTCTGTTGAATTTGGCAATTCTCCTTTGAATTCCAGTTTCTTTAAAGTATCGATAAAAGTATCAAAGTAAAAATTTAACAGTTCCTTGTAATTATTTTTACGACTCTCGGGGCCCATTAACATATAAATGGAATAGATTAAATCGATCGTAATAGGACAAAGATTGCTTATCTGGAAGTCGAGTAGCATGATATCTTCGAAAGCTCCATTCGTTGGGTTGTGCTTAAACATCATATTGCGCAGATGAAAGTCCCCATGGCACAGCACATAATACCCATTAGGCTTACGGTTTTCTCGATACTCCTGCATTACTAACTTAAAACGATCCAAATAACCATTTTTTAACTTCTCAAAATGTGGTAAATATTTTGAAAACTCAGGAATTTCTTTTAGCATAGCAATAAAACTGTCCATTCCAGACGTCACAAAGGGGTCATCCAAAAGATTAGGCATTTCAAACAGACCGTGCTTAAATTCTTTCAAGTAATCCGGTTTCTAAAGCACAAGATCGATTACAATATTATTTTTAATGAAAAATTTGATTGTATGGCTTACCTCATTCAAAATATTGAAGCTGACTGCATGCAGCTTGGCTAACTTCGTAAACACTGCCTTTAGCTCCTCCATGGTAGCATAACGATCCCGTATCACTGTGTATCCTTGTGGCACTAGATCTTCGAAGATCATGACTTGGCGCGGTTCCAAGCTATGATACAAACAGGGTACACATAACCTCGTTTCATCACCTGTTGCTCGCAATATTTTCTCAAACTCTGGCAATACTTTTGTGTACATTCCTATCTCAGTTTCGAAGAGTTTTGAGTTTCCGAGCATTTCTTTTTTGTGGCCCTCCACTTCAGGCATTGTCTTGATGATCAACGACTTGGTGAACTTTCCTTGTTGGGTCGTGTAGGAAATGTTACCTCTAAACATGACGCTCGCATAGTGATCTCCCTTTGCAGTTGCTGGAGACATCTTTACTTCAGTGACTTTGACTTCTGGTGACCTTTCATATTGCCTAATCACTTCCTCAAAGTACTGTGCATTCAACCACTCAGGTGCTTCGAGCTCGTCATCATTATAGTTATCATTATTTGTGTTGGCTTCCATTATTGGGTCTACTGGTTTTGCTATAAGAAAACTAAAAGTATTAAAGTTCTATGTCAACTGTCCAACCGATTACAAATTACTGACATACAGCGGTATGTCTTGTTCACTATTTAAGTGGTTTGGTTGGATAGCTTTTAAGCTTTTAAAAGCTCATTTTTTAATATTGCTAAATTTAATTCATTGTGAAATAATGATTGGTATACTTTCAGAGCGGAATATTTTGAAAATGTATCTCTTTTTATACCCGCCTACCCAAAGGGTAGAAGGTATTATGGCTTTGTGCCGACCGAAAATGTATGTAACAGGCAGAAGGAAGCATCTCCGACCCCATAAAGTATATATATTCTTGATCAGCCGTCAACAGCCGCGACGATATAGCCATGGCCGTCTGTCCGTCTGTATGAACACCTAGATCTCAGAGACTATAAGAGATAGAGCAACCAAATTTTCGGGACAGTATGTCTTATTGTTGCACGCAGATCAAGTTTGTTTTTGATTTTGGCCACGCCCCCTTCCGCCCATGCAAATTGAAAAAACGCTGAATTGCAAGCGTCGTTTTAAACCTAGAACTTTTTGGTACGCACAATACTAATCACCATCTTAATGATCTCTGAAAATTTGGTTACAATCGGATAAATAACACAGAAGTTATTAAGAAATTACTTTTATAAGGCGTTACCACGTGCAACTGCTAGTGCTGCCTAGCTAGTTGCTATGACACTAATAATGGTGTGTGACACCATAATGGTGTCCATTTAACCAATTAAAGTGCCGCCTAGTTAATAATTTCGAACAAAGAAAATGTTAATATATTATTTTGGTATTTTTAGAATATTTTTTTAGTATTTTTTCAGTATATTTTTGAAAAATATATTTCGATGGTAAAATTGGGTGGCGGGTATCTCACAGTCGAGCACACTCGACAGTAGCTTTCATACTTATGGGGTCGGAGATGCTTCCTTCTGCCTGTTACATACATTTTCGGTCGGCGCAAAGTTATAATACCCTTTGGGTAGGCTGGTATAAAAATATTCAACTTGTTATATATGTATGTATATAGTATGCATTTTTGATTATTATTTACCAAAGCACTTGTGCTGAGACTCTTGATTCCAAAACTCAACCAATATAGTTAAATTTCCCTTGATTCCAATTTTCTGCAATGTTTCAAGGAATTTTAAAAATAAAAATTAATCAGTTCCTTATAGTTATGTCTACGATGCTCGGAACCCATCAGCATATAGATAGAACAGATGATATCGCCCGTTATTGGACACAGATTGCTAAAGTGGAAATCCAATAACATGATGTCTTCGAAATATCCATTCTCTGGGTTATACTTGAACATCATGTTACGGATAAGAAGATCGCCATGACTTAAGACTTACGCGCTATTCCAGTAGTCCATCTTTCTATCGATTTAAGTATTCATTTTCAATCTTCTTAAAAAAGGCTTATATTTTGTTAATTCGGGAACAGAGTCCAGCAAGTCATTAAAATTTCGAATGCCAGAGGTTACAAGAGGGTTTTTAAAATAATTGGGGATGTCTAACATTCCATTTTTAAATTCGGTGAAAATTGCCTTTAGCTCCTCTCAACTCTATAGCCTTTCTCAACTAGATCTTCAAAGATCATGACTTGTCGAGTCTCCAAACTATAATATAAACAGGGCACACATAGCCTCGTGTCATCACCCGATTGAGACAACTTTGCCAATCCCGGTTTGAAAGATGAAGCTATCATTCAATAGTTCCTTTTCATGACCCTCTCTTCGGGCATTGTCTTGACAATGAACGACTTGGAGAACTTTCCATTTTTGGCTTCATACGAAACATTTGAACGGAACATTACACTTGCATAGTGATCTTCTCTTCCACTTACTGGGGAGTTCTTGACATCGATAACTTGCAGCTCGGGTTCCATTTCATGGTTTTGCAGGACTTCTCTGGAGAACTCAGCATTCAATCACTCTGAAGCGACGAGTTCATCAGCATTAAAGTTCTCATTACTTGTCGACGATGCCATATTATTGATGTGAACTATTCAACTGAGACATGCAAACTGTGGAATTCAGTTTGATGCCCAGCTATTTATGAAATAGTTTCAATTACGTTTCAGCTGATTTAAAAGTTAAACAACTTGTGAAATACTATTTTATCAAATTCTTCTTGTATTCTTGATCTAGTGGAAAGCAAAGTAGTACATTGCATTCTGCGGATCCATTTACATACTTACATCAAGCAACCATCTGTGACCCTTTTAATTAATAAATATTTTTAATCAGCAAAATCAATATGAACACCTTTTATCTTACTTTCGTGTCACTTTAATTCACTATATTATCTAAATTCGAAGAATACTATATGAATCTCACAGTTGAGCACACCAGAGTGTCCTTGTTTCACATTCTTCTCTTTTAATAACTTGTTTGACTGTGAAAATATTAATAATTGTTTACTAAATACACAAATTGTCTTTCCCTCTTATTTACCATTATGAATTGTGTTCTATTTATCATCGAATTATTTTAAGAATTTGTTCAAAGCTCTTCCTTTCAATTATCTCAATTCATAGCAAGCGCTCGACATATGTAAATGAATGTAGACACATTTATTTATTTTGTATTTGTTAATAATTCAAATGAGTTGCAAATAATATACATAGTTATTCTCTACTTAAATAGTGCCGCCTTTATGGCTCTTAGTATAATTTTTTTAATCAAGACGAATGGAATGATTTTTCTAAATTTATAAAATTGACATCATGAATACTACGAATAAAATGAACTTGTCTTCAAATATGTCATTTAGACTTAGAAATATGTATATACTTTAATATCTCATTCCCCATACTTTCCTCTAATTACAATAGTGCCAAAAAAATACAATGAGCACATGATAATTAGAAATGTCCTTAGAGTTAAACATTGCAAAACAAAAATGAGGATTTCACTATCAAAACAATTGTGAAGGCTAATTGAAAGAGAGAAGGGATGACCAAAAAAAATATTTATTTACAATATCTGTTATATTTGGATTTATAAAATGAGGTATTCTCTTATGGTTAAACTACTTTAAGTATCCCAATTTTTCGAATCTGGGTAGCAAGTATTCGAGTTCTTTGATGTATTTGTCCATGAAGAAAGTCTTTTTACGAACTTCATTGCTTGACATCAATTCTCCAATTTCAAAGTCATTCGCTTCAGTTGCGAACACCATTGGCAGCGTTGTAAGGCAAAATATTTCTGAAAATTTACATTCAATATATGTCTTGTTCAATATATGTATGTTATTAAACAAATTAGCAGAACTTACCAACAAACTTATGACGTGATAATTGCCGCCAAAAGTTAACAAAGTGTGGTAATTCGCCTTTGAATCCTATTTTTTTCAGTGTCTCTATGAACGTGGATAAATAAAAGTCGAGTAGCTCCTTATAGTTTTCCCTGCGATCTCTCGGTCCCATTAACAAGTAAATGGAATTAAGCAGATCAGTAGTAATTGGTGTCACATTACAGCCTTGAAAATCAATTAGCATACAATCCTCCAAGCTTCCATTGATTGGGTTATGCTTAAACATCATATTGCGTATGTGATAGTCTCCATGGCATAAGACGTAATACCCATCAGGCTGCCGATTAGTCCGATACTCGTCCATTACTTGAAGGAATTCGTTCAGATAAGTTTTCTCAATGCTTTTAAAATATGGCTTATACTTGGAAAACTGGGGAAAGGTATCAATTACTTCCAGCAAATTACTTATTCCCAATGTGAAAAACGGATCAGTCGTTATATTGGGCAAATTACTTATTCCATTCTTAAATTCCTTAAGATAGTCGGGATTCTAAAAGACCTCAATGCTAGTAACAATTACCAGTAAATAATACGTTACTCACCTCATGTAAAACCTGGAAACTAACAGCCTGCATTTTAGCCAATTTTGCGTATCCTGCCTTTATCTCCTCAATAGAACCATCACGGCCACGAATGACCACATAGCCTTGCGGTACAATATCTTCAAAGATGATCACTTGCCGAGGCTCCAAACTATGATATAAACAGGGCACATAGAGCTTTGTGTCATCGCCAGATTGTCGCAATATCTCCTCAAATTTGGGCAACACCTTGGAATACATTCCAATTTCGGTCACGAAAAGGTGCGAATTGCTCAGCAGTTCTTTCTTATGACCCTCCTGTTCCGGCATTGTCTTGATGATTAGCGATTTGGAAAACTTTCCTTTTTCGGTTTCAAACGAAACCTTCGAGCGGAACATAACACTCGCATAGTGATCCCCCTTGCCACTTGCTGGCGATATCTCGCATTCGAGCACCTTTAAGTTTGGTTCCTTTTCATTATTACTAAGAACTTCTCTGAAGAACTCTGCATTCAACCACTCTGGTGCCACGAGCTCATCAGCATTAAAGTTATCATTACTTGACGGTTCCATTTTATTGTTCTGAACTATTCAACTGAGTGTTTCAGACTGCTGTGTTTTTTCAGGTTCCCGTCTATATATTGGACTTCTTCAACAAATATTCACCTGTTGAAAGAGTTAAATAATTTGTGAAATAATAACAATAACAATTGTCTATCTTATCATACTATTACTCCTGACCTAGGCGAAGCGAAAAAAATACAGTTCATTCTGATATTTCAATTAATGACATTTGTTTTTTTTTCCAACAGGTGGCCCTAATGTTGAAGGGAATAAATAAATTGTGTAACACGAAAATTAAAGCCAATTTTCGATCTTCATTTTCTTGTACAACGTCAACAGCCAGGACGCTTTAGATAGTTTTGTTTATCCAGTTGTCCGGCTGTTCCTATAATATTTGACTACACAGATCTGAAAAGCTAGAGCCATTAAGTTTGTTAGACTTTCTACTTGCTGGGATTTAGCTATTTAGACAAGAAACAATTTAGCATAAGAGACAAACAAGATTATACATAGTGAGAAATGTGTTCATATAATTAATTTTAAAAAATAATAAGATTTGAACACAATAAATTAAGTTGTAAAAATAACAAAACTAACCTAATAAAGTATGCTACTTACCAAAATCATAAAATCGTTAAAGAGAGACCACGATGAAAGAAAGGAAAGAGAAAGAACGCAGAGAGACTTCCCAGTGGATAAGTTCAATAAGAGCCCGAAACACAACAAGTTACAGCAAAAGCACGAATGTACACAAATACAAAAACCATGAAGCAAACATTAGCAAAATTGTCGTGTATGTACGTTATATAAATATGTTTAGAAAGTCCATCAAATTGATGTTTATGAACAAAATTTCGAAATAAGACAGATGTGGTTGTCAATGTTTAGAAACCAACTAAAGTTAAACACAGACACTTGGAGTTTTGGAAAAGTGTTTTAAAAGTAAAGCTCAAGAGTACAATTCCGTCAGACACTGAATGAGAGAATGGTAAAGCCCACTCTATACAGCTAAAGCTTTAAAAGCACATTTGTTCAGATTTCCCATCCGTAGTTAATGGGTAGGGCTTGTCAAAACTAACAAAAGTTTTGTGCAGTTGAATACTAATGAAACATTATGTCCACTGAATGTAACGAGCTGCACGTCCGTCCGTTTGATCTTCAGTATAGCAAATTCTATATGTGTATGTGTATATGTGTTAAATACGACTCAGCTAACTCAACTCCGGAACCAGATTAAGAATCATCAGAAGGACATAATTATTACGAGGAACATTACTTATTTACAATATTTCGTCAGGTATTTTTTTTTAAATCGTAGTAAGCCGAAATGTGTCATGACAGAGAGTATTAATTCGTAACTAGATTTTAACTTTTTCAATATAAAATTTATATTTATACCAAGATGCTTCAAAGTGCGGACCAAAACATTTTCCACTAGAGAATTTTTACTTGTTTACGAACAATTAAACTAAAAGTTAATATCCTTTACTTGATATAAAACTAACTTAAACTAGTTTAGATATCTTTCTCTCTCACATAAATAATAAAATTATATTGTGTTCTTTATTCCCATTCATATTTAATAATATCTTTAGTTTATTGCTTGACGTGCGCCACAACAACGTTCTTCTTCCGTATTCTTTCAGAAACTACTTGTTAGAATGACTTGACACAAAGCACAGAGTGAGTCAAGTAACTAATCTACAGTGTGATTACAGTTGTTGGTCTGAGGACTTCCACATGACTACCCCGATCGTTTCCACTATCTTTATTGTTCGATTTCACTGATTAAAATGATATTTTTGCTTTGGCAAATTAAAAAACCGCTTTGCTATTCTAAACATCATTCAATTCATATCGCACTCGTTCATTCACCTTAATTACTATTAGGCTTATCTAGTATAAACTTTTGTTGAGCAAGTTATAACCAGAGTAAAGATTTTTAATGAATATATCATCTAGCTTTATAGTAAACAATTGTTAGAGTAATAATAACAATATCTTTCTAAAAATAAACATAAGCCGTGTGTAGATTTTCTATAATTAATTTTAATAATACAATAGTTAATTGAGTTATTTGCTCTTCCCCGTAATTACTTACCTCTATTAAAACGGCACAAAAAAGTATATGTTTTTGTAGTGTTGTGCAATTGATTGAATGTACATATACAAAGTATATAGTAATAATGTTTAAAAATCATTTTTATTATTTATAACAGAAATATAGATTTATTTATTTATGTAAATGTATGCGTATAGTAAAAAACGAAACCTACGGATAGGATAGCTGTTTTCCGGCTATTTGTGGATTTGGTAAGCATAAATGAATAAGACTAAATACTTTATTACGGTTTTTTTTAATTACATTATTCATAAGATGAATTAGATAAGCTTTTTCCAGAAAATCATTGATTTTAAATATATTGTCTGCGGATGTCTTGAATAGGAGAGACTGCAGGAATTGTTATTGCTGAATTGTCAGCTTATATCGGCAGTCGAAGTTTGTGAGTGTCCGAGTCGGGGCCTGATAATATTTGTTATGTCTTTACTGATGCATTTTAATCTAAGCTTATGTAATTGGAAATCTAATTTTTCAATTCCTATTAGTCCGATTAGTAAGTAGAAGCAAATGCATAATTGGTTAGTATAATTACATAATGATGTTATAAAATTCATAACATAAATTTATAATAAAGATTCTTGGTAACTGACAAAAGCCATTTTAAGTAATAATTATCACCAAAAATTTTAAAATTATTATTAAAGAAAGCTGAAATTATATTCTGAAATCTTATAAAACGCATTGTCAAAATAATTATGTCGACTAGTGTGCTTGTGTCAACGGATCCGCAGCCACCAGGCGGAGGAGACAAGCGAATCTCTTGACTATAATAAACTTACTTAATAAGTTTCTCTATAATATATTCCTGTGTATTTTATCTATATTTACGAATGTAAATAAATGAACACAACTCGGAGCTTTCAAGCGTTTACTCTCTCATATAAAAGTAGAGAATACTGAAAGCTCTCAGTATTATAAAATAGAAGCTTCACTAGATTCGTTGTTAGTTTATACTTGGGAGAATTTCGTGATAGTCAAACATGTCATCAAATAGCGAGACATACAATTTGGATGAATTAGAGGCTCCCCAATGGCTAAACCCGGAATTTTTCACGGACGTATTAGATAGACATTTGAAGGTACCTGGGCTCAAAGTACTTGACGTCAAGTTGTCTCCGGCGAGTGCCAAGGGAGATCACTATGCCAGTGTAATGTTCCGAGCCGGAATTGAATACACAACGGAAAGGAATGAAAAAACGACCATATACCTGATCATCAAGACGATTCCCGAAGAGCAGGGTCACAAAAAACAATTGCTGGACAATTCACATGTCTTTCCGACAGAGATCGCCATGTACACGAAAATGCTGCCTAAGTTCCAAGAGATACTTCGGGAGGCGGGCGATGAAGCATCCCTCTACGTGCCATGCATCTATCACAGCTTGGAGCCAAGGCAGGTGATGATTTTTGAGGATCTGGTACATAAGGGTTACTCCGTCATACGCAACAGACCCGCCAGCATAGAAGAGTTGAGATCTGCGCTGGCAAAGCTTGCCAAGTGGCACGCAGTCAGTCATAAGCTGTTAAAGGAACAGCCCGAACAATTTGAACAGCTGCAATACGATGTGTCTACTCTGCCGAATATATTAGAAGAAGATTTCATGACTACAGCTCTGCCAGTCTTCATAGATATGCTGGGAAATGTGGAGACTTTGAAACCCTATCAGAAATATTTTGAATCGATGCGAGGAAAAATCATCAAACGCTGGGTGGAAATAATTCGGGAATACCGTGAAAATCGCCAACAAAATGGATATTATGTGCTCTGTCACGGCGACTTTCATCTACGGAACATGATGTTCAAAGGTCTTGACTGTATGCTCCTAGACTTCCAAATGTCCTATGTAGGACCTATGGCAAATGATATCACTTATGCCATATACATGCTATTTGGCACCGATAAGCTTGGAGATCAATGTAATGAACTCATATTTTACTACTTTAATACCTTTGTTAATACCCTCGACATAATTGGCTTTGACGGAAAGATCCCCAGTCTCATAGAGTTCCGACAACAGATCTTTGATAAAAGATATACAGGTATGTGAAGTTATATAAGAAATTAACCAATTTTTTGTAATATTGTATTATTTTAGACTTCTTCCTAATTACCGCACTATTGCCGACCATAATGCATATGCGCAAAGGCGAAGATCCTGCAGAGTTATTAGAGGATGCGGAGCGAAGAACTGAATTGCACTATCAGCCAGATTTTCAAGCTGAATTGGAATATCTATTGCCAAGAATGCTACATCTGGGCTACTTTGAACAGCTGTAACAATTTGTTTAAATAATGAAGTAATTTGCATACTCGTAAATCAGCAAATTATTAATATAAAATTGTTATTGGTCCGACGTGTTAGGAATCAATATTTAAAAAAAACAAGTAATAAAGATACTGTCGAGTTTGCTCGACTGTGAGATACCCGCCACCCAATTTTACTAAATGGAAGAATAAATAAGAGCAACCATTAAAATATTATATTTTACAAAAATATACTGAAAACATACTAAAAACAAATTACCGAAAATATACCAAAATTAACTTTGTTAAAAATGATTAGCTTGGTAGTACTTTATTATGTTTACTGAACCCTATGTCACTGACATTACTATGTCACTGAGTGACATATCAGCTGATCAGGTGCAACTGCACCTGATTTGACCTTATAAAAGTAATTCTTTAATAACTTCTGTGTTTTATAACCGATTGTGGCCGAAGAGATCAATAAGATGATGATTAGTATTGTGTGTGCCAAAACTGAACGTTCTAGCTTTAACATGACGCTTGGAAATCTTTTTTCGATTTACGGGGGCGGAAGGGGGTGTGGCCAAAATCCAAAACAAACTTGATCTGCTCTATCTCTTATAGTTTCTGAGACTAGGCGTTCATACGGACAGACAGACGGACAGACGGACAGACGGACATGGCTATATCGTCTCAGCTGTTAATGCTGATCACTTTATAGGGTCGGATATGATTCCTTCTGCCTGTTACATACATTTTCGGTCGGCACAAAGTTATAATACCTTTCTACCCTTTGGGTAGGCGGGTATAAAAAGTTGTATAAATGATGTTTGCTTGTCTATTGCTATTCTAGCTTTCCAGATAGTCTGTATTTAAGTATATAATTTAATTTTATCCTTAACTTATATCAACACAAGAAAGATAGATAGGACAATAAGCAAAAATTCAATTACAACTAGAAATTTTCTTATTAGTTAAAGTAACCCAGTTTTTCAAATCTGGGTAACAAATACTTCAATTCTTCGATGAATGAATCTACGAAGAAAAGCTTTTTACGAACTTCGTTGTTCGTCATTATATCAGCGATGTTAATGTCTTTCGCCTGACCTATAAAAGCCATGGGTAACAAACAAATGTAGAACATATCTGCAAATGTAAACATAGGTATTTAAAATTAATATGAATCTAAATTTATAGAAGTCTTAAGAATACTTACCAAATATTTTATGACGATATAACTGTCGCCAAAAGTCCACATAATTTGGTAATTCTCCCTTGAAACCTATTTTGACTAATGTCTCTACGAAAGTCTTAAAGTAAAAGCTAATAAGTTCCTTGTGGTGGTTTCGACGTTCCTCGGGACCCATTAGCATGTAAATGGAGTAGATAATATCAACAGATATTGGACAAATGTTAGATATTTGAAAATCCAGTAGCATACAATCTTCCATGCTGCCATTGCTTGGATTAAACTTGAACATCATATTGCGCATATGAAAGTCGCCATGGGACAAGATATAATATCCATCAGACTGAGGATTTGATCGAAACTCTTCCATCATTTCAGCAAATTCTGCCATAAAAGTTTTCTCAATGCTTCTAAAATAAGGCTTATACTTGGAAAACTCTGGAACTGTTTCAATTACTCCCAGCAAATTGGTAATTGCCGAGGTTATAAATGGGTCTTCCAACATTGTTGGCAAAGACGAAATTCCATTCTTAAATTCCTTAAGATATTCGGGATTCTGAAAGAGAGAAGAGCACTATTGATAATCATAAAATCAAATTGGTAATTCTCTTAACTTACCTCATGAAGTATCTTAAAACTTGCCGCATGCATTTTGGCCAGCCGGGTATAGCCCGCCTTTAGTTCTTCGATGTTCGGTCCACGATCCCTTATGACCGTATAACCCCTCTCAACAAGATCTTCGAAAATGATGACTTTTCGGGGTTCCAAGCTGTGATACAAACACTCCGCGCATAACTTTGTGTCATCGCCAGACTGTCGCAATATCTCCTCAAACTTGGGCAGCGCTTTGGTGTACATACCAATCTCAGTTTCAAATATTTTAGAGTTACTGAGCACTTCCAATTTATGACCCTCCTGTTCGGGCATCGTTTTGATGATCAAGGATTTTGAGAACTTTCCTTTTCCAGTGTGATACGAAACCTTGGAGCGAAACATCACACTTGCGTAATGATCGCCCTTGCTACTGGCTGGAGAGATCACTACATCCAAAACTTTCAATTCTGGCTCTTTCAGATGACTGCTCAGTACTTCCCTTACGAATTCCGCATTTAGCCACTTTGGCGCTACCAATTCGTCTTCATTATATTCATTATTTGTGCCTGATTCCATTTTAGTTAATGCCCTTAAGCAGTTCGTAACACTAGGATACTTATGGTCAATAGGCTTTCGTGATAAGCTATGAGGTTCGCTCTATGCTACGCTGCCTTTTATACGAATCGATTTGGAAGTGTTCCACCTTTATCAATTAATTTTTAGCTGAGGGAACTATGCGCATTATTGTGAAATAACATTTAACCATTATCAGATCGTAGTAGAAATTTGATGTAACTATGCTTATTTATGAATCTGGAGGTCTATTTTAAAGCTATCTAATGAGAACTTATCAATACTATTGTTTTACTAAATATAAACCAAATGTATTTAGTATTAAATAATACAGTTATATTGTTTATGTTAAACACCTTAATTTACTATGTCTAAACTATATAATCGTTTGCTAAATTGGATTATTATTCAATCCGCACAGTGTTACATTAAAACGTGGAGCGAAGTGATATATTTTGAATTGGCATTTCGAAGTTTATAAAAAATTTATGAAAATGCTTTGTAATGCTACAAAGTTGTTTTCAAAACTGTTTAAGTATAGCACCTGCTCATCTTATCAAAAAAGAATGATAACTTTTTGAGTTTACCATAGTCAATCGATAAGGAACCTTGCGAATATCTATGAAGATAAGATTTTAAATAACTGACCTAGTGAAAGTCAAAAACTGTTGTCAAAGCACCGCACAATAATAAAACAATTGATAGTATATCTGCCAATTAATTTATTCAGCTTGTTAATCAAAATATCCCAATTGCGAAAAGCGCTTTAAAAGCGTTCGAACCTCTTCAACATAACCTTCAATACGGTAAAAGCTTTGCCTCAACTCATCATTATTTCGCATTTCAGTTATGTCCTCGGCTTTATGTTTTCCTGTCATAATAAAATACCTAAGTGGAAGGAATGTAGTGAGCAGGAATATTTCTGAAATTATGGAAAATTTGAGTTCATATTTTATTTATCATTAATACACTCGTAATATATTCTTACCTAAGTATCTATGACGAAACAATTGTTCTTGAAGTTTTTCTAGTGTAGGAAATTCCTCCTTATAATCGATTTTCTTCAAGGTATCCGTAAATATGGAAAAATAAAAACGAATCAATTCCTCAAGGTGGTTTAGTCTCTGATCGGGCGATAGCATCTGATAGGTTGAGTAAATTATATCATTGGACATTGGGCCCACATTGCTCATTTGGAAATCAATAAGCATACAGTCGTCCACTTTCTCATGCTTGAACAACATGTTCCTGATGTAAAGGTCTCCATGGCATAGTACATAGTACGCATTATCTTGGCGATTCTCCCGATACTCCACAAAGGAAGCTCTAAACGTTTCCACAAAATTCTCCCGGATCTTTTCAAATTGCGATTTATAGACTCTTAAATCGGGCACTTCATCCAACATTCGAATGAAAAATTCAATACCGTTCATGAAGGGGTCTTCAGTAATTTTTGGTAAATCCATCAAACTGTATTTGAATTTCTCAAATACTTGAGGTTGATTCTTGTTCATCTTGAAGCTAACGGCATGCCATTTAGCTAGTTTGGAAAATGCCAGTTGGACCTCGTCCATGGTAGGCTCTCGATCGCGCACCACAGTATAACCCAACTGTACCAAGTCGTCAAAAATCATCACTTGTTGTGGTTCCAAGCTGTGATATATGCAAGGAACACATAACAATGTGTCATCCCCAGCCTCTCGAAGAATTTCTTCAAATTTGGGAAGGATTTCAGTGTACATGCCAATTTCTGTTCGAAATATGTGGGACTCGCCCAGTTGATCCTTCTTGAAGCCTTCCAATTGTGGCATCGC
The DNA here is from genome assembly GCA_018150935.1 of Drosophila pruinosa. Classification (NCBI taxonomy): domain Eukaryota; kingdom Metazoa; phylum Arthropoda; class Insecta; order Diptera; family Drosophilidae; genus Drosophila; species Drosophila pruinosa. The sequence goes on along the minus strand of JAECWR010000094.1, from coordinate 8,209,197 downwards.
CTTAACAATCAGTGACTTCGATGCATTTCCCTGCTGGTTTACGTATTCCACTGCAACTCTAAACATTACACTTGCATAGTGATCTCCTTTCACAGTGGCCGGTGTTACTTGAATGGTTTTTACCTCCAGTTTGTCGTTCCTTTCGTATTGACTAAGCACTTGCTTTAAAAATTGCAAATTTAACCAAGAAGGCGCCTCCAGCTCGTCCGCAGAAAACTCACTGCTGTGATCCGTCATTATAGAATATTGTAAAATAAAATTACTTATAATTTCCCTGGGATGCAATTTAATGTCAACTTTAACAGCGACTGAGCCGATGATGATCAAAACAAAGCAACTTATTCCATTTTTCGAAAGCTTTTAAAGTTATTTCGTGTTTTGGTAGCTAAAAGCTTTCTGAGGTATGGCTTTATTTCACAACTAAACATGTTGAAAGTTTGCTAGTACAAGAAAACTTTTAATGTAACTGAATTTCGTTTTATAACTTTTTCAAGAATAAACAAACCTCCCACCAGCCAAATTGGCAATCTTATCTTATAGATAAATAGTGTATACAATAATACATTAGTCAATAAATTGCATAGTGCACTATTTATTTATAACTTATGTACATAAGTAATTTGTTGTACCTTGGTTAAAAATATACTTAATCGATATAGCTATTAAAACTACAATTACAATCATTTTGATTTCCTTTTTTTCAGCGAAATTAAATTCAAACCTTGAAAATGTAATTTAATAAAAAAAATTAATTACTTATTATTCTGTTTGTTTCCAGAGGCATCGATATATTGATTACTGTTATCGATGTAAGTTAATAATCGATAAGTTGACTAAAAAGTATTTTCGATGCCCACAAATGGATGTGACGGTGGACAAGAAATTGCAGGGGTTTCAACTGGTTGCCCAAGAAAAGGTGCGTGTGCATCAACATATTATTAATACTAATTGCAATTGTCGTATGGCTGCTGCAGTTGCAGGCTATACTATGCTCAATACCAGGCAAAAAGGAGCTGATCTTAGAGCCAGAACTTATCAAACCATTGGAGCATGTTTGTACTGCCTCCTGGCTAAAGTAAGCAGTGAAATACAAGAAGTAGGCATGCTTTATTAAACAACCTCATTTCAGGTTAAAAGGCATTCAGCGTATTTACAAGCATGATGCTAAACAACATTTGCCCCGAGATGCAGACCAGGTGCATATTTATATGATACGCAGTATTCTGGGCACATTTCAAACGCTGTTGCGCCAGTTGCGGCCTCTTGCAATGTCGACGACTAGTGAGCCGCCTGATCTTGCGCTTCGCATGTTTCACATTATTTGCGTTCCCAGCTGCTATGCATATTTCCATGCTCTCCTAGAGCAAGCCGGTCTGTGGGGTCTGGTGCAACTGCACCACTACAACTGGGATTTCATATATCTTGATAATGGCGTGCTTAGTCTAGAGCTACCAAATGTGAGTGACTCGTATTAGCAGACTGCCTACATAACTAATTTGAATGTGTCTGTCCAAGTAGCTGTATGAATCCCTCTACCTCCAAGGAAATAGCTCATCACTGCCAGCTGTGGCTCAAAGTCTTCGGCTGCTGCAAATGATTTGCGGACAGCCAGCGGTTACTCTCACTTTTGGCGGTCACTCTGCTCAATTGCTACAAGTGTGTCAAGCATTAGGGCCGGTGCCACCGTCTAACAATCCGCCGGACTTTGGAGCATGGCTGATAATTGACAGGGACAAGGACTATGCCTCGTCATTACTAACTCCTGCTATTTATGCTGGATTACTACTCGAAGTATTTCAATTGCGCGCTGGTGAAATTACAATTGATGCCAACAACAAAATACGCAGCCAACAATTACAGCTACTGCAGGGAAATTCAGAGTTTACTATAAAGTCCCCAAAGACCAGCACAAAACCATGCTGCATTCGGCTTAATTCTGACTGTGATGAGATATATGGAGACAATCGCTACAAGCATTTCGCACAAGCAAGTAGTTCGGTGCGTGGGCAGGTCAAAGCTTTAAGCCTAGAATTGGAGAAACTCAATGACTTGAAGCTGGAAGAAATGCATGACTATGTAGCACGTAAGCTGCCCAAGCTGACGGAGCTAAAGGGAAAAGTGTTGCGCCATTTAAATGCTTCAGAGATTGTCATACAAATGATGGGAAATTTTCGTCATCTGCAGACACTGGAAGAGGACATTTTGAACAATGTTTCCCGTAAGCGTTTGCTTTCCGAAATCGACATGCTACTAACAACAGATGGCCAACGATTCAACACCCTACGACTACTCTGTCTGCTCCACTTGTGCGCAGGTGTTGCACCGGACGAGCTTCAAAACTTTGCTCGGAATTACTGCAATATGTTTGGCCATCAGGAGCTGAGCATATTCCACCAGCTCGCACAGTCTGGCCTGTTGCCTGCCTTACAGCCAGAGCGCAAGAGCTCAGCAAAGCTCCTGTCCAATTTGCCGCTGCCTAAGTTTCAGCAAACAGAATTTCAGGCTAACGCTAATCGCCTCAAGCTGCTGACCTCTTGTGCAGATGTGGAACAAGCCGCCAACACTGATGCTGCTGCTCGTGCTAACTCGAAATCGTGTCCCAGCTTTGTATTTAACGGCACATATATACCGATGGTAGCGCAATTATGTTCCATACTTCTTAATGCCAACAGTGCCGAACAATTGGCGACTAAGTTAGCCATGGTTGAGGGCATGCAAGTGCATGTAGACGGACAAGCTAGCACACCCAAAGGCTATGCCGCCCTGGTCAAAGCAGGATCGTCTGAAGCCAACGATATTTTACCTCTACGATTGCGCAACTTGTTTGTGTTTGTGGTGGGTGGTGCCAACTATGCGGAGATCGCCGCATGTGATTTTGTGGCCAAGTTTTCGAACGCCCAAATAACTGTCGCATCAGATACACTTCAAGCCGGTAGCGATCTAATTGCTGCTGCTTTTAATAATTGAATCTACAAAAGTCAATATTTATCATTAAATTTTTATATTAAATGTTATTTGAAGTCATCTCGATTGTCCCCCAGTCATTCCTGGCACGCGGTACAAAAACTCTCCATCATCATCGTAGTAAGCGTCCTCCACGCGATATGTGGCTCCGGCACGATACAATTTGCGTGGTATGACTATGCGTTCCTTAACCCTGGACATCTCGTACTTTCGCTGATCCGCCACACTTACTGTGACTTCACTGGGTTCGAACTTCTGCACAAAGCTGGGCAATACGCCTGTACCACCGGGATTGGGCAATGGCTTTTCCAACTCGGAATTCTGTTCGGGCACCAGCTGCAGATCTTTTAGTTCTTGCAAGCGCATTCTTTGTTTTATTTTGACTTTATCTAACAAATATGTATCCTCGTCACCCTCGGGCTGCATGACATGTTCCTTTGGGTTCAGTTGCTGAGACGATATTGCTAATGCTGGCTGTTTGTTCTGGCCACTTTCCAGCAATGCCCGAAACTCATTTACCTGAGGTACAGGCAATTCCTGTCGTGTTGGCCATTTGGCTGGTGTGAACTGTTTTAGATCCTGCCGATGACGTTGCGCAAACTTTTCCAAGTGCTGCAACAGCTCTGGAGGTACATTTTCACATTTTCCAGCTCGTAGCTGCGACCAGTTTTGCATGACGCTGGCATCGTGAGAGCGTATGCGTTCAACATTCAATGGACGCCATTTGGAACGAAGCACCTTTTGCACAACATTCGGTGACGCCGGAAAGCTCTCAGCCAGTCTTTCGACATTCCATTCGTCGGCATCGCGCTCATGCAACAGACGCATTTGCTCCTTTTCGGCATACAATAGCAAATTGGGCAACTTTGCCTCTCGAAAGTATTTATGTTTGATCATAAACTGCCGCACTCTATCACGATTTTGTTTACGTTCCGCTTCGTGTTGGCGGTACGTACGACCGGCAGACATAAAATCAGATTCCAAATCAGCATAATCCTCACTGGCATCGGTACTCTGTCGTAGATCCTGCAGCTGATACCCCAAGCCAGGGTTGGCTCGACGAGGCACTCGAGCCTGGAGACCCCAGTGCGCTGTGGACAAACTCCGTATAATGAGTCGCGCACTCATTTTATTTTTCTTATTTGTTATTCAACTATTGTTTTACCGCATGAAACGTGAATGCAAGTTAAATTGCCAATATACTTTTTTACGTAAAAAAAATACTATAATATACAATAAAATAATACAATTCCGCAATTCTGGTCAAAACAGCTAAAATGCGGTCTTTTTGAACTGTAATGCTTTCTTTTTTTTTCTTATAAACAATAGACCCTTGGGAAAATGTTTTGTATTCATTTAGATATTCCCCTCAAACTTATTAGATCTTGCAAATAAAAATTGAAACAAAGTAAGAAACGGGAGATTTTTTAATACACATAGAGAAGACAAAAAGCTTGAAATATATGCCGTATTTCTACTGCAGCATATTGCATAATTATTAATTAATTAATCAAAAATTGTTTACAAATTAATTGATGTGAGACAAACTTCTTATAAAGATTTTCATGATGTGCATCAGGCAATAGAAACAGATAATAGTTAAACCCCATCAGAGCGCAGCATCTGACCTTGCGGTGTTAACATGGTATACGAAGAATACACAGTATTAAAATTTCAAAAAGCACATAATACCAATACACTGATTAGCGTATTATTAAATTCAGTATTTTTTTGGTTATTTTTATAGTTATTTTAGGTTTGACGCCTGGTTTCGCGAATTGATTAAATTGTTTACAACAAAACTTTGAGAAAATAAAATAACGAAAACATGTCTACACCCAGCAACGAAGCCGGCGGTGGCAATTTAATGGATGAATTCGAAGAAGCATTTCAGGCGTGTTTGCTATCGCTAACAAAACAAGAACCTAATTCGGGTACCAACAAGGAGGAGATCGAGTTGGAAGTTCAGAAGACAACAAACCGTTTCATCGACGTAGCACGCCAAATGGAGGCCTTTTTCCTGCAAAAACGGTTTCTAGTTTCAACACTGAAACCGTATATGCTCATCAAAGATGAAAATCAAGACCTCAGCATTGAAATTCAACGTAAAGAGGCCCTTTTACAAAAACACTACAATCGTCTGGAAGAGTGGAAGGCATGTTTATCAGATATACAGCAAGGCGTGCATAATCGCCCTACACAACCCATGATGGCAGGGCCGTGTCCCTCTGGCATGCAGATGGGGGGCCCTGGACCGCGACCTGGCTTAATGAGTGGTATGCCACCAGGTGGGATGCCGCCTGTTGGACAGCTACAGCCAGGACAACAGCATTTATTGCAGGCGCAGCAAATGCAACAGCTGCGCATGATGGGCAAACTGCCGCCAAAGTAATGTACACATAGCATATACAAATTAAATCTTAAGATAAGCAAATTTATAATAAACTCAATATTACAGAAAATAAAGTTGTATTTAGGAAATAAACAGGAGACAAACAATCATTATTTATCGTATTATGTGCCATTTATTGTTATTTTTCTGCGTGTGTAGTTAAATTTTGCCGATCTTTAGTGAAAGATCGTGTATAATAGCTAATATATCTAGGTATTATTTCTCGTACATATATGTTCGTCTGATTTGTTTCTTTTGTCTGTATTCTGGTATTTGTATTGGTATCTAATATAAGTCTAAATGTATTAGGACAGTTTTTAACTTAATTCAGGCATAAAAACTATATATACGGGCTATATTTATGTATAATTGTGAGAAAACATAGAGATTGATCCGCTCCGTTTCCAATGAAAAGATATCCATTAACTAACATTATTAAATCCATATCGAAAAAACACATGTATATAAATGAAACATTGCCAATTGCAATGAAACGGTTTTGCTACTCATTCAAAACTCTCCCAGTCAGTCACAGTGTGCGCATCTTACTTTGATTTATATTTCTAATCAATCTCGTATACCTTGTCTGCCTCAAAGCCGGCTGGGTTGACGTTAGGCGCCGCAGCGCCATCAACTGCCGGTCCACTTCCTTGATTATAACCCGCGGCCGAGGGATGTTGATTGGAATAGAGCAAGGGATTCATGTACATGCCACTGGGATGCACAATGTGCGTGTGCAGTTGCAGCAGATCTTTGTACATGGTTGGATCACCATTGTTCATCTCATTGTAAAGTTGCTGCAAATAGTTAGGTACTAGCTGTATGACCTGATTTTGTGTCAATTCCGGATGATCTTTGGAAATTTTCATGTTGAGTAACTGCAGCAGAATATCCGAACGGAAGCCAAAGATCTTATTTGATGTAACACTTCCAGATGCATTGCCAAACTGGCTAGCCACCTGCGCTCCAAAGGCGTTGCGATCGTAGCTCATGTACTGAGACGCTTGAACTGCGCGCGTCTTCTCTGCTTCGTACTCAGCCCAGGCGGACTTACGCTCCTCTTCGGTAAGATTCTCGTGTTCCTCCTGTTCGAGCAATGAATCGTGTTCATGGTACTTAAATATCAGCTTCTCATGCTCCGTCAAAAGTTCGGCAAAAAGTCGATCCTTGGGTAGCAACGGCATCTCCCGTTCAGCGCTCGGTTTTAGCTCATATGTGTACAATTCCATTAGGTCCGTTTGATTATAATGTCTAGAGATTTGCTGTTCATCGATGACACGCTTTGCGGTTGCCTGCTTGGCCACTTGACGTTCATATACCTTTTGCTCCATGGTGCCCATGGCAATCAATCGATATATATAACAGGGTTTGACCTGACCAAAGCGATACACACGAAAGATGCTCTGCGTGTCATGAGAGGGATTCCATGAGACATCAAAAATGACCACACGATTTGCAGCCACCAAATTAATACCCAATCCACCGGCTCGGGTCGAGATGAGAAATAGGCGAGCGCGCAAATTGGTAGCATTATTGAATTGCTTGCACATAGTTTCTCGCTGTTCCACACTGCACGATCCATCCAGACGAAAGTAGTCCTCGCCGGGTGTCCAGCAGCCCTTGAAGTTGCCCACATCGCCTGACAAATAAATTAACAGTTATAAATGAAAGTAAAGATATATAGCATATATATATATATATAAGTCTCACCCTCAAATTCGTAATTCTTGGTATTGCTGTCAACCAAGGAAAGAAAGTGTTCGATGACATCGAGGGATTGTAATGACTGCGAAAAGACCAGCAGCTTGTCACCAATGGCTTCGCACTGTTGCAATAATCGTAACAGAATGAGTAACTTGGGGGAATGATTAACGTTGTTTAGCTCCTTCTCCTCGACAAATGGCTTCCACCACTCAGATGGATCATCTTTCTGCACAGATGGGCCGCTCATAAGCTCCGCATCTGAGTCGCTTTCCACTAATCCAGAGCGTACACCATTGCGCGTCTTGCGACTCTTTGCTTTGCTGCCGCCAGCGGCATCTGTTGATACAAGGGTTAAGCTAGCATCCGACTTGAAGGATTCACCGCTATCTGAGGAATTGGAGGCGGCCTCCTCTTCATCGGTCTCGTCACAAATGAAACCCTCCATTTCATCGGAGTCATCGTTGCTAAGTAATCGCTTGGCAATAACATTGTCGCTATTCACGCGTAGATTCATGGGGTGCGTCCAGATGCGTCTCAAGTCCTGAAAATCTTGAAACAGACGCGCACCCTTGCCGCATATATCGGAACTTCCTTGATCTCGATGAGTGGTCATATAGTAGCCATATAGCTGCTGCTGCAACTCCGACAACGTGGTATACACAACATACTCATGCTTGGGTGGCAAGTAAGGTGCCAGCACTGAATAATCCCGACGCTGTATGCAACCCTCGAGCAGCTTGTGTAGAATATGCGAGCGATGCTTCATCAGTCGTAAATCGCGCTCTGTGGAGTCCGTGTACTGACCGTTGCTAATGGGATTGACAAACCGATTCATATATTCCTTATATGTGCCAAGCAGATTGGGCTTCACGAACTGAATCATACAATAGTCTGAGAAAAAGACAACAAATATTAATCAATTAACTAAACAACTTGCAAACAAAACTTACATTCTTTGAGATTGTTTTGGAGCGGTGTGCCAGTGAGTACAATGCGCCGTTTACTGCGCATGCGGGTGACCGCCTTGCTAATGGATGTCTTCTCGTTCTTTAGCAAATGTCCTTCATCGCAAACGACCAGATCGGGACCTGGATCGACGAGAGCTTGCTGCAACTGCTCGCGCTGCTTTTTGCGCAAGCCCTTAGCTTTTTCATTAGCTAGAATTCGATACATATCATAGCCCAAGATGCAGACGCCACCCTCCTCGAACCATTCGTTCAGCTTGAAGATGCGAGTTGGTTTATCCTTATACTTTGAAATGTCATAGACCTCAATGTCGCGACGATGCGCGAATCCCATCCAGTGAACAAATTCACGTGCCCAATTGTTGACGGTACTCAGTGGTGAGATGACCAACACACGCTCCATGCCTGTCCGCCGAGTATTTATAAGCAAAGTGTGGGATAAGGTGACCACTTGCAGTGTTTTGCCCAGACCCATGCAATGGGCTAGAATGCAGCCAGATCCGGCGTTCTTTTCGCTTTCCTTAATAGTTTCAAAGCAGGCGTCCCACATGAACTTCACACCATCCACCTGATGAGGCTTCAACTTTTTGAGCAGACCTTTGTCCACTTGGAGCAAGGCCTTCTTCGAGTCCTCGTCAAAGTCGAGCACTAACTCATTAATTTCCACGCTCTCGGATTTCTCAAAAATTCGATTATAGAGCTTCTGGCGTTCTTCAATACGTTTGCGTCGATCGTCCTCCTCTTTGGCGGCCTCCTTGGTGCTCAAATCCAAGTCCTTAGTCTTGATAATCTTACGGATGTGTTTTCGCTTATTCTTGTTCTTCTCGTCATCATCGCTATCGCCGCTGGAATCCTTTTTAATGCGTCGTCGTTTCTTCTTCTTCTTGTCCTCCGGCTCGAAATCGGAAGAATCGTTGGCAGAGCCGGAATTCTTTTTTCCCGCAAAGGTGCGACGCTTACGTTGAGGCATGACCTCGCTGCCGCTGCTGTGGGCGGCGTCTTCTTCAGCCTCAGCCTCAGCCTCCGATTTTTGCTTCTCACTTTCTTGTTCGGATTCCGGTTGTTCCTCCAGTGCGTCATTATAATCTGAATCGCTTTCGCTGGCGCTTTTCTCGCGACGGTTGCGCTTTGAAGTACTCGCTTTTTCCATTTCGGTATCTGTGCTCATTCTTCGTTTCGACTCCACTTTCTTATCGACGACAACAGCTGCAGTTGGGGATTTGGTTGCCTTTGCTTCTGTTTCTGATTTTGATTTTGATACAGTAGCTGCAGGAAGCTTAACTCGCTTCATGCGAACCACACAACGACGTACGCTTTTTATTGGCTCTTCGTTGATAGTGCTATCACTATCGATCAATAGTTTGGAAAGCAAACTCTTTTTGTTGGGCTGCTTCTTAGCGTTAGCCTTGTTTATGTCCTTGTTGACGCTGGAGTTTGATGAAGAAGAATTAATACGTGCTCGGCGACGTGGATTTTGCACAGTGACAACTTCCTCGTCACTGTCCCGCTCACTATCGCTGAGTTCTATAATAGAAGCGTTATTGTTTCTGCTTCTTCGTGAATATTGAACTGTGAGCACCTTGGAGTTTACTGTTTTTGCTTGTACTCTATTGTTGACAGAGTTTCTTGTTGATCTAGCTTTGCTGTCTGGCTGAGCCAACAGTTTCTCTAGCGGCACAATGCTTATTTTGAAGGCTGGCTTCTCTGTACCGGTTTGATCATCAGAACTGCCGGCTTTGGTTACTGAACTGTCCGCATCTCCGTTTCCATTAGTAGCGTTATTACGTTTGCTGCCAGTGTTGATCGCTTCAAAAGTTGTTTCATTGGCTTTTCTTGAATTCTCTTTGACATTGTCACTTTCATCATCTGGTTGCTCAGTTTGTCTTCTTTTTACACTTTTGATCTTCTTGCTGTCGACGTCGCGTTTGCTGCTATTGCTGTCGTCACAGGCAGTGTCACCGTCCGCTTGATTGATCAAAGAAGTTGCAGCAATTGTCTCCCGAGATTCGGTCTTTTCCTCTCCCATAGGTAACAGTGTTTACGTGCTTTTTTGCGCCGCGTCCCAATTTTAAACAAAACTATAAAAATAATTGATAAAAAAAAGAAATATGAAATTAAAGATTAATATTTGGAATTCTGTATAAACATAATTTCACAATATATTCGGTCTTTTAAGTTGCATTCCACTAAGCGTCTACTTTCGGCGTTTTAGTTGCTCTGCTTCTTTTTTCTCGAGTTTTTTTGCAAAGCGAATCGTCCTCTTTCTTTCTCACTGACAATAATATATTGTAATCTTTACAATTAGATCAAATTAAGAAGCACAAATGATATCACATATATCTAACAATATTTTTTGCCTTTTACATTATCAAACACTATAAATTATTTAATTTTTCAACATTCCACCGCCGCGCTTTTTGGCACAGACGCGTACCAAACACACACACAAGCATGTGTTCAAATATACATACACATTCAGAGGTGGCACTCACCAATTGCGATTTTTCATTCGAGTTCTAATTTCGCATAAAACTTGCATTTTACTCACTTCACATCCATTAAAAATTTATAAATAATTGTATTTACTAAACATAAAAATTTATTTAAAGCCCGGAAGCAGAGCGCTGCCTATGCCGCCGCAAAAATTTTATTTGCTGGTATACACAGCACACAAGCACACAGATGTTGTTAATGCCAAGGCAACTCTAGAGCCGACATTAGAGATGAACTAGTATTTTCCTTGAAACTTAAATTGCCAACTGCAAAGACATTTTGATTCAATAATATCTGAAATATTTAATAACTACAACTACAAATTCTTTAAATTTTTTGTTTTATTTCTAAATATTATATAAACTGTTTTTTTAAAAAAAGATCTCAATAGTATTATAGTCACTGTTACCACTAATCATATAATATTAGTATTATATATTAATATTAATATTATATGGTTAGTGCTGTTACTTAATACGAAAAACACACAATTACATTTTATTTTTAAAGCTTGAAAGCATTCATTCATAAGTTTGAATTAATTAAAAAAGCTTTAAATTTTATATACCAAAATCTTATATTTTAGTAATTTAAAAAATTGCATACATATGTATATAGGTTTAATGATCATTCCAGCTGTTTATAGTATTGCGTTGCCACTTCTTCATTTACGCAATAAGTGCTGCCAGTAGATAACAAATTAAGCAAAAGCCAAGCTAGACGTTGTGGTATTGGTGTATACTGGTATATTTATTGATATAAAATAGTATATTATAAAATCTTACTTGCGGTCACGCTGGAGAAAACATGCTACTAGCCGAAGAAGCAAAAAAAGCAATAAAAAAGAGGAAAACAAGCAGCAAATATGTAACGAACGAGGCAGCGGAAGAGACAAAAATTATAAATTAGTGTAGAGAAAAAATTTGCCCAGTGTGCGAAGAGAAGCAGCGCTGCATTCACTAATTGAGCTAAAACGACAAAAAACTCAAGTAGCAATGAGCAATAACAATAATAACAGCAGCATGCTATACCCGGAATCCGAGGAAGAGGAGGAGGAGCTCAGCGGTTCTTACAACATCAACGACAATGGTGGGCAGTTGAGTGACTGCAGTAGCAGTAACAGCAGCGCCGCTAGCAGCAGTGGAAAAACGGCGAGCAGCTCCAGCAGCAACTCAAGTGACGAGGACGATGTCGATGACGAGGACGCCTCCGATCAGGACATGCGTACAGACTCCGATTCCGATGATGCCACCACTACGCAATCTGATGAGTTGGAGCTGGCTCAGCTAAGTAAAAGTCATGTATTTCGATTACCTCGCGGCCTCTGTGAAAGTGCGAGCATCTTTCACGAATTCTTTTCAGTAGAGACATGGCAATTGTTGCCTAACAACATGCAAGCTCAGCTGCAACCACTTTTGCCAAGCTATGCTTCAATACTCGCTCCCTCACAGGCGGCAGCTGAACAGCAGCGTACTCTGTTGCAACTGTTCAATGGCGGACTTCAGCGTTTTGGCCAATCGCCACTTCTTCGATTACAAAGTCAGTTGGAAGACGGCAGCCTAAGACCAGATGTCCTACAGTTGCGTCTCAGTATTGAGCGCTCACAACGGCGTGAGCGTCGCTTCCAGCAGGCCGAACGCCTGAGTCGACTGGCCAAGGAACTGTTTCTCTCTCGCGAGCAAATTCTGCAGCAGGTCTTTGTGATGGCCCCGCCGCCGGATGGTGATTCTGGCACATTAAAAGTTCAGTCACGCCCACGTAAACGTAAATCACCTACGCTGCAAAGAGAGAACAAATTTTGCGTAGAGCGTGCGCGGAAACGTTATTGCCAAGAACTCGTCGAACTGACACGCGATCTGCAGCTAAAACCTGGCGATTTAAGTGCCGACGAGCAGGATGAGGAGGTGACACAGCTCGCCATAATTGCCGAGGAGCGCCAACTAAAAATGGAAACAATTACTCGACCCTCAAATGCGGCAGATAAGAAATGCATTTACAGTACCTTCTTTAAACGTCGACAAGGCCTGGAAGACGAGCTTGTGTTGCGCAGCATGCAATCGGACAAGATGCAGCCCCTCACCGAAAAGAATTTCAAGAAATACTTGCGTGACTTCAAGCGACGAAAACTGCAGCAGCCGGTGAGTATCACAGCCAATAATATATTCGCACTATGTTGCCTATGGAAGCACCTATTAATTGTATTTAACAAAAATAAAAGCTATCAGAATGAGAGTCAAATAAGAAGACTCAAAAGCTTATCAATTATGAAGCTGATATTATTTTGATGTTTCATAATCGGCCTATCGATTTTAGATTATTGTTACAAGATTATCGATATTCTTGACTATCGAATATTTGAAAATTATTAGAGTTATATGATTTTCTTTTTAGCAATTGCCGGACTTTGAGACAGCTGATATTCGACTGCGTGATATTTGCACTCGTGCCCAGTTTGTAGGGAACTTTAAGCCAGGACGCAAGCCAAAGGCGCTGACAGCGCGTCTCAATCAGACTATCAATGAGCCACCAGCTCTAGTTCCCATTGGCGGTAATACCTCAAAAGTTGAGTCAACGGCGGAACTGCTTACAGACGAGCCACATCAGCTGTATGGACGTGCAGCTATGGAACCAGATGAGGAAGAGATGGAGCAAGAGTTGCAGGAGCAAGCAGAGGCCATGCAGCAAAAAATGACGTCCACAGCAGCTGCAGGACTTGTTGAGCTGCCCAAATTGGAACCCATAGCGGCACGAACTATTATTAGCACCTCTCCAAAAGCATTGGTTAAGGCTGGCGCCCACATCACAGGCAGCCCGACAAGGGAAGTAGCATCTTCTTCGTCATCAACGACGTCGCCACTTACACATGCCGGTTACTTCTCGTTACTGAGGGATCTGTTTGTGTCCACGCCACAGCATCGTTTGACATATGCCGAGCTGCAATCGCTCCTGGTGAAGTGGAGGGCGGAGAGTTGTGTTTCCGGTCTGCCGGATTGGGTTCGCAGCCTGCCATCCGATTGGACACAAATGTTGCAATCCGCCGTCAACTTCTTGTCGGGAGATTTTATCACTTTGCCAGCGGAGTATGTGCCATATATTGAGCACAAGACGCAACTGGGCATTTACCAATGGATCGGTGCTGGCAGAGATTCCGATGCGCGCCTCCAAACGCTATGCCATTTCTGGCTTCAGCGTCGCAAGGAGCATACAGTCCAGCAAATGCCACAATCACAACATGCGCCACATCAGCAATTGAGTCCCGCAGCTCCAGTGGACGTCACGCCGACTCCGTCGCCACGCTGCCCCACCAGTTGGACAGTTCGTGTGGCCACACAGGCGGAAATGTTGGATTTCCAGCGACAGGAGCGGTTGCGATTCGAGCAGCCTCATCGACCATTTACCTATCGAATGCATGGTTATGAAAGTGTTGTCGGCCCCGTTAAGGGCATCTATACGCAGAGCTTAGCACTGAATAAGGCACGCGGTCATGCCGTTATGGTGGACGATCGGCCGCCATATGTCACCATATTGACTTTGGTACGTGATGCTACCGCTCGTCTGCCCAACGGCGAAGGTACACGCTCGGAAATCTCCGAGCTTTTGAAATGTTCTCAGTTTATCAATCGGCAGGCGGCAGAGAATGTGTTGCAAACGATTGTGAGTGGAGCATTAGATCGGATGCATGGTGGGGTTGATCCATGTGTGCGCTACGATGCACGCCGAAAGATCTGGATATATTTACATCGAAATCGTAATGAGGCGGACTTTGAGCGTATGCACCGGCAGAATCAATCGATGGTCAAGCAAAAACAACAGCAGCGCAAGCATATTAAGCCAAAGAGGGACGATGCATCGGAAGCAGGGCAAGAGCTGCCAGCTCTGGTGGCAGCCACAACTACGCCAACTATTCCAATAGCTACCACTACGCTGATTAAGAAACATCCCCAGACGCTGCAAGTCAAGTGCCCGCCAGTGCCCCCGCTCAAGTATCACACACCTCCCACAAATATGAACACACCGCCTGCAGCTACAGCTACAGCTACAGTCAGTCCGCATCAGGTGGTGACGGCACAGAAGTCCCTGCTAAAACCCACACAGCGTAGCGGAGTTGTCACTATTGTAGATAGATCATCCACAACTCCTGTTACGACCACAGCTGCAGTTCAACTAATGAAACCTTCACCAAAGCCCCAACCGCATCCGCAACAACAGCCACAACAGTTGGGCCATAACATTGGTGCACCGCGCAATACCACACCCATACTAGTGTCTACGCCCAGTGGACTCCAGACGGTGCATGTGGCTGCAACGCCCAATAAAAAGTTGGCAATAAAGAAGTCCATTGTTGTGAACTCTCCGTCTCAGACGTTGGCGGCTTCAGGATCAGGCACTGCTGGGAATTTCATTGTGCCACTGGAACAGCAGCAGCAACCACAACTGCTCACCATGAGCACCAAGTCGCCGCCAGTTCGACAGCCAATGCCGAAGAACATTATAAGATTGCTGCCAGCAGGAGGAGTAACTGGTTCGGCCGCTTCAATTGCAACGAAACCTTCAATTGTCCAGCTCCCGCATACTGTGGCCTCAAAACCATCTGGAGGAGTGCAAATTCTTGGACCACGCATGCTCGCACAGACCACTGTACGTCCGTTGCAGCAAAAGATTGGCGCCGTATCCATTGTGAGCAACAAGTCCACGGCCAGTGGTAGTCCTATTGGTAATACCACATCCAGCATGGGCACAGGCACTGGTACGATCGTCAAGATGTCACCCCAGGCATTTGCAACGCTTCAACAGCAGCAACTTAAGCAGAAAGCTGCAAATCCTGCCCACCAACAACAACCACAGCAGCAGCAACGTATACTTGTGGGTAAGTTGAAAATCAAGTTGATCATAGGCCAATAGTAATATAATTATGTGTTATAATTATAGCACATCATTAAATTAGTTTTTCACACATTTGGCACTTTGCCAATTTCAAGGACTGCCAAGCGCCGTCTGGCGGCAGCAATTGATTGCTCTATTAATACAGCCTACCTCATGCGCTTTAAGCTATGTATTTCTTATTCATTTGCACTTGCAAATGCTGTCGCTTCTATAGATACATACATACATATGTACTTTGGCAGCCTGCAGTCTGCTGCTCATTGTTGATTCACTCTCACACACTCATGACCTCAGAAGTACGCAGCTTTAATGATCATAGCTCCTTTCCTGCTTTTGCACTTGTGTGTGTCTGCCTGTTATTTTATTTTATATTTGTCTTGTAAAGATGTTAATTAGACTTGATCTCTTTTTTTTTCAGGCAACACAGCAATTTCGTCAAACAAAAATATTGTGTTCCAGGCTTTGCCTAAAGCTTCGCCCAAAATACTCAGCACTCTGCCTGGCCAGACCAAAACGTTGGCAACCGCGAATCTCTCGCCGCAGCAACAGCGAATTGTGCTACAGAGCTTCAAACAGCCGGCGGTCACTGCAGCTGTTTCCTCACAATCGACAACGCCCACGACGACTACAACCACACGAATCATTCGGACAACCCCAGTGTCGGCAACAACTTCCAGTACCCCGCCCACAGCCGCCACACACGGCGGTCACATAATAACTTTGGACAGCTTACTGCACAAATCCGGGTCTGGAAAACTTTTAACCGCTGGTAGTAATATCATCCAGCTGGCCACATCATCAGCTCCTGGCAATATTATTACTATGGCGTCAAGTGGTCAAGCCCCTGTGCAGACAACGACAGGATCCACTGCCAAGCAACTGCCAACAACGGCGCGGATTGTGACCGCCGGTCACACAACGATGGTGCCGAAGATCATTGGAAAGACAACAGTTGTACCTGGCAAGCCAATGCTACTTCATGCCAAGACCCTGAAGCTGGGGACCAATGCGGTAACCACAACGCAGGCTGGAGCTGCAACAACGTTAACCACAGGCGCCATGAAAACAACATCGCAAAGCATTGTGATTGGTGGTCAAACCATGAAGATACAGGGAGCGGTAAGGATTAGGGTCATATTTCAGTAGGAGCACTATTAATTCTTTTGGATTCCTCTTACAGACGATTCCAGCACGCAATGCGGCAGGTACTCCCGTTCAGACAGTCATTATGGGCAATCAACTCGTCCGCCTGGCCACTAGCAGCAACAGCAGTAGCAATAGCACAACAACCAACAGCAATAGTCTGCCCGGCACATCGAGCGGAATTGCTAGTTCGCCCAAGACACTGCTTATAGGCACAGGTGCAGCACAGACGTTACGTCTTGGCAAAAATGTGTTGTTGGCTGCAAGCAGTGGCAGCGGCAATGTAGTAACCACAACAACATCATCAGCAGTAACAACTGCAGCACCTGCCAACAATCTAGTGTTTGCTGTCCAAGGCAATGGTGGACAATTGTTCTTTTCACCGGGACTGCAAGGTGTTAATCTAAAGCCGCTGTCTAACATGAAAGTGATACCCATGTCCACATCAGGGACTGTCGCGACCAGCAGCGGCGTAAAGTTGAGCAACGTGTCTGCAACTGTCGATGCGGTGGTTGGCAAAACGTTAAACACCAAACTGTTGCCCACAGCTGTGATTAAGACGGCCAGCGGAGGACATTCTAATTAGACATGAATCGATGATGACCGAAGGGAGGCATAGGCAGATGCAGAGGCTTGTTAACTACGTTGTTTACTATATCAGTTGTTTGGATTTAACATTATCATTATCATTTACTTATATACATATATATATGTATATATATAGTAGTCTAAGCATAAAGTTTAACATACAAATTTTGCTGCTTACAATTAGATGAGTTGAGGATGAATTTATTGGCAATGTATTTGTAAACTAAGGGGGGAAAAGGAACAAAGGAATCATTAAATGATTAATTAATATTGGTATGGCTTTCGTGTCTGTGAGTGTTGGTCTGCCATTTGGACGGACATTGACTCAGAGCGACGCCTTCGTATGCAGCTTGACATGACGATTGAGCTTAATCATCAAGTTAAAAGATCTGCTACAAAGATGACACTTGAACATGGACCGCACGTTAGTGTCGGAATGTTGACTGATATTCGAGGTAGCTTGCGTTGAATTGGTGTTAACGTACACGTGGAAAGGAGAAGTTGAGGACAGAAGTGTTGTCGTCGTATCGCTCTGATGCTTTCTGTGCATCTCGATCACATGCGATTCCAGCTGCTCAGCATCGCTAAAGCTATTCTCACAAAAGGCGCAATGTATCATGCATTGTTCTGGACTAGTCTGCTCTAAGGTTTCTACTGCATCCATTGATCGCAACTTGAGAGCCAATTCCTCTTCATGCGCTATAATACAAATAATTGTTAACATTTGTGTTGTAAAAATATGTAATGCATTTACCTTCAAGGTGCCGGTTTAAGTGCGCTTTCAGCTGCTGGTGCTTCAATACTGTCCAAAGTACAACAAAATAACTGGTTAGCCACCTAAAATTACTTTATAATCACTCACCTTTGCCACAGTATTCACACCTAGTTCTTGTGTGCATCGCCAATTTATGCTGCTTAAGAGTATCCTTAGAATTGCAAAAGAACCCGCAAATTGGGCATTTAAGATGCTTTTGCAGTTTGTGCCATTTTATATGAAAGCGCAAGCGAGATTGGTGGGCATTGATGAACTTCTTTCCACATATATGACACTCACAATCCTTGAGCATATGTATTTGATTCATGTGTTCAGCGTGCTGCTCCTGACTTAGAGATGAATGTCCACATAGCTTACAGAAGACACCTGGCTCGTGAATTGGGGTTGGTAACGTGGTTAACTCTTCGCCATCGTCATACGTAAATTTTATGATTTCGTCGTCACTATCTTGGTTTTCAACAGGAGAAGATTCAGTTTGAAATAGTGTGGAACTTAAACCATTTGCAATAGCAAGTTCTTTGGGCTCAACTGTTGAAAAAGTGGCTTCTTCTGGGAGATTACAAACAACTTCAGATGTGGACTGACATGGCGATTCCCTGGGTACTCGCGCAGTGTGCTCCATTTTAATGGGTACATGTGGGATATCCAATGGAGCACACACGCGCGCACTTCCATCTTCTTCGCCATCCTCTTCATCGTCTGTGTCTAGATAAACGAACCCACAGAACGTCTGCTCTGGTTCAATTTCCTTCTTAACTACGACACCCTTGTGAGGCCGTGTGAAATCCAAGGCATCAAATTGCTCCTGTGTCTCTAAGCAGCTCTGTTTAAACAAAAGAATCTTGTGAAACTCTTCTATGCAGGTTTTGCACATGTACTGAGGGCGGCCATCATTCTGTAATACCTGTCATTTGAATAAGTTAGAAAGTTACCCATCGGACTATGTAAGCACTTACCTGAAGATTCCATTCATTCATTTGTTTAACTATATCTGACATACTATCATTCAAATTATCACCGCTTCCAACATTTGAAAATATAGGCTGAATAATAGCATTATTCGATAAAAAATAAATGCCGCAAGCACGACACGGTTCAATAACACCGTCATCTTCAAAGGTCATTAAATCCGTACAGTCCATATTAATTCACTTATATTGTCATCAATTGAATGCAACAAATACATCAAAAGAAATTGATAAAATATCTAGGAAAAGTGAATTCGGAAAGTCTTTAGGATTGTTGTCTTCTGTATGACCAGCGTGGCCGCAAGTTAGATTTCAGAATATACTATTTGATTTTAACAAAATAGCTTGCAAATTTGGCGCGTCCCAACTGTTGAACTTTTTTTTTAATAAAAGTTCGACGATTCAACAATTATCAACAATTCAGTTCTCATTATTTAAATTATTTATAAATCAATTTTTTTGAAGGTATAATCAGTAGAATGACTATTCTGATTATTTGAATGAAATACCTCAATCAGTTAACAGAATTTCACGCCCGCCAGAGCAGCATGAAGTTGGCTGCTGATTATACCGTGTTTGCCAGCCCTGGCACAAATGTACAAAAAATAAATAAGAATCATCACGCAGATACAAATTTGGGGTGTTGAAGTTAACAAATTGCAAAGAATTTGGTGTGCAAGCACAACTAATTATGAATTTGACGGATCAGAATCCGTATGGCAACGGCTTACTTTATGCTGGCTTTAACCAGGACCAAGGTAGGTGCATATATGTATGCATTTTGTTTGTTGTTTACATATTCATTGACATGAGTATTCAACGTGTTTTAATATACTATATTTAAATTGTGTAAAATGATAAACATTCTAATTGCGACGCAGGATGCTTCGCCTGTGCGACTGATACCGGATTTCGGGTGTATAATTGTGATCCACTAAAGGAAAAGGAACGTCAATACTTTCCCGAAGGTAAGTGTGTGCGTGTGTGGATATTTACGTGATACTGCCGAAATACCAAGCGCGTAATCATCTGAATACTAACAAAATATTCTTTGATGGTGCCTTTCGAATGCAATATTTGTTTAAATTGCATATGAATGAGCCCTATTTTGCAACAAAGGAAGTTTATACATACACTTATATGAAAATCTGCCTGCTGATAGCAACATGCATTCAATCGAAATATGTTATCGAAACAAGTAAATTAATTTACATACATAGGTAACTAAATTTACACCGCGGAAAGTTGCCGCGCTAGCTGCTGTATGAAATCAGATAATATATAATTTATATCACGCATAATTGTTATCGATTGTAATGGTAATGACGGATACATTTGAAATTTGA
The DNA here is from genome assembly GCA_018150935.1 of Drosophila pruinosa. Lineage (NCBI taxonomy): Eukaryota > Metazoa > Arthropoda > Insecta > Diptera > Drosophilidae > Drosophila > Drosophila pruinosa. The sequence goes on along the minus strand of JAECWR010000094.1, from coordinate 8,188,975 downwards.
AATTATTGTTTGTGAATTCACCCTCATCAGATTGTTTTCATAGTAATTTGCTTGTATTTGGTTGATATAGGTGGTCTCAGTCACGTGGAAATGCTCTTTCGTTGCAATTATTTGGCTCTGGTTGGTGGCGGTATTCGGCCTCTTTACCCGCCCAATAAAGTGATCGTCTGGGATGACTTAAAGAAATCACCGGCCATATCTTTGGATTTTAATCAGCCGGTGCGTGCAGTGCGTTTGAGACGTGATCGGATTGTTGTAGTTCTGGAAGGAGTGATCAAAGTCTACACATTCACGCAACAGCCGCAACAGCTACATGTGTTTGAGACGAGCGCCAATCCGAATGGGCTGTGTGTGCTGTGTCCCCATAGCAATAAAAGTTTACTAGCATTCCCAGGTCGACGAACCGGTCATGTGCAAATCGTTGATCTTGCCAACACAGAGCGTGCCCCATTAGAGGTTGTCGCTCATGAGGCGGCTATCAGTTGCATTGCATTAAATTTGCAGGGCACCCGTCTGGCTACCGCCGGTGAAAAAGGAACACTCATTCGCATATTCGATACGGAGAATGGTAAAAAGGTGTCAGAGCTGCGTCGAGGCAGCAACCATGCTAACATATTTTGTATCAATTTTAATCATCAATCCACTATGATTGTTGTGGCATCTGACCATGGCACTATACACGTCTTCAATTTGGAGGGCAACAAGCAGCAGCAATCGTCGCTTCCGATTTTACCCAAGTATTTCTCAAGTCAATGGAGCTTTGTGAAATTCTCCATACCTCAAGGACCTCGTTGTATATGTGCCTTTGGCGCCGACTCCAACTCGGTTGTGGGTAAGTCATGACACATTTACAACTGACACATTTTGACTGCATTTATATGATTTATTTTTTGACTATTTTAGCGATTTGTGCAGATGGACATTACTATAAATTCCTATTCAATAACAAGGGCGAGTGCAGTCGGGATGTCTGCACGCAGTTCCTGGAGCTCCAGGATGACGAAACTTAAAGTTGAACAATTTTACCGTGTGGCGCCTATCCTCTAATTGCATATTAATATCTACATACATAAATGAAAAATGTGTTATACAAAATTATACTTAAGCATGCTTTAAACAAACGTTACAAGTCAGAGTTCACATAAAAACCTAGTTAACAAGTCGATATGTAATTTAAATGGATATCGATATTAACTGAATTTATTTTATTTTTTACTAATCGCTATCTAAACAATCGATAGATGGGTGTCAATTGTGCGAAGTCGTTGAGATCGACTTTAGTTGCTCAAATTTGAAGACCATAAGCAAATTAATTCTGAAAAAGAATACGAGATGAAGGCATAGATAAGCAACACCAATAACAATGACAGCTGCCGGCGTGATATGCTAAGGAAGTTTAAAACACAATATATAAATCCTATATCAGAAGAATTTTAAAAATCCATGGCCTAATGAAATCAAACATCTTATTTTGGCATTGTATTACTTTGTTGCTTATAAATATCACTGGAATATCAAAGTTTCTACGTGAAGGAGGTGGAGAGACAACAAATGAGTCTAAGGAATTATAGATGAGTCGTGTTGCTGCTCTCTTCGAAGCCGAGATTGGTGGCACCGCTGAGAGGATTGTGTGCTTGCGGCACAAAATCACTTTGCTGCAAATGGATTATCTTTGCCTGCTGCTGTGAACTGATTGGCACATGGAGATTCTGCAGATTGTCCAAGTGTATGGACTGATTTGGTTGCTGTTGTTTCTCAATCTCTCTTGGGGATGGCTGCTTGCGTAGCAGATTCACGTCCGACTTCTTTGAGAAATGTGCCTCGATTTCCTGCATAGAATTGTAAGAGTGGTAAAGCAGACTCATAATTGATTATTTTGCCAATTAACTTACGCCCAGAGTGCGACCCTCGGTTTCGGGGAGAGCAAAGTAGAGAACAATTGTGCCAACGAAGGCGACTGTGGCATAGAAAGCGAACGTGCCCGGCAGCGTCAGGGTCGCCAACATGAAGAGGAAGAGCTTATTGGCCAGAAAGCCAAATACATAGCCGACACCACCGGCAAATCCCGAGGCGCTGTTACGTATGTCAGCGGGAAAGACCTCACCAATGAGTATCCAAGGTATCATGCGTATTCCCAAATGCGAGAAGAATGCGGAGAGCAGCAAAAGAATCAGCGGCACCCAGACCAAGTAGTTGTTCTCCTGCTTGGGCACAGTCAGCAGCAGATCATCCGCAATGGGCGGTCCTGAGGGCGCCAATTCACTATGCACTGTTAATGTAGGAATAGCACTGGCAACTTCTGACAGGACAGTTGTGGTTTCTATTTCACGCACCTCATCTGGCAAAATGGTGGTTTCGAGCTCGCGTTTGCTACGGTTCCACGACTCTGTTGTGTACTCTTCTAGATCTGGCAACAAGGTAGTCAGTTGATTTAGTTGTTCCTGCATCTCATCCTGACGTTGTGTCTCGAATATTTTTGATATATTTGCCTGCGAGATGATGCTCTCCTTGGGCACGATGGACGATGCATTGATGACCACATTATTAACCGCAAAACCGGGCACTTCACTCAAGAAATGTGCATATGTCGCGGTGCCAAGAAAGCACAGGCCTGTGCCCACTGTCGATATCAGTACCAGTGGCCGTTTGCCCGTAAAATGAATGAGGATGACGCCCAAAATGGTGGCTATCATCTCTGCTACTCCCAACAGTATCGTGGCATGGTATTTATTCATGGGGGCTTTAAGAGTATGGAAGATTTGCACGGCGTATGTTTGCAGCGGGGTCTTGCCGGAAAAGTGGCCCGTAAAGAAGGTGAAGGAGACTAGGAGGAAAGGTACCAAGAAGGTGCGTTTACGCCACATTCGCAGGCGCATCCGTAGAGTCCTGCGTTGTCCTGGCGACACTGCTCCCCCCTCAGCCGCCTCCTCGATAGCTTTTTGAGTGATGAGCTCATCGTACAACTGATTAAACTCTGCCTCAATCATGTGCTCCGGGACCCAGCCGCGCAGCCATTGCAACGCCTTAACCGCCTCGAGGAAACGATGCTCCCGTATCAGCCAAATGGGGCTCTCTGGCACAAAGCACAGCATGACAATGGTTACCACTGGAAAGGCGGCGCTTACTGCCGCCACACTGCGCCAGTCCATCAGCGAGCCAAGGATGAACTGCACGAAGACGCCTGTAATCACACAGGTGGTTCCCAGGGCCGAGAGTATGCCTCGATACTTTGGCTCAGTGATCTCAGCCACATATGTGAGCACCTGCAAAAGGTGAAGAGCATTATTTAGTACTGTGACATTTACTTGAAGTTGCTGTTTGTTTTTGCAACAGTTGCCACATTAAGTGGCATTTCAAGGCAACCCCCAAGCTCCACATGATCGTGGGCCCATTTGACAATGACAATGCATATTGAAATACTCATTAGCTCCAAAAATTGAATAAAAAAGCGGGTATGCTCAACTGCCAATTACTAGGTACTTTGGTAATAACATTAACAGATGCATCTGTTTACCTGACTCATCCAAATAGATATATACACATGTATGTACTTGGCAGTTGTAAAAGAATTCCTTTTCTAGCTTATCAAAGAAATTGAGCCAATGTTGTCCCATTAGAAAATATGTATATTGTCCACTTAAAACAGATCAGGTAAGATATTAATAAACTCCCCTCCTCTCTTAGGAGAAACTTTTTCTTAATTAAATTTGAGTCATAAACCAATGTATAAATATAGCCAATAAACAAATTATTTGGGAAGGGGGAAAAGTTGCAAATCGTATACATTGCACTTGGCAAGGTCGACTCTCGAAAGATGCCACAAAATATGCTATTATTTATTTAGGTGGATAGCTGCTTAGTTGGTTAGTGTTGTTCGTTGGATCATGATCACTTACTGGTGCTTCCATCAAACCGCCACCAAGACCAGCCAAGCACAAAGCCGCATACAGATGGTCCGTGCTCGTTGAAAAGTGAAACATTAGCCAGGCAGCCAGTATGGGCAGGTTGACAAACTGAAAGCGATACAGATGCGGATACATTTACATTCACAGATTCATAATAGGAAAACAAGAGATCACGAGGTTTGGCGCATCAACATAATTGTTGCACAACAACACTGGAATCACGTGGTTTCATTCGATTTCGATTTCTGGTTCAGTGTGTCAATGTTATACTCGCAACTATGGTTGCTACATGATACTCTGATGTTTAGTGGTGACAAGTGGTAACGTACCTGCATGGCTCGGCGCTTGCCAAGTGGTTGGGTTAGCATACCGGAGAAGAGACATCCGAGGGGAACGCAGATCAAATTAATAGAACCTAACAAAATAATTATGAGCATATTTGTTTATAAGATCCATTCATTGAAACTTACTAAACCACGATATTTCATCTTTGTTAAGTACAATCTCGCCATTGCCACCATCGTTTCGTCCCTCGCCCCCCTGAATGGCGGGTATCACAATTGTGGGAAATCCCAAGGTCATGCCATAGCCTGAAATTGAACAAAATTACCATATATATGACTTGTGTCAAATATTTTCGTTTCTCAAGTCAGGGAATAAAGCTGTAGTCATAAAGTAAATTACAATATTAAATTGATCAGAGTTTATAAATTTATTCACCTATACAGCTTCATTCCTTGCTTACGTAATTTTGCATTAGGATTTAGTAGATTGAAAAGGTCGAGTATTACAAGTTATTTACCGAATAGCAATATGTTCTTAATACTAACAGCTAGAAACTGTGGCAGGGCCCGTCGAAAGTTGCTCACTTCCACATCAGTCACCCCGGAAATGCGCCGGTTGTTTCCATTTTGCATAAATAATGGACGATCGTTCAGTGCTCTGAAGTGTAATAACAAAAACATTATTAAGTCACATTTAATACCTTACTAGTTTCTAAGTAATGAGTTTTTTTGTTTGTTGAGTTTGCTTTGTTTTACCCATTTTTCTCAGGCGACGCAGCTGCCTTGCCATTAAACATCGTGGCGATTACTTGATAGATTTGTTTAAGTATTTTTTTCCAATCTTATTTGTGCTTAATTTAATACAACTAACAAATTAACATAAAATAGAAAATGATTTTTAAATTTAAAACATGGGAAATTTACCGCGCCCAACTTAACACTTCTGACTTGACGACAAACTGAACGAAACACATGCACCGGCAGCCGTTATACATTGACGTATTACCGAACTGATCAGTTTTTAACGGTTAATTACTCAACGTCAACAAAAATGCTTCATCAATATTATTGGCGTGCTCTTATTGTTGTTGGCTTTCTTTTTCATATTGTTTAAAGATTAGTATGCGTGGGAGGACTGTCGAATTTATCGACACAAATTATTGCAACAAGTACGTGCCAATATGTGCAAATTGTTTTAAATTATATGTACCGCTTTTATGGTCTTATGGTCTTTAGCTCTGAAGGCGTTGTTAATTATTTTTATCACTTAATTAACAAGTACAAGTACATATTCATTTAGGTAATCTTTGTGAACTGTGTGTACAATAAATGCTGACCCTTATTCACCATCGACTTTTTTCAGAAGTCAAAGTAATTTGCATGAAAATAAAATATTTCGAAAACTTAGCGCATTGCATATATAATATTAAAGCTCTTGGTTGACTTCAAACCAGTTACATTTTACAGCAGGTTCGCCGTACTTAAAACACCGCAAAATCAGGTTCAGAAACAAGCTACACCTGTAACGGCATTTGGCGACCTTTCTTCTCCTATCCTGTCAATCTCATATTTTATGGGTCATCATGCTCATCTAATACCGCACCTATTCAGGCCCATGCAATGAGGAAACCTTTCACCTACTATCTCACGCTTACAAGTATTTTGAATATGTTTTTTTAGGTTTCTTTCATTTGACCGCCGGCTACATATTTAATTATGCTTGTTGTTTCTGTACCTTAACAGTGATAATACTATTTATTTTTAAAGTATGAAGGTGCGAAAAAGAAAGAGTTAAAAAGCTATACTTTATTATTTAAAATAATACTGCTTTTTTTTCAATAATATTGTCATATACAGTACACCAGATATAGTTCATATCTAATTATTTTACCAGCAACTATCGATTAAAAATTAATATGGTTGGGGTGGTTTTTTAAATTCCTTTTATTAATATGTTGAAAGAGTATTTAGTCTTCAGCGTGCCAAAGAAAATATAGCTCTTTTTTCTTGGTAAGATCTATGTTTGTTTTTTTGTTGGTTATTTAGATTGCTATTTGTGAAACTTGGCACCAGCTGGCACAAACTCTGAAGTGCTGGTTAAGTCTGAAGTGATCAAACGAAGAGTTTATAAAAATAACATATATCATATGCATAATATTTATCAAACTGGTTTGTAACTTATAACAAATTTTTTAACTTCTACTTCGAAATGAAAGCCAAAGAGAAACATATCATCGGGTGGAATCGTAATAAATAAATAGGCATTTACATGCTTGCAGGTAAATAAGAATATATGTTTCTTTGTATATTACACCATCGGCAATGCAGTGCGAATCGTTAATGCAAATGCTACAAACCGAAACCGGAACCGTACACTTCTGTGACAACAAGAAACCTTGATGTTTTTGTTTTGACCACACCGCGAACGAACGAACAATTTAGACCCTCTCAATTAATATGAAATAAGCCATTATTCAATTAATATTAATTGTTTGGGTTTTACTTTGTTTTTAAATTATTATTATTATTATTATTATTAATTATGTTATAAATGGTGTAAAACATTTCACTTTTTTTGCACTTGCTATTAATGTACGATATATCCCTATGTTTGCGCTTTATTCTCGTCGATATTTTGTGCGCTTCGCTTTAGGCCAACATCTTTGCGCGTCGCGCGGTCAAAACAAACTGAAAACGGAAACCTAAAACCAAACGAACGCGAAGCTCGGCTCGTCAGTTACAGCAAAAACGAAAACGTAAAATGCAAACAAAGATAGAAAAAAAAACAAAAACAAATATGTTTCCATCAAACGCAGCTTACAAAACAAAAACAAATCCGCTGTTTCGTTCACTTTCTGCAGTCGCGCATTGATTGTGAACGGCTTAACGAAGCTTATGCGCCAACTATGCTCAATCATACTTTGATTAAACTTTATAAAAAAGACATTAATGTTTGCAAAGAAGATATGTATACTTGCCATTTAATTCACTTTGATTAAAAGACTGATTGTGAATGCTATAACTGGTCAGCTTTTGTTGTGAATTGTGCATTTCCAACATGACATTAATAGAAGACCCGACAAAAGATTCTGATTTAAGTCACCTTGATCGCTAGTACATACTACACTCTAGTACAAATGTAAGACAGCTACGTTAAAGCGATTTGTTGTTTGCTTTTATGATCAACTAACTATAAAAGAACAAGCTATGTATGTATGTTATTAAATGCAAGTACGGAAAACAAGCACAATAGATGAAAAATGTCAACGTGGTTCATGTGTGAACATTGAGTATATTGTAACGTGTATAGATTTCTCGCTGCAACTAGACAAAAACCGGTATCTATAGTTATCCCATTTAAACATAGAATCAAAAAATAAAATCAATTAAAGCTGCTATTTGTATGTGTGTATGTGTATGTTACATAGAAACTTAACGTTATTGTTAGAGTTTAACAAAGCAGCGGAACGCACACAATTCTGCCCAACTGACGCAAGCTAGCCTACTGCCAAAAACCAATTATCTTACAAAGAAAACGTCATTTTAAGAATTCAATTGCTTCCACGATGAGACAGCAAGAGAGAGCGTGAACACGAGAAATTAAAACCGGATTTAAACTAATTTAAAAGTTTACATATGTATATACATTTCGATATCAAAAGCGGTAATCTCAAAACAAAATTAACTCGTAACTTCTTTTGAACTTTATTGGGGGTGATTAACATTCCAGCATTTAAACCTGACGCGCATCTGTATTGACACATTTATTTTGAGTAATTGTTTTGTGACCTGTTTGCTAATTTGAGATAAATATGGGCATAACAAAATGGTTTTAGGTGCCTAGTGCAATTATTTGAGGTAACACTAAGTTGGCAAGTCGAATGAGGAATCCCCGTAGATTATCGAAGCCATATTTAAAGTAAACTTCAAATCGTATCATTACATTTAAAATTAAAAAGATTTTTACTGTAAATTGCCGTTGCGTTTCTTTTCAAATTAGAAAAGTTTTCGAAACGGGTTTGTTGCAAGCCAGGTGCATCATGTTTTGCAGTTATTATCTGTGTTGCAACTTACAGACATACTGTCTATACAATGCGTCGTCTCTCTGTCAATTTCCGAACTAGCATGCGAAGCGAAGGTCATGAAATAAAAAAAAATATTTAGGTACGTAATTTTGAATCAACGCCGCACACGTGATCATTCGCGGTGATTTATGTTTGCATCAACATTTGCGTTAGTCTGACAAGTGTCTGTTGCTTGTGATTTTTTAATTGTTAGGCTCTATCAACAAAACTTTTAAAGTGATCAATTTTTTCCCACTAGACAATTAACGGAAACGCGAAATTTAAATAATTTAAGGCATCAGTCGCTTATATAAGCAAGCACACGCAGGTTGATTTTGAATGGCAGCAAAGTAAGTAGTTAATTAAATAATTTGGCATGACTTTCAGGTTACTTCAGTGATGTAACTTTATATACATTATTACTTATTTACGCACATCATGGGTGTTTGCCGACTTATATTTCTGCGTAAACGAGCTTCCGCCATTTTGTTAGAATTTCTTTTATGTCAAAAGATGAGAAAAATCCATGCGATACTCTCGAACTTCACCGGCGCACTGAATTACCGTCTTTCTGTACCTAAACTGCGATCAGACCAAAATCACATTAACCGAACCAATAAAGTTTTTGTTTAACAAATTAGATACAATCTGTTAATTATACATGGCAATACTAACGCACGTACAGCGTTATTGAGAGGGTGTTTTGTGACGTAGATTTCTGTGCTACAGTTTCTTAAAGTAATTAAAATTCAAAAAGAGCATAAGCCATACTGCTTGTTACTTTTGACAAAATATATAGAAAAATCAAGTTAATTTGAATGATATTTTATTTACCGCCAAATAGTTCCTACATGAACCTAATTGAACCTAATAGCTCTCGCGCTTTATACGGTCACTCTGCATACTCCCCCTTTTAAAGTGTGTAAACACTGAAGAATGGTAATAAGACTCTTGCCGCGTTTTTTCCTAAAAATCCGTGGAGATCTCGTAAAATTAAATCAGCTTAAATATCAAAGCAAGATGAACGATACAAATGCAGAACCAACACCTGCAAAACGTAGTACTCCACCCGTAATTGGAACTCACAACGGCACGTTTCACTGCGACGAGGTTGTTGCCTGTTTTATGCTGAAACAACTGCCAGAATATGAAAATTCTGAAATTTTTCGCAGTCGTGACGATAAAGCCTTGCGTGAGAAGTGTGATATCATTGTAGACGTTGGAAGTGAATTTGATCATGGCAAAAAATGGTACGATCATCATCAACTGACTTTCAAAGACACATTCAACACGTTGCGTCCAGAATTCGAGGAAAAATTTAACATTAGGTAAGTATATAAATTTTACATATTTGTATGTGAAATACCTCTTAATCCATATAAATTCCAGATTAAGCAGTGCTGGCCTAATTTATTGTTATTATGGAGAGCGTGTGATTCAAAGAATTTTGCAAAAGGAGCGGAACTTCCAACTGTCTCCACAAAATTTGAAAATGGCCTTTTTGCAGATCTATAGAAATTTCATAAGCGAATTGGATGCAATTGATAATGGTGTGCCTATGTTTGAGGGAGGCGAACCAAGTTATAAGATATCGACGCACCTTTCCGCACGCATTGGCAAACTAAATCCATCGTGGCAAGACACGGATAGAAATGCTGATGTTGATCAACGTTTTCATAAGGCCATGGAAATAGCGGGAAACGAATTGGTCGAAAATGTTATTGAAGTTGCCTGTTCATGGATCGCGGCCCGTGATCACGTGCGTCACGCGTTGGAACAAGCAAAAACTGTGCATTCTAGTGGGGAAGTACTATTGCTGGATATGTTTTGCCCCTGGAAAGCACATTTGATGGACTTGGAAAAAGAATATAAGGTTGAAGGAATACCGAAGTTGGTTGTATTCAATGACGGCTTCAGTTGGCGTGTTGCAGGCGTACCTGTAACTCCAAGCAGTTTTCTTGGTCGGAAGTTTCTGCCTACACCCTGGCGTGGTCTTCGAGACGAAGAGTTGTGTCGATTGACAGGAATAAACGATTTAGTCTTTGTGCATCACACTGGCTTTATTGGTGGTGCGAAAACTAAAGAAGCTGCGTTAGCCATGGCAACAAAAAGCATAGAATACGCTGAAGAGTGATGTGAATAAAGCAATAATTTCCGGCCAGTTGGAACCTTACAAATTTTATTTGTGTTTCTTGTTTCTATTTCCTTTGATGTTTACAAAATATGCTTAATCCATACGCGTCTTCAGTGAGCGCTCCGTAATTTTGTCTGCTTCAATAATATATACAGTGGCTCCCCATCCACTCATTGCATCACGATCAAAGGCATTCACCATAGACTGAGCTATTACTTCAAACAATTGATCGGGCTCCAAATCAGGGCGCCATAGAGTCTCACACATGCCATACAATTGTTCGGCACATGTGCCAGCAACTACGAAGTCATCCGGCTCATTGGGACATCCAATCAAATCCATGTTGCAGATAAATGGTTTCATTGTCTTTGGGTCCAGACCCGCTACCACCGGTTCAATGAAGTACGGTCCAAAACGATGTTCATACAGAAAACTGGACAACATGGCAGAGAAAGGTTTAGGCGCCATTTCACGATTTTCTTTTGTCTCATATATGTTTTTCCGGAACATCAGACGATCACGAACTGTCAATATATCCGTTTGAAGTCCAGTTAGCCCAAGGAACATACGAGGGGCAATGTGAAACACTTTCTTGAAGTCTGTTGAAATGGTCTGTGCCTGCACACCAAAGCGATGATCCGTTGCAATTGCCACACAGTCCTTTCCACGCATGGCAACCACGCAACCACCATTATAGGCCAGAATAGACATATTACGTTATTTTAATATTTAACAATGATTGAAATGAATGTGAGTTTGCAAATGCTAAACGCCGCTTCGAAGATGACTTTTTGTTTCTGCCAGAAAAGTTAATGTTGCCAGAAAGTTTATTGAAAAATCTACTAAATTAAATTTTATGAAGAGACTGGTAACATTTCTAATAACATAACTTATCGTAAATTTATCGAGAAAACGACTTGTTAATCGAGTATCAAATAATTACAGTTGCTTCTAAGAAAAAATGGTGACATTTTTAGAACTTCAACTTGCTGTCATCGCTCTAATTTCCCTCCATTCGAATGAAAAATGCCGTTATTTGTTTTATTTTTTTAACTGTTAAGTTTTAATGAGAAAAGTCAGATAACAAAAAGCTGTTCAAAAAGTTGCGCCTTTTTACATTAATTTTTGGAAAATTGTGTCATACTTTATAAATGTAACCAAGTTTATAATTATGAAAGTCGTATATTTCGGTATATTTTTCAATAATAAATAGTGTATTTTCAAGTTTAAAATGCGGTCATGCTGCTACTACTAGCATAGCAGCCGATGTCCTCTTAAAATTATAAAAATTCTACATTAAAAAACAAATGTCAAATGATCGAAGTAGCGACTGCTGTGTATAAGTTAATTTGCTACTCGCGCTTGAAATTTTTGCAACTATAACACGAACAATATCTACAGAACATTACAAAGAGAATAGGTAAGCCGACTAAAGCTTGCACAACAACAACAAATAAGAATTTGTGAAATTTGTAAGTGCAATTGCAACAATTAACACGCATACACGGAACCAACAGCAAAATGGCTGAGGCGATGGTCGTGGAAGAGCGCCCCACGGCGCCCAAACGTTTTTTCTGTCACATGTGCAATGTGGAGATCAACATTCCGAACACCGACTTCACTTGTCCCCTATGCTCGAACGGTTTTGTCGAGGAGCTACCAGCAAACTCACAAGAGCAAACAGCGTCTACCAGCAACGCGTCAAATGAGACTGGTAATGTGAGCACTGGTTCTAGCAACAGTGCCGCAGGGGGTAGTGGAATTATCAACGTGGAGTCATTGCGAAATGATATAGTCTCGCTCTTAAGTATGCGGAATGTGCCTAATTTGGAAATAACGATTGAGCCAAATCGACGTCACACTAGCGTGATGCATTTGGGTGGTCCAGGTGGTGGCTCCATTAGTGCCCCTGCCATTGGTGGCGGCAATATTGCAGGAGGACGTGTACGGCCAGCTAATTTAGATCGCTTGGACAATGTGCTGTTCGACTTTCTGCAGAGCTTGCCACTGGCCGGAGCAACGGCAGAAATTGTAACTGGCCCTGGCAGCGGCGGTGGTACTGGAAATTCGCACATGTTCTTCATGGGCAACCCGGGCGATTATGCGTGGGGCCGAGAGGGTCTCGATACAATCGTTACACAGATGCTCAATCAAATGGAAACATCTGGTCCGCCGCCATTATCTTCGCAACGCATTAACGAAATACCCAATGTGAAAATAAGCGCCGAAGAAGTGGATCGCAAAATGCAATGCTCAGTGTGTTGGGATGACTTCAAATTGGACGAAACTGTGCGCAAATTGCCCTGCTCACATTTGTATCACGAGAATTGTATTGTCCCATGGTTGAATCTACACAGCACTTGTCCCATTTGCCGCAAATCTCTAGCTAATGATGAAGATAATGATGACGTCGATGGTGATGAGGACTTTGTGCTACTAAATCGTTTCGTAAACGAAAATGCCACCTCTGGCACCGGTACCGGTGGAGGCAGTAGCAACACATCAAGAACTGCGGCAGCTAATAATTCATCTAGTCAAACAGCAGCTGCGCAGTCGGCTCAGTCAGATTCAACAGCAGCACCCACTTCTCGTAACAACGTGTTCACATTTGATGATGACAATATGTTTTTGGACTAATTCATAACTAACGAATCGACTTAGAGTGGTTTGGGATAGTGGGACCATTAGAGGCATGGTCGGATCTGATATTCAAAATTAAAGCCCACGCAGCTCCAGCGTTAAGCAATAAGCACACAAAATCGAAGCAGTTGCAAAATATTTATCAAATTTGATATAACAAAAAAAATTAATAATAATAATAATATAGACAAACTCTTTTCTTTTGTTGTTGTTCAATATGAGCTGGAAAACAATATTTATAAATTGTTAATATTTCATTTGGCTCTTCGATAAAAATTTTGTAAGAGTAGTAATACAATTACACATTTTTATAGAATATGACAAAAAGTGTGTATAAATAACTTCAATTATATTTATTGTACTAAAAATTTAAAATAGAAACATATTGTACTTGCGCTTAATTGATAACATGAAATTGTTTTATATGCAATAATTGCTAATTACGAACTACAAAACAAATTGCAACTAGATGCTAGTTATAAAACTATTTTATAAAGCACGGTTTCGTGACATTGAAAAAAAAACATAATTCATTATTTAATAAAGTGACTCAATACATGCATAATTACTTTTATTTTATTTTTAATAGTTTATAAAAACAAACAGAGGTTCAGCACTAATGAAATAATATATTCTTTACTAAGTGTACCAGTTACAGAACAATTGGGGCAACCGTGATTCTAAGTAATCGCAACAAGCTGGCAACGCCACATCAAAAGTTTTTAGCATTGCGTGTGGTTGTTGTACAAAAGGCGCAATTTTTAAGTTAAATAAATTGTTAATATTCGCGCGCAGAATGCTCTAGGTTACTAAAACAATTAGGATAACTCACGACGAAATTAGAGTATGACAACTGCACTTACCAGCAACACCAACGACATTGTTTTGCTCACAGATGTGGTACGTCCCGAAAATGGTATCCTTAATCCTATAATTTATGATTGTTATGTAGGTGCGCGATCAATATGTACGCTATCTGGAGCGTCAGCTGGAGGAGAATGTTTGTATGTGGGCCTCCACATCCAGGAATCATCATAAACCCACCGCCTGGGCATGCATTGCCCATAGCATAAAAACTTTGGAAACACGTGCCATTAAAGCCTCTCAGGCTGCCCAATTGTATCAGCGAGCCATGGTTAAGATGGTAATGTTGTGTACAAATATCATCATGTATTGTCTAATCAGCTTACGTTATTTAGATAGCCGCCGTTCGGCGTAACACACAGGAATGCCGTCTGGCTGACGCTCTTTTCGACCACATGCAGCGACAACAAATCGATCAAATCGAGGATGCGCCAACAATTCTCGTGAATAGTCAACGTCAGTTTGAGGACAAGTCAACACAAACATCAATGGAAGTCATGCCAAATGGCGAGCACAACGATAATTACACGAGCTACACGCTGTGCCAAAAAATCGATTTGTTTCAGAACAAACTCGCAGAACACGAATCTAAACAGGAGCAGCCAAGACTTCAAGTTAATATCGATAATAAACTACCTACAGAATCACCAGCGTCCAGCACAGAGGATACAGTGTCCCAAGAGTTAGCCAAGCTTTTTGATGATGAACCAACGGATTTAAATGCTTTGTTTGGGATTGAAGCTACGTCGGCCACGGAAGAAATTACGATGGATAATCTGGAGCTTGCCTGCGCAGAATCAAAACATCTTAAAACAATGACATCGCCTGACTTTACACTACCGCTGCCACACACCAGCAACAATGTAGATTTGTGCCGCAGCCGATGGCCTTGCGAGTTGTATGCACAACGTCGTCGTCTAAACGCGTGTTTGGTGCGTCTGCTAGATGCGGATTGGCGGTGTGAGGATACGCTCAGATATAAATTTCATATGTTATTTGGCGAGGATAGTGATGATGAGTTTGGCACCGTGATATCTAGTCCAAGCATAGATTTGGTGGACGAAGTATTGCTTGCTAGCTGCATATTACGTATACGACCATGGATTGTCCATTATTTGATGCGTCCACTGCAAGAAGGTCTAATTGCTAATCGTTTTCTATTTAAGAAATTGGCTAAAATGCTGGCCAACAATATTGTGATGGTAAATCCATATAGCAGTGAGCGACAGGTGAAACAAGCTGTTGAACAATTATTTTGCATTCAACCCAGAGGGGTTCAAAGCGAACTGGATCTAGAATTTCTTCCATCAGTGTTCGTGGAAAGATTGGAGAGTTGAAAATACAAATAATCAATTTATCAAATTGAATTTGTATACTATTAGAGATTTATACAATTATCTCGTGTACCTTATGGAATATAATATATCGAATGAATGATTAAAGCAATTAACTTTTAAGGATATCAATATGCGAGGAACAGATCGATGCATAATGAATCAGAATTTGATCTCTAATTACTTATATAGACTTAAACGTAGTTTAATAACTCAGCCTATCTGAGTCCATGAAAAAATAAATCAATAGATTCGAATTGCTTGAGCTACATCAATTGAACACTAGCGATTATTTATCATTTTGTTTGTTTAAATTATAATTAATTCAATGATTACAATAAATTTTGCTTTCTGCACATTTCTCTGTTCATGTTTTTTTTTTTTGTTTTTTTTATAATTATATAAATTTTAATATATTTAATAAACGATACATATAATATAGTTTTTGACGAAATTGCGGCTGCTGCTGCTGCGATTGGCGGCTGCTGCATCTTATGTAGATGTTGTTGTTGTTACTCTTACGGCTGTGTTTGTTGTTGACGCTGCGGTTACTACTCTGGTATTGGTGGATAATGTGGTATTTTTGTTGAAGTTGTTGTGGTTGGTATTATGTTTCAATTGCTGTTGATAGTGTTGACATGTTGCTGATTCTGTTTAGTCTGCAGCAGCTACAACGTGTTGCTGTGGTTGTTCTTGTTCTTGCTGTTCTGATTGCCGCTGTATAGCAATGGATACACTACCTAGTATCTGGCATTTGATTTGTGTTTGCCGCCGCATTTGCATTTTGTTTGTATTTTTGTTGCTGCTGCTGCTGCAGCTGCTGCTGTGAACCCGTGGCAGTCTCTGCTGGCTGTGGCCGGCCTCGTCTTTCTATGCCACCTCGATCAGCAGCTGTTGGCCTCACGCCAGCCCCAGCTGCACTAGCTACTGTTGCTGCTGCTGTACCACCTCCAGCCCCTCCCATCACACCCCCAGTGCCTCCTGTTGCTGCTGTGCCACTTGTTTGTGTTGTTGCTGTTGTATTGTTTGCCTTTTTGTTTTTGTAGCGATATTCCTCGCATACGAAATCCTCCGGCGAGGTCTGTTGCATTTGATTCACCTGTCGTACCACAGCGCGTTGCTGCTGCTGTTGCTGCTGCTCATCAGCATTGTTATTGAGCAGCGTTTCCTGCTCCTCCTGTTGCTTTTGGCTTTCGCCACTATTTTGCTCCTTATTTACATTATCACTCTTGGCCAAACAATCGCCATCATCGTTAGCCGCATTCAAGTCCAACTCCTCTGTGCAAAGCAGCGACAGAAGCAGGGACTGCACAAACGTGGAGCTGTCGAGAAGGAGAAGAATACTATTTAGATGTGTATCGTAAAACAAACATCGATGGTCCTTACCGATCAGCGCGTTTGCGCTCAACATCCGCCCACTCTGCATCGGTCAGTGTGGGCTGCATAAATTTGGCCAGCAAGTACTGGGATTGCGATAACTCGCCTGCTGTAGCTTGACCAACAGCTTGGCTAGCCATGGCGCCAGTGTTTCCGCTGCCATTGACTGTTGAAGTGCCTCCAGTTCCGACGCTAATGCCCAGTGCATTGCTACTGCCTCCGTTACCACTGCTGATGCAACTGCTGCCCACCGCCTACAAGGATGCCACAACATGGAAGAGTATTAGTATTTGCTACATGTATTTCTTTGTCAATTATATCGGCTACTTCTCTAGCGTTGAGGGTATTGGCGGCCAGGCTGCTCGACTGCGTCTGCTGATGGCTACTGGACGATGCAAAGGTCGTGCCCACCGGCCATTCGCTGGTGCGCAGGTTGGGCGGGTTAGCACTCATACCAGCGCCATTGCCAACTGCACCGCTGCTGCCACCGCTGATCACCTCGGCCATGGTGGCATTCGAATTCGATGTTGAGACTATGGGATGCGTGCGTCTTGGCAATCGATCAATTTGGCGAGATGCCTAAAATAATGAAAGCGTTAAATAGAAGCCAAATTGTAAAATTGTTCCCTTATATAAATACCTATGCGATATGTATACATGTATAGACAAGATCATAAAAACAAAATCGCTGCTTACCGTTGCTTGCTGTCGATCCATTTGCATTTGCATCTGCAATTGTTGCAATTGCGATGTTGGGGGTCCGCCACGTCTGACGCCGGACAGCTGTGAGAGCAGCTCCGCAATGGGATCGACCGATTCGCGGCCCGATGGTGACAACGCCGAGAGTCCGCTCGATGAGCTAAAGTGCATATTTGATCGACGCGTTCGCGGTCCACCCAATGTGCGTCCAGGTATGCGACGAACTCCACCGCCATGCCGTATGGCTGAGGGCTCATCGTATTGTCTAAAGGTTAAGGCAATCCAAAAAGCAATTTGTTTATGTGCAACGCTTATTAGCAAAAAGCTCGAAACCCTCTCTATTTTGTGCTTTCAAAGCTTACAAATAACGGAAACACTGGCAACAACTTGGGAGAGTAAAAGAGAATCCCTGCTATTGATCGGTCCCTTTCTATTTTTCTATGCAGAAAGATATTAATTACTTTTAATATACAAAGTAAATGATAATAATTATTCCAACCATTGGACATATCATTTTTAGCCAGAATGGCAAGAACGTCAAATAATTCACACTAATCAATGGACTATTTATGAATTAATAATGTTTTCTGAAGAGTTCATTAGTAAACAATTACTAATAGTTAAATATGTGTGGTGTTATAGTTATAGGGCAAATAAAAAGAAATTTGTTTTTGAGATGTGATGTGTTTAAGAAAGGATATCAAAAAGGATATTAACTCGCGTGGTCCTTGCCGATGCTCCAATGTTAGATGACCAGCAAAATCATCTGTGACTAGATTCGGCTCACCACCTGGCAATCCGGCGCAAACAGGACAGACGACCTCCAAACTGGTCTCCGTATGCTCAGCGGAAACGTGCTCCAGCAATGTGGCATCACTGAAGCCCATTTTTTTACAATAAGGACACGTAAATGACTGCGGCTGATCCGTTGTTAGCATCTCACCGCCAAAAAACAACTCAATATCGGAACGGGTAAGTATGCACTGCATTGGATGCTCGACCAGGTGACGAGTGGAGGTGACGCCATCCTCATAACAATCGGCACATAGATCATAATCATAGCAGATTAAGCACTTATATCGACGTCCATTAAAGTTACTTTTTAGACATGAATCGCAGCTCACACCTGTGTGAAATTTAAAAGTACATGTTTGTATGTATACTTATGTTCATACACATTTACGTATATATATTTGAAAAAGTATCTATCAAAAATTGGTAATTACCT
The DNA here is from genome assembly GCA_018150935.1 of Drosophila pruinosa. Lineage (NCBI taxonomy): Eukaryota > Metazoa > Arthropoda > Insecta > Diptera > Drosophilidae > Drosophila > Drosophila pruinosa. Next base: position 8,170,446 of record JAECWR010000094.1, on the reverse strand, counting down.
TCATGACGACTCATTATTTAGCAGCAGCGGCAGCGACAGAGGCAGCAGCAGCTACGTCTTTACGTCCACTCGATAGGCTCCGATCCCTCTATTAGGAGCAATCTACCGTCGACGACGCTGCCGGAGATTTCGTTTTGATTTGATTTTAAAAAACTTTTGGATGAGCTTTCTGAACTTATTCGATTTTCGCACTAAGTTTTATGTTGGAGATTTATATATACACATGTGTAAGTAGAATGCAAAGCGAGCTGTAAGAGGAAATAAAAAAAAAAGGCATTGACAGTCATCAAGTGTAAACAGATGACAACAAAGGAGAAAACGGCGAAATTAAGTAACAAGCCCAACACGCATACGCACACATTCATACACTATTACACAAATACATATGTATGTGTATAGAGATTCACTCACGAACGCAGCCCGCCCTCGCAGATGCAACGTTTTTTTCCTTTTGATTTTCTTTTTGCCTTTCTTTTGCAAAGCTCACAGAAGACGATTACGGTTCTTTCTCTTTGGTGTTACCTTTCGCGTTTGTCGTCCGAAAATGAAATGAATAGAAAAGACAAAATGTATAAATCGCACACTTCTCCACCTCCTTCTTACACCATGTATTGACAGCGCACACTAACACAAGCTTGGGAGCAACGAATTTTCTCAATGCAATAGATGGCAAATGAGAGGTATAAAAATAATATACATAAACACAGTGCACAACAATATTAAGTACAATATATTACATATTTTAAACAAGCACAGTAAACATTTATTTTTAACTTTTTCGACTTGCGAAAATTTTCAACTCATTCGACCCGTCCGTCGTGTGCTTTTGTGTGTCGCTGCGATGTCTCCCCGCCATCCCTCCTACCAACAATTCAATGCTCTGTGAAGGGCTGCCACATTTGCAAAAATATGGTTTAATAATTAAACGTGCCTCTGTAGATACACAGCAGCTGCTACCAGTGGCATATACAAACAAATTATTTATAAACAAACCGAACACTTCACTTTTATTATACTTATTTATTTCAGTATGCAATATTTGGTGCTATCGAATCAGCCTCTTATGCTAGCGTTGCCACACTTATTTAAACATGTGGCAACGCTAAATCCAAATGAACAAGCTTTTCGCAACTGCTTGCACCACACAATGCTAAACATTCGATTAGACACTGTTAACTAAATAATGTTGATTGGCAGCTGATAAACGCACTTCCCTAGTTGGATGACTTGCAGTGTGCGACATATTACATTTGTTCCAGAGGGTGTTAAGTTCTAATGGTTTATTGTGCATGTGCAATTTTTGGTTAAAATATAGTTTTGCAATACCTGCAGCTGCTGTTTATTAAATAATTATGACATTTACACTCTGGCTTTCTTTAAGCCATTTTGAACTGTTAGGGAAAATTATTTTTAATAACATGACACAATTCTTAATCTTTTTGCATTTTTCCTGCATTAATCGGCGCGTAATTATGGTACATTCATCTTTATATGTAAATTTATACAATGTACGCATTATATTTACACATGTAGATACATATATAGGTATGTATAGACAAATATACACCTATAAGTACACAATCTACGCAATTGAAATTATTTCATCTGCCATCTTTGTTTGGCGAAAATATTTATTTTTACAAAATAAAAAAAATTGCTTTTGTTTCTAGTGCACTTTTTAGCAAATTGGTTTTACATATTGACGCATGCTTGGGCATATATATATGTTTCTGTACATATATATATCTATATGTATGCTTATGTACATATGTGTGTACTTATATATGTACATACATAAGCATGCATAAAATTTTGCACGTTCTGTTTTACTTTTAATTCCGATCACTTCTTTAATACTTCACATACATTTTATTGGTTATGCTTCAACATTGAGTTATCAGCTATTTACTATTTAACTGAAACACTAGTACTCAAATTAATATATAATTGAAACGAAAATAAGTTACATCGAGCTTTCAAAGCTTTTACCGACTGCATCGGCACTGCGACCCGTAGCGTGACCGTAAGTTACATTTAAAAATATACTATTTTTTATAGTAAGATATACCATAACAAATCACTTAATTCGATTGTTTACAAGGAGTAACCAGTCTATTAATAGGGACCAGCATATCAAAAAATCATTGTTGTGAAAATTATGATTCGAACAAAACTTTAACCTTTAGTGTCGTAAAAAAATTAGATTGGTCAACTTCTAGTTGAATGGTGGATATCGTAAAAGATTAAAGATTAACGCTGAAAAAATTCACGTCTATTTTTGAATATTTTACGCAAAAAGTATATTTGTATGACCACACTCGTACAATTATCAGAAAATACGAACCATGCGTGCAATCATCGGGTTTGCCCAGGGCTCATCTCTAATAAAATAAACAACACAAACGTAATTTAGAAAAACCAATTGTTTTATTATTTATAGCTTTCAATCTTCTAATTTTTCAGGTGGCGGACCACAGGGCTGCAACATGCGTTCCATTAGATTAAACCGTACACGAGCCTTTGATTCATTCTCGGCAATAGCGAAATAGTTCAGCATGTCATAGTGTCCCATATAACTGGCCAGTGAGTCGCGGTGTTGATTGGTTAGCCACTCGAATTTGGTTGTATCTGCGTGTCCCGTGCCAATATACTTGCTTTGTAAATGCTCCAATTGACTGTGTATGTTATAGCGTTCACCCATTTTTTCTATAATCTTTTCTACCTTTTTTCGTGGAGTTTTTAGTTGGTAGATAGAAGTGTGACCTAAGTTGAATATCTAAAATGTACTAAAATACACAAATTTGATAATGATAAACTAAATTTATACTAAAAGCGAAATTATAAACAGAACGTTTTGGAGTTTGATTAATTCAATGGAGACCTGAAGTTTTTAGAATCTGATTTTTTTTCGTTGTTTCCTTGATATTTTCTTTAAGAACTACCCAACTGTTATACGTTTGTTATAATAAAATGTTATATGCACCCTTCTAAAGCCGATCGGTTCTTTACCGTTACCAGGGTCGTAAGAAATATTAACTCTGCTTTAAAATGTGCGGACGCACTTGCCTGTAAGTTAATGTCTTTTATTTTCTCTAATTAGTCAATTAGTTTACAAGCTCCTTTATAGAACACTAGATCCCGATCAAGTGCTGTGCGCATGCAAATATCCTTATGAAAAGAAAGATGATGCGAAAAATAAGGAATATGCAACGCCGGAATGGCGCGCAGAGTTTAATTTGGGACGTCGGTATCAAGCGTCTTATAACATCGCTCCCACAGACATAACGCCAGTAATGTAGGTTCCTCTTTCTTATTATACAAATCATAAATCTAAATTTAAGATTGATCCCTAGAGTCTCTGCTGCGCATTTCTCTGAAGGTGAAGATCAGAAAGGTGCGCGGATTGTAATGCCAATGATGTGGGGTATGATTCCTACTTGGCACAAAGGAGACTATCGCAAGCATGGGCTAACAACGAACAATTGTCGTCTAGAGCACTTAATGGATTCTAAACTCTATCGTGGACCCTTTAAGCGCGGTCAACGTTGTGTGGTCATTTGCGAGGGCTTTTACGAATGGCAAACTACAAAGCCAGCTAAGCCTTCCGAGCGTGAGGCTTATTTGGTATATGTTCCACAGAAGACGGATGTGAAAATCCATGATAAAAGTACGTGGTCGCCATCGAATGTGAAACTACTAAGAATGGCTGCATTGTTCGACATGTGGGAGGATGAGAGCGGCGACAAAATGTATAGCTATAGTATCATAACATTTGGGTCCAGTCAAATAATGTCCTGGATGCACTATAGAATGCCCGCTATTCTCGAAACGGAGCAGCAAATGAATGTAAGCATAACATACTTAGAACGCAATAATTGTATTAGCCTACATATTATACATATATGTATATGCTCTTAACTAGGATTGGTTAAATTTTAAGCACGTTAGTGACTCGCAAGCTTTGTCTGCACTTCGTCCGGCCACGGCTTTACAATGGCACCGAGTTACCAAATTGGTGAACAATTCACGGAACAAAAGCGAGGAATGTAACAAGCCTTTCGAGGCAAGTGCAAAGCTAGAAAAACCCAAGGGTTTGATGGCCTGGTTAAGTGGAAATAAGTCGAAACAGAATCAAAACAAATTAAAGATCATAGAAGAAGAGCAAAAAGATGTTAAACGCAGCTTTGATAAAACATCACCAACGTTTGCTGAAAGTGCCGCTAAGCGGTCGCGTAGCGAATCAAACGAGACTGCGCTACAGGTGAATCCCGAAGTTGATATTAAGTTGGAGCCCCTAGGAAGTTGACTTTACTCTTATTACACAAGTATTATTAATGCCAAGAGGAATCACTTGCGTTTTTCTGTATTTAAAGTTTATTTTGCAGTTATAACCAAATGTATTATTCTCATTTCCCAAAATCTATGATATAAGCATATATGTATGTGTATAGCATTGAATTTGCTTAATTACAAAGGCTTAGCGTATAAAAAATTGATTTAAATTGGTTTCAATTAGTGTAAAAAGATTTGTTTGTTTGCTATTTGCTTAATTTACTAATTGTATATTAAAACTAGCAATGTTCTGGAAAATGTGTATGCATGTATGTATGTTTATAATACGTAAGTTTTTAGCTGTCAATGTTATTTGAACGACTGTAAGCAACCCGTTAATGTGCTTATAGTTTTCTCGTTTCAATTTTTTTTGTAGAAAATAATATTAAGCAATTTTTTTCAGAATTTGCACTTGAACTGCTTTTCCGCATGCAAAGTGCAACAAACAATAGCAACAAATTGGTGTCAATGTTGCGCTGCTGGCAGAGAGCAAATTGTGAGGGAGGGCGTGGTGGGTGGAAGAGTGATCGAGCACGCTTCCTACAATTTGTTGTATGTGTGTATGTATTTATATATGTGTCCATTCACTTAGAACTACAATTGTTGTTTATTAGTCTAGAAATTACACATGTAGGTATTTAATTATGTATACATATATAAAAGTTGCGTTTTTTGTTCGGTAATGAACTTTTGAAATTTGCATAATTAGTGGGGTCGATTTACAAATTGAAAATATTCAACACTTTTTGCACTCTCTGACAGAGACGGGCGATCAGGTGACCAAAGTCTGGTCTCATCGTATGCATGCAGGTTTATGTGCGGATTAACGGCTTTCTTGCATGGAGGCAATGATATCGATATCGAAAGCGGTATGGAACGGTACGTGACTACCATTATGTACTTTAAGTGCCTATTATTGAGATTGCTATTTTTACTTTATATCTGACTTCTTGTACACATATGCGCACAGTATATCTTGTTTATGTATTCCAACAATTTTGTAGAAAATGTTTTTGTTTTGTTTTTTTCTATAGATTGCACTTGAAAATAATTATAAACTGAAAATAGCAGAGATGAGCGCGTGGCACGAGCCAAAATTATATCAATCAATAGAATACATTAAGTAAAATATATTTCATATTTTTGTAAATACATTCAGGAATGCTGTAACTGCATTATAATCGTATCGATCTATAAAAACGTCGCATAGACGTACGCTCATCTCGAATAGAGTTAAGAGAGATACAAAAGTAGAGAGTCCTTGAGGGAGGAAGGAGGGCGCGAAAAGAGATTGCATTACTCAAATGGTGTAGTAAACATGTTGATATTTAGATCCTCAAATGTTGTTGTGCCGCTGTGATCGAGCATCTGCAGAACATCGGAAAACTCGTGTCCCTGTGGCTGCTGTCCGCCTGCTGCTACTGCAGCTCCAGGATGCGCATGCGGATGGGGATGCGGATGATGGGCATGCGGATGTGGATGAGGATGTGCTGGATGTGCAGCTCCAGCATTTTGCCAATCCCATTGCGTTGCTGTTGGCGCCGCCTGATATGCGCTCGCTTGCTGTTGCTGCTGACGTTGTTGCTGCTGCTGCTGCTGCTGTCCATTGCCCGCGCTAAGCTGCGTGTAGGTGGGACCGCTGGGTGAGCGTGCGGGGCTGCTTTGCTGATACGCCGGGTATGCCTCGGTGGCAGTTGGTTGCGCCTGCTGTTGCTGCTGAGAAGACGGACGCAGTGCACCCCAAGCATTGGGCGTTGGGGAAGTGCCTGATTTGGGTATCTTTGCAAGCGGGGAGGGTCCTCCTCCTGCTGTGGCACCATACGGTGAGTGGGTGGTGTCATAGCTGTAGCCAACAGGTGTATTTTGTGCTGAGGCCGGACGTGGTGGCGGCGCCTGCATGTGCATCTGATAGATGCCATCGCCTCCAGTGGGAGTAATCTCGCGGCGAGGTGGCTGGAGAGTGTAATCCACGCCCGGTGCTTGCACATAGACATGCTGTTGTTGCTGCTGATCCGCTTGCTGCTGTTGCTGCTGCTCCGGCGTGGCGCCATGCAATGTCTTGCCGGAGCTATTTGTGCAAACAATGTACTCCACTTCATCGGTGTAGGGATTAAGAAAGGCGTAGGCCTGTGTACGCAACCAAACGAACTCCGAACTTTTGGCCCGGGCACGATAAAGAAGTGAAAACATTTGTCCCTTCTGCTTGAGCACCTGATCAAAGCTCTCTTTCATGTGGCTCTGATCCTCCGGATGAAAGAAGTCATAGCAAATTTTCCCCAGCAGCTCCGTGGGCGTGTATCCCAGAATGTGCAGAACACGTTGATCTACAAACGTGAATTTGCCATCCGATGCGTGCCGTGTGATAAACTCGCTCTGGTTATTGCTGCCCGTCATGTCATTGGCAGCCGTTGAGGTGACCTGCAGGCGTCCAATGGCCACCAGACAGCAATGGGAGGCCATATCATCTACATCGCGTTCCATGTGGACATTGGGGAACATGTCCGTTGGCGGCCAGTTCTTAATGTAGCCCGTGCAATGTACTACGGCGTAGTTGGAGCCGTCTCTAGAAGGTCCCAGCGAATTGCGCTGCTTAAGCCGATTCAAATGACCAGAGACCATGGCATCAGGATTAACATTGCCCACTCTCATGCGGCAAATGAAGCCGCGGCGTGCGCCCATGCTTAAACGCATGCTAGACTGATGTCCCTCCTTCTTGACTGTGCCCGATTTCAAATCTAAGATGCGTCCCGCATTTTGTGACTCCTGTGTGGACAGCTGCTCCCGTATCTTATCCCTGTCATCGGGATGGATGTGCTCATACAGGCTGGTGCCGTACCAATCGCTTTGGGTGTAATTCAATACTGGAGTCACCGAGTCAGACACATAGATCACTCGACCTGTGTCACACGAGACAACATACAGGAAGCCATCCGCTGCTTCCAAAATCAAATGCTTTAATTCCTGATCTGTTAGAAAGGAGGGCTTATAGGTGCCATCGCTGCTGGTATTGCCGGTGCCACGCAGCGCCTTCATGTGTGCCACGGCCATGCGAAGAATGGTTAGCTTATCTGGCTTGCGTGCCAATGCACTGCAAGTGGGCACCATGTCGGAGAGTTCCGTAATGTAGGCGGTCATTTTGTTGCGACGACGTCGTTCAATTTCACAGTGATTCTCGCGACTCGCAAAGCGTTCCTTGTCCTGTATGTTGGCCTCATCCATGATCAGAATATTTAATTAGCTGCTCTTTCTCTTCGAGTGTGTATGTGTATGTGTGTTAGTGTATTTTGAGTAGTTCTCTAACTTGCTTTGCTTTGCTGTTCGCTTTCTTTATTTGGGTCGCTTGCCGCGACGGCCCAGCGCACTGCTCTGAAAAACGACTGTGAGTGAGGGAGGGTTTAGTATTTTGTCTACGTTGTTTGCATGTATGTGTGTGTGCGTATGTACACACAAGTGAATTTGTTGAGAGCCTTTAAGAACACACAAAAACTATATGCCTATATGCACAACTGTTTTCACATTGTTAAAACAGCCCAATTAAAATGTATTTAGTTTTCAAAATGTGTATGAGCTTTTCATTATAGTTTTCAATAATTGAATGGTAAATTACAAAATTTTCTTCCACGAATTGCGCACACACACGATAAAATCTAAAACTGTTTACTGTGTGCAGCAAAGTGACCTCAAGTAAAAATTCCAAATATACTATTTTACGTCAACAAAATATATCGAAATATACCGCATCCTCAATTAATAGCCTGGGCACATTTTCTTAAAATAGGGAACATTTTTGATAATTTGGCGCTACTTTTTGAGTATATTTAATTTTATCTTTAACCAGAAGCTGTTTAGTAATTTTTTAAAACCCTATTAACTTTTAATTTATTTATTCTATATTTATTTATATTTTAAAAAATCATAAAAATTGACGAAGAGCGAGATTTCAGATACGAAAGTAATTTAAAATAATATTTATACGAGTCAAAGTTAAATTTTAAAATATACCAAAAATCAAATGGCACATTGCTGTTCAGGGCTACCATTGGAGAACTCATATCGAAATATTTCCATGCATATGCAAGTATCGATACTTGTTCTTCAGTCTGGAGTTACCGTTAATTTTTAAAAAGTAGGTAAACTTATAACTGAGTTTAGAAAAGTAAAATTTATCATAAAAAAGACGATATATCATAAAAATGCCCAAAAGGATCATTTGGTTGCGTCTACATGACAGTTTTTTGGAACCTTTGGAATTTTTTGATATTACAAATATTACACAACGAACCGCAGTTTTTTAAATTAAATGACAAATTTTGTTTCGAGGGTTTAATGGTTATTAATCTTTTCGATGAGTTAATCTATAGAGGATTACTCCGGATTGCTAAGATTTCTCCCCCTTTTCAGCGCCCAATAGAAAAATCCAATATAATTTTTGATGTTCTGTTTTAGTATTAAATGGTATTACAGCATTGCGTTGTCTTACATTTATAATATATAATATCCATAAATACATTTAGATTTTTATTCATAACTAGGCATTTGTTCCTTTTCTTTTATTTTAATAAGAACTAGTCTTCATTTAAAAAAATTAAAATTAGTTATCAGTAGTGACAATAACATATACAAACATTAGTATTGTGTGATTTCCGATTTCCTCTGACTTCAACTCTAGCTTCCATTTCTTTAACAAAAATATTTATGCACTTGCATTCCTTTGTTTTACTTCAATAAGTTGTTACTTTTTTGTTGTTTTTTAATACAATCTTAGGTAAAGTTTTTATTTGTTCTGTTTGTGTCTATTTGTTAATTAATTATTGGCAATTCTCTAACTGCATGTTGTCCTTTTGTTTTTGATGGTTTTCCATTTCCATGTTCAATATTTGTTTCAAGCAAAGTCTTTTGTTCTATGTGTTTAAAACTGTGCACTTCTTAGTTATTAATTATTATAAAATGCGTTTCTTTAAAATTGCATAGCGTGCGTTGATTATTTTTATAGTTTTTGTCCCTTTTTATTAAATTTTAGTTTAGGCTTTGAGTGAAATTTTCTATAATAAACTTCAGTATAGTTCGTTGACTAGAAATTAACTTAAATAGTTAAAAATTATACTTATATTTAATATGTTCTTCTGGTTTTGGTGCAAAAGTAATTAGCTGAACAATTTTCATTTTGTGCTTATCGATTAATTAGTTATCTGTTGGTGTGAATAGTTGAATCGGCAGAGTTTTGGTTTTGTCTACATGCTAGTCTATTCAAAGGCTTAAAATACAATTGATCATTCAAGCATTCACTTATTCATTGTGCAAGTCACATAGTTGCTGCAAGCTTAAATAAAATTTTTCATATATCTTTATAACAATTTCAATCTTTGTTTTTTTTTTTTCATATTTTTACAATCCAAAAACATTTAGCACCAAAATGATTTAAATATGCCAAAATAAAGAATATATAATTAAATTCATAGTAAAATAATTAATTGAGTTAATTTTAAATCTTTTGGACATTTTTTTTGCGAAAAACTAAGCAAAATTGCAACAACTCTCTTGAAATGAAAAATGCAACTACAAGCTATACAAATACTTTGGTTTCTAACTATATAAAGATAACTAACTGATCGGAATCGGCATTGAATTTGTCAAAAAAATGTAAATACATTGATTAAATTTGATAATTTGGCTTTTTCGCCGCAGCACTTAGCAATAAAATCACAAAAAAATTAAATATATGTATACAATAGAACTATGAACTATTTTGCTTAAATCAAGTCATAGTGTAGTTAGTGTCTTCTCTTTGCAAAAATATTGATATCAACTATCAGTTAATTGTCTTCAGGTTCAACTAGTTGCTAATACTACGAGTACACTGTGATATTTCTGTGCGCGCTTCTCTTTCTATCTTTCTCTCTGGCTCATTGCTTAATTCGATTGCGAAGTAGGAGTACGAGTTAGTGGGAGCTCCTCCCTATTTACGTGGTGTAGGTGCGGATGACGTCACGTATGACGGCACGGCAGAGTGGACATTGGCCTCCGCCAACTCCGCGCCATTGCTCGATGGCGCAGTCATAACACATGCACATGTGTCCGCACATGTAGAGCACGGAATCGATGGGATTCTCATAGCAGATTGTGCACTCGGCACTCGAGTCTGTGCTCTGCTGATCGCTGAGGCTGTCCTTCCACTTGCTGCCATTCAATGTGCTCGTGCTCTGTGCAATGGGCTGCAGAATGAAAGATAAGAATCAGTTAGTTAATGATCGCTCAATCGAAGGAGGCACATTGAACTTACCTCAATATATTGCTGACTACTGGTGGTGCTGATCAAAGTGCCGCTCGAGCAGGCGCCGGCCAGAATGCCACTGCTGGTTACAGTAGCTGTCGCCGAGTTTGCCTGCCGTCCATTCAGCTGGCCATTGAGATCGTGCGAGCTGTTGGCTGGAGGCAGATTGACAACGAGCACAGTGCCGCCACCGTTTGGCTGGATCTGCAGGATGTCGCCATTGGAGGGCATGCTGATCATGCGGCTGCCATTGCCAACGCCGGAGGCCAAGGTGCTATTCGACTGCGTCACATTCAGCTGCATTTTGCTGGCGCCCACTCCGCCCAACTGCCCAGCGTTCAAGCTGTTCAACGACTCTGCCATGGGCAGCATGCGTGAGCCGGAGGCGGCACCAGCGCCAGCAGCAGCCGCAACAGCTGCTCCAGCGCTAATCTGTGGCTGCGAGGGATAGGCGACCATGTTGGGCAGCTGCTGGCGGAACATGCGCAGCGATTGCGTGGAGCCGTAGACATCGAGGAAGGCCCACAGTTGCAGCGACTGATCAACATGCATGACAACCACAGCTGGTCCATTGTTCTTGCTGATGCTCACCTCGCCATTGGGTGCCACAAAGAAGGCAATCTCATCGCCACGCTGCGGCGCCGCAGCAATGTCCTTGCTGACCACCCAGTACTCGGGACGGTCGAGCAGAAAGTCTGAGTCGTTGGGCAAGTCATTTGGCTGCAGCACAGCTGGATTGCACGAGGTCAGTCCCAGCGCCAAGGCGCCCACATACATCTGCTCCGTCTTGAGCACCTGGACAATCAGCTTCTCGCCAATGCGTATGGGACGCGCCGTAAACACGTAGCCCTGGCAAAAGTCCGACTCGGTGCGCGAGGCAACAAAGCGATCGTGCGAGAGTCGCACATTGCGCCCCTTTGTGATGTGGAAGGGCACTGGGATGAGGCGTCCATTTGCATTGTAGCGCAGCGGTGGCAAGCCATTGGCCAGATCATGCTCGGCAATGCCAGCTGCACCGGCACCCGCGCCTGCGCCCGTGCCTGCCAAATGCAGCGACTGCAGCGATGGCATCACGTGACGCTCCAGCTCATGGTCCACGACAACGCCACCGCCAGGCAGCGAGCGACGCGACTGCTGCAGCGGATGGTGCGCCGAGAGCTGCTGCTGTGGCAGCTGTTGTTGCTGCTGCTGCTGCTGCTGCAGTGGCAACTGTTGCTGCAAGGCCAACTGCTGCTGCTGCGGGGGCAGCTGTTGCTGCTGTTGTTGGTACATGTAAATGCGTGCATCCAGAAACTCGATGCCCGTGCAGTTGCCATAGATGTCAATCACGGTCCAGAGCAGACTGCGCGTGTCGATGCCCGACAGTATGACGCCCTTCTCCTCGTTGTTGATGCCATAGATGACATCGCCGGCATTGTTCACATAGTAGTACAGTATGTTGTCCTTTTCGCAATACTGTTCGTGCAGGGCTTTCGCCCAGAAGCCAGGGCGATTGGTCAAATCGGGGCAGGCATATTTGGGTAAGGCTCCCTCCAGGGTCGCCGGATCGTTGCTGGTGAAACCGAAGCGTATGCCGCCATTCCAGTTGTTCGAGATCTCTGCAAACTTTACGCAAATCCGTTCATTGATCCTCACCGGACGCGCCGAGAACGTGATTGCCCTGCAGAAGCTCTCGAAGCGACGAGCCAACGTGGCGTCCCGCGAGATCCTTATGTTGTCTCCATGCACCTGATGGAACTGGAGAGGCGGCAGATTGTTGGGACCTGGGCAGGATGAGGGGGAACGGCGAACTGCAATGTAAATTGAGGAGAACGTAAGTAAATTAAAGTTAATAACGTTACTTTTCTTCTTCATATAAACCAAATTAAATAAACCTTAAACATAACCTCACATCTCTTATCGTTCCTCGCTCAACAGTTCCCTAAACTCTCCCTCAAGCATTTGCTCTCATTTCCTTGTATACAACGCTTTCCTTGGAACTGTTTACCCTGAACACTTGAAATTGTTCCAGGAATTAAATGCCCAACAGCTGTAATACATTCTCTTAGGCATATCGAACGCCAGTGATTCAATTCTTCACACCAAATCTTTGGAGGAGTTCAATAATCTGCGCATCAAAGTCACGTGCTGTTCAAAGTAACCATTTTCTTTTGGGGGAAGGGGGGTTAATGGACTTGGTCGAGTATCTTGGCGCTGGGGCTTCTGTTGTAATTCGAGAACTAGCACATGGTTCGACAGAGTCTTTGGCTCGGATTAGATTTCTCTACCTGCTAGTTTTACTCAACCATGCGTAATTCTAGCCATTCAACAGTTGTTTTTCCATGGATTGGAGAAAAAGAAAGAAAAGCCACAGTTTGCATTTATTTAAATGGAAAATCGAACAGGTTGAATGTTAATTATAATGATTATTGCACCTTGAGCGTGCCCCTTTATGCTAAGGTAGCAGCTGTCGAACAATTACTTTGAGGTAGCTTCCTTCGATTATAATTGCGATCTGGCGACAGGTTTTTGGGGGCATATGGAATGTTGGGATCGACTCGAATGCTGAGGCGACGACATGCCAACAGTTGCAAAATGTGCCAGACGATCAAACAGAAACTGCGACAGCAGGACAACAAGACATAAGACAGTCGGGCAGGAGCACAAACAGTCAGACAGTCGGACAGTCGGACAGACTGAGTTGATTACCATGTTGATATGCGGCGCGTGGCAGGCGTCTCGCAACAGGCGGTCACAACGTCTTGAGGATCGCTCTTGTTGTTTTCTTACTCATTATTTGGTCAGACGGCATGCGGCATGCGGCATGCGGCATGTGGCAGCTGCCTTTGCCTCTTGACGAGGCGTTGCTTTTTGAGGCAGCTGCGCAGCGAGCGAGAGAGAGAGATGGATAGAGATGCGAGTGACAGGTAAAACAACCCTTAAGGTCTGTGACCACGCACAATGCGCATTGTGCTAAGGGTAGTTTGAGCGATCAACAGGGGTTGATGCAAGCGAAGCATTATATGTACATATACTATGTTTAAGGCTAAGGGAAGGCAAACAAAAAACGGCAGATGTTTAAATTTCGAAAAGAAAATTGGAACCGAGATAGATGACGCTACAGGGACGCTACAGAGACGGAGGCAAAGTATTTTTAGCGCTGCAAGAGTCGGGCTTAGGGGTTGAAATTCAATGCGTTCAATGCCCCAGAAATGAGATAGCTTGATAGAGGCAGGCGGGTGGAGAGCTGCATAAGAAAATCTCTGTGGCTGCAACTCAAGAAGCAAAGGCAAACTCATATGCTAAGTGCGCTGCTTCCGGCCCATCCAGGAAGTCTGGGCTAAAAAGGAAGCGCTGCAGCAGCAGCGGCTCTGCTTCCGGTAGCTCCCATTAGAGATCAGGCCACAAAGAGACAAGCGACAAGCGACAAACGACAGGCGACAGTGCGAGGAGCGACAGGCGGCAAGAGAGAAGATGGTCAACTCCACATTGTGGCCTGTAGAATGCCATCGAGCCATCAATATTTATGAAATGCCCGCAACGAGGAAGTCGGAAATCACGTTTTTCGCAGCTCCACTTTTCCCTCTCCCCTCCTGGCTCTACGTGTATTGGGCTTATTAGCTGCAGGATGTTGTCGGCGACGGTGGCGACGCCTACTTTTTGCCCCAGACACAGACGCAGACCTCAATAGTCCAGACGTCGTCAATGAATTACAGAAGACATGGCCATCGCCATCGCCATCGCCATCGCCATTGACATGAATGAAATACTCGTAATATCATGGGCCTGTTTGTTTTCTTTCCCAACGCTTAAATCAAACGGTTAACGCGCTACGCGCCGATCATTTCAATTAGCTTGTGACTCGAACATGCTCAATTAATTAGCCTGGCTACAGCAGCAGGGTTATCCAATCTAATGAGCCCCAATGCGGGAGACCTCAAATTGAAAGGGGGTTGCAAAATGATCTGTAGTCTTCCATTAGGATTAATTTTGTAGCAATTGAAAATATGAAGAAAAGAAAGCTGGTAAGATTTGCAACAGTTTTTATTTTGGAAACGACTAATATTATCAAAAGATGGAATGACTTTTTCTCAAGTTCTCAGCATTTCACACGAACTTCGCTTAATTTCAATTAGCTTGTTGGTTACGTGATCAGTTATTATCATTGTTAAGACGCAAATAGGCTCAAACCACACGTTGTTTGTAGCTGGGCTGCAAAAGTGGCGTTCACGCTTTTTGGAGTTTGCCGACTAGCAGCTTCATCGACAAACGTGTCCCGCATTGAGGGCCGAAGCGAACCGTCAAACGAACGATCTGCCAAACGATCAGCAGGCAAATTTTCGTATATATATTTTGTTTTTGGGCTAAAGGAAAACCTGATTTACCGTTTGTTGCAAAGACTCGTCTGCGGCAGGCAAACATTTCCCACGCTGGCCGTGAGCAAAAAAATCAAATGCAATAACAACAAAATTCCCACGACTCCAAATTTGTATATATAGAGAGAGATATACTATATAAAGTGGATGGCCAAAAAACAAAACCTGTAACAAGCAACAATAATTGCAATTGCAACTGCAACAACAGCAATGATGATGCAGCAGCTGCCTCTTGCGGGTGGAAAACAAAAACCAACAAAAATAAAGCAAATGTTGAAGAAGATGTGAAAATCATGCAGGTGTCATAAAACTGTCTGAAGAAGCAATCAAATTGCTCATTTGGTCTATTATTAACTGCGCTAACGTTGGAGATCACAGTTGAATAAGAGCGTTAACTGATTGCTGGAAATTATTGGTAAGCTTTAGGGTTATATTGAAATTTGCTTGAGAACAGTTTAATGAAAACTTTCTGACAAGAACGGCTTAGGTACAAAGAGTTGTAGCATTGTAAAGCTTTAAAAAGCTTTTTCACATGAACGTCGAATGAAAGTGATCCTAGTGTGCCAGTGTGATTATTCAAGGCCTTTTTGCTTTGTGACAATTTTCACATATTACACATATTTATTGGTTGTTGATTGGCGCCATTGTGGGCAATTAATTAGCATTGATTAACACTGAATTGTCACGTTCCCAAGAATTTAGCATACGCGCGGCAAAAAGCTTATTGTGTAAATGTCTCTCTTTATGGGTGTGAGAACCGCCTGACAGGTGGCAACGCCAGACAAGTCTGCCCACAAATTGAGTTATGCCCGCGGCCCACGTCTCTTGTTGTTGTGTTTATTGTTGTATGTCGACTAACTAATTTTCCACTAATAAATTGTGTGTAGGTTGGGGTGTGCATGCACCGACTAAAATGAGAGTTAGTATGTGGGCTTTTGCTTTGCTTTGGACTAGCCTCAAAGCTGAAGCTTAAGCTTATGTTGCTAATCGAAAGCTCCATAGCAGAGTGAGAGAGAGGGAGGCACCCACGCAACTCAATCGTCGATTGACCGCAGTGGCAACGTGGGCTGACCAATTGATACACTTTGTAATCGATCTATGCACACGAACTGTCTGTCTCTTTGACGCTACCGCCTCCGCCTCCGTTGCGTCGCCTGCCTCTTTAATTGTCAAGCATTTCCGGCATAATTAAGAGGCCTTCGCTTTAATTGTTGCCACACGTTCGGTACAACACTCGTGTTGCACGTGGGCAACAATAACAATGTTAAAGCGGCACGTGACCCATAACCTCAGACCGGTGTCTGTGCGTAGGCAAGAAGCTGACGTCAACCTCAAATTTCAAACTTTCTATGGAAGAGAGGGAAAGATTCACAAGGCTGTCTGAACAGCACAACTTGTTGCTGTTGTAAGCATGCAAAACCGCTTCCGCTCTGCAGCAGCGGAAACCGCAAAAGCATCAGCCAATTACATACTTTTACGCACACACACACACACTATCACGCTGTCCAACATTCTATCATCCGCTCGCTTTGACACAATGCAGCTTTAGAAGCAGTTAGCTCAACGAGTAACATCACAGCGACAACAACAATGAGAACTTCAACAACGAAAGAAATTATCAAATAAAATACTAAAAGACTGAAATAATTGCACAACTGTGGCCGAGAGCCGGCGAGAGGTCAAAACTATTGAATGTTGTTTTTGTTGTTCGGCTGCAGTTACGGCTGGGGTACAATGCACTTTTTATGCGATTAAGCGAAATATGAAGACATTGCCATGGATGCATTATATACAGTAATATATGTATATATGTATATGTATGAATATTTTTGGGCTTTTCTAAGTAACAGCACAGTAGTCTGATGGGGTGGCAGCCCTTGAAGTGCACCTAATAATTATTGATCGCACCTAGTGGGTTCAATGACTCTGAAGTCATAACATTTCCTCATCTATCAATTTTCAGCTTTTCCCGTCACACACAAATTGTGTTGCTACTTGTAGTAGTCCTCATATAATTAGCTGACGCTAGGGTGGCCAAATCAAATTTACATGGTTATTTTTACAAGCCCCATCGCTTGTTACGACTCGCTCATCCCTCCCTCTGGCTTCCCTCGCTATGAAGTGTAGGAGTGCAGAGAGAACTGATAGAGGCCCATATGCTCGCTGAAGCATGCGACCCCAGCCAAGAGCTCAAAATAGCGAGCGGAGCCTAAAGAATATATGGATGTACATACATACATAGGTATCTATGTATGTTCATAACCATAAACCGATTTCATTGAAGTATATATAAAATATATATGTACTTATAAAAAAAGATAAGATGGCGACTTGGCTTTCTTCCGTTTTGTTGTGTGTTTATCGAAGCGTTGCAATTGTTGCTATTATAAAAGGGCTAGTGAGAAGAGTTACAACAATACAGCTGCACAAACTATTGTGTATGTATTGCATTTCCTCACACACATGTGAATAGCGAGAGAAGTCGGCGCACTTGACTGCACATCTTCTTCTTCTTCTCCTCCTCCTCTTGCTTTTCATCTTCTTCTTGGCTGCTTTGTGTAATTAAATCACTCAAGCGTTGAGCGGCGCGGCTTGAGTTGAATTACACTCATACAGTGCAGCTGAGGAAGAAGCACGAGTATAATAGACAGTGGGAGGGGACAGAGGCTGAAGAGCTTACACATCATTATAACATTATTACAATGCATTTAAGTAGATAATTCAAGTGGCATGTTATTGTTTTATCGCGTATTTATTGCTACGAAATTGTTTCGTCTCTCCTATTAGCGAATGAAGATATGCTGTGGCCTAAATCTATTGATTTTCCCCTTTGATGACAGCAAAATTAATAGCGTCAAATTAATAAAGTCAAATCGCACTAAGTTTGCATATATTTTTGGACAAGCGTTTGACATTTTTGT
Source organism: Drosophila pruinosa (assembly GCA_018150935.1). Classification (NCBI taxonomy): domain Eukaryota; kingdom Metazoa; phylum Arthropoda; class Insecta; order Diptera; family Drosophilidae; genus Drosophila; species Drosophila pruinosa. Next base: position 8,152,567 of record JAECWR010000094.1, on the reverse strand, counting down.
ATAATTTTAACGAACAGCTGCGACAAAATTGTATCTTTTGCGGCATAGGCAAAAAATCAAGTTTGGCCCATAAAATATATAGGTGCACATGTATTAATGGTTAGCTAAGCTTTATTTTAATGCTAACGCAGCGCCGTGAGGCCTCCAGAAAACAAGACTGAGAAACAAGAACAGAACCAAGCCGACAGTCAGACAGACAAGAAACTCGATCGATGAACAGCTGAATATTTTTGGGACTTGGTTGATATGTAGACCCGTAGGTAGTAGAAACAATTCTAGCGTTGATTTATCGGCCCAGGCGACCGACTGGGCGTATATAATTGTTCCGAGATGCCTTTGGACTGTGAGTTGTTTAATTGCCGGTGCCAAGAGTGAGCCTAGAGGCAGCTGGCTGGGCTTCGCATCTTGACCCGCATATTAGCCTTACCTGTTGCTACCTGCCTTTGTTTTACAGCTGTTCTTGCGACACCCAAGTCGCAGCAAGGCGCACAGAGTATTTTATCTGGTATCTGTGGGGTGCACCATTGTACGAGAGCTATCTATTCGCTTGGCAAACTATTAATTTATTTTTTTTTAGTTTGTTGTAGATATAGCTTGCATTGCATGTGCTCGGCGCTGTCACCCTGGTTCATTAACTGATAAACACGGAAAAAAGAACACGAAAAAATATAGGTCGCTATGATAACTATGATAAAATTGATAGCAGTCTGCAATGTGCATCCCAATGATTGAGTGTCAGTGATGCATTTGAGCTTTAACGGCACTTTCAACTTTAGAGTCTAATTGTAAAGGTGTGCGCAATTGGCGATCGATATTTGCCCTAGGCTCTTATCAAAAGAAAGAACAAAGAAAAGAAAAAGCAACTAACGTTATCAGCTTGACCACAATTAGAAATAACAATTATATATAAATATTTTATACAGACTGAACTGAAAGCTCTCAAGGATGACGCATTTGGCATGTTGAACGCTCTCATGAGCTCATAGGCAAACTACGAACGAACCATCAAAGCAACAGAAAGTTGTGCGGTTTCATTTGTGTATGTATGTATGTATGTAGATGTGCATGTGTATTTGTGTATTGGGGGAGTGTTGAGAAGCTCTGTTTGTGTCGCTTATTTGCACTGAGCAAATATTTGTCTGCGCGTAACAATCGAAAGAGTCCAGAAAACTGAAGCCCGCACAATGCATTTGAAATTTGAGAGAAGTTGGAAGCGTCAGTTCCAAGCGAAGCGAACCGGCGCAGCGCGGCGAGCTCAAAAAGTAAACCGTGAGAAGCTCAAGTAAAAGCAGATAAACTTTAGCCAAAGCCAAAGCCAAAGCAACGTCTGCATGCCAACGCCAACAGGCAGCAAACAACAAGGTGAAGAAGAAGACATCGCAGCAACAACAGCAATACTTCACAAAATGTAATAGAGAAAAAACAAAGGCTAAATACAACAAAAATCAAAAGCAGCTGATTCCAGACAACAAAAAGTGCAGCAACAACAATTACAAAAACAATGTAATTTCATTGATTACCGATACGCAGCACAAACGCCGCACGTACAAAGTAAAATGGAATGGAATTGGAAATGGTTATTGAAGTGGAGGGGAAGATGAAGCCAAAAGCACAGTGCACAACTTCAGTTAGACTTCTCTCTCTCTCTTCCTCTCTTTCGCTCTTGCGCACTAACAGACGTGACGTTGTTGTATTTTGAAGCTTGTCTTCTGCCTTCTTCTATGTTGTTCGTTGCTTTGCTTTACCCAGTTGCCGACGGCGGCAACGGCGCTTCGCGTACAAATCCGAACAACAACAAAAACGTCAACAGCAACTGCTGAATGGGGCATTTGGCTAGACTTGGTGGGATTGTTGCGGGGGAGGTGCCAGAGGAGGGGAGTGCGATCAAACCAGGCAGTAATGTATGCGTCATTGGCCTGGGCTTGGTAAGGTTTTTTAGTCTTTGGCTCTTGTTTTTACCTTCTGCTGCTTCTCGCCTGTAGAATGCAAGAGAGCGAGAGAACGCGAGCTTGGAAAGAGACGCTTTTCCAGCTGAATGCAATCAAAACAAAAAACGAAAGAGTCCAAGCCAAAAAGTAATCGCTATGGTAAACATAATCGATCGCTCGCCCCGTGTCTTGTGTTGTATCTGGAAGTTTGTGTGGTATGTATAAATAAACACATATCTTGAAGTTCGTTTGGTTAATTTGACGCTTATGTTTTGGCAAATTGTAATCTCAATGTTTTCGGAGAGGAAAAAAATCAACATACGCTTCCGGTCAAATTAAAGAATTACATGAAATTCTTGGAAACATATGTTGGAAGGAATCACTGGAAAGTTAGGTTGGAAGTCCCTATCGCTTGCCAAGTTTAAATCAATTTAACCTCATCCAAACAATATTTTGTTTAGACAATCTCAAGAGGTTTTTGCGTATTTGTCTTGCTTTACGGCTGATCTTTCATTTTAAGTCAGCAACAAGAGCAAGAGCAACGTAAAACGCTAATGTATTCATAAAGTCGCAACTGTTTGTTGCTATTGTTGTTGTTTTACGCTTTAATGTATTTATTTATCTTCGCCGCATTAATTAACAGAACTGATGGCTGAGAATGAATGGAAGTCGTTTCGAGCTGAGTCGGGTCGAGCGTATGTTAATAATATGTGGGAATTGTTTTAAAGAAATGCAAAAATTAATTCAAGTAGCTTTGCGTTTTTCAACATGAATTATTTATGTAGTTCAAGTTAAATTTTCGCACGCTGTAATTTGGGTTGGGAAATAGTAGTTTATATTTTATATTGTACTAACCGAGTCCAAAGCGTTTCTTGATCTTCTTTAGCAAATGCATTTTCTTTTTACTAGACATTTTGTCCTTGGGACTCATCATCAGCTCACTGTTCTCAATAGCCAGAACATGGGCTGCTGCTGCTGCTGCTGCCACTGCAGCATTATGATTATGATGATGTTGTTGCTGATGATGATGCTGCAGCATATGGTTGGGTTGTTGTTGCATATAGTTGACTGGTATATCCGATAGACCCATGATTCGTTTTCTAACACTTATTTTTAAATTTTAACGGACGAACAATGAAACGCTTGACGAGCGAGAAACTGAAAACTTTGCAAACAATTTACAATGCGCCTGCAAATTTTGTGGCATAGAGTTTGATATTAATACATTTTGGCTATTTTCGATGTATTTTGTTTTTTGTTTGCCCACAACGCGAACAGGGGAAAGCAAGCGACGGCGGGGCGAAACGAATGAACGAACGAGCGAGCAGCGAACCAAACACTTCGACGTCAATTTTATAACTGAAACTTCTTTACAGCCGCAACAGCAAAGAAAAACGCTCGACTGACTTGCACAGCGCCAGCAGGCAGCAGCTGAGCGGTGGTGGGTTCGTGTCACGAGGGTTTTCGTATTGCATGGGGCGTTCGTGTCTAGTGTGTTCGTTCTTTTACTTGTGCTGCAATTCAGTGCCGTTTCTTGGTGCTGCGTGAGTTAAGCGCACATCTCTAGCTGAGAGGATGTCCATAAAAGAGAGTCCAGAGAAAGAGAGAGAACAGCAACAACACCAACGCAGCACAGCTTGCAGCTGTTTCGTATTTACTATGGTTTCCCCTTTGTGCCTGCTTTTCGCGTGTATTGAGCCTCCCTTATAATTTCTCAATGTTGTTGCTCGATCATGGTGCACCTTGAACGTCGCTTCTTCTTCTTATTGTTTTTCTGTCTGCTGGCGGCTGGCTATTCTAGGCCAGGCTTGCATTTTGACCAAACTACTGCTCTTTGCTCCAAGATTCTCTGTTAACTATTTGCGGCACTTTGGCCACAGTTCAGCAAAGTTCAAGACATTTTTTCGAGCCTGTTTTTGTGGGGCGATATAAGGTCCGGGGGCTGCTGGTTAAAGTTGGGTGTTAATACACGAAAATTAGCTGGGAAAGTATGTAAATTGGTGTAATGGGTTTGCGCTATGAACTCGCCAAGCCGCTGAAAAAACATGCGGCAAAAGTTTAGCTATAACATAAACGATATAGCTGGGATAACGGTATCCAAATAATTGTCAGGAAGATATAAATTGAATTTCGCCATATTTCGCAAATGTTTTATTTGAAAAAGTGATTTTCTTTTCTCAAAATCCCCCTTTTATATCTGAACATTGTAAAAACACTCTGTAAAAATTCTTATCGAATACTTATTACTATAGTTAAATTCAATTGTGGTATAAGTCATAAATTCATTTGATAAGCTTAAGCGATTTCTGATTCATGAAAATGCTTAAAGATTCTCACACTTTATTATTGTGATACCGTTTAGTGAACCTAATATAGCTAATATTTTCTTTCACAAATAATAACCACAAACCTTGAGTCTAGCTGGGATAAATAAACCAACAAAATTCTTGGTTGGTTCGTATGTATTTAAAATGCACGCAATAAAAAGTAAATTCTAAGTAATAATATTTTAATTTGCGATCACGCTGGAAATAATTATGCTCATAATCTACCATTGAATATAAACATTGTAATAATACTGTAAACATTCTTATCGTAATACTTATTTCTGTAGACAAACTCAATTATGGAATTAAATCATTTGATAAAGTTCATGAAGAATCCAATTCTAGCCAGTTTAATTGTAAATTTTATTTTGCTGCTTTCGACTTTGAATCTTGGGACCATTTTGTGAATTTTGCTATGAGATCATCCAAATCAGAAAAGAACATATTTTCACTAGGCATTTTCATTAAATGCTTGGCAAGTACAAATTTCTACAGGCATTGATTTAAATAGCTATGGATTGCAAAGGTTAGAGACTATAGAATTTGATCTTGTCCCTTGACGGCTATGTGACATCCGAGGACAATAGAGCCTTGAACTCAAAGGCTCGTATGAACCCAGACACAATTGTCAGGTCCAAGACAAATGGCAATAGAAGAAGTACAGGCAAAAGCAGAGACGGTACCACAGCTAGAAGAAAACAAGGCAAGGGAAGAGGGAACCATATGCAACCGGCAGATGTTTGCAATGTTCGTGGGAGAGCCAAGGCGACTCTTCAAGAGTGAATTTTTCGCAAATGGGGACACATACGAAATCTAAATTTAAATATAAACTAAATACGGCAAAGACAAGACAAACAGAACAGAAGCATGAGACAGAATTATCTCCCCCAGGCAGACAACAGCGGCAGCTGCATTTGGGGGGCGCTTACCCTAAGGAACTGGCAAAATATGAATGCCAAGTATATAAATATCGAGCATGGGTAGATGGAGGCGTCTTATCAACGAAGCCCCTAAGCGCAGACAACTGGCGCACGTTCGCCACGTGCTTAGCTATTGTATCAATCCTATCCCTATCCCTATCCCGAATCCAATCGCAAACTCGAAACCAATTCATCGATCTGCGGTATGCATATGAGAATAAAGGATGGAGACAGAAAAATTTACACCTGGAATTGGCAAAAGGCAAACATGCACTGAATAGTCAGGGCCAGCAACAATAACCGAGCTGCACTGTAAACCCTTTTAGCCTTTCGCTCTTTCAGCCATATAAATGCAACCACAGATGCGACTTTACTTCTTTTTTGGGGGTAGGTTTTGGGTTTTTGCACTACATCTCGCTGCTGGTTCCTGTTTTACCAACGTCCTTTTTAGTTGTACTCGTATTTGTTGTTGCTGCATATTTTGTTTCTTTCTTTTTCTTTTTCGCCAGGATCAGCGACAGCAGCTGTATTTCCTCGCATTTAGACGGACGCGCGCCTGCTGCCAGGATGCTGAATATGCATTTCCACTTTAATATCAAAATTTAAATGCTTTTTCAGTCCGTCCGCTTGTCGTGTTGATCCCTTCCGATCTGACTGGCGGCAGTTGCATCTGCTGTCAACCATGAGCAAAAGCATCGCAAAAGCAGCCTGGCCAAAGCAATTATTATCCTTCATCAAGGAGTGCTCTCGTATCATAGAGCCAACCAACCGCCAGACAAACGACAACAGTTGTCCACGCAATCAGCTAAAAGGCAAAAGATCACGTGTCCCAATGATCAGATCATCCTGTCTCAATGGTAAAGCTCATTATTTGCACAAGGCAAACTTTTAAATGGTTCTATTTCTGCTCAAGTTTGTTTTTAGAATTGGCTTATTAATTTAAGCATAACATGTCTTTGCTAATTCTGAGTGCTTCTCCGAAAGTTAGTAAATAGAATAAAGCCTTTAGCTTATTAATAAGATAAAGCCTTTTGATCAAAAGTTTGTTTTAAAAAGATTCAGCCAATATTACGTATTACTATTTTTTGTATATTCATCACATCCACAATTTTTTTGGCTTGGTTATCAATAAATTGTCTGTCGATCCCACCTTCTTATTACCATCTAATATGCGCAATAACAGCGGTATTTTATCAGAAGCATTAGGTGTCGTCATATCAAAAGCTCTACAGTACACTATTAACTAGATATCAACCGTTATCAGAATGGGCTAAATGGTTTATGACTGAACCATGATGATGGACAGGCTTGAAAACTAAATTAAATCAATTATCAAAATATTGGCAGAATGGAAATGATATTTAATTGAATATTTATTATGCAAAAGGTTGGGCTCAAGATAAGAATGCGACAATAGATATGCCATGTATAAGGTTATTTTAATTTAACTAATTATAAGAGTTTCGGTGCTGACAGTTATAGTTTCTAAATTCGACTGATTGGAAATTCAAATATTTGATATTCTTATCGCTGGCAGCTGGATTAAGATATTGACAGAACTTCAGCTGCTCAAGTCCGAATTCTTTGGGCTATCTATGAGAGCTGAACAATAAAATTAATACAATAACTGAACTGTAACAAATGTCCATGAAATGTTTCCTACTTCGTGGTTTATTTAATTAGAAAACGACATATGCAAACTGGAAATTGAAGAAACGCAGCACACAGCACTGTGGATTGTATATAAATATAGAAAACCTAATCCCAGCGACTTAAGAAAGGAACAAAAATGAAAGAAATTATGCAAGCACTTGAGGCAGGACACCAGCAGGCAATATGTATGTATGTGTATGTGCGAGTGGAAACAGTCTGTCTATATATAGAAGAGATCCTTTCGGTTCGGGATACCTGCGCATGGCAGTTGTGGCCGTGCCTTGAGGGTGAAACCGATCGAAATCTAGCGTTCTTTGGACTCGCATGCTGCTACTTCCTTTATATCCTCATCCGCATATCTATACGCTAATCAAATATCAAGCGCGTCCTGCGCATTTTCGAAATACCCGCCAAAAAATCAACATATGTGGGATCGCAATGTATCTAGTGGATGCAGTTCGCATGCCCCGTTAGATATTGAACTGCATCGCAGTTTTTTCCCCGGTGATGGGTAAATATTGGAAAAACTGTGCTCGGCATAGAGTTTCGCGTATTTGGCAAGTCATACGGTACGAAGGGAATGATTGGTGTTGTCCTTGTGCTGGGTCCTGCTGCGCTAGTTCTTTGTCCTGGCCCTTTGTTTCGGTCATGGTCAATGCTGTGCGTTATTTCTACCTGTGTGCTGCTAAATGAGCGGCCTGAGTTTTCACTTATTGGGTTTTCCATTATCCTTAGATGTTCATCTTTTTCTTAGGCTCTATGTTTTTTCTCTTTTTTTTTGTAAGAAATCATTGCTATAAACTGTATAATTTATTGTTTACCAGCTGCATTGAAATCAGAAATCTATATAAAATGGAAACAGGTAACTGGACAAGATTCATTGTTGCACCTGTAACCTACATAGATTACGTCAAAGTTCGCGCCCATCTATTGATTAAATCCCATATGTGAGCTGTTTTCATAGCCGCGTGGGAGATTTTCACTCCTTTGCCTGTTTCAGCACTTGAGTAGTTGACTTTTTGAAGATCTAAGCTGCTTAAGGGTTTGATGTCCTCATTGAAAGGATCAGTATTCTCTGGATACATATAGGAGAGGTAACTTGTTAGGTAAGTGTAGAATACAAACCAACTACTGCATTCATTTTATATCAGCATTAATTTTTAAACGCATTGCATTATATATATTTTTTACAGTCAAACACTAGAAATGAATCCCTAACTTAGATAAAAATTAAGCCATATAAAGTGTCATTAATTATCACACTATGTTTTTTATATAATTTATGAAGACTAATGCTTACTTAGGCTGAATGTCAGAAGTATTTGATATACGTACATATGTACAAGTTAGGTTTAATATATCATTTATATCCACATACAGATTTACTAATATTTATTTACTAATAATAATAAATTTTCAGACATTATTAATATAATGATTAGTATTGTGCGTGCTAAAATTTAACGTTTTAGGTTTAAAATGAAATTCAATTTCTTTGATTTACGGAGGCGGAAGGGGCGTGGCAAAAATCTAAAACGAACTTGATCTGCGTGCAACAATAAGACACACTGCTCTATCTCTTATAGTCTTTGAGATCTAGGTGTTCATACGGACGGACAGAGGGACATGGCTATATCGTCTCGGCTGTTGACGATGATCAAGAATATATACACTTTATGGGGTCGGATATGCTTCTCTCTGCCTGTTACATACATTTTCGGTCGGCACAAAGTTATAATACCCTTCTACCCTTTGGGTAGGCGGGTATATAAATAGTTTAAAATTGAATGCACATAATAACAATTACTAAAAGGATTTTTTTTATTTATAAAATAAAACAAAATCGCACCGTGGAATCAATATTATTTATTTGACTTAATAGAGCTCGATTTTTTATGAATTAAAGTAAAATACATATCTCCTGGACCCTCTGCTTTAAATTTGAAATTTATTCGAATTGCGTGAATTTTGTTTTCTGATTGCAATCGGATAAAAAACACAGAAGTTACTAAAGAATTACTTTTATAAAGCGTTATCAGCTGCACCTAGTTAGTTGCTATGTCACTCCGCGACATAATAATGGTGTTCAATAAACCTACTTAAGTGCCGCCAAGCTAATAATTTCGAACAATGAAAATTGTGGTATATTTTCCAGTATATTTTTTAAAAACATAATATTTCGATGATAAAATTGGGTGGCGGGTATCTCACAGTCGAGCAAGCTCGACAGTAGCTTTCTTACTTGTTTTTTTAAAACTTAATTTACAATATTCGAAAATTGTACGAATTTAGCTTGAAATAATTTGAGTATATTCAATGGGCAAAAACAATTGTTTGTTTTCAAATTCAAATTTCTTTACATAGATTGTTGGACCCGGTGGTCAGCATTGACCCAGATATAATTATTTCACTAAAATTCATTCACAAACAGCCGTCGCACCCAAACATTTTTATGTATTTAATAAAAAAATATATGGCTTTAGGCTTACCCATACAAAAAGTTAGAAATGATTGCACATATTACCTGACATGCCATGGTTTGTTTACTTTTAAATATGATCAGCTGTTTACAAATTGAAAAGCCTGCGAATTTAGTGCGTCCTGCAAATGCTAAACATTTTTTCGAGATTCAGCTGTTGCAGGAAACCCTTAAATTAGATTCTCAGGTGGATCCAATTTGCTTGCCAGAATCAAAAATGTATTATATATTTTAGGGAAACGATTTGGTGTATTTATAAATGTTTGAACAAAATGGTATATTCGGTCTAGTCAATACGGTCATCGCTAACGCAAACAGCTGTTTCACTGCGCGTGTCGGGGGGAAGGTCACAAACCTTATTGGAATGCGGTAGCCTTTATATTGCGAAATGTGCCATAGATCATACATATATTGCACCATTCTACTTCTTATTTATTTATCTTGAATACTTTTTAATAGGTCAATTGCAACATAACTTGACCACCATGTCAGACAAGACGGCTGACAAGATATAACTTCGTTGCGTACACCAGAAAAACATAAAGCAAATCAGTTTACTTTTGTGGACTTAACTTACCGATTTTACCCGCCGACTGACCCATGGTTGATTCACTTAATTTCGATTATTTGGCATATTTAACAATTAACACTTTCACCATAAGTTTTAGATTTCTCCTCAATCACCCAAAAAGACACTAAATTTCCACGTATTCAAATTGACAATATGTATAGGAGCTGTCTAGAACATTTTGTATAAATATTAAAACATTTTCAATCTCTTTTTGTTGTTTGTGTTTTTTATTATGTCCACATTTTTTATTTAGCAGGCTGCCGGCAGCAGCGTGACCGAAAGTAGAATTGCTAAATATACTATTTTAGGTCAATAAATATAAATATTGGTTACACTTTATCTGGATTCAACACCTACACCCCGATATTTATGGTATCGAAATTATTATATCGATATTAAATGAGATATGCGAGGTCCGGCAACGCGCTTCAGTGTGTGGATACAGTTTGTTCAGAAATGTTATATTATTTACTTTTTGGTCTTAAGGGCTATTCCCTGTAATATTGTTATTTAACAATTTCATCCTATCTCAATTTTTAAGAAAAAATGACATTTTGAGAAAAACAAAGAGGAAAAATAGGAACATCTTTTTGAAAGCATTTTTCGAAAATATTCCCATCCCTAGTTTAATGCAGCCAAACTATTCTGGTATATTTAAGGATGTAATATAGAATATTTTGAATCATAACTTGCGGTCACACCATTTGCCTGACAGCTTCGTGGTGGAAGAAGAAGTAGCAAACATAATACGCGATGTGAGAAAAAAAAAATGCTCATATGCTCATTATTATTAACTTATAGTTTATAAGTGATTAAATTTGCTATAATATATTGTTATAATAATATAGTGCGTGCAAGAGGGCCAAACAATTCAAGGACAACATCTTGTGGGCCGTAAAACGAACCCGTCTCAAAAATGGCGGATCCACTGAGTCTTTTGCGGCAATACAATATAAACAAAAAGGAGATCATCGAGCGTGATAATCAAATTATATTTGGTGAATTTTCCTGGCCGAAGAACGTTAAAACCAACTATCTCAAATATGGGTAAGTACTCTTGCTCCATATAGTTAAAATATGATGGCAAAAATATGCTTAAATTTGCCTACACATTTTTGCAGCTCGGGCAAAAAGGGTGCTCCACGTGAATACTACACGCTGGAGTGCCTGCTGTACTTGCTTAAAAATGTTATGCTTCAGCATTCGGTGTATGTGCGTCAGTGCGCTGCCGAGGATATTCCCGCTGTGAATCGTCCAGATCGTAAGGAACTGCTAGCTTACCTCAATGGGGAGACACCAACATGTGCCAGTATTGATAAGAGCGCGCCGCTGGAGATTCCTACACAGGTGAAACGAACAGCGGATGGCGATGCAGCAAGTAGTGGGGAAACGGCAGCCAAAAAGGCACGCTTCGAGGAAACACAGGTGCAAAAGGTGCGCGAACAACTGGCTGCGCGCTGGGATGTTAATCAAAAGGAGACGGCTGTTAACATGGACAATATCAAATCTCTATCGGAGACCATGTCAGTAGAGAAGATTGCAGCCATTAAAGCAAAGCGGTTGGCTAACAAGCGTACTACTATCAAGCGCACGGACAACGAGGAGGCAATGGGCACAGATATGCGCGCTATACTCGACTATGATGTAGACTCTACGAAGGATATTATTAGTCGCGAACGGCAATGGCGTACACGCACTTCAGTTCTGCAAAGCACGGGTAAGATCTTTGCGAAAAACATTTTCGCCATGCTACAGGGTATTAAGGCACGCGAAGAAGGACGCAATCGTCCTCAAGTGCAAAATCCAATCAAGATGCCAGAACCGGCGCGCATTGCTAAGCCACAGCCACAACTGTCGCAATACAATCGTTACGATCAGGAGCGATTTAATCGTCAAAAAGAGGAAACCGAAGGCTTTAAAATCGATACGCTTGGTACGTATCATGGCATGTCGCTCAAGTCTGTCACAGAAGGCTCACTGGCCCAGCGCAAGGCTCAGGCAAATATGCCACATGGCGCTGGAGTGACTGGTGCAACGGCCGGAGCACGTGCTGCTAATAAGGATCTGCTGCCAACGGCACAGGCGCGCCAACTGCCTGCAAATGGGCCACAAAAACGACCTTCACGCACGCCTATTATCATCATACCGTCTGCCAATACAAGCCTTATAACCATGCTAAACGTCAAGGATATACTGCAGGAGTTGCGGTTCATGTCAACGTCGGAGAAAAAGCTGCAGGGCTGCCAGCGTGAAAGCGAAGTGCTGCTACAGGTAAGTTTATCCATACAAAATATCTTGAATGAGTGTTAATTTTATTTGTTTTATTTTCAGCGCAAGCGAAATAATCAGACGGTTTCCTATCGCGTCGTAGATAATCCCATTAAACTAACACAACAGGATTGGCAACGGGTTGTCGCTGTATTTGTCATGGGTCCTCAATGGCAATTCAAAGGCTGGCCCTGGGATGGCAATCCCGTTGAAATATTCTCTAAAAGTACGTGTTTAGCTTTAGCTTAGCATCATTTTCTTTATGCGATTCTCTTCACGTCTCTTTCAGTTTGCGCCTTCCACTTGTGCTTCAGTGAGTTGAAACTGGATGCGAATGTGGAGCGTTGGTCGGTGACATTGTTACGGCTGTCACAAAATAAGCGGCATTTGGATCGTGCTGTGCTCAGCAAATTTTGGGAGACGCTTGACAAGTAAGAGCATGCCCCTAAATAACCAACAGTTGTATAACTAGATTGTTTTAATTTTCAGATATATGCTTAAGTATAAACCTGACTTGCGGTTCTGAGTATGGGTCGTGAACTGCAGAGGCGCAATTGTTAGAATTTGCACCAATGTTTATATATCCTAAAAGTTTACAGTTTGGATTGCCTGCGCTAACGTTTGATTCAGTCAACATCAGTAACATCCTGCAGATCCTACCTATAAGCTAAACAGTTTGTTCAATATGTACAATATAAACTATGAGACAGAGGATAAGATGATATACATTGTATAATTAGTTATAATAAAAGTTATAAGACGATAGAATCCTTGAGAAATGTTATTAGCTTGGAATGTTATCACGCATAGAATTCATTTTATATTTATACAAAAACATTTACAGTTTGAAAGCCAATCTACGCTAAATACACTGAAATACAAGAAGAATAAAACTAGTGTGAGAAGGATGTGTGCGCTAAACGGCCCCCATCTGCAAGATGGGCGTAAAGAGTTTATATGCCTGCTCAATGTATTTGGCGCCCGACAACATTTCGGAAAAGAGCGTGCTGACTCTCGACTTGCATTCCTCCTGCCGCGCTGCATCTTCGCCAGAACTCTTGCTGCTCAATATGGCAGCATACCTTTGGGTCAAACCTTGCAGATGTCCATTGAATTGCTTGCACAACTGTACTATGCCATCGACTTCATTGGCTGTGCTGTGATGCGGCTTTACCAGCAATAGTTCGGCGATTTTGTGCAATTTGCACATTTCCAGGGCGCAGGATTCACTTAGAGCATTAATGCTTTTGGCATACACCTCTTCCACATCCGCTGTGCTGGTCTCATCCGAGGTGAGCCAAATAAGGGACTGTGCCCAGTGACTGCAATGTAAATAACACACAATTAAAAGCAACTTTGGCTGCTAGACTGCAGACTTTTTTTTACCTAGCAACATCATCGAATTTAATGCCAATTTCAGCATCGGAAATAGTGGCCAACAGACGTTCGTTTAGCTCCACAGAATCGTACTCGCCCTCGCTGTCACATTCCAAATCTTCTAGTTCGAGCAACTCTTGCACCTCACTGATGGTTTCCTGCAATTAAGTGTCGAGGCAATGATAAATATTTAATTTCGACTACATATATTACAGATCCTACCTGTAGTTCGGTAAGTGCATTGCCACTAACAGCGTCCAGCAGTGTGTCGAGCTTGAGACGAGATTCCTTGGATAGAATTTCCAGCGCTTCATAGTGCACCAAGCCGCAGTAGTTCTCGAAGAGAACATCAAAACGTAGCTGTGCCTTTCGCTTCTCAATCTGCAGCTGCTGAAGGGATTGCTCCATTTGATCCGCATCCTTTTTGGCCTCAAGCAATACCGCACTTAAGTTCGGTTTATTTGCCTCGAGGCCAAGCAATTTGCGTTTATTCATTAATTTGGGATCATTGTCCTGCAATATGGTCATTGTTTTCTTGCCAATACCCTCCAGTGTATCCAGGCCCGTGTTAAGAACCTTCGAGCCCAATGTGGTAACAATGCCCAGGTTGAATGCAGAGCCTCCTCCCGTTTCTTGTTTCTGTTCCTCAATTACCGCATCGGTTGATGGTTTCTCTGCTGGGCTACTTGGCTTAGCTGACTCCTCTGCAGCATTGATACGAGCCATTTCCTCTGGATCGGGCACACCAATTATTTGATTCAGTCCCTGATTCACATGCGTTGTGATGTTACCCAATCCCTCGGTGGCCGTGCTCAGCACAGAGCTCAGTTTGCCACCCCACAAGCCCCAACCAGATGATGATGACGACGCAGGTGCGGCCTCTGCCGCAGGTGATACGGCTGGTGGAGCTTGGGCAACAATAGTCTCAGACTTTGATTCTGTTGCTTTTGCGTTGTTGTTTTTAGTGACTTGCGTCTGCTGTCGTTGTTCTACATGCACGAATTTATCATCATCCTCATCTTCATCGCCCCAATCATCCCAGTTGTCGTCTTCATCACTTTGGTTCCAATCATTAGCGTCCTCATCCTTTTTATTGGGTTTATTTGCCATTATTCCGAGTTTTGTCCGTGACGTGTCACGCTACACAATTTTAACACACTAAAATAAGATGTATTTATGTTGTTCACACATACACAGACGCAACATATGTAACAGCTGATCTATATTATGCAGCCCTGGCAAAATTCCGTTGATTTTTGGCACTTTTACAATATTTTATTTATTTTGCGAAAATTGACTGAAGCGACGATGCTGTTTAAATTTATAAAGAAGTCGTTTCGGTAGACTTACCTTGTTTATCATGTTTATTATGTACTAACATTGATTCAGATAGTATATTAACGATAGTATATGTTAGGGCAAAATTAGTCATAAGCTTAAACAATGCTCCATACGTTGACAACACTGGTTGTGCTTTAAACAGTGAAGGCGCGAAAACTTTTTTTTTAATTTGTTTAGTTATTGAAATATATGTTTAGTTTTTTATGTTGATAGTGCTATGTGAAAGATACTAATTCAAAAGTCAATGTAAAATCACCAAATTAAAGGTGATAATGTTAATACATGTACTCGTATGTACATATGTATATGTACAAGTCACAATGAAGACTTCGACTCCTAAGCCTTGAATTGGGTTGTCACCAAATAAGAACAACAGCATGAACAGTAGCTTCAAGGTTGGACTGTTGCTGTTATTAGAAATACATAAATTATTGGAGAAACTTGTGTCACCTGTGCGTTGGAATGCTCAAGTTGGGCTTCCACTTCGATGCCTTGGCATTTTCATCTACACAAATAAATACGCACACACACACGCAGGGACAATTTGATGCCCAATGCATACAAATTGAATTGATATTAGTTTGTGAAATATTTAGGCATTAGAATAGCATATGCATGTTTGCAAGCTAGTACACACATACAGTCATAGGCACTTATGAGCATGAGTGTGCGTTTGTGTGTGACAGTGTGATGATGATGCTTGTGTGCGTGTTGTTCTGCCCTCGTTTCTTTGTGTCGGCTTGTGTAAATGTTTTCTATGCAAATCTTCATTTTTGCTAGGAACGCATGGCTCTTTCATATATACATACATATGTCTGTGTGTGAAAAGGAGATAGCAATTGTTTTCTAATTTGTTTGAATTGAAAATATATGTAGTTAAGATAAAGAATATCACAGTATTTTTTTGGTTTGGTTTTTGGGTTGATTAAGATTTGTGTTTTTGCAACTTAATATACAAATTTCTTATGTATTTGTTAGGTAAAGTAATTAGTGTGGCTATTAAGAAAACAAAAATTATAAACAATATACATACGTATTTGGCAGGTAAAAATAGATTAACTGCAAAGTTTTAAAGCTGTGTACATATATACAAATATCATTTATTAGGCTACTCATAGTAATAAAACTTTAAATTTGCGGGAATTTTATTTGAAAAGAAGACTTTTATTTCGAACTGCATAATATTTTAAGGTGAGGCAATAAAATATATGTCAATGAAAAAATCCTTGAATTTCATAAAAAAGAAAATGCACACAATACACATTTGGGTTTCAAGTGCTTCACGTGTATTTCTAAATGTGTGTTCATAAATTATAAACGAACACAAACTGAATTCGGCTGTAAGACAAAAGTTTGCTCTTTGCCAACCAGCGTATAAATTTGACAGCAACACAAAATTAACAAACCGAGACAATTTACCTAGCGTACACACACACACACTCACATTCACCTTGGCATAAACAAAGAATTTTCATAAACTTGCTGCATACTTTTCGGCAACAGCACAGACACACACACACACACATACACACAGGGAAAGAACCGCACGCATATTTCGTCAAGGAGGCTGCCATAAAATGCGTATAGCCAAAATTTATCTTCGAGCTGAAGCGAACGGAGACTGGCAAAAGGTAAAAAAGCGCAAGTTGTCCAGCTATTGTTGTTGCTGCTGTTCATTCTCTACAGTTACCACATTGTATGATTAATTTTTTAATTAAAATTTGTAATAGCAAAGCATCGAGTGACAAGTTAGGGTGAGAGCAGAAAATAGAAGCATTTGCATTCACCCTAACCGCCAATATGTAAAGGGACACAAGAAAAATTAAGTATACGCCGTGTGCATTCTTAGCTATCTTCCCTGGTATCTCTGAAACTGTGCGAGGAATGATGTGGTAATTTGGCCATCCGATACCACTTGCAGTAACAATGCCAATTTAAAGCTCTTGATGCAATTTCCTTAAATGTAAATTTGATTCAGTCAAGTTTCGAGTGCATAGACAGAAGCACACACACATATGTAAAATATGTACAGATTGAGAGATACGCCCACTTCTCTTTAGGCAAATAATGGCATGTTCAATGTCTAGTGCCAACAATTAAATGCAATATTGCCAACAGCAGACACACAATATTCGCACTTAAAGTTGTCTAGAACAAAATTTTATCTTCAATTTAGTTAAGAGAAAATGTTTTGACCAAATATCTGTGAAAAGCTCAATTGGTAACGACAAATTACGGTATTGAATTTCTGATGAATAAGTACACATTTAATTTAAATATATGCTAATTTACTACTAATATTAATTATTAGTATTATTATTATTATTATTAATATTATTTAAAAAACTTATCATTTTCTCAAAATATATATTGGTTTATTATTGTCTTTATGTTATATTTAATGCTATATTAATATTCTATTATGTGTCAACGAAATAAAATATTATTAAAAATACTTAAAACTATTTAAATTCATAAACTTACACGAAAACTTGACTGTCAGTTCTTATAAAATGTATAAAAAGGTTTATTGAATTTAAGCAAAAATTATACTTAAGTTAATTGGTTTGTTTCTTTTTAAAACAAAAAAACATGTTTTTTTTATTAAATACACACACTTTAAGATTAAGAAGACATAAAATTATTTTGTTAAATACTCTATATCGCCTATTGGCTACACAAGAATACTTATCATTTAGTTCTTTTCTTGCCGATTATTGTCATCTTTATGCTGCCCAAAAGTATGCTATAAATTCAACTTGAAGTGGATTTGGTATTGAAATGGAGCATGTAGTTTGATTTGCAAAATTGAATGCGCTCTGAATGTATTCACAGCATGTGCTACACTCACACTTGACAAACAACTTATTCACAAGCAAAATTGTTTTAACTGTGGACAAAAGGTTTGCCAGGCAAACCGCACGACGGGGTCAAAGACAGAGAAACATACATATATACACACAGGCATAAGCAGATAGGTCATGGAGTTTATCTACAAATGGCCCAAATATGTGTTTATACTGGCAAAGGACATCTTTTTCGCCTTTTCCCACAAGCAACTAATAAAGAAGCTCGTTCTTCCTGTGTGCCTCGGTGCTCCACCATCTTGTTGTTGATGTGGCCTGCTGTCTGTTGTACAATGTTATTGATACCTCAGCATCCGTTTAAACATACACATACACACATAGACACACACACTCTTAGGGACAGACAAGGGAACCCTTTTTGGCAATTCCCCTAACTCGAGAGCGTCTGCCTGCGTTGAGCCTGCCCTGTGAGTGAGTATGTCCTGATGACAATAAAGCAAACTTCCAGCTGTTTATTAACATGTTTCTTTGTCAATATATATAGTATAGACTCACACAATAATACACTCGCACATACGGACATTTACATTATGCTTAACTGGCGCTGATAGGGAACTGTTCTCTCCCTCTCTCTCTCTCTCTTTGTCCCCCTCTCCTCACTCGCTCTCGCTGTGTGTGTTTACAAGTTTCGTCTTACAAGTGAAAAATTCCTTTAGGCCAAAGTGTGCATTAAGAAGATTGTTTTACTATTGTTATAATACACACAAGCACACACTCGCACTATATATATATATATGTATATACATTGAAAATACCTTAACTACACGACATCGCATTGGCAGACAAGGAAACGTGCCTGCAGCTTCCCCCTTTCTCTCTCGCCCTCCCTCTCTGTCACTGGCGTCATTCCACTCAACAAAAGGATTCAAATTTCATTAAATCTCATACAAAAGTATCAAAATGCCATTGTTGTCATGACGCTCTCTCACACACCCACACACACACACATGCAGTGCAGTTGCTGTACTCTTCTTCTTGCCCTGCCACCTCCGCCGTCCGCTGGCTCTTCCTTGTCGACACCAAAAATAGAATCATCTGCAGGATGCTCAACACTTGCTGCGAAGGCTTCTTCTTCCATATTGGTAACTGCTTTTACTTTGGGCCTTTTATTCGATTTACGTTTCAAGTTGCGCAAATTTGTTTAGTGTGTGTATGTGTATGTGCTCATGTGTGAGTGTGCGTGGGTGTCTATTTGGGGCGTAACAGTGTCTTGAGTTTAGTGCAAAGCATTGATCGCTATCATCTATAATGGAAAACTTAATAGACTAGACAACACTTTGTTGCAACAAACACCCCAACTTCAAATTTGCTTCAAGTGCTTCCCCGATAATCGCAAATATTCAGCAAAGCAGTTAATTTACTGTTAGCCTGTCTGGCGGCATTAGGTTAAGTTTCCATTAAAATCCTCCTTAAATAGCATACGAATAGGAGATTGTGTGATGTGCCAAAAAAGATTATATTTTCTTACCCCCCAGCCATCTCGATAATTAATCGTAGCTAAACGACTGTAAAGATATAAAAAGTGCAATAATGATCAATATATGCGATAAATTGTCGAGCATTTAAGCTTTTAGATGTTTTGGTTATGTTTAATCATCTGTATGTTAAGTATAGAATATTTTAATTTACAGCTCTGAATATATAATATCTGAATGTAGTTTAAATAAGAAACAAATTATAATCCTTAATTTTCCTTAAACATTTTTCTTATATCTTTTGCTTCTGTTGATGTCATTTTCTTAAAATTACTTGTTTCAAGAGGTTTCAAAGGTTTTTACAAACTTGGCCAGGTCCTTTTAAAAACGAAATTTCAAAATGTTCAATGCAAAAAAACAAATTTTAAATCATTTATTTACATATATAACTGCAACTAAGAAAATCACACAAGAACAAACTTGTTCAATTTAATAAAAAAAAGTAAATAGGTAATTCGATTATCTTTTGCCTTGAAATTAAATTAATAAATTAAAAACTTATTAACACTAACAATTCAGAGAATAAATGTTTAAATATGTCAAAGTTTAAAAAAAGTGTATGTAGTAGGTCTTTTACCTTTTTTTAAAATACAATGTTGATTTGTTGCTGAATTATGATATACCCAGTTCTCATTGTTTAAATGCATGTATTATTCAATAAGCTTGATAGAATGTTGCGTTTCAATGTCAACATGGTAATTTGAGAATATTAAGCCATAGTTCCGCAATCAAGACCATTAAGTTCCAACAATTTACTTAACTTGGTCTTTAATGGCCTTTAATGGTCTTTACTTCCATGTTCTTCATTCAGTAGTCTGGACTTTGTAGGCGTGAGTTCCATTAAGATTATTGGAAATTTTTATTAAAAAACAATTGCATATCTTTCAATTAAAGCACAACTTCGTAGCACAATTAATATACCGGTAGAAATCACTTACCTTATCTGACGTTACAATACAAAACAAAAGCATCGATAACATTTGATCCAAGACTTTCTGCTCAATAACAAAATCATTATATCTAGCAAATCGTCTTCCATTCTCAAAGTCATTCTCAAAGTTGCGACTGTGTCAATAAATTAGAGTTTTTTAGCTTAATGCGACAACGTAGTGCCAGACGAAAACGTTGTTAACAGGCGAAAGATCCCATGAAGTATATATATTCTTGATCAGTGTCAATATCGAACTAGTCAAGAAAGTGATTGTTTCTTGTTGTTGATACCTTACCGGGGCAAGTCGTGGGCTACTTACCTTATTAGATTACAATTAGATTATCTTTTGAGTTGACTTCATATTGGAGTTGTCTTATTAGATTATTTATAATTAATCGTTATGTGGTCATTTAATGAATTAATAATTTAAATTTAAAAAGATTCTTAAATACGAAATATTTGCAACTGATATTAATTAGCATCATCAAAAGTCAAATTTGGAACTGTCTATTTTTATTTTCTATCTATTTATATTATTACATTATTACATAATCGGTATCGGCATTTTAGAGTCGCTTTCCCTGTCAAGTTCCTTAATTAGCTGTCGTTGGTGTCTTGTGTTTTTTCACCTGTCAACAACTTGTGCCCTTCCACATTCCTATGCATCACTAATTTACACCTTTGGTAATTTAGAATACTACTTATGAGCTGCCAGCATGGAACGCTTTTAACTACATCCATACCAACATGAGTCGAGCACACCCGGCTCAAATACACACTGGTAATTATTTCAATCAAGTGTGTCGCGAGTGTCGCACACAGCCTCAAAAATGTGTGTGCTGTAGATGCCTAATCAGCCACTTGCAAGGCTAGTTACATCTAGAGCACCATCTAGAGCACACCCCCCAACCACCACCCCGAACATGTCCCTATCGTTACAACTTTTGGCAAACAAACTTTTCAAATTGCTTTCGCATTAAAAATCACTAAAATACGTTTTTCGCATCGCAGCTTACCAAAATCGCGTTTGCGTGTGTGCGTGTGTGTGTGTGTGTGTGTGTGTGTGTGTAGGTGTGTGCATGTATCGGTGCTACCAGTTTGTTTACGTTAAGTGTCATTAAGCTTTTGTCAACTCATCAGCGCTGCCTACAACATTCTTTGTTGTTGTCAAAAGTTAGACATATCAAAAACATAAATAAAAGCAGTTGAATGACAAAAGCTAGTGTGTATTACTCGACTTTCTAATACCCTGTACGTGAAAGGGACTTTGCATTATAAAGAAGTGGAAATTCTAAACTAAATTTCTACACAAGTATATATAAAATATATGCATATAAATATTTAAATAAAGTAATGATTATCATCTAAAGTAAATGTTTCCAGAGTCAACAACGGATTTAAACTTCTTTCCAACAATATTATCTTATGGATGTCTAACAACTCAAAAAATTAAAAAAAAAAACATTAAAAACATGATGGAAAAAATGTCGCGTTCGACATGTCGCGTTCGAATATGCTTTGAATGAAATAAAAAATGAACTACGTAATAGTTTTGATTGAGATAAAAAACAATATTAAGCCTTCGTAATACATAACAATTTAAAAAAAGTTGAATTACAATATTTCTTCAGGTTTCGCTGAAATCAGTGATTGAAGTTTTTTGTAATTATTTGAAAAAGAACATTTCAACTAAATCATGCTTAGCACCAATTAAAATACTTCCCTGGAGCTATAAGTTAAGTTGGTATTCAAAATAAAAAGTTGTCCTGGTATGTCTCTTTTATCACATTAAATGCGTACGAATGTCGCGTTCGGCATTAGAGAAATGCCCATATGTATATAAGTACATATTTAAATAAAGTAATGATTATCATCTAAAGTAAATGTTTCCAAAGTGAACAACGGATTTAAACTAATTTCCAACAATCGTAAAATTAAGGTCCTATTGAACTCCATAACAAATCGCAAAATTGTTAAATAGTAGCTTTAAAATAAATTATTCTGATAGTTTTAAATCACTTTAACAAAATTATGAATAAAATATTAAGCTTAACAAAAAAATGAATTTAAATTTTGTTGGTTAAGCACGTTTTTTTGTGTATTTATTTATTATTTAATTGTTCAATGAAAAAATATATAAATATGAATAAAAGGAATTTGTTGTGTACCATTTCATTTAACATAACAAACAATTGAAATAGTGTTCAACATAAAAAATATTGATAAATCAAATACGCTCAACACGAACTCTTCGAATACTAACTAGGTGGTAAACCATATTAAATATCGTCCTTTTCTATTATTAACACGTTGAAAACCTTTTTTTTAAATGATTGTAAAATACTAAAACATCATTTATTGAATTCCCGTTCAATTTGTATTCATTAATTTATGTAAGGGTACTCATCTCATAGGCTAAGCAGTTGATAAGATTAAAGCCATTGCCAACTAACATCTTGTCAGATTGTGGCAAAGCCACAAACGAGTGTACAACACTTCAAACAAGTCTTGACCACAACAAAATTGCTGTAAACAATATGAGAACTCAGCAACAATTTGATAAGCTTCCTGAACAATCGGTAAAACCGCAAATCATTGGCCATCCACTCCATGCAGTTTGTGTTTGACCAAAAAAGAAACCTACAAAATACCAAACAAGCGCTGTGCGGATCAACTAAAAATTTATTTATCTTTCCCCCTTACAGAGTCTTACTTAAAGTTTACTTTCTGACAGTTGCAGTGCAG
Organism: Drosophila pruinosa; assembly: GCA_018150935.1. Lineage (NCBI taxonomy): Eukaryota > Metazoa > Arthropoda > Insecta > Diptera > Drosophilidae > Drosophila > Drosophila pruinosa. Next base: position 8,129,685 of record JAECWR010000094.1, on the reverse strand, counting down.
TTTAATCAACAACATTTAAATACATATATAGTTTTTTTGCTGACAAAATAAAATGTAGCTCGAAAGGCTTTAAATGCATTACAAGATTTAATTTATGTCAAGTTGCGAACATTCCAGAATATCTCCTGACAACTTGAACTAAAATTGTTGTTTATTTTCGCCATGCACAAGTACTCGTAATTGGCCACGGGATACGAGCTGTTGACCAGGGTCATGGGTCGGTTTGGAGGAGTCATTCACGTAGATGATATCATATTCCACAGATGTGATATCAATAACTAACGGACAAGAGGACGGCAGGACGAAAAATGCAATTTTAATTAGCCAAACGTGCGACAAACACACGTAGAACGCATAACCGCAAGATGGCGTTGCAATTAGGCAACTTGCAACAATCCCAACTGCTCTCTGTCGGACAGGCAGTCAGTCTGTCAGTCTGCCAGTCAGTCAGTCAGTCAGTCAGTCAATGCATCGTCGTCATCGCACGTGTTACGTGCTGCTTCAGCCAAACAAAATTATGTGGCCAACATTTTGCTGGTGGCGCATTTCGCGGCCAACTGCTGTGGGGCAGGTGCAGTGGCACGAGAAGTATCGGTCTGCTCAGCTCGACTGGATGCTGCTGGCAGTCGTTTGTTTTGCATTGCCCAAATTACTTTATCGATTTGCCCAGTACGTTTGTACAATTTGGCGTATTGCATGCATTACGGGCCATCCATACGCTCTGGACAAACCGACCGCGCTAACGAGCCTCATTAGTGGCATGCGTGGCAATGTGGCAATATGGGACTGGGATGGTGGATAGATGATGAGCGATGGGTGATGGGTGATGGGTGATGGGTGATGGTAGTAAACCAGTTGACATTTCAGCTCTACCGAACGTGATTTCTTATTGGATTCCACAAATGATGATTACCGAGAGTGGCCGCAGATATTGCAACAGCTTTCCACATTTCTCAGTCTATAAGCCTTCAAGAAGTTTACCTACTCATCTTTTAATAAAGCTGTTTATATTATATTTTTAAAAATTTAAATTTATATAATTTTTCTATTTATTTTAATTATTTCTTCAGATTACTTTGTTTCAGCTGCACTTAAGCTATATTAATTAAAAGGATACTAAAAAATTACGAAAGGCATATGCTAATTTAATTAAATTCTCAACTTTGGAGAAAATTGTGAAAAAAATAATAGTCAGTTACAATTTAAAATAAGAGATAAATAATACTAAAAAATTTTAAATAATTCTTATACTAATATTAGAATCTAATCATATGCTTTATTTGTTGCATTTTGAAATTTGGAACTTAAAATAAGACTATAGTTGTTAAATTTCGACTACCAGTTGCTCTGTAATAAATTTTAAATACTACTTTCTTTTGGAGGATGCTACAAAAAATAATGTTACAGAAAAAAAAAAAAAAAATATAAAGCAAATAAATATAATACATTTCAATACAATGTCCCTGAAAGCATTCCTTTTTTAACTTCTATGTTTATCATTCGCAAATAAACAAATTGTAATTATAATAAATTTAAGTTTTATCTGCCAAATTACGAATTGGTTGATTCTTAAATAGTCTTGATCTGCTTCAAAAGTATACATTAATAACAAACTAGATATATATATATATAGTATGTATATAATATACAGTACGTTGCAAACAATCCACTAAAGAAGTCGCTTCAAAAGTATACTTTAAAGTCAAACTAGAAATCATTTATGAAATTATTTTAAATGAATTTCATATCGCAATAATATAATTTGATAAAAAGTTGGATCTTCTCATTTTACATTTTCGTTTTTAATTATTTTTTAATATGCCAAGCACAAACACAGCCAATGTGGTAGCAATTAGGAAATGAAGTCTGTTGGGGTATGTTAATGAAGTTTCATTATGATTGAAATCAATATTCGAATGCCTAGAACTGTCTGAACGGAAAATGCGGCAAATGTCAAGCGGATGTTGTCTGTCAATCGAATGGCATTAATATGGCGTGCGAGTCTTAACACCATTAATTACATGGCCAATGAGTCAATATTATGACAGTGAACTGCCTCTTGCCACTTGCAACTTGCAACTGAGCCCGACCTGCACATTAAAACACTGAACCATGCCTGAGAGCCGCAACAACAACAACAACAACTATGTCCTTCACATCCTCAATCAATTAATTAGACCTGTCTTTCGGTGCACATTTCAGAGCTATTTAATTGATTTTCTGCAGATTTAAAATCATCAGTGCAGTATAATGTAATATTTGCATTTCCGAGTGCGCTTAAATAAACATAATATAATGACATTTTGACTCAGTAATATACCCAAATATCTTGCTTTCCAAGCCGAGCAATTTAATATCCAATATTGCTGAGTCTGGTTTTATAATTGTAAGATATTTAAAACAAATTTAATGACATATTTTGTATAATAGTTTCCATTTATATTGAACAAATTTTGACAATTATAATAATAGGCATTTAAATTTGATTATTTATTAAATGAACAACCATCAAACAATAATTAACCAAATACAATTGCCAATTATAATATATATTTCATATATTTTTAAACAGCTTTTAATATCGTTTTGCGAAAATTGCATGCATTGTTGGCAGCGCAATATTTTCTGTATAATGTATCGATTGCTACTTTATCTGAAACTACTGTTTTTCTAGGAGTACGTTTTAACTAATATAACTGGATAAGTCGAGCCTTATCTGGAAAAATGTAAAATAAAAAGGGCAACGAGATAATAAAAATCAAACAAAGTTATGCAAAAATCAGTGCGAAGTGATTTGAAATTATAACTGTCTAGATTTACATTAAAATAATTTGTAATGTTTTTCCATTCAAAGAACGGCAAATGGAATACACTGAATTTAACAAATTTAATACATATTTATATGTAGGCTCCGCTACCCTCATCAGAGTCATCTTCACTCTCCATTTCAATGGAGCTGATCATAGTTTCGGGGCAAGTCGGCTTACAAACTGTCATATTCCAATCACCATCGGAGGAATTCATTCGACCATTCGAATGATTTGAAAATCGATTACGTTTGATTGTGGTTTGATCTGACGCTTTAACTTTGACATTTGGTGCTTTGAGTGTGAACTTGCCGCTTATATTCTGATTTTTATCCTTATCTATTTTCTGGTTTAATGGCTTTTGCAGCTGTTGACCTTCGTAGGGCCCTTCTTCGCCGTATCCTCCTGGATAGCGTTGCTCTGGAGGTTCCTCCTCCCGATAGTAGTATCTGTTGGGTATATCGGCAAAGGTTTCACTGCTACTAGAAGTAGTACCAATCCCCAAGGAAGACTTTGACGACTTGGATGTAGAGTCCACATGCAAACAATTTCTGCTTTTCTTCGGGATTTCATTTGTCTTTGTGTGATTTTTAGGAATTTGTTTCTGATCCTCTACCATACGTTGGCGGATATTCACCTTGGCATGAGGTGCTCTACTATCAGTTTTGGGTGTGCTAGCGCCATGAAACTTTTCCACTTTGATTGTTGGACTAATAGTTTTTGAGTTATTCCATTGAGGTTTTTGAATTGGTTTTTCTACCTCAGGTCTTCGAAGTTTTTTTCCGATCGTTTTAGGACTGTGGACTTTATTTTTTGTAATCGTCTCGACCTCTACAGGGTTTTGCTGAAATGAAACCTCCGCCTGTGGGTGGCTATTGTCCCTTTTGGTTTCCCTCATCAGGATTTCCAACAAAATGGGCAACTGCTTGTGATTGAAAGTACCGTTAAGTTGCTGACGAAGCGTCTCGCGAGATTTTCTCGAATTAATGCCCGTTTCGAATGAAAATGTTTGCATGGTATGCTTGTAACCATACCAGTCAAAATAGTCTATAATAAGCTGGTTCAGTAGATGCGATAATCCACGTTGTTCAAGATCACCCCCACAGAGAGGTTCATCTATGCGCAGATTTTTCTCCTTATGGAGCATCTTCAGAATCTTGGCATGCAGTCCGCTTCGCATCTCGTCCAGTGTGCCATTCCTCTCAAAGTGTAATTTAATGCCCTCCTCAACGAGCTGATCGTACGACATATCTTCCATTTTCAATATGATTATTTAGAAATAAAAATTTGAAAAGCAACAATGAATTTTATGTGTTTACAAATGAATCTATATTATATAGTAGTTATACATAGTCCAGTTTTGTTACTTTCGAAAATGCTTACTCAGTTTTCTTTACTTTTCTTCTTTATCAAGTGTCTGCAAAGTTTATTTGTCAAGCTCACATTCCCACCAGCTCGTTAATCATATAGATAACCTTGAGTCGGAGCCTGCATACATTAGCCATTAGTTGAACTTTTCACGTCATGGACAACTTTGGCAATGTTCCAGTGGGAGAGTCAGAGTGCAGCAAAGAGCATTGGCGATGGGAATCCCATAGACAGGTCGATTGACAACCTAATTCCGCTTCGAGCGTAAGGACAAATTTAGCCTCGTAAATTCTTACGAGGTGAAATTTGTATGGAGTTGTGCTATTACGCTGAAAGTGAAAAGAGTCTTACAGGAAATATTTAATATAGACATTTTGAAGTGGGGAATTACGGATGAACATCATCGAGTAATGTTCAATATATAATACTTATGAAAGTTATGGTCAAGTTCAGAAAGATTACAATATTGTTGACAATGAAAAATAACCACCTTTGGAAATTAGTAAATTAGATTAGTGTTAGTTAAATGAATAGTAAATAACGAAAGCTTTTTAAATAACATTTGATTTGATATTAACATATTAAGAGTCCATCCATACAATATGTTTTCATTGTCCATCTATTTTGTTTTCTATGAACATGTTTCACATGATATAATGCATTTTATAAACACATAATGTGATCTTATGCCTTACGCGTACCAGCTAGCTTATAATCTTATTATTTTTAGTTGTCACTTAATAAATAAGTATATATAACAGATACAGACACAAGTATCGAGTTCACTAATTTGTTCAGGTTAGAGCGAGACAGCTTGTATTGCATAATCCAACAAAAATTAAATTCATAGAAAATAAATATTTGAATATATAAACATAAAATAATCTATTGCTTTATTTATTGGAATGTTGACTTGGGATTTTCTTTAAATCAACAATTTGTAAATAAATAATTTCCATCAGTTTAATTATCTTTGTCCAGAGATTGATTGGACTTATATTATATCAGAACTATTAAAAGACAGCTCAAGTTGCAAGTGCTAGAAGCTGTGAGATTTTTATTTAAACTATTAAAATTTATATAATAAAAATATTAAATTTATATAATCGAATTGAAAGTTTTTCTCTTTTGATACTTAGTTTAAGTGTTTTAGTTGGGCGTCGGCTTTTCGGTAGGAAACGAGCTTTTCAAGTATCCTAATGAGATGCTGTTCCTAATTAAACTTTGGGCACACTGTTCAAACTGTTTCAGGTGTTGTCTAGCCAGAAAGAAAAGTTACCGATAACGGCCGACAGAGTGCGCTGCTACATGCCCTTAGCCTTTACGGCGTTGTCGTTGCCTTTTTGCCTTGTATCAGTTGCAAAATTTATTGCACCTAATGGAATTTAAAAGTTTGTTTACTTAGGCAACTTGAATGCCGCCATTTTGCCAACTCGTTTGCAGAACTGTAAATGTTCGTTCGTGCAAGTGTGTGTATATTCCTATGTCTGGCGTTTAAATGAATTTATGCTTAAGCGATAATCATGCAAATTAATAGTTGCACAAGGACTTTGCACACGCATTGAGCAAAAAAATATACAAAACTTTTGAATGGAAAAAGAAAATTTCTTAAACTTTCTTTCTGTCTGTGTTATGTCGATGTTGGTGTCGTTTTTGTAGGTGCAGCATAAAAGAGTTGGCAAGCAACTGAGGCAAAAAATTATTTAATAACTATTTTAAGATGCAATTTTTTTTTATTAATTGGTCTAAAAAGTTCTCTTCGCTTTCATAATTTAATGGAATTGTTGAGGACACTAGAAGCAGCCCAATGGTTTAGAGCCTCACTTAAGTGGAAGAGCATGAAGGGTTCCGAAAAAAAATCAAAATCAAAAAAAAAATGTAATCAAAAAGCCACGGTTGCCTTTAAGTTAAATGCAACTGCTGTTTAAATATTTGTTCAGCTAATTAGCAAAAGTGTTGCCAAAAAGATGGCCAGGAGAGGAAGTGGCAGTGGCAGGCACAAAGTAATACGAGTACTCGCAAAATGCTGCGCTATTTCCGGTTTATCTCTCTTTTGTAGCAAAGCCAATTAGACAAAATGGCTGCGACACATTTCCGCTGGTTGGACTCAACAGTCTCTGAGTGAGGCTCATGCATTGGCTACAAGTGGGTCCTTGAGTCCCTTTGAGCGGAGCATCATAACAATGCTGCAAGGCTTGCCACGCATAAGACACTTAAAGGTAAACTAATTTTGTGGCTCACATTTAGATATACGATATGAGAAATCTTAAATTGATAGGCTAATAAATAAAAGGCAGACAAAGATATATATTTTAATTAATTCTATTAACTTTGTAACTTTCATTAAAATAAAATAAAATATAATAAATTATATTATCAACTCATTAGTTTAGGTGGTTAGGTAATTTAAAAAAATAATTTCATAAAAATTAAAAATTTGTCTATGAGATAAAGAATCCATTTTCAACCAATGTTATGGCCCAAATTATGTATTGGTAATATTTCTAGATTTATATCAAACTATTTTTTATTAATTTATTTAATTACAATTTACTTCAATTCTTCAATATACATACGTTTGCATATATGTATAGAGAAAAATATTATTAGAATGGTGGATTTAAACATTCTCTGGTTTATAATCATATTCTATACTGTCATTGTTTTGTTAATAAAAAGTTCATAGTTGTTGTAAGTGTATTCAATAGTCAGCTCTACTAATACGATTCAAATATCCGAGAATTGTCCTTGTTGTTATTACCGACACACTTTCGCATTTGCTAATCGCATTAATTATGCGACGCTTTCAGTTGCTGCTGGGCCTTGGATGTGCTGCAGGCAAATGGCCAACAAATTGAACAAAGGCGAACTGCAGGCGAAGATAAGGACAGATAGAGAGAAGCACTTACAGAGTGAGAGAGAAACTTCAAGACAATATTTCAGGCATAATTGCCTCACTGTGGAATTAAATTGAACGCAGCAAAATTAACAGTAGACGGCATTTTATTTCATTAATAATCAATTAGTTTTTGAAAATGATTATGCCAGATTTATCATAGAAGTGCCATAGACTTGCCCAAATTTTGATAAATTTCCATTGAATTAATTAGTCAAAAATATCGAATTGTTATTGCTCGAGAGGAAATTGCCAGAAGTATTTATTAAAATAAAGTATACAAAACTTGAAGATACTTGTACTGTGATTTCACTTCAAACTACTTATGTGCTTTCTAATTGTCTTAATCATGGACTCGGCCTGTGAGTTTGAGGATTCACGCAGCAGCCCAATGACCTCGGAAATGCCACCTCCAGGACGCCCTCGATGAGCCTTGGTAGCCAAAGCAAAGAGCACTCCGGCACAGGCGCCTCGCTTACCCTCCCAGTTCTCTGGACTGGGATCGAGTCTGTTGGGCAAATATTCTGTTTGATTCACTGTGTTGAAATGTATTTGCAACGAATGTACTCACTTTTCGAGCATATCGAATGCCTTGGCAGCCACCCAGAATTCCTCACACCTGTAGCATTCATTCGCAATCAACTGAAGCAGGAGAAAGGCCTCCGCATTAGTATCCCTCGTGATGAAGATATTCCAGGCCAACTCGGGATGAGCGCAGTGTATGTGACACTTGGCCAGAATCATGCAGTAGGTGTGCTGATTCTTAATATCAACATCGTTAATTTGCATCAACAGCTCCTCGGCCTCCTTGTAGTAGCCGGTGGCACATTTGGCCTGGGCAAAGTTGTAGTTAAAGATGTCGTCGTTGACGAAGTAGCTGCGTATTGAATTCATATAGACGAGCACCTCCTCGAACTGTTCGTAGAGAAAGAAGGCCGAGGCCATGCTCTGACGTCCTGGTATCGTGTCGCATTCAGTGGCTGAGCTGCCCACCAGATGCAGATTCTGCTGGGCCGTCTTAATGTGCTCCTTCTGCAAGGAAATAAAGTAAAATATTGTACTCTGATTATTCCCTGGTCACCTACCGATCCGAGCTGTTGGCCCAGTGCCGCATGCACCACGCCCTTGAGTATGTACTCATGTGGAGATGTGGGTTGCAACTCCTTCATCAGGGCATGCGCCTCTTGGATGTCGCCCTGCTTCAGATAGTAGATGGCCAGATTTAGACGAGCCTCAGGCACAATGTTGAGCAGACCTGGCAGTACCCTGAGGGCCCCCTCGCCATTGCGAAATACCACCAGATTGTGCCGTATCAAATCCGCACCAAAGGTATCATTGTCGGAAATGTTTCTAATCTCCTGCTCGGCCACGCGTCCGCTAAAGAGTCGGAAGCGATTACAGGCCTTCAGATTTATGGCGATGGTGCTGTCGCCATGCTGACTGAGATACACCTCGAGCACCTCCTGGGACATGTCGTAGTAGTCCAGCTTGTAGAAGCACAGAGCCAGGTATACATTGATGGCCATGAAGTCCTTGTTGTCCACCAGCACACGTTTATACACATCCATGGCCTCCTGATAATGGGCACGCATATAGTGCATAGAGGCCAAGCTAAGTTGCTGCTCCACGCTTGGTGCGCTGAGCAGCTCTTCCAGCAGCTGGGCCCATTGTTGATCGTCGCCCAGCTTGTGGGCGAGATGAAAGAGTAGACGTTGCTTTAGCGGCGTATTGGTCGTGCTCTCGACTAGCTGCTTTGCCTCCTCGTAGAGGCCCAGATAGAACATACAGACGGCGACGTTAAGTATGAGATGCGGCCCCACATCTGGCTCCTGGCGTTGCTGGATGTCCTGGTATTGGTTTAATGCCTGTTGATAGTCGCCCAGATGAAAATTGCAGTAGGCAATCCATTGATCGATTTGTCGTTGCTGCTGTTCATTGTCCTGCGCCTTGCCCTCCTCGTCCTCAGGCTCATCATGTGCGTACTACAAAACAAAACACAGAGGGAGCTAATGTTACTTGAGATATGTGCGAGACTTGCAAGCTTGCACCTGCCTCAAGGAACGCCCTGGCTCCAGTATAGTCACGCTTGATAATGAAATCCTCGAGAGTTGCTGGTGCCGTTGGCATGCGCTGCTGTTGCAAGCTACCTCCACTTGCCACATGCCGTGAGCTGGCCGAATCCGTTTTGCCACGCGAAAGTATCTAAAGGCGAAGCATGTAACTCAAGCAACTCAACTATCCCAAGTATTTCCAGTATTTTAGCTATTTTTCAGCTGCATTTCTTACCATTTTCCATTCGTTTCTTTCGTTTCCTTTTTCTCGTTGAAAACCTGAGATTCTTTGCTTATTGCCGTATTCTTTCTTTTCTGGTTAGTTGTGTTGTGTTGTGGTGTCTCCAGGTGCTTGGTTACCGTTGCGATTACGGTTATGGTTGCTTGGCAACCAACATAGCGTCGATAAACCAGTTCCCATGCCTGACTGCGCCCAGAGCCAACTGTTGCTCCTCCAAGTGAAGCACCCCAATGCAAATGTTGTACAGTGTACACAATTCCATCTCATGGTTTCAATCCTTTGCCTTATTCCTGATATTTTTTCTTCTTTTCGGAATTTTTCTGCTGATGCGTCAAATGCACTATGTTTCTACTCTGAAAAACTCGAGCACACTCAATTTTTCATTCCATTTCGTAACAATCGAAAATAACTTATGAGTTTAACATTCTTTGTTGTCAAATGTTATACACGTAAATGTTATGTTCCTTAACCTAACAGAATAATGTTATTAGAACTATGTTAATTGGTCCATGTTTACAGGGAATTACAGATGACATTAATTAGTTTGGACAACACTTGGTTAATCTAATTATAATAACTGAAGGATACACAAAAATTATTTAATTATTTACAATATGGTTGGTAACTTAGAAATGAATTAACATACTTATTATTTTAATATTACAGTCGAAAAAAGAAAGGCATTTATTAATGTCAAGTTTCATGTAAACGGTATTTATATAATCAATTTAGAGTATAACATTACTCGTACTATGAAAATAGAATTTTCTAGTTTTCACATTCCATTACGAGATTTCACTTGAATTCCACTTAAGTTGACTTCAGCCACCTAAAGTGCAGTCTGTGGAATGCATTGTTGACACACTTGTCTTATTTATAAGGCGCATAAAACTCATAAATATGCAGTCAGCCTGCAAGAAAAATGCGTGCATCACTCGACAATGCCGCCTCCCTCCCTTTCTTCCCTTGACTTTGCATAGCTGTAACAGTTTTCTCTTTGTTTTTCTTTTTTTTTACCTTATATTTTATCTGCTGACATCGCAGCACTCTTAATGTGATTCACATACTTACAACATACATATGTTGATAGACACGTTCGGTGTTCTGTAAGACTACAAACAGGTGCAAATTCAAATAACAACTTGAGTAGTCTTAGAGAACTATCATCTTGAAATACTTACAATATTTAAGCAGTGGGAAGAGCTTTATACACAATATATTGCAGAGCTTGGCAAGTTCAAAGTGAATTTCATGAAATTCATTTTTAGATCGATTAAGACCTATTAAAATTAGATAATAGCAGACAATTAATTAATTTCATTGGAAGTGCATTCCTCATGCAAATATATTCACTCTAAATCGCTTTTGTTTAAGCTGAAACTTTCGAAAACCACAATGAAATAAAAAGGCCGACTCCCAGTGAGAATTGAATATAAAACAAACTAGATAAAAATAAAACAATCTGTTTTTAGCTACAGTAAAGCCATGCTACAATAGCAGAACAACAACAAGAATCATATTGGATATAATACAAAATGCGGGTATTGTGGAAACAAATTTATTTTCAAGTGCTGTGCAACGGTAACGAGAGCTTGAATCATTTTAGTTGTCTGTTTGGGTGTCTCTCTTTCTCTTTCCCTTTCTGCCTGTTCGTGTGTGTGTTGTTGTTGTGTATTCAGGGTGCGCCTTTGTTTATGCTACACTTTATTGCGCTTTTGCAATTTCGCGTTTCCGTTTCCTGTCAAATCAGCCATAAAAAGCAAGTCGGGCCCGTGACACCGCGCGCCTATTACATTTCGCAGTCGAATAAACAATGCCAACATCATTTGCACCTCCTTCATTATGGCGCTCGTTATTTGTCAAACAAATAAACAGCAAGCAAGCAAGCAAGCAAGCAACCAAGCAGCGGGACCCACAGAGGGTGGTCCAGAGAGGGGCAGGGGGTTGGGCGGCACGTGCGATGCTGCGCTCTTTGGAGGCGTGACAGCCGAATGCTACGTGCAATTGTCTCGACTCGGCCATGATTTTCCATCATTATCATTGCGCTCGTGTTTACATTTTTTTAGAGCAGCTTCCATACACAGATTCTCCAATACTGCGAACGGCGAAGGCCAAAAGGAAAAAACACAAGGCTAAAGAAGGAGGAGAAGGAACTGAAGAGCCGGCTCTATAGTAGGACTTAAAGCAGGAACCAAGTGACAATTTATTGTCATCTCTTCTTTGCCTTCGTTTCAATTCACGCTTGTTTTGCTCTCTCAGTTCCCTCCTGTGGGTATAATAATTTTGTCATGAGTTGTGTAATGCAATCATGAGACTATACAGTTTTGTTATTGCAGCATAAATTATCAGAAATTAAGAATGTATTTCTTTTACAATTTCTTAGAGTCAAAAAACATGCATGATTAATGAAGTCTATATTTGTAATAAATAATATATTAAAAATATGTTAAAGAACTATAAATAATTGACGATAAATATCTGGCCAAACTATTTTGTAGGGTATTCAATGCAAGACAATCTTTCTGTTATTTTGTGTACTGTTGTTTTTACACTTGAGTATTTGCATTGCGTCTTTTTGTTTTCATCTGGCACTTGGGCCAACTTGTTTTAGTTCTTACGTTTTGTTGCCATTGCTTTCCAATTTTTTTTTGTATTTCTTTTATTTTTTATTTTGAGAAGAAAAAATCACATGAAAATTGCGAACTTGCGAAATGAAGTGCAAAATTCAAACGGAAATTGAAATGGCAATGACAGAGTTGAATTCCCTTCATCCACTTCTGCCTCTCACTTTGTATTTGGCCCTAACTTAGTGCCTTTCCTGCCTGCCTTTCAGTTTAACTTGGCCATCTTGTGCACATGTTCCTCTTAACCCACTTGCCTTGCACTTCCATAGTTTCTTTCCTTCTTTTTTTGCTTTTCTCCTCATATCGCTCCCCAAATAAAGTTGAAGAAAATGGCGATTTTCTCAAGCGAAAACTAAACACTTGAAATGCGAAAATAAATAAGAATGGACATCTTGGCGATTTATTGTACATGATGATGATGATATTGTAGTTTTTGCTGCAATGTAGGCACTGTATGAAGTTAAGCTCGAATGTTGCATGCAACTGAAGCATGCATAATAACTGGACAGTCAAGGAAATAAAATGAATACTTGCTGAAACTATCGAGACTGTCAACGTCTTAATATTTGTCTAACATAGAAAGCAAAAATAAGTAATAGTCAACTATTTGTTTGTATTTATTCCACTGTATAAGCTTGATTTAAGGGCTCTTTAAAGCGTTGTCAGAGATATGTGTACATATATTTTTGAAATAAATCATAGAGACAAAAGCGTTGTGAAGCAATCCCGTCAATGTGTTAAACATAAAAGCAAATAAATCTTTGAAGCGCAATTTCAATTAGCATAGAGTTTCGCTAACGAAATTCAACAACAAAATTTGAATCTCAATTGACTTTTAAGCGCATTTAAAGTGCAGGGAGCAGAAAAGGCAATGTTCCGCACTTTCACTACTAGTGGGGCCGCAAAAGCATTTGGGGAAAGGGACATAATGAAAAGGGGGCAATAAATGTTCAAGGGACTGAGGTCAGTAAATTTGGGCCTGTTGTTTGCAATTAGACGCAAATAAACTAAATTGTTGCGTGGCTCGGACGCGTTGTGTCTAATGCAAGCCATTTTCAAATTTGCGTAACACACACGCACACACACTCACACATGAGTACATATACACGTGCATATTTAAGTGTATACTCTTTAGTTGTGCGCTGTGCAGATTTTGCCAATTGCATTTATTGGTAAAATGTTTCGGTAAATGTGTGAAATATTTTGAATGGTTTTTGCAGCGAGCCCTCTAATTTGTGTATTTTGTACGATTTGCTATATTTGCATATTTTAATTAAAACACAAATTTAGCGTTTTAAGCCGAAGCCCAAAATCAAAATCCAAATTGCAAAACAAAATCAAGCCCAAAATGTTTCGAATAATCAATTGTATACTAGTCTCCGAATACGTGGCTTTCAGTTGTGTATTGTTCAGATTTACACGGCTTTTAGTTTATGATTTATAGATTAATAAATATTATCGAATTGAAATACGAGCAGAGTAGTTGTACTTTTCCAACATATTGTGCATCTCAATTGTATACAATATTTATGAAAAGTATTTGCTATTTGACTCAATGCTTAAGCTCAGCTTGGTTGGCAACCTTTGCCACATGCTTGCGGACCTTTGGTTATTTTAATAAATATTTCAACAAACACGCAACGTATACACCCACACCCTCTCTGGTAGACAGACATAGTTTACTATCTACTAAATATTTAAACGCAGCATCAGATCGTAAAAGCAAAATATATGCAAAGTGCATGTCGAGCAGCAATCGAGGCGAGCTGTAAAAAAAGAGAAGAAGCCCCGAGCTGGAGAATTAAAATAAATAAAAGTAGACATCCAGCAAAAGGCGAAAACCAAGAAAACAGAACCTTGACACAAGTATACGCCTAAGAAGCACCCTGTAGGCAAATTCATATAATAGGTCGAGCATAAACAATTTCAATATCAAATTTAAGCATGGATAAAAGACAAGAAAAAAGCAGTCAGTAAGTGTTGCCTGCAAAAATTAATTCAGCTTTTATTAGTTAAACTGTTCCAATACCCTTCTGCATTCTGCCGACTTTTCATCATACTCGACACATACATTTCTTTTTCAGAGTACGCTTCGTTGGCTGGCAAAAAATGCAACAATATTGAATAAAGTTAGTACCTGTCGAGCTGTTGTGTTCTATCGCATGCTGCTCCATGTTCTGTACATAGTAAATGCTCCTGCTTGCAGATACTGTTGCTATAGGTATTTTGCCAGGCCCGACGGTGCAAAGCAGTCAACGGTATTCACACCCAAAGCACCCATGGAATCATGCATGAAATGGTAACCAAGAACACTGTGAGCCATGTTATGTGTGAGTCTGTGTGTGGGTGTGTGATTTCTAATATAAACGCAAATATGCAAACATTTTGCTGCGAACATTTCGCCACGTCTTTTCCTGGCTTCTGGCTGTAAGGCAAACGAACTATTGCAATGCTTATATCTGAATAGTTGAAGGCAACATAGTAAATGGAAAACAAGTAATTACTAAGCGCGAAACTCTCCGAAAACTAACATAGGACCGTGAAGAAATTATGGTTTTAAACCAGTCATATTTATTTATAGATTCAAAGGAATTTTTGAAGGATATCTCTATTTATAATCTACTGTGTAATTTGTTTAAAAAACTATATAGTTTTTTGGTTTCGGTGCTTTGAAAAATGTAAATATTGTGAATAAAATAATAATAACAAGGAAATGCATCAATTCAATTGATAAAATATGCTCTCAATATGTAATAAAGATTATTAAGATGTTTTAAATAAATGAATACGATAAGTTATTCCACCGCATATTGAATTGTTTAAATAGTTGCATTCCCACATTTATGGTAGGCTTTTTTGCTACAATGGTCTTCAACATGTGTGAAGCAAAGAAAAGCAAAGAGGCAAAATGCACAGCACTCAGCTATTTATACTCTGGCATTGCACTCGAATACCATGAATCGCTTATCGGTGGAGTCTTAAACAAAGTACGCATCGAATCCAAATGGCTTTGCTGCCAAATATTGTGCAATCTCATACAGTCACACTTGCACACACAAACACAGCATGGGTGTACGTTGTGCCACTCAAAATTGCTTAATTTCATGCACATCCCACCGTGGTTCCCCTACTCGCCGTTCTATGGCGCATATAGCGCTGCCTGCAGGCGAAAACAAATAAAAGCAAAATGCGCCAAAGCCGCAATATGCATGTGTGCGTGCGAGTGCATGTCCATGTGCTGGTCTTGGTGTTGGTGTTGGTATTGGTGTGTTTGTATATGTCTTGCGCTATGCTATGCCACGCCCACACAATCAAGCGCCCATTTATGCACTAATTAAAATTTTATCGTTAAATCTTGTTTGCATGCATTGCAACAAGCGGCATGTTGAACCCAACGACGACAACGACAGAGCTTGAGAGGCATCAGCAGACGCCAGGGCGGTGGCACACTATGCACCCCCTCCACTTCTCCCTCTCCCACCCTCCTCCTCATGCATCTGACTCACTTCATTCCCATTGGTCCCCCTCTCCGCCCCTTACACTGCCGAAATGTATGCAATGCGCACATTTTTCGACTCGAAAATGTTTGGCAACAGTTATTTGCACTTCCGGCGCTTGCCACGCCCATTGCCTCCGCACACACAAGTGCAGCACACATTTGGCTAGCATTTTCATTGCGTTTAACGCTTGGCACCAGCCATTTTCATATTTTATTTGCTTTTCGCCCAGTCAAATGCGAGCACAATTCGCACGATAAGTGCCTCGACCATGGTAGATGCAGGGATGGCAGGGAGGGCAGCGAGGGGATTGCTGCTGCTCAGTTAATGCTTACACGATGTTATTACAGTTGACCCATCTGACATGCTAAAGTTGCTGGTGCTTAGCTATGAATTACACTTGGCGTTTTGAGATGTCAATTTGATAAAAAATCACTGTAACCAGTCAGGTTGACAGGCGAAGGTTTGTCACTTTTGCCCAGTAGCAGTTTAACAAATTACATTTGCACTCGCAAAATTCAATTTACTAACAACAAGTAACTAACTGCATACGAGTATTTGTTCATGTGTGTATGGATAAATGGCTAAAACTAACTGACCGAAACGAACAGAGTCAAACTTTTCGCGCCGTCAACTTTTTTAATTTAATATCAAATACATTGCGTTTACGTAATTTTTGCGGTTTCACAGCGACAGCTGTGTGCGTGGGTGCCTTTGAGTGTGTGTGTGGTCAAAAATTTAATTAAAATGTTGCCAGAGTGAAATTTCGAATTCAAATTTCAAATTCTAATTTCAAATTGCATGCAAAATGCATAATTGAATGCAATAGTTGCAGTTTGACTGCTCTCTTAGTCAATGTCTGTTATCAAATTGAAATGTTTCAGACGCTAGTTGACAATTTAGGCTAACAATTTGGATACTCTAAATACTATAGTTATACATTCACTCATTTAGAACATTTTTCACTATTTATTTAAATTTGAAGAGCTGCGCTACCTAAATTTATCTGCACTTTTTAAAAGTAACTGCAACTTAACATTATTGTGAAAAGTCCATTATAATTGTCATATTTCAATAGGTATTATTGTCGCTATTTCAAATTATTTAATTTATAACCATTTTAAATGGCATTTATTGTGTTTTTCATTATTATTGCAGCCATATTTTTGCAAAAAGAAAACTACCACAAATGGTGACCAAATGATTCTGATTTCAAACAGGTAAGAATAATTTATTTATATTAATTTGTATACGTTTTGTGGCGGTAATTTCAGTGGAATTTCATTCTTTTATTTAATATGTGGTCACAAGTGTGGCGCAACTCAAAAGGCCCTCTACAATTGCGCCGTTACCGCATGCCGCATGCCACATGCCTGCCCGAGGTCATCAAGTCTAGCCGCTTTATGGGCTTAAGAGCTAAGCAGAGTGCCACTCCCATTTTAGACACTTTACGCCCACCACCTTGGAGCTGGCACCACTGGGGCTCCCTAAAAAACTTATTTATTACCTTTGTTTAGACTTTATATAACACTCCAGTTGATGGCACTTGAGCAAATGGCATTAGCATTGTCTTGTCTTCTTCTTCTTCTTCTTGCCAGTATCCTTATTTTTGTTGTAGTTCCTGTTGTTGTTGTTGTTGTTCTTGTTGCTGCCTTGTAAGTCTGGGACATATTCTTATCAGAACACAGCCGGGAGAGACGAAATGTTTTCCTTGCCTTTTCACTTGGTGGGCCGCTGCGCTTGATTTGTGTGCTTTGTGTACGGGGGAGTTTGTTCTGTCCTGCGTCCTGGATCCTGCCTGTTCTGTCTTGTTTATGTGCCTCTGAGTATACAGTGGAAATTACATATCTGTCGCATGTAGTTGCTTGTTTGTTATTGTCTATGAAAACAACATTGTGACACAACTTTGAGTCCAAACCGAATGGACTAAGGTTTCGTCATACATATATCTTTAATCTAATACAGCTAAGAGTTCAACATGATATGATGGATAAGTAATAAGAATGTGCGTGTGTGTATTATGCACTTTTTTGCATTGATTTATAATTATTAATAGCTTAGACTTTTTATCATAATGCAGTAAATCAATAATGGTTGTCTAACAAATCAACCTCTTAAAATAAACTATTTTTGGCACTCGTAGTATTAATAATTTATGGAGTCCGTTAATGATATCAAATTAATGTACCCACGTCAACATTGATTAATATCAGCTAATATAAATAATAATATAAATTTTACATTTAATTTCGAACACATTTATTATTATCATAGAGCCCAACGATATTCTAATTATTCAGACCTCAGTGTAATTTTCTTTAGTTTATGCCAAGTTTAGTTCTAAATTGTGCATTTTAGTCTGTTTCAATTGGCATTAAAATGTGTGAAATACCCGATAACTTTTTAACATCCGATCTTGTGCATCATCTGCGATGCAATAAACCCAAATTTGATCTGGTAAGCACGTACTTCATTCGCTAAATTGAATTGAATATATTCCCTTGCCTAACGTGTTCTCTACATAGACCACTGACTGCACGAAGAGTAAGGTGTGGGCACATGCGCGATTCATGTTCATCTTTGAGCACGGAGATCTCAATTTGGCTGCACACTATCTGGCGGAGCGGATGCATGAACCCTTTGCGCCGTTCCCCTTCGCCTGTGTGGCCGTTCATAACTCGGTCAAGGATGATTTCATTGAGCGTCTACGGAGTCGCTTTCACCAGGTGAAGCCTCATGTGGCGACGCATCCCAACTTTATGCGAAGCCTAAATGAACTGAAGGAGGCTGGGGTGGAATATGTGGTCGCTCCCTTGGAGAATGCACCACCATTCGCAAGTCCCATTCTCGTCACAGACAATGTAACACATTTGTTTTTTGGGAGTGCTCCCTCAGGCGTGGTCACCTGCAAGGGCTTCAATACCATTATAGAGGCACAGATGATATTTGGCGCTGAGACGCCGCCCTTTGATGCAGTGCATGTTTTTGATGAGTGTATAACG
The DNA here is from genome assembly GCA_018150935.1 of Drosophila pruinosa. Classification (NCBI taxonomy): domain Eukaryota; kingdom Metazoa; phylum Arthropoda; class Insecta; order Diptera; family Drosophilidae; genus Drosophila; species Drosophila pruinosa. The sequence continues at coordinate 8,111,199 of JAECWR010000094.1, read as the reverse complement.
AGTGTCTATGCTCTGGCTGCAATCATTAGTTGTGTGCAGTTCTATGTGAACTGTATTGAGGTCTGTACGATGGCCATTCTGCCATACTATGGCATGAGACAGAGTCGAGCCCTTCTCAATGACGGTTATCACTTTGAGACCTTGGAAATTGGCGGTGTTTGGAAGATCATTGTTTTTCCCTATACATCAACTATGCATCCTGGCTGCTGCCCGATTGGTGATGATACTTGCCTATGTGATAGTGAAGTTTGCAAAGATGAGAAGTTAGAAATCCCCAGGACCATCCTTAATGTAGAATAAACCAACCGCAAGAGAAATTAAACTAGCGTTAAAAAAGAATGTTACAGAAACTTAACTTCCTGACTTGCTGTGACGTCTGGCTTCAACTGGCGCAAAAGAACCTAACAGATTCTCCACTTCCAGTTGCCATTTCGACTGACATGGCACATGTGGACCATAATTTTCGCAGCAGTTGCATTTGAATTGCTCTTACAGTAGGAACTAGCTATAGAAGACATATAAACTAAACTTAGGGTAATGCGGGAGATACGGCAACAATTATGATTAAGTATTGATTAATGGTCAAGTACAAGTCAAGTCTATTGGTCTACTATATTTGTTGATGAAGAGATTGGATAGTTGATTTCTTTCTCTCTCTCTTTCGCTACTATTTTCAATTACTTTAGTTTCTCTCTTTCGCTACTATTTTCAATTACTTTAGTTTCTCATTTGGTGCATAGTCTTCTTCCTATTTGCTTGTAGTCAGCCTTTGACATTGTTTTCCTGTCCGCTTTATTTGTTTTCTTTTTTTATTGACCATATGATGATTTCGCGCTGTCTTTCTATTCGGCCATGGATCTGTAAAATCATGGACTATTGCGTTTGTATAAATGTGCATATCAGGTATATATATTCTTGATCAGCATCAACTTGCCTGTAACATTTCCAACTTGTTAAAATATTCCTCTATTAGTTAACCTTTTTCTGTTTGTCTAGTTAGTTAGCACTGTACTTGGCCTTTGCCACAATAATTTGTCTGCATTTATCAGCCTGCGTCTGGATCTTCCGCTTTGACAGTCTCGCCTGTCAGCCAGCCAGTCAGCTACGAGTACACCGACTTATGTCGCAGACTGTTGGTTTTTAATAAAACTTCGCACAACTTCCCCGCGAAGCAGAAAGACTTATTCGCAAACAGGAATTGAGCTGCTTGCAGAGGGCAACTATTAAACTGGCAGTCAGCCATTAGTTGCTGCTGCTGCTGCTTCTGATGCTGCGGCAGCAACTTGTCGCCAGGCATCGACAGCGACAGTTGAATTTTTGGGCTTTTATGTGCCAACTTGTTAATGAGTTTGCCAGGAATAGAGCCTGATGGAGCTTCATAGCAGAACCAATTGCTAACAACTTTTATGCTCTGTCATTGAGAGCCTAATGTTGTTGCAATCCCTGACAGCTGACATTCAGTCTGACTGCAGGATAACTGACTGCTTAGTCACATTTGTCGTTTGTGTCTGAATTTTGAGATGAAGCTTTGACACATTTTGACTGCAATCCAGCAGAGTCTTCACTTCAAAAAGAGCAAAGTATTCGCTAAATATAAAATATGAACCTCAGCTTATTCATCTCTTTTAAGCCGTTGCTTTTGCAAATGTGGTGAAATTGTAGCGAAAGCATTTTTCAAAACATCTGATATTTAATATTTGGTATTTGTTCTGTGAAAAAGGCTTAGCGGAGATGTTTATTTGTTTGCCTGGTCGTCTGGCATTTTGTCGTAAATTGTTATTTTTGTCTGGCATTGGCATTGGCAGTGGCAGTGGCTTTACCACGCCCACTATTTGCCCATTGCCATTCGGCTGCAATTCTATTAAGCTGCCAAACTTGAACGTTTTCGACAATGTCGCGGTTCAGTCAAAGCCGCAGATTTTCCTCTTATTTTACTTTTATTTTGCTGCCTTTTGGGGCCGTTGCTGGACATCTGCTTTTCAAATGTGTCGTCACTTGTCCGCAGAGCCTGGCAGGCAACAGGCAACAGGCTAGCAGCCGCATTTATGTCTGCCAGTTGCCAGTTGCCAGTTGTCGCCCAAAGCAAAGGCACCACAGCAACCGCAACGGACACTCGTCAGTTGCTGACGCTGTTGTTGTAAGCACTTGATGTATGTGGTGTCCTCTACTGTTGTTGTCGTTGGAATGTCGCATTAGATACTATGAGTGCAAGTAAAAGAGCTTGAATTGAATAATCTACATATGTTGTTTCAAGCAGTCATAATCTACTTCATTGATGCTCTGTAATTTGGTTTGGAAATCTTTGCACTTAGCATAAAGCCAGTACAGTTGAATTTCTTAATTAAACTCAGTTCCAAATACTTCGAAACTAGCCAGTGTTGAATTAAATAAAAATTAAGAAAGCTTTCAAATTAGTTCACATCCGCATTGCCATTTAATTATACAACTTCCCTTGAAAATTTCTACTTTTCGCTAGGATTTGCTAAAGGAAAGTGCAACTAGTCATGAAAGAATTTAATACAAACTACTAGTTAAACTATCAGCTAAAATGATTAATTTGGTCATTGCAAAACTGCTCTGCAAGGGCGTCTCAATACAAAACTGCCTTTGAAAGCTTCTTTGCACTCTAAAATATGCAACACTTTTGCTATGATTTGATATTGGAGGTGGAAGTGAGAAATACGCAAATTTGCAGCTGACAAGATTTCTGATGGCAACATGCATGAAACAATTGTAAAAGCAACTACTCATTCAACTAGCAATCTATTCATAACCGCTGGACACATATACTATACGAGTACAATACAAAACAATGCGATCGACCTCAAACGAGAACAACAATTTGAAAAACATTACCCATACGTCCTGTGTATGACATACAAAACATGGCAGCAAGATACACAAAAAGCAAAGAAAAGGCAGAGGCGCAGAGAAATGGATGGGGTCGTATGTGGTTGCGGGATAGTAAACTCAGTCATGGAGCACAGTGTATTTTCAACACCTGCTGGTCAAACAAATCGTGTTCATTTCGGTACAAACACTAATTTCGACAAGGTGCAAACAAGCTGACGTTCCGAGTCTGGGGATGTGTTTGCGAGTGTGTGTGTAAATGGCACACAATGGGCCGCACACATACAATTGCATGTCACGTGCAACCGGGTCTGGTATGTGTCTGTGTCTGTGTCTGCGGCTGTGCTCGACTGTGCCTGTCGTCGACAGATAAAATGCTTTTTTGAAAAATGTAAAATTGCATTTGTAACCGCATTTCATTAGAGAAAGAAAGTCAAGCGTCAGGTAGCAGCACCAGCAGACGCCGTCTGTTGTGGCACGTACCCAAAATGCTATTGGGGTAACACAAACAGCAACGTGCAACCAGCAACTTGCAACATCGAGCTGGCAACGTGAAACCGGCAACCTGCAGCAAGTTCCGCATTCGCGACAGCGAAACGAAGCGTCACGGTCAGCGGACATGCAACAACATACTGCAGCAGCGATGGGGCAAGCTCACAGGGCTGTGCGACCGAGAGGGGGTTAGAGTCAGCCATGTTACAGTTGCCATTTCTGCTATTGCTGCTGTCAGAACATAAACATGGCTATTCTGTGTGTGTGTGTGTGTGTGTGTGTGTAACTAACTAGTGTGTTCGCTTAGGCCTTAAATGGCTCTCAGCAATGTTCATGCGGGCTCTGGAGTGTACGTGTGTGGGTTTGTGCTTGTGTGGGTGAGAGCGATATGCGACATTCTTATCGAAATGTGCAAAGTGTGTGGCAATAAATGATTTGACAAACATGATAATTCGATCAACAGCATGCAGTTTAGCAAAGTGATTTGAAAAAGATTCACAACTGATTTGTAAAAGTGAGGATTACGAATAAAGGGATGAGATACTTATGAGTAGAAATCGAAATATAAGTTTTTTGGTTAGTCAAATATATTTGCAGACTATTTTAGAACAGAATTCCTTAATAATTAAGTACTAACATTTAACTTTTTTATGTCAATTATCTATTCAATTATTATTTAATTTTTTTGAAAGGAATGGAGTGCGTGAGTTTTCTTATCTTTGTGAAAAACATTTAAACCAAAATACCTGACACATTTAATTAATGTTTAGGATCTGTAACAAAAGATTATCTTTCAATAGAATATTTTAGCGTGGCAAAATATTATGATAAGTTCTCTTTCAGTAGACCATTATATACACTCATTTGGAGTCTTAACAATAAATTAAATAATATTACTTTACTGTTTGCTGTATTTGAGTTAAAATTATTCAGTGCTTTGTGAAGAAATTCGGCAAAATATATGACGGTTTAATGAGCTAAATTTCGGTCCAACCATTGAGTTAACTTATGAAGTAAAGATACTTGAACTGTCTGTCCTCAACCGTACTACATATTTAGAATAATTGCGTTTAAAATTGTGAAATTTAAGAGAATCGCTTTTGCAAGGCCAGCTTGAAATACGAGTCGTTAACCCTTGCCCTTTGCCCTCAACGCAACTGACAACTTGACAAATGAATGATCGAAGCACAGTTGGATACCACAAAGTGGGCAACCTCGGATAGCAACAGACATCAGAGGACAAACGACAGACATGATGGCCATGACGCGTCGACAAACCGCATGATGTGCCCCCAATAACAACAAAAACGAATAAAGTTAACGACAACGACTGCGATAACAACTACAAAGGGAACTGGGCTCAAACACGAAAAGTACCGATTACCAATACAGGGAAGGCCACGCCATTGCTTTTGCTAGTGTCTGCGCATAAGTTCCATCATATGATATCAATTAGTGATAGTGCGGTGCGACTGAAATGTCATTTGCAAAAATGCGCATATTTTAAACGTGACATACGACAGTCGAACCACCCGAACCACCCAACGAGACGGCCAAAACCAACAGGCAGGCTATGATATCTGGCAAATGGTGCGCAGTTTTTATGTCCTCCAAAAGAGTATGCGACTAGCAAGGGTATATTGCAGCTATGGTTGGAAATGCTCTATTTAGTATATATATTTATTTAGTATATGTCCAGGCCCAGAGAACTTGATGGCCACGCAAGGAATTATTATTTATGGTTTGCTTAATTTGGCTGCCTGAGTGAATGTCATCCGATTGAAATGCTGATTTTATATTGTTGATTTACTAGACCATTATATGGCAATGGATTACTCTTTAGTATTGATTGTTTCAGTCTTCAATTCAACTAGCATTATTTCTACTTAGCACCACATTCATTTACTTATATTTTGAGCACAAATTTCTGTGTCCATGAAACGAAATAAATAAATCACTTGAAAATTCATAAGCTGCGGGAAACAGCTTCAAATTGCTTGATATACATGTGTCATAATATTGGACAGCGTCTTGCCGTGAGGGCATTTGAATATTCATTTGGTTTGATTCGAAGTGTTGATGCTTGGTTATTTCCTTTTCTTTGTTAGTCCAAGCTGCGGCCATAAAAACCAAACACAGCAAATGGCCAAGCGACCCGATCTCACATGGCCAGCCAGATAAAATCAGCTCTCGGGCCCGCATCACATCAGCTGCAACAATGCTCTGCCTGCCATATGAATATGCAACGATGCAGCCGATGATGACCACGTCGAGGAGGTGCTGCAATGGATATGCATATGCAGGTGCAATCTGCAGCAGACTAGCCGATTCAACGACAGGGCGACATGGCGACATGGCGACATCGGCCATTTCAGGCAGCAATGTCAACGTTTGCCATTGTCGTTTGGTCCGGACATGTGGCTTGGCCAACGCCGCGGTCGGGCCAATAAAATGGCAGCCAAGTGCAGCTGGGAATGATTTGGTGACCCACGCCATTACACACAAATTGCATTTGCAGTTTTTATCGCCCTTTCTTCTCTCTTCTCCCATTTCCCCCTTTGACAAATCTCTCACGTTCTTTTTGGTCTACGGTTTATTTAATTTTTGTTGAAAAACTCTCCAAGAGCAATAAGATAGACAGCGTGGTTGACTAGCAGCTACTCTTTTATAATAATATAATTAGTGTAATGTCAATGCACACTTACTCTTAAATATCCTCTTAGCAATTTTTAAGAAATTTTCAATATATAAAGCAAATCTGCGTTAAAATAAAGAGCAGTATTTCTGTTCCTTAATTCAATAATGCATTTTAAAGACGACTACATATCTAATATATAGAAATTAAACAAATAGATAGATATATTGTATTAACAGTTTTTCAAAATGCTCTTAGACTAGTAATAAACATATAGAAATAATTATGACAACCACTTTCAATATTCAGAGGCCACTGATAGTCAACATGCTCTTATTAACAATTGAACGAGTGCATTATTATATTTGGCTTATTGACACTTGTAATGCGAAAATAATGCGCGAAAATGCGTAAAGTTGCCAAATTGTTTGTTTGCCTTTTGTAATTGTTGTGGTTTTGGCTTTCGGCTTTGCTCTTGGTTTTGGGCCAATGCCAAAAACCCTAAAAGCAAATTGATATGCGAAATTTGTGTGGTATTTTCTTATGTTGTTAACACAATTAAGCTGTTAACTTTGCTCTGAATTAAACATCTTTTGTTATAGTTCAATTGTATGCATAATTACTCGGAGTAAATGTTTTAACACTTTTTATTACTCGAACTTAAATTTTGAGCCTGGCTTTAAGGCACTCAATTGGCCGCTTGTTGACCTTTGACTGCAGCTGCCACGCCCCCGAACTCCCAGTGCACGGTGACCTCCAAAACGAGAATGATATAAAATATATTTTACCACGTTGTATGGATGATTTTCACTTTATTTTTTTGTACTCTATTATTCTATTTTTATTTGCAAGGCTTGGAGTGCCGAGAACGGGGGCACTGAGCGGCCACTGAGGGGTTGTTAGCCTCAGGGCGTTGCGGCTCGTTGACATTTTATTGTGCGTGCAAGGTTTTTGCTGCTGTTGTTGTTGCTTTTGTTGTTGTTTTGTTGTGGTTGTGTCGACCATTTTCAATTGCGACCAAGTTGATTTTTGATTTCATATCGCATTCTTTGCTAGAGATGAGAGCGTGAGTTTACTATGCATAGTTAATACAATAATAAATTATTTATTAATATCAGAAGCAGCTTTAATTTAAAATTTATTTTCAACTTTAATACTTGTTTAATGAACTTCAAATTTTTACAGAAGCATACTCGTGCCTGGGCTTCTGCCATCTTCAAGCACAGCTCGTTTTGACTTTTACTTTTTATTATGGCAAAAAAGAGAGAACTGTGTACTAGTAATTTGTATTTGTCGACGACATTTGTATGGACGGCTTTTCAATTGGAAGTCAGAAAAACGTCGAGAAATTAATAAGCCACAGCTTATGGCAATGTCAATGGCTTATTGGCGACACTTTTTTATATAATTTTCTTTTTTTTCTCTTTGGCTTGTGCATTAATTTCAAGTGGCGCAGCCAACGCTTCGAGCTCCATTCAAATCTCAATCACTTGGCAATAAAATCGAAATTAACTTTGCACAAAGGCGTCATAAAAAGCATAAACGTTGATGTTGTTGTTGCCTCAGCTTCAGCTTTTTTTCCTTCTGACACAAACTTAATTTGAAGCAAAACGGCCACAAAAAACAGCAAAAACAAGTGGGAATATTTCAGAGGTGAATCTATAGCTACAGAATACCCTTCTTAATGGCTTTAAATATGAAATAAACTGCAAAATCTTCACGCCTTAAATGTAAAAGGAAATATTTACTCGATTAAAAAGCTTGATCTGAAAATTATTAGATCCAAGTTCGATTGATTTTGTAACACTTTAAAAACCACACAATAATCAATTTTGGTCTAATGTATGATTATGGTAAATTAATATTTTAAAGTGTTCTTAAAAAAAGGCAAGTCGAGTCTTTCTTTTATAATTTAAAGGGTACACACAAGGTGGGTCTGCTGGTTGATTGCGCAGTTGGGACTGAGGTGGACTTTAAGCCACAGGTAGAGCGTCAGCAAACAGTTGATGAAGTTTTTCAAAGCTAAAGAGGGAGCCAGAAGGAGCAAAAAAAGATCCCACACAAAACGAAATAAATTGAAAATCGAGTGAGCAGCAACAAGAAACAGAAGCATGGGATGTCAACTGCATGGAAAAAAAAACCAAAAATGAAAGCAAAAAATAAGAAGAATATAACGAGTCGAACTCAAAGTGTGGTTGCAAAAAAGAATCTAAGCTTTGGCATTCCTCTTGCTTAACAGCAAAAGTTTTTCCATTATTTGAAGATTATAGACTCTAAACATGCGCCCTTCCTCCACCTTACCTTATGAAAGACAAAAAACAAAACAAAAGCAACAACAACTGACAAGCTATGAGGGCCGTGGGTTGCCATAGCTCTTTCCGCTGTTGATGATGACGTAGCTTGGAAAATTTTCCACACTTTTATGACAGCAGCGCTTGCCGCTGATAAAGCCACATAGAGCACAAAAAGAAATGTTCAACTTTTCAGCAATGCATTCGCATTGTTTCAGTCTTTTCCCGCCTGCCTTCATCCCAAAAAAAACCAGAAGAAGGAAGAATGAAAGGAAATTCGCCTCATACCATTTGATAAACGTCAATAGCTTTCATTCGTTCGCCGTTTTCGACCCCTGGCAACTCTAGCTGACAATACTCGTACACATAGCCAGTGTTGCATATGGTTTGATATGGTCGTTTCTGCTATTGCTATTGCTGTTGCTCTTGTTATCGTTATAGTTTTCATTGTCGTTGTTGTTATTGCTGCTGTTTCTGACTTTGCTGTGAGATTTTTCAATGAGCTTTTCATTTGACTGCTAAAAAGTTTATCATTGGCATGCGAGAATCTCAATACAAGCAACAAGCAACAAGCAACATGGAATATGCAGGACGACCAAATAGTTGTTGTGGACATTCCATGTGATGACTTCATTGCATAATGCAATAAAGAAAATATTGATCAACTTGGAAATGTCTATAGGTTTTAGCTGATTTTCAACAAGTTATGTTAATAATACATTAAGCGCACTGTTTTCCTTTGCAACATTTTTCGCATGTTCTGCTAATTTTAAAAGCTCCTTAGCTTTTCTTGCAGTGCACAATCAAAAGATTGTTTGTATGAATGCATGTTAACTTTTATCCATAAAAGCCAATCAATAAATTCATTTGAATGCAGCAAATAATTTGCACAGATTTGACTCTAAAGTAGATTTACCTTGATGACTGCAGCAATGTGATACATTCCTTTTCCTTTTGCTCCAGCTGTAAATATTATAAAGAAATGTCTTTCTATTTTGCTGTCGTTCAAATTTCAAACAATGGAATACGAAACTGTTGCGGCCAGAGAGTGTCAGTTGGAACATCAGGAGGTAAAGTTCTCGCTGCTAAAATATGTAAATTCAATAGCATGACCAAAAACTTTTCATGGCAAATCAAGCGAGGCGGCATAGAGACGCAGACAGAGGGACAGACAGATAGACAGACAGACAGACAGTGGGACTGACGAATGCCTGAGGCGGTGAGACAGGTGTCATTTCAATGTCTGTTGCCATGATTTTTGATTATTGTATACTCGTCATGAACCCTCTGCCTCTATGTTGATGGTGATGATGTTCTGCCCTTCACAATGGTCAGCAATTGACTTGAAAGGAGCAACGAGTTGGGTTTACCGTTGCTGGCTGGTTGGTCTCAATGGTAACCACCTGAAAGCCAACGGGCCACAACTTTTTCTCTCCAGTTCGCCCAATCTTTTTTTTTCTCGATTTGTATGGGAGTATGTTAAAAGTTTTTTATGCATAAAACGAGTATAAGCAAAGTTTTGCACTTCAACATAATATTATACAAATTGATGGTCATTTTCATTTGTGAAATGTATGCGGCATATTATAAATAAGTTCCAAATAATATTTGTCGGGAAAGGTAGCAAAGGAATGTACAATTTGAATATAATACAGCGATGCAGCTGTGAAAAGTTTTGCATAGATTTGAAAAGTTTTCCTATCTTTCCAGCTAAAATACAATTAATTAAAAGATTATTGATATTGTTGATTGAGTTTGAGACTATTTGGAGAGCATTGGAGTACAGAGTTATTATATAAGTAATCGCAGTTTAGATCCAGTTGTCGTAATGAAATTGTTGGTTCGCATTTTGGGGCTTATACTACCATCTTTTATTCTATGATTATGATATTATCTTAAAGAGTATTTAGCACAATTGTAATAAATATGTATTGTTCTGGGAGATGAGAAATGTGGCAGTTTTTGCTGCATACTTTGCTGAGCAGCAGCTGTGGATGTCGCCCTAAGCTTCATCATAGATTTAAACTGTAAGTGAAATATTCTAACACGTATGTTCACAAACACACACACACACACACACACACATACATATTATGTGGGTGTCTTATTGTGCATTGTGTGTCTTGCTGTCTCTTTACATCCAGAGAAGTAAAAGTGGAGAAGTTCTGGGGTAGGGTTTCGGTTTGGGTTCGGCAAAACAAGTGAAGCGCATTAAAATGCAAATTTTTGTTGCTGCTTTTCGCAGTTTTATTTTTTTGCCTTTTTCTCTGCTTTATTTTTTTTGTATTGTGATTTGTGCGCGGATTGTGCTTGCGTTGTGCCGCCATTTTCACAGTTTAGTTGTGGGCGTGGCATGTTGTCGGCATACATGCTGGGCGGGGAATGCAGCCTTTTTTTCTGCTTCTGGTTCTGCTTCTGTTTCGTATTGTAAAAATCGGATTTTTCCGCCATGCATAATCAGTTTGCATTTTTATTTATTTATTTTACGCGTTTTTCATTTGCCAAGCGCCGTTTGTTTGTTTATTTATATTTGTTGATTGTTTTTTTTCTGGGGTTTTTGCTTTGTGGCGTATTTTTTTTTACAGTCATTTTTTGTTACTTTTTGTTGCCGTTGTGTGAAGTAATTTATTTCACTTGAAAACATTTTCCTTTGGCTTTTTACTTGTTTTTTTTTTCTTATTTTGCGGCGACTTAACTACAAAAGCTCTTAAGGCTACCATTGCCTCATAGACAAAATACCCTGTACAAGTAATTTAATATTTTTATTTGATTTTAATATTTTGAGCTCAATGCTGTAATCATACTTGGCTTATTTTTATTTTATTTCAAAAATGCCAATTCATTAAATGTTTATAACATATTTTTAATTTTATAATAATATGTTATAATAACATACTTGATCTTTGCCTTGTCGCTGAGCTTATACTACATTAACATTCATATTTTGAGCCATGATTCAAACGTCACATGCTAAATTTGAATGATCCTGCGCTAAAATGATCAGCTCATGTAGCTTGTCAATGTACTCAGTGCTTCTGTCTTGTAGAGTGTAGAGTATACAAATTAAATGATTTTTGACTGCATCTCTTTGTCTGTATATTCTTCGGCCACAGTTCTTTCTATTTTCCATTTTCTATGTGCATTCAGTTATAAATTTTGTAGCATTCATTTGTGTATTTGCCTATGGCAACATTTCAGGCCTCTCGCTATGCATTTTTCATAAGAGTTTCTATTAAAAAAGAGAAATATTTGGTTCTCTGATCATTGTTGAAACGCATTCAGTCATGTGTGAGATTTGTTTGTGGCTATAAAAAAAAAACAACAAAGGCTAAGCAATTTGCTTAAAAAACTTAACATTTTTATATCAAAGTGTTGTGAGTGCAGAACTGTAAAAAAGCGTCTTATATGTTTAAAATGTAGTTAAATTGACAGCTAATTTATTGATCAATTACTGGCAGCAATCAATTACTTCATTATACATATTACATCAGCCAAACTCAAATAGCCATAACCCAAACTAATCAGCAAACAGCCATGAAACGACCAAGGCAACAAGTAAAATGCCTTTTGGGGAATTTCAACGCAACTTCTGGTAAAATCAGCTACTGTCAGTGTCAACGGCACCAAACTTTGACTGCCACTCCCACAACTCCGAAGGTGAAGTAGTATGGCTCCATTATGTTCGTGCTTTGGGTTGGGTTTGAGGGCATCAACTGCATGGAAACTATAGAAAACTATTGCAAACTATATGTATACGACTAGTTGCAGCACTGTGGATCATATTAAGAATGAATTGGTGAAAATGTTAAAAAAGAAACCATATATATAGGCTTAGAGGTATCTTCCAAATACTATATAAAACCAATGATGGCACACAATAGTTGAAAGTTTTGAAATCTGTGTCAAGACGGATCTTGTAAGTTAAATAGTCATCAATCAATTGTTGCCTTTGGTCCATTGTGAGCTAGCGCAGCATTTACTTTGTACTAATTTTCATGAACAATGAAATTGATATTATGAAATGTTTAGAATGCCAACTATCTTCAACTTTAACTCCATTTTGCGGCTTTTCGTACATTACATTACATTACATTACAGTTTCATAAAATAAGTATAAATATTCATTAACACTTAAAATTGCATCTTAATTTTATTAAAAAAACTAAAACTAAAAAATTGGCTTACTCAGGAACAAATTATCCTACATCGCTGAGATCTATACTTGTGTCTTTTAAAGAATTGGTCTAACTATAAGGAAATAAAGATTTTATTATAAAAGAACCGTCTTTTATGCAATATATACGAACTTTTCAGACCACCTGTTTTATTACATGACTGCAAAGTTTTCTTATGGGTACTAAGTCGATGATTTTGCTCACTGTACAATTGGCGGAGAGATCTTAAGACAGATTTGGTCTTGGCCCGTGGAGAGGACAACACAAAGTAAACTTTATAGATTTCTAATGCCTCTTCGAAGTCTCAACATCTTAGCCTGCTTACGACTGTATGCGTGTGTGTGTGTATGTGTGTGTATATATGCGTATCTATGCTTTGGTTGTCAGACGGAGCAGCTGCATGAAGACCGCCGCTAACTTCAATGCAAACTGAACCAAAACTTTGGCTCAAGACCGAAGTCTTTGGGTCTGCGGCTGCCGGCTGACGGCTGTTGGCAACTTGGCCTGCTTGGTTGCTTGTTTGGCTCTTTGGCTGGCGCTGCTGTTGCTCAAAATTGTTGCCAAAATAATTGTGTACGCCTTGTGGTCGTCAAACGCAGACATACACATTCGCACATACATATAGTATGTGGACCTCTGGCATATTGACAAATGCTTATTTGAATGAAATAGAGAATTGCAAAAGGACAAATAAAGGCATACAAAAATTGACCCAATTACATTATGTCGCTTTGCTGATGGCAATTTTACAATTCAGCTAACACACGCGACCCACTCGACACCTTTGGCCCAAGGCCAAAATAATAATCTTCTCGGTTTTATACCCTGTGATCCTTCAAAATAGCCAAAAACGGCTGTTACAGTTTTTGAAACAGGCAAAAAAAGCCATTATATTAGGCCCTTGGCCCATGGATATTAGGCCCTCTATGAGCTAGAGCTCCCAAATTTGGTTGGTAAGTTTCTGCATTCATTACACAGATTGAGATAATAATCAATGTTGGATGCTACGCTCCTTCGCACGAAACGAAAAGCCTCAACTATATAGTCAAATTAAATGAAAATCAAATAAAAATTTGCAATATTTTTGGAAAAGGCTGTCTTACTACAATATTTAATATTTTTTATAACTTGACTTTTCTATATTTATAGTTATGTATAATTTTGTTGTCGATTCTTTGTCTGCGGAAATATAAAAGCTGCCGAACTTATAATAATATATGAACTTACGAGTATTTAATGAATTAATCGATGGTTTGTCAATGCAATTTTGTTTTGTTCTATTAGCATAAAATTTCGCTCAGTGTACAAGCTCGCACAGAAATAGCAGAGCAAGTGTTTGTTAGCGCATTATGCTGACTTAGATGCTTGTTGTCGGGAGGCGATTGTGGAAAGGGAGGATTCACACGCCAGGCAACCACTTTTACTTACTGCAGCTGAGAGCATCTGGGGCTTAGAGGCACAGACAGGGACAGAGGCTGAGAGGAATTGGAAGTGGGAGTCATCCTTGGGCTGCCTTGGTCTCTTGTTTGGCAAGTGGCGTGCTGACAGCTGAAAAGGATTTCGTTTGCCTTGCCAAAGTTAAGCCTTAAAGCCAAGAGCTAATTTTACTTTAAGATTTACCGACTGCAGCCAGGGCTTGAGCCCAAGAATTTTGGCACAAAGCTGAGAAAATGCATTTTGCTTGCGAAGGGCGCAATCAGAAGGAGTCGCGGGGAAGCAAGCTCAACTCCCAACGACTTCGACATTATCCGTTTGTGATTAGGTGATGCAAATGTGCAAGAGACATAAATAAAGCAGTGGGTGACAGGGGACAGGGGGCAAGGGACAGCTCGAGCATAAAGCCAACTGTAAATGTGGGCCAACTGTAGCTCGAACTAGAATCTTTTTGTCGCCAGCTTTGCACTTGCAATTTATGCACTTGCATTTTGACCAAACGAAATGCTATTCAACCTGCAAGAATTTACAAAAGTTTGCAATGAAAACTTTGGGCCCAGCCTCCTCGAAGGCTTTTTGCTTAATAATAATAAGTATCATAATTTCAAGGGGTTGTCAAAAAAGTCTTTTAATTTATGTTTGCCATTTCCGAGTCCAACTCCAGTTCCAGCTCCAACTGCTGCTGCTGCCTAGAATATCAACATAAATAAGCAAAAGTTACACTGAACCTGAGACTCTCTCTCTCTCTCCCTCTCTCTGTCGCTCTCTATAGACTCTTTAATATTTTTTCTTTCACTCTTTAGCCACCAAGGACCAAGTTTGTCTTGTGTCATTGTGTATGCGTTTGGTTATATGTTTGGTTGTGTGTGAGGCTGTTGTGTTTATGGCAAGTTGGCAACTCTGTTACAATTGCGCCTAATTTCATGCTTTACTTTGGCTGGCAAACAAATGTTGTTGCATACTTTCAGGTAAATAACTTTATTAAAATAATGACAAGCCACTGCCTGGCTGGCTGGCTGTCTGTCTGTCTGGCTGTCTGTCTGGCAACTGGTTTGTGCGAGCGGAGGGAAGTTTGACAAACTGCCAGCCAGCTGCTCTTACGTCTACATTTCTATGTAGTTGTTGTTTTTATTGTTGTTGCTGTGGTGCCTCTGTAGATGACATTTTGTTGAACTTCAGGGGCGTAGTTAAATCTGAAATAAGGAATAATTTAATTAAGTCATAAGTTGTAATGCAAACAACAGTTAATGTTTTCACTAATAAAATAGTATGACAAAATTTGTATTTTTGATAAAGTTATATGAATAAGCATACAATATGACAATTTGTATACTTTTTGTAATATTCTTACTTCAAATGAGCTAAAAGTCAATGAATCTGGTACTTGTTAAATTCTTTAGTTAAGTATTGAATACAACATTTTGTAATCAAGCACAAAGGATTGGTATTAGTAAAATTATATATACATATATACGATATGGAAGGTAAAAGCGTATTACTTATGTTTGAGTCTCTTTTCGGAATCAATGTCTCTTAATAGACTTTAGCAATGGGAAAAGTCATTTGTTGATTAGTTTGTATACTCTATGATTATTCAAAATGGCAAAAAAGAGAATTTTAGTTCTGTGCGAAGTATATATATAATAGGAAGCATCTCCGACTCTATCAAGTATATTTATTCTTGATCAGCATCAAAAGCCGAGTCAACCAATTGGATCTAAGTGCGTGGAACTCTGAGAGTATAAGAAATAGACAATCCAAATGTTAGACGCCAAGCCGCGGAAACTTGTGCAATTAAAATACATTTGATTTTAAAAGTTTTTAAAGTAATATAGATGTATTATTTTTGTTTACGAAAACTTGTTAGGATACCTACTGAATGGGCTCAGGATATCTCGTTCAATCTAAACCCGAAACACACATTCAGACAGCTTCATATTTATAACACTTCTCTTGCATTTTCATTCAATATATAATAGGTTCTTTTATGTTTAAGATTGTCTACTTCTTTTTTTCAGACAGCATTAATAATTCTTAGTTTTTGGACACACAAAGCATTAATGGGGTCTACAAATGTTGTCCCATGTTATGCTGTAGTGGCACATATGCATATCCTCTGTTTAAAGATAGTTTAAATAATATGGAATATGAAAATAGCAATTAGTTTCACTTGCTTTGGTGCTTCACCCCTGTACAATCTGTCGTCATTTATATAAGGCTACTGCTCTGCGCATTAGCAAAGTTAACTTTATGCTCTGTACAGAAGACTGGCAACTTCGAACTCCTGATGTCAGTTACTGCTACTGCTACTGCTGTTGATGTTGATGTTGCTTGTGCTGTTGCTATTTGGTGTAATGCACAAGGAGTTTTATGTCTGCAGCGTACCGAAAATGTGACGCTTCTAATTATGAAACTAAGCAGCTTGTGATTTGTTCAAGCGTGAAAATGCTGTCGACAACAGGCAGCGGCGGCAAGGAGGTTGCGGGGTGGCGGAAGGGCTATGGACACGGCACGAGACACGCAAAATATTATGGCAACTTGTAAATAAGCCGCAGCTGCCGGTGTCTCCAATGCTGCAATAGTGGCAATAGCGGCAATAGCGGCAACAGCGGGTCAGGCGACTTTGGAACAGGGCAGCAGGGAACGGGAAAGTGGCCAAAAAACCAGCAAAGCCAAAAGCAAATTTTCCCAGAAATTTATGCAAAATTATTTCGTAAAGTTTGCGTTGCGCCAGCGCCCACTTTTTTTTTATTCTTGTTGTTGGCCAGCCCCAGCGAGTGGAAGCTGCTTAAGCCTTTTGATGATGGCTGCCTCTGTCGGTGGCACACTGTTCGGGCCACCATTCGACGTAACTTGTGGTCGCTGGCCCGCTGCAGAGTTTACAGAATTTGAGTTTCCAGTTTGAGTTCATCGCCGTCGACAAAGTTTACCATTTTGCGCGACAAAGTGGCAAACAGTTTAGCAGAGTTTACGACAACAGGCGATGACGATGACGATGGCGTTGCGTATGCGCCGTGTTGCCCATAGCAGTTTACACTGGCTGCTATCCTCTCTACCTCGTGTGTGTGTGTGTGTGTGTGTTTGTGTGTGAACTGCTTAACAGCATCTGCCATGCGGCCATGATGCTAATTACTGTTGCCATTTAAGTGGTTGCACCAAATGACGACGCCATCGGGTTTTTCCTTCATTTTTATTTTATTTTTAATCTTTCCAGTTAGGGGTAGATGTTGTACAGGTGACATGTTGTCTAAGTTATGTCAAAATGGGGGTATAAAGCGAGCGCTTTGGATGCTCTGCGGCTCTTAGTGTTGGTCGATCTGAAACAGTTTGTTATTTAGGAATTCATTGAAAAGTTTTAGGAACCTAAGGCAAAGGATAATTTATTAATATTAAGCTATTTTCAATATAGTGAATAAAGTGATGGCTCTCTGACAGTTTGAAGAGAGTTTTAAGCTAATGTTGTGCCTCAGATATGTTTGCCACTATAAATCGAATTGGCTTTTTAAATCATTTAACTGAATGCCAATATATCAAGTATTCGCAGCTTCGAATTGCGTTTTCCTATTTCAGTTACAATTTTTGCTGAGGAGGAGGCCCGCTGCCTCCTCCACGAGGTGCTGCTAAGCCATAAGACTTCAACAAGCTTAGCGCGTGTAATACGCGTTTAAAAAGTTTACAAACTTTGCCAAGTTTTGGGTGTGTTTTCATTTTGTTTTCTCGCTATTTTTGTTGGGTACGCTAGTGCAAATTAATTTTTTCACACCGCGTGCAACTTTGTGTGGTAGCCACGCCCCTTCTGCAGCAGAACTCACGCGCCTGTTTACACTTTCGCATTGCTTTGATGTATATGCTGCCTTTAGGTTGCCAACCTGCCTGTCTGCCCCCTGCCTGCTTGCCCCGCTCTTAAACTGCAAAACGTGACCATTTAAAAATGCGCCACGTTTGCCAAAAACTTTGCCAATGCCTCGAACTTTTCCAGGGCCAAAAAGAGCAAAATACTCGTACATCGAGAACAACAGAGAAAAAGAAATCAGAAAACTTCGTGACAAAGGTGAAAAGAGCAGCCCGACGTTAGTCAAAGAAGAGGTGATTGGACTTGGACTTCAACTAGAACTAGGACCAGGACTACGGAACAGTAGTCATATGCAACTGGCGCATTGCAAAATTTATGAAAATTGATATTGCTAAATGGGAAAGCTGAAAAGACAACTTAATGCCAAGCGGTCGCACTGTGAACCAAGCATGCTTCTAATGACTTTTCACCTAAAACGTGCGCGACAAGTCGAAAAACTCTCTGTAGAAAATAACAAATGTTTGAAATACACTTTGAGATAACTTATTTAAGAATATTGGCCATTTGATGCTGACTGCGAATAACTAGCGCAGCCTATTTAGTAGTCATTGTATACTTTGTAATCTCGACCATGTTAATAACAAAATTAGAAGTCTCACTCTACCAAATGTGTATAAAGCTTGTATTACGTATTTTCTTAGGAATTTGTTAATTTGATTTATATTTGTTTTGCTGTGCTTTATGGCTATCGAAAGTGTACAATTCTTTAAAGAGAAAGAGTCCACTTCTTCACACTTGTGGTATCGTTTAATATCCAACCAGGAGTTGAAAATAAGTCGAATGTAAATCATTCTTTGAAGTGCAAACTCTCAAAAATGTACAACAAATAATACAAGTTTTGATATATATAAGTGTTATCTAAATTAAATACAAATGCTTATTATACAATTAAGTAAGCTTTAAGCAATAGTTGTCCAAAATCATAGCTCGAGTAACTTTCTTTTCTGTTTAAATTTTCATGCGAAAGTAACACTAAAAACTGACCCAATTTTCCGAATATATGTAACAGGCAGAAGGAAGCATCTCCGACCCCATAAAATATATAAATTCTTGATCAGCGTCAACATCCGAGACGATATAGCTATGTCCGTCTGTCCGTCTGTTTATCCGTATGAACACCTAGATCTCAGAGATTATGAGATAGAAGAATCAAATTTTCGGGATAGTGTGTCCTATTATTGCACGTAGATCAAGTTTGTTTTTGATTTTGGCCACGCCCCCCTTCGCCAATGCAAATCGAAAACAAACCGAATTGCAAGAGTCGTTTTAAACCTAGAATTTGGTACGCACAATACTAATCACCATCTTAATGATCTCTGCAAATTTGGTTACAATCGGATAAAAACACAGAAGTCATTAAGAAATTACTTTTATAAGGCGTAGTCAGGTGCAGCTGCACCTGGTTAGTTGCTAGGTCACTCCGTGACATAATAATGGTGTTCAATAAACCAACTAAAGTGCCGCCAAGCTAATACGAGTAATTTCGAACAAAGAAAATGTTGGTATATTATTTTGGTATAGTTTTCGTATATTTTTTTTAAGTATTTTTACAGTATATTTTTGAAAAATATAATACTTTGATTTTAAAATTGGGTGGCGGGTATCTCACAGTTGAGCAAACTCGACAGTATATTTCTTACTTGTTTTTCACAAATTTTGACAGTTTTTGCCGAGTATGTTGCCTAGAATTTTACAGCTCATCAAGCAATGAAACAGTGCACATCAAATACGTGGCGAAAAATGATGTCTGGTCAAGTTAATTTTCTATAGAGTCGCAGACGCACGTAGTCGTCATTCGCTGCTTTCATTGAAGGAGAATGAGTGTAGTGTGGAGGGTTGTAGGGAATATAGACCAGGGGCAGGAAGAGAGCTTTAATTGAAAGCAAAATAGCAGAGCAGAAGCGTTGAGCGTTGAGGTGAGCGTTGGCTAATTCGGTAATTTGCACGCAATTGCATGAGTTGTTGACTATATCTATAGAGTGAGTGGGCACATGGGCAAACCGGGCATACACCCATACTCACACCCACACTCGCACTCACATACTCACTCACATTATAGATAAATATATATAGGGAGGGTACGTGTGTGTGTGTGTTGATCGTTAGCTTTTGGCAATTGACTTAAATGGCAACCTTTGTTGCATGTGTGCGTTTGGCTGCTGTTGTTGTTGTTTTTGTTGTTTGTGGCATGGCGAAAATGTGACATGGCGTATGCGTAATGTTCATTTGATGTGCGTGCTTCAAGAAACACAACTGATGGGGCGTTTATTTAAGCAACATATCAAGTAAGTAGAGTTCATTTCTATTGATATTTTATGCGCACATAAGCTGCCATTATATTGAGTCTTATTGGGGGAAAACTTGAATACTGAGAAGCTGTATTATTTGGAGCTTGTTAAATAGGAAACAAATGGTGATCATAATTTTCCACTTTCAATTCTAAAGATAGATTGAGTCTTGGAGACACGTTTTTTTTTTGTTGACTTATGCAAACTTTTGAATATTTAAATAAATATTTAGTGTTTTCACAACGACAAAAGTGGAATTTGTAAGAAATAATTCTTCTGTATAAATTGCTAAGTAAATATGAATTAATCCACATCTTCAGAACCAAATAGTAAATGGAAAAAGTCCAGACATAGTTTACATACTATCGAATAGTAAAGTCTTAACTGTTCTAAAAAAGATTACAGATGTATTGCAAACATAAATGCAATTGAACTATTTAGTCGCGATAGATTAGAAAAGGTTATCATTCAATCATTAACGCGAACTACTTAAAAGTTGTTAGAATGATGAGAACAGTAATCAAAGTCTGATTTAATGCAACGTTGCTTCTCTTACAGAAGAATAGGTAACCTTAAAGTTTTCTGTGCTTGGTTTCTAAGCTAAAAAACGAAACTTTGCTTCGCTTTTGCTATGAAAAAGTTCAAGGCTCATGCGGCAACAGCAGAAAGGGAACCTGATATTGGATGAATGTGTGAGTGTGTATCTGTGTGCGATACGCTGCGTTTAACACAAATGAATATGAATGCGGGCACAGGAGACAGCAAAGGGCACTCCAGCGGACTGGAGAATGGAGTAGAGGGGAAGGAGTAGACGAGAGGGAAGAACATTGCGCTAAATAAAATTTAATGTAGTGCGAAACGTTTATGAGCTGCAACCGCATCTGATGATGAGAGCTGCTGGGATGAGAGATGCTCACAGTAAGAGTTGCCAAATGCCAGTTGAGAACTTGAAATCTGAGTACGTAGAACGCAGAGCGCAGAGCGAAGAACTCCAAACTGCAATCGGAGACTTGAGAGCTGGGAGCAACGAAGCGCAGCGTTAAATAAACAAGTGGTTAAGTGCTCAAAAGTTAACTGGGTGGAGCTACGGCTCAGCCGAGTTCAGTTCATCTTAGTTCGGCTTCGGTTTCATTTGGGCAATTGAAAAGTTGCTTTGAGTGCTTAAAGTTTTGATACCTCTAAGCCATATTGCATATATGCACAGGTGAAGTGCAATTGGGAGATTCAACAAGAACCATCAAGATTACATCGCCTTGACAGTCCCCAATATGCCGATTTTCAGTTTGGAATTTTGTTTTATAAATTGTGACATTCTGGAGGCAATATAATTATCCATTTCCATTATCTGTAAAGTCTAAAAAGTAAGCTGTGTATTTATTATCTAGAAATAAACTTAGCGGATTTTTATTTTATAATTATTTTTAAATTTCTTCATTACCTTAATAATATAATATAATTGTTTAATTGACTTTCTATTTAATCAAACTTTATCCCATTTAATATGTGAATACAACGTCTTCATTGATAATGGGCAAAATAGAATATTATACCATTGTGCGAATGATGTACTAAGCAAATTGAGTCGTCTGTTACCTTATACAGTAAACATATTCTTGATAACTACCAACAGCGGGATTCAATTAGACATGACCCTTGTTCTTCTATCTTTAACCATTTTGGAATATGCTCAATATTCTCAATAATTCCTGTACATTAACAATTGATCAGAAAACAAATCCGAACATTAATCAATTAAACCATGTACACACTAAGTACATAAGTCTAACACAGTGTCAACCGAAAACGGAATTTAACAGACAGAAGTACCATTTCAATCCCCTATAAGTAAAATATATACAGTTATGTTTCATCAGCGTTAGCATCCGAGACGATGAAGCCTTTATTATGTCAATATCTTCAAGTGATGCTTGCAGAAATATTTTATTTTGAAATTAGGTTTTGCTTTAAATGGGATCGTACAATAATGTTCCAGCCTTTACTTTCTCATTATACAGACAGGCAATATAATAATAATTACGATAGAAACCTTTTCGAATTAAGACACCGCAGCCAAAACGAGTAACTCTTTTATTAAATATATTTGCTAGGTTGTAATCTTCAATGGATGCATTCGCTGGAAAATTCAATGCAAAGTCTCGTTTTATAAAATAGCAATGGTGTACCCAAATTTGAATTACAATTCGAAGTAATTCTTCCGGAGATGTTGTTTTTCTTGTCAACTGTTTGGTAGAGTGTGCCACATTTAAAAATCGTGGAGTGTTCACACATTGAGTGAAATTCTCATGGTTGCAAAAGTTTGTAATTCTCATTGCCAGAATGGAGAGCTCGTCATCCCAATGGACTTCCGGTAATCGCTTGGCTGCTGGCAAGTACCCTTTTGAATATTTTGATAGCTTTCTACGCAAATTATTATGAAGGTCAACTAATTTTATCTTGTTCTTTTCCATGTTGAGTCCTTCACGTGGCTTGGGACATTCGGGTCCCCACTTGGGTGCAATATTTAAAGTAACTGAATTTGATTAATACTGATTCCAACACTTACAAATGGATTGTTACACGCAATGTGCTGCACACCTTCTGGGCAAAGATCTTTACGGCAATAGTCTGGCGGTGCAACTGGCGTATGCAGCTCGCCTCGCATTATATATTTTGGTATTTTCGTCTTGAACATGGGCGGATCCCAACCCGTAAAGGTATACATCGTATACAAGTAAGGACACAAATCTAACAGGAGAAGCAATTGAATATGCATCTTTAATATTCAGTCAACCACTAAAACTACTTTCGAAAATCTTAATTCTTATTAAGCATCTGAGTCTGATGCGTTAATAGGCAATTCGATACATTTATTGCCATATCTAATGCAAAAATGCATATCAATTGAAACGTCCCTTGAGTGCTTTCCAAATACGAGTATATTTGAGTGACAGTTTTGACTCGTTTCAATTTTGGGCTGGGGCTTGCAAATCGAGAGCTTTGCTTTGTATATCCGCCACCCACAGGAACTAAGGGTATTACATAAGTATAGCAGAGTGTCAGCCGAAAACGGAACTTAACAGACAGAACTACCATTGTAATCCCCTTTAAGTAAAGTATATATAGTTATGTTTTATCAGCGTTATCATCCGAGACGATGAAGCCTTTATTATGTCAATATCTTCAAGTGATGCTTGCAGAAATATTTTATTTTGAAATTAGGTTTTGCTTTCAATGGGATCGTACAATAATGTTCCAGCCTTTACTTTCTCATTATACAGACAGGCAATATAATAAAGCTTACGATAGAAACCTTTTCGAATTAAGATACCGCAGCCAAAACGAGTAACTCTTTTATTAAATATATTTGCTAGGTTGTAATCTTCAATGGATGCATCCGCTGGAAAATTCAATGCAAAGTCTGCTTCTATCTTATAGGAACGGCGTAACCAATTAAAAAGTACAATTCGAAATAAATCTTCCGGACGTGTTATTTTTCTTCTGCTTACCTTTTCGGTAGACTGTGCCACATTTAAGAATCGTGAAGTGTTCACACATTGAGTGAGATGCTGATTGTTGCAAAAGTTTGTAATTCTCATTGCCAGAATGGCGAGCTCGTCATCCCAATAGACTTCCGGTAACGGCTTGGCTACTGGCAACTTCCCTTTTGGTTTTTGTGATAATTTTCTACGCAAACTATTAAAAAGGTTAACTACTTTTATCTTGTTCTTTTCTATGTTGAGTCCTTCACGTGGCTTGGTACATTCGGGTCCCCACTTGGGTGCAATATTTAAAGTAACTGAATTTGATTAATACTGATTCCAACACTTACAAATGGATTGTTACACGCAATGTGCTTCACACCTTCTGGGCAAAGATCTTTACGGCAATAGTCTGGCGGTGCAACTGGCGTATGCAGCTCGCCTCGCATTATATATTTTGGTATTTTAGTCTTGAACATGGGCGGATCCCAACCCGTAAAGGTATACATCGTATACAAGTAAGGACAGAAATCTAACAGGAGAAGCAATTGAATATGCATCTTTAATATTCAGTCAACCACTAAAACTACTTTCGAAAATCTTAATTCTTATTAAGCATCAGAGTCTGATGCGTTAATAGGCAATTCGATCCATTTATTGCCATATCTAATGCAAAAATGCATATCAATTGAAACGTCCCTTGAGTGCTGTTTAAAGGGTCACCCAGCATACCGTAGACATTATATAAGCTGAAATCATTTAATATAGATAGTATTAAATTAAGCAGTAA
The DNA here is from genome assembly GCA_018150935.1 of Drosophila pruinosa. Classification (NCBI taxonomy): domain Eukaryota; kingdom Metazoa; phylum Arthropoda; class Insecta; order Diptera; family Drosophilidae; genus Drosophila; species Drosophila pruinosa. The sequence continues at coordinate 8,086,912 of JAECWR010000094.1, read as the reverse complement.
AGAAGTTTCTTTATTACATTGAAGCACATTTCGTTTCTCAGTCGGAGTGGGCAAAATAGAGCCAAAACGTGATACAGATGATAAAAGTGTATACAATTGGTGTCATCATCATCATCATATGTGAAACTAATATATAAAACGAATCAATTGATACCATTTTCGATCTGAGTGTTCAACTATCAGATACTTTTTTTATGTTGTTAAAACGGACAGGAAATTCGCATTTACTTTAATTTTATTTTTAAGGTAAACGAGAGCGAATCAAAAATGCAGAAAGAATTTAAATAACAAAAGGGGACAGAAGGCAGGAGGAAAGGTCGCTGGTGTACAATTGAGGAATTTGCATTCCAATTTGGGAAAAATGTGAATGCATATGAATGCAGTTTTTATTGCGGCCTGAATGTGTTTGCATGAGAATGTGTGTGTGATTCTAATAGAACTTGCTCGAAAGCTGCATGTGTTATTGACAGCTTCATGACAGTTTAATTATTATATAGAAGTGATTTCTGCGGTAAATCAAATCTAAATTGAATGCACTTGACAGTAGGCTAGGTTTCCATATATGTACTTTAATTTTTTAGACTGCATGCAATAGTTATTAAATTTAACTGAACCATTTAATTAAAATTTACAATATAAGATTGCGTGAACAACAAGATATTTGAGCCTTTCATAAAGGATAAGCTCATGAAGATGTCTTAGCTTGTCCTCTACCGTTCGCCCAATCTGTATATACCCCTGCCATCACTAATAATAAGAGGAAAAGCAACCTATACAGACATCACTTAAACTGTCCAACTGTGTGGCTCTTGAGAAAGAAAGAAAATAAAAAACTTTTTGCTTGTGCTTTGCGCGCGAGTGAAGCGGACATGAAACGCACTTTGCTCCGACTTCTATACATAATTTCCGTTTCTTGTTGTCAGCTAAAAAGCTGCCATTGCTTATGACAGCGCCAATGTGGGAGCTCCAATAAAAGATTAGTTCAATTGTGGTCAGGCCATTGGGAGTATCTTCAAGTGGCTTTTACTACCTCTCCAATACTCTTACTTTTTGCAGTATGATTACCTATTTAGTTTTTTATTAAGATAGGATCATGGACGTGTAGATCTCAAAGACTGTAAGATTTAGAACGTCTAAATTTGTTATGTGGGTTCCTATTCGACGTACACTGTTCAGATTTATTTTCAATATTTTATAACGCCGTCAGCTCAATGAAAATTACCAAAACTCTAATTTTTAAAGGTATCGGATATCGGCATAAAGCTAGCTATACCCGCCTACTCAAAGTGTATGTAACAGGCAGAAGGAAGCATCTCCGACCCCACAAAGTATATATATTTTTGGTCAGAGTCAACAGCCGAGACGATATAGCCATGTTCGTGTGAACACCTAGATCGCAGAGACTATAAGAGCTAGAGCATCTAAATTTTCGGCACAGTATTTTATATTTTTGCACGCAGATTACGGCCCCGTCTGGCCTCTTCCGCCCCATAAATCGAAAAAAAACAAGAAAAGTGAATTGCAACAATACTAATCACCATCTTAATGATTTTTGAATATTTGGTTAGAATGGGCAAACAAAGAAATCGTTTATGAATTGCTTTTATAGGGCAGAAACAGGTGCAGCTTCACCTGTTTAGTTGTTATGTCATTAAGTAACATAATTATGGTATATGTATATATATTTCTTTTTTGTATATTTTCCAGTACATTTTTGAAAAATATATTATCTCGATGGTCGCTCTTATTTATTTTCCATTCAGTATAATTGGATGGCGGGTATCTCACAGTCGAGCAAAGTCGACAGTAACTTTCTTGCTTGTTTTTTTATTTTGTATATTATGAGTTACACGCGTTTTACAGAAATCCCTAGTCCTATACGTATGAAGTTAATTGGTATCAATCAAATCTAATACTAATTGCTTTTATTTATCTTTCCAAAACTAGAGAAATCGTCAAGTTGTCAAGACATTCGAATTGCTTTGTATTATCCGATTAATTTTCGAGGGCTTTTAGGTGCCATTAAGACGGAATCGAGTGACCAATAGTAACAGAACCAACAGCTTACTATGCAAACACTTTACACCTGATGCTCACTTCACTGTAATCGTAAAGCTCTTTGCTTGAGCACATATCACTGGCAAAAGCCAAAGCTAAGCAGAACATTAGTCGAGCACTTAGCAAAAGGTATTAGTACCATATAACCCTCTCCCTTCTCTGCCATTTTCTATGTTTCCTTTGCACCTCGGCAATCGCCTTTTCTCACTGGCCAGTTGATCAAAACGCTTTGCTACCTTTTAATGCGTTTAAGAGCATTTACTTTGCTTCGGCTACTTACTTGAAATTCAGTTCAGAAATTGCTGGTCAGCAGCAGCTGGTGCCACTTGTTGATTCCTTAGAAGCGGCTTATCCGCCTTCCATTCCGCCAACCCGCTGTCCGACTCATGTGAGAGCTGATTATGTTAATGCCATGGCCCATTTTATGCGTTGCCAAGTCAAACAGCATTTGTGGCACGCGGTTCAAATTGAATTAAAAAGTTCAAGTGAAAAGTGAACTGGCAATTAAATTAAAACTTTTCAATTTTATGACTCGCAATCAGCAAAGGTGAGAATCAAAGCAAACCAGCTAGGAAAGCAATTCACTTTAAAGATAGGAAGCTTATAATGGGATTAGTTATTTCAAAATATTATTATTAACTTAATCATGAGGCAATTAAGAGTTTATGCCTTTTGCTAAATAGATTACATGTTTTATTCAAAATTTTAGGGGTAAACGAGCAGTTGCCACATCTTTTTGAATAGCTCTTTTCATAAAAATGAAATTAAATTCCTTAAGAATTAAAAGGAGCTGTATTTTGATTATTATGAATATTAATGATTTTTTAATTTAACCCTGCAAAACAAAACAAATTGCTGAAATCCGTTTTGAAGAAATTAAAAATTTTCATTTCTTCGGTTTTAAATAAATACCTTGAGTATGCACATTTTGAACTAAGTTATATTAATAGTCAAAGGTATACAACTGGAGGTAAGAGTTCAGCTTAGCTTAGCCCAAAAGCTTCATAAATATTCGTTTTCTGTTTCTGGAAGCTATTGTTTACTTCTAACCTCTTATCGCAAATTAAAAGCTGCTCGGAAAGTTGACCTGCATTTAAAGCTGCTTAAGTGGTTGCCAACCCTCCGGAGGACGAGCAACGGAATGTTGTGTTCTTGGTCTGTATGTGAGAGCAGTTGGGGCTTTGGGGTGCGGGAGTGTTGTGCAAACAAAAATTCATTAAAATTTTGCATATTTTTAAAACTTGAGTGACCCGCGACGCGCCTTGGGGCACTTTCGGCCTTTAAAGTTCGCTTGTTTCCACAACCACAACAAAAGCAACTTCTGCAAAGAATTATCGAATTCTCGTGCTTATGCCACGTAATGTGGAAGCTTAAGTCTGCTGGCCCCGAAAAGTATGCAACAAAATCTTTTATCCGAGTGTAAAATTTAAGCACACAGCAAACAAAACAAGCTGAAAAAAGTTTTTAATATGCGGATAGCTTTAATTAAATATGTTTTCCACTTGGCGAACCCAAACAAAACGAAAAAAAAGCAACAAAAAAAAGAAAATATAAACAGAAAAAGCAAAAATTAGAAAACTGCTATGTGCACTGTGTGTTTACATTTTGGCTTTCTTTTTGTTTTATATAAACATTTACGTCGGTTTCGTATGGCAAACAAACAATTTGTTTTTGTCCTATTAAAGGTGTTCCTTCTACATATGTCTCGACTTGAATAAAATATGTTTATTTTATACAACCACAGTAGACGGACGGTATAATTGCTTGTTTAAAGTTGGTCCAACACTTTTAATACTTGTACATACTATGTACCTAGCCTAAATATTTAACTTATTCTGTTTTGAAATCTTCCAAAACAATGTCCAATCAATGAAATATTTAATGTTAATTCAAAGTAATTGTAAATATCAAATTTAAGTCCAAGCCGATGGCACTCATTGTGGAAGTGATATCCTACTGTTTATTTAATTTTCAGCGCTTCATTTCCATTATCAGCAGCCCGAAATCTTCATTATTAATTTGATTATTAAATACATATATTTTTTTGTATTCCATTTTTTATGCATTATATTCAGCGCTCTGTCTGGGTCTGAAAATTGTGCTGAAAGGCTTTCAGCACATCGCAACTCTGCGCTGTTTCCTCCATTGATAATAATTTATTATGAATTTCTTTATTATTTTTCGGTGTCGCCAGCTTTCGATTCAGTGGCCATTGTTGTGTCGCTTTTGCACTTCTCAATGCTTCTTCTCCCTCTCTTTCTCTTTCCCATTTGCCGCTTTCCACTCATCGTTCTCTCGTTCTGTCACTCTCTCGTTGTCTCGTTCATTTCGTTTGCCTACAAGGAAGTTTAAATAAACATAAAATGACGACACGCGCATGAATAAGGCAACAGCTACGACGTCTGCATATGCAGCATATATAAAATTTATACCTTACACACACTTCGACACGCTGCCTCTCACACTCCCCCACCCACATATACGGTTTTATACACACACGCACAGTTGCCATATGAAAAACAAACAAATTGACATGCCGATGCCGAAAATGCAAACAGAATGTGCACGGAAGAGAAGTGGTATATTTTCGCTACTGTTTGGTAAATGTTTTAAAAATTGTTGTAAAATTCATCGGATATGAAAATCTAATGATTTGTAAAGTCGCCGATAAGCGAAAAGCGCCCTCTGGCGCCAAGAATCAACAGCAGAAGTAGCAGCGGCAACGGCAACAAAAACTGTTGTTGCGTTCGTGTCGGCAAAAGTGTGAAAGGATTTTCCGCATTTATTCAAATATTAATATTTGCTTTTTATCCAGCCCATCCATATGATTGCGATTGCGATTGGGATTGGGATTGCGAATGCGATTGCGTGTGGCTGCGGAATTATTGAAAACTTTGCATCCAAAGTTTGCCATGATATATCCGAAATGTTTTACGATTGTGCGAGTATGCTAGGCAGTTATTGGGCACCCTTAAGTTTTCATCCCCCCCTCCCCCGTCAACATGCCACATCGAATGCCACAAATGTTTGCACAAGAAGTTCAATGGACCAAAAAGTTAGCCCAGTCTAAAATCAAAAACAAAATCAATTCAAAGTTTCTGCTACTATTTTGTGCTCTTTTTCATTGGGTCAACGAATTCGCCCCGCCTCTTCAATGATGAACCATCTGGGACTCAATATGAATACATACTACATATGTACATTTAAAATACAAAGTATGTATGTACATATGTAAGCGGATTATCAGACATTATGTAGTAAATGATGCATCTGAGGTCTCTCCCAAGCAGTTTCCAATTTGGTATTGTGTAAATTTCATTTATTTTAGATTTATATTTTTGCTCTTAAGCAAAATCTCTCTTCGGCTTCAAGCGTGCGGCATTAAAAAATATTTACTGTGTCTAGACTTTGCTTCGCATAAATCAAATGCATCGGCCAAAGACTCAGCAACTGCAGTTTTTGGTCATACAAGAAGTAGATACAAGAGAAAACAAGAGTGTTGTAGGGTACTTACTTCTGGACTCAATTATATCCTGTAATGCTGATCTTATCTCTTAGTGTAATTATTATAATAGTAGACATACTAAAGGTCGCAATGACCAAATATATAAAAAGGAGTGAAAGTTAAACAGCTTGATAGTTGAAGGAGTAAAAAAATGTTTTGAAATTAAAAACTTGATTTTGGATAGCCTTTATTATTGCAGCTCTCATCAAACATTACACATTTTTACGCGTGTCTACATAACCTAGGATAATTTTTATTCGATGCAGGGTATACACATATAAAAATAAATAAAATTGTAGCCATAATGTAGTTCTGGTTGCATGTGAGAGTGCCGCTGGATTGCGTATACTTAATGTGCAACATCAAGTTCTTCGAATGTGGCAAAATGTGCATAAACTTTGCTTTGGTTATTTTAAAAATTTATTTTTATGTTTTTGCGTCAAGTTTTAGTTTGTTTGCACTTCGGTTTGGCTTTGAAGTACCGCAAATGTGTTCAGTAGTGAAAGCAAAGAAAAACGGAAGTGAAAATTAGTTTATTTAAAGGATGTGTATTAAATATTATACCTATAGAATGAATTGATTGTGTAGTTGGATTAATTCTTTAGTGGATTTAAGGATTCAAATTTTTAATCTGTCACAATTTTACACATCATTTCCTTTTATCAAATCTGCAACTACTACATTAAATAATAAGCAAATAGTCTTGCTGCAAAGCCAAACATCGCTTTAACTCTGTACATCTATCTGACAATTTGGTAAAAAATATAATTCAAACATCTCAAAAGCCTCAGTCGCCACGTCTCAAACCACTTGGATCAAGTGTGAATCGCATTCCAAATGCAAAACGATTTGTAGGTAAGCTCATGACCACACTAAAGCCCATCTGCAGTGGTAAATACGTCAAGTATCTGTAAAGTACAAACAAGTTTACAAAACCCATTTATCAAAAATGTAGGTGCTACGAACCGGGTCCACATGAAGCCCACAAGGGCATCCGAGTCGACCATGCCGTGAACGGCACAGTTCCAGAAGTTCCATTGGTAGCATATTGTCGCAATGGTTTTCCGCGTGGTGCGATTCCAGGCCAGCAAGTTGGCCATTTGAATCTGGGGATGAATGCGCTGCCAATAACTGACGTCAAGACCCTGACGTGACGCTGTTGCTGCAAACGAATAATTGTGATGCGAGTAGCTGGAAAATGTCAGGTCAATTGAGTATATTTATTGCTAAGCAAATTAAATGCTTCACTTACCGCGCTGCCAATGCCAAGTTTGTCATGAGTCTTTTAGGTTCGTTCCACTCCAGGAGAAGCTCGCCTCCAATCGCCCAGTGCTGGGAAATTGAGCGCATGGCAGAAAGGGTGCAACGTCCATTCTCATTGCGAACATTGTAGAAATTGGCAGTCCATGTGTCACTAGGACGCGTCCATTCAATGGTATACTGCGTCTCGACTGGCACATTCTCGGCGTGCTTTTGCAGCACGGCCTCCATTCGCAATGGCTTGAAGGGATAATAAATGATATTTAAATTGGCCGCCAAAGTAGTGGGATGCACGTTGCCAATAATTGTTGGTGTTAACTAATTGAAAGAGCATTACAAATACAATCCAAGTGTTTAATGAACGGACACTTGCCATAAAATCATCTTCCACATGAAATGTGTAGAGTCCGCCGAAACGAAAGCCAGCTGCTCTGACATGGCTCAGCACCCATTCGGCTGAGATGAACTTATTGGGCGCCAATCGATGATAATAGTCCAGCTCAATGCCATCGTAGAACTTGGGCATCACATTGTGGGCGAGACTGTGAAGGGATTGCACATTGCCGGGATTCTTGGTGTTTGCAATGCCTCCGTAGAGCTCGAAGCAGGATGGAAACTTATAGCCACCAAATGGTGGACAAGAATTACAGGACATGCCTCGCAAGAGAAAACCAGATTATAACTCTGTAAATGCACCGCGATGAAACTATATTCTAATACGAATTGAACTTAGCTTTAGGCCTGAGAAATTTTGGGCTTTTTGTTTGATTGTGGGGAAAACGGTTACTATATCTTGATATTTCATAGTTTTCGCCATTTAACGTACATTAAACGAAATGTTATACAGATCGCTCCAATCAAAAATGCATGAAAAAGTCGCAGCTGCCAATTGTCACTTTATGCGCCATTTCACGCAATGTCTGTCGGCGCGCAAAAAAAGTGGACAAAACTGTTATCCTTTTCGTCCTTTTGGCACACCATTAGGCGCATTTCTCACTTTTTACATTATTTATAAGCCTTACACTTTGCTTGCTACTTTGTCTCCAGCTCTCCCTCTATCTCTTTCTTTGCTCGTCTCATTGGTGATTCGTTATTTCATGAAATATTTAAAGCAACCACGAGCCTGGCTGATTTACTTGCAGAGTTCCTGTTAAAGGATCAGCGACAGTGGCTGCTCTAAGCGATAAGCACGAAGCACTAAAAAGGAGCTTGAATAGCTAGTTCGCTTTGACTCGGTCTAGCCCGCAATGTCGCCTCTAAAAGTGATGACAGTCGTACCGGAAGATACTTTAATTTATTATCTATTAAAGGTAGTCAACATACACGACATATAGTTTATTACCAATCACCCCACATTCGAGGTAAATTTAGGTTGCGTTTCTTGTACACATATTTTTCTCGACTGTCGCATAGATTGGTGTATTTGGCATCTTTTCTGCGGCACTTTATGCCGGGTCTAATGCCCCACTCGTATATCCTCTCACCATCCTGATTGTCAGTAGTAAAGGTACAACTTAGTACGATATAATGATATGGAGCAGCCTCATGCTGCAGTGCAGCACATCCAAAGCCAGTATTATTTTCAAGCAGTAGCAATGTGGTAGACAGGATGCGACTGAAATAGAATCGGAATCAGGATCGCAATCATTTGTTGACTACTTCAAAAACTAACGATTCTTTTTCCATGACTTGCAACTTGAGGGTATCTAATCGTGTTAGACTATCAATCTCTTTGAACCACTCTTGTACGATGGTTTTTATAACTTCAATTGCATTCGTTGAGGAATTATTAGGTTTAAATTTTACCTTTTTAGCTAGATTGCCAATGTGATTGAAGTTGACTGAACTCATGCAGGGTCTGGGCATAGCTTCACAACGGCTTACGTCCAGTTGCGCAAAATAGGCTAGTTCCGTGTTCCAGGACATTTTGCCCATGCGTGCGGCAGCTGGCAAATTTCTATACATTTTTCCTCCTGCGACATTATTTCTCAGCTGATTATAGACATCAGAAATCGTATTTCTATATTCAGTTTCTCTCAGCAACTTGGGACTTGTGTAGCAACGTTTGACTTTCTGTAAGAGAATTTATCATTTGATTCTATATATTAATTACAATATTTTTTGCATTTAAACTCACGCCTGTATTATCGCATGGAAGATTTAGGTTAAAGCAAGGGGCCACTTCGCAGTAATCCCCAGAACCCATTGGTGATCCATTCAATACAGAAACGACACAAACTAAATCAATTAGCCAGTGTAGATTCAACAAGTGATTCGTATTCATTGCCGAATGAATTTGTACTATGCATATTAATAGCTTGACCAACTATTTATATATGAATTTTAGAAAACTGAACTGTTTCGCTGGAGTTGTCATTCTCATAAACAGCTGAGAAATCCGATATCAGTTAGCCAAGCTGGTTTTTCTTGATAAGAAATTTACGGCGAAATATCTTTACACTTAATGAGTTAATTTAAAGCATATTCTTACACTTGTTACTCCGTACTGAGGAATTGGCTTATTGACTGATTGTCTGTCTGATTCAACGCCAAGTTATTTAATGCATTTTTATTTTATTATGAAACTCAATTTCATATCCATTTGCTTACAACCATCAGCTTAGTTATTAAGTTTCTATTACTGTTCATTTTAGTCTGTTCTCTTCAAATGAATACACGATACGAAAGTGAATATACTATTTGTTAGTGTATAATGACAACGAGAATGTCGCTGCTGTTGGACAAGTAAGCCGATTTCCAGTTGAGTTCATGAAAGCAAATGCAAAAGTTGTTTATTCAACAGCTAAGTCGCGGCTTGGACTTTAGCATTATTCTTTCCTTTTAAGAATGAACATGATGAGAGCAAAGAGAGGGGATATGCTCGTCCATTACTTATTTAGAAGTCGCACTTAAATTTGTCACTCAACCAACAATCCCAGTGCAAGCAACCCCTGACGAGTTTGAGTCGTAGATTCCATTTCCATTTGCCGCCATTTGCTTTAATTTAATATGCTAAAATATTGCTGGCCGCATTCGCAATCGCAATCGCAATCGCTAAATCAAAGCGCAGCGACCACAAGACTTTTGTTAACCGCAAAACAGACTGAAATGAGAGAGAGAGGGGAAGGGGAGAGTAGGAGGGCGAGTTGGCAATGGAGATGTAGATAGGAAGTTGGGGAAACAGATAAAGAGATGAGTACAGGGCGACAACATTATAATCATAAACAAATAAAGCAATACACAATGTTGCCAACAAGTCCTTTGATTTCTTGTTGAATATTAAATAATTACAAGAAATGTAACAAGCCCAAATACAGACAATAAATGTAAAATTTAAGCAACAAATATTTGTATCTTTATAATAGAGGAATGCGAAAACTTTTCGTATTTCAGTTGAATTGTAATAAACCAAAAAGTGCATCCTTCTCTGCAAGTGAATGACGATAATCAATTGAATTTTCATTTATCACAAATTCACTTTAGTCAGGAGTCGCCTCCAGGCACGCTTCAAAGCGGCACACATTTAACTTATGCACTTTTTTAATCAATTTGTGGAGGCAGAGGGGAGGGGGAAGTTAAGGCCGCGCTCGATACAAAAACAAGTATTCCGGAGCATATAAATTAAAATTGAAATATATAAATGATAGGGAAAAAACACAGCAACACTTAAAATATTTACTGTCCTGTATTGTGCAAATTGTAAAACATTTCTCATATATGCAAAAAAACTTAGTAATCTCGTGTCACAGCTAGCTGATACCCTTCAATACTTTTTACTGCAATATACATTATATTAGTTGTGCGAACAAATCGACCCAATTTTGTAGATTACTTAAATTAATAACATATAAATCTACAGGGTATGCGGAGTGCCAATCGGAATCCAATGCAATCGTATTGCAATCTACAAAAATATATTCATTTATTTGTTACTTTTTATTCATGCTTTGCAAAATGCTTACAATCGTGTTTATTTTTTAAATTGATCGTTGTTTTTTATGCATTCTGTAAATAATTTAATTTTATTTATTACGCGTTACCAAAAAAAAAAAAGAACAACGAAGTGGAGGCGTTTCCAATAAATTTAAAATATTTTGCTTTCTTTTTCATATTTTTCATTACGCGCATTTGCATTGATGAACTTTTTCATCGTTTGTTGTGATGGGTGTTGTGTGTGTAGTGGGCGTGGCAATGACAGTTTGCAACACTTGAAAATTCGTTATCAATAAATGTTATTTGTGTGTTATGTAAACATGTTGGATAGCTCCAGGGAAATGCGATTGATATAAACAAGAAATAAATACAATTGCAACGTTCAATTTGTTTGGCATGAAATGTGCATAGCATCATTTGAAAACATTTGAAAAAATTTAACAGATTTTTATTAATAAGTCGAAACATTTTTAATTAATCTTTAGATGCTATCAAAGTACCATGAAAATAAAGTAAAAATATTTAATATCTATATTAACCGATTCTAAATTAGTAACTCTATCACATCAAATTTATTCACAGTTGCGAAAGAGAGCTCTTTAATTAGTCGATTTTGAGTACGAATCGAACTTTTCAAAATTAATAAATATGTGAAATAAAAATTAAAAAAACTTTGATATTCTAGCTTTATTCGAAGTAATCTACAAATATATTTTTATTTATGGGCGCTCTTATTATGGCTTCCCCTTTTTCAGTAAGGGACATAAATACACAGATAGACCCTCATACACATTCTATTCTACATATAGACACCAGTCAGTTATCTGTAATTACCAGAAAATTGCCGAGCTGCCAGCAAATAGTCAACACCATCACACACCTTTGGGCAAAGTCACTTTTATTTATACATATACACAAAATTGAATAGAAAATCCCATGTTCATTTCCCCGCTTCGGGAGGGGGCCTGAAGTCAGCCGCATTGTGTGTGAATTTTGAACTGTGCTGTCAATGCTATCAATTGGAGGAGTCGACCCTCTAGGCGCCAAGTCCAAGTAAGCTGCACACATAAAAATGGCCAACAGGAAACGGAAAAAGGCTTAACAGCTGCGTTTAGATGGCTGCAGGGAGAGATTGAGTGAGGGTAGGAGAAGTAGAAGAGCTAGGCCAGCCAGAGCAGCGTTAGCTGGACACTCGCCGTACGAGCATAAGCGGCATAATCATGAAAATTGTCAGTACATAATGCCTCAAAGGACCTCATTCAAACCGAAAAGGCGGAAAAGGTTTTTATTCGCAACTTTACTTACTTTACACGCTTGACTCGAGTAGGAGCGAGCCTCTTTGCAAAAATTTGTAGAGCGGAAAGTAATTTTCTTGCGATTTTTTGCTCTTTTTTATTTGCAACGTTCCCTTTTTTTATGAGACTCGATTTTCGCTTAGGACCCCGCCCTGCCTCAAAGAATCTTGCCAAAAGAAAAAAACGGAAAAGGAAAAGTTCACATGCCGGCCGCACTTTGATTTTGTTGTCAGACATTTTTTTGTTGTAGTTGTTATTGTTGTAGATGCTGTTGAAGTTCTTGCTGTTGTTATTGTTGTTTTTGTTGTTATTGTTGGTGCTGCTGGCGTAGCAAAAAGCAACTTTTGCACGTTTCGATTGTGTAAAGTTTTTATGGCTTTTTGATTTTTTCACTTATTGGCCAGCGAGGGTTGGAGAATGACGAGGAGGCATTGAGGCCGCTTTTCCCCTAAAGGCACTTAAATAATTACGAAATAATGGATGGGCGTCCAACTGGAGACACTTTACTGTAGCTACTTGGCCAACATAAAGATTGAGCGGCACAGAGTGAGAAAAAAACCAATGTGAAATGGATTTCTGGTTCTATTCGTACAATCTCGCCGTTTTATCGATGGCCATAAGTAATGCAAATCGTGCCTAAGTGCCAACAGCACTGCAAAACTCTTTCACGTGAAGAGCTGTCTTTCCCTTTTCTCCATCCTTCTATCATTGAGTCAATGGTATGCAAATATTGTGAAAAGCGAAAATCAGTAAAAGTGCCTCTGGGGCCTCACTGAGTGTGTGTGTGTGTGTGATTGTCACACTTTGATTTGTCGCCTCCTTTTTGTAAATATTTAATGGAGCAGAAGTAAGCGCCAGTTTGAAGTTGAAGCATGTGTTTACATTTTAGTTTACTATTCAAACGTAAGTTTCAAGTATTCTTTGGGCTCTCAAAAGACAACTTGAAGTATGCGACACTAAAGCTGACAGACTATAAGGTATCTCGTATTGCTTCATACCACATCTTTCTGAAGTGTATTGTGTCTAAATAACTTTTTGAAAAAGTTTCGAGATAATTACCTAACTATAATATTTGGTAAATTTGTTGTATATTAGTAAAGCATTGGACTCTTCTTCCTCGTCGTTAAATTGATATTGAAATACTCCGAAATACATTAATAGATACTTCAAAGCTACAAATTGAAACTCAACAAATAACATTAGAGCACAACACGTTTTCATTAGTTGCGCATGAACTCCATGAAAATGTCATAACTGCAAACTTATTGTGACATTACCAATAACGAAGAGTATAGAAAATTGGCAGCTGTGCTCTCCCTTTACCTTCGAGATATTGAAATGGGGGACAGTTGTGGTTAATTTACTGCGACTACAATGCGCCAAATATGCAACATAAATAATGTTGAGCATTCGACATAAATAACTAACGATGGCTGAATGAGCTACGCTCCAGCTGCTTGACACAGCTGCTGCAACCGCTGTGGAGAAACTCTCTCTCTCTCTCTCTCTCTCTCTGGCTCCTTCTGTCTTATGTCTCTGGTCTGTGTAACTGTTACAATTAATTAGAAACTAACAAAGTTCCACTTGGCAAGGCGCTAAACTTGTTCCAGAAGTCGCCGCCAACCCCAAAGACTGTCGCGCACATAAAGCGCTTTTAATTGATTTTTGTGTTACGTGCAATGGGCAAATTGTCGTCCTTGCGGCAGCTACTCGACTCAACTGCTATTGACTCTGCAGCTTCTTCTTCTGCTTCTGCTTCTGCTTCTGTGGCTCGAGTAATCGTTCATTCATTCATTCGAATTGTAGCTAATTAATAAATTATTCCATGCGATTGAACTAACAATGGAAAGCTGCTACTTTTGCTACGTGTCTGTCTCCTCTAGTCCAAGCTGGACCAGGACTTCAATTACCCCTCCTCATCTCCTCATATTCTTAGCACACATTCCATTTCCATCTGGGGCAGCACTTACACGCTCACGTATATAAATTACATTTTTTGCAATTAAACACATTTTATATTATATGCGAGAGGAGAGCGAGTGCTCCAAAATGTTTACGGCCGGCGCATGCTGCGTATACGCAATGTGATAAACTCGCGAGTCTCACAAATGGCGACTATTCAACGAATCCGTGTATTCTTTACACTGTTTAAGGGAGATATGACCCAGGGTATTAACAAACTGTTCCATGCCCTCCCCTCTCCCACCTCCGTCCATTGACCCCTCCCAGAAGTAAACAATAAATTACATTTTCATTTTATTTCATGTCCATTTGGGATCCCAGCTTTGGACTCTTAGAGCTGAATGTGTGCGTGGATCAGGTGTGCCGCACATATTGGAAATTTATTAAAAGCACAAAATAACTTTGCGAAAATACTCGCATTTCGCATCGTGTATATCCCGATTTTATGCGCGCAGCTTTGTGGTCAAGTTGAAATTAATTTTGTGGCTTGAAATGCTCTGCCATTAAACGAAATGTTGATTAAAGAAGTTAAATGCACAAATTAAGAACGACAATAATTAAATTTAACAATCCGGGCTCACCTAGGGAAATTAAGTGGAAACTGAGACTTGCTTTAATAAAATCAATATATGAACTAAAGTATGAGAAAAGTAAACAAATTTGTAAATCTTTAATATTTATTCATTGTTTATCAATGTGCTTGCTAAGCACTTTGTTTAAGATGTGGCAAACTGAAGAAATGAATTAAATAGAATATTGTAAATCAGAGCTAAAATTTTTCGAAAAGTCAAGTGAAAAATATATTACATACTGCCCTGGGGCGCACACACAGCTCTTGTGAGTACAAATTGCATGAAGCCAAAAGGCAACCAAATGAAAAACACAATTTTCATAAAAAATAATTGAATAAACAACCGCACTCTGCAAATAACATCAACAACAAGAGGCTGAGGAGACTGGAAGTAAAAGGCATTAGCAACAGATTACTGTCAGACTCTGAAGGATTCAGCATTCAGTATTCAGCATTCAGGACACAGCAGGCCCAGCTGGTCCAACTGGCCCAGTTGGTCTGCAATTTCCTTCGACATCTCGGGAGAGAGTCATTAGCAATGTGACCCAGAAATGAACTAAACCACATAAAATTTTATGCTGTTTGCAATAATAAATTTAATTAAAAATTTTAAATTGACTAAAGGAGACCATAAGGCGAGACGGCGCACAACTCGAGACTCAGGACTTGGCTGCAGTTGCACACACATGCAGCTGATGAGGCTGACCCAAATGGCCTGCAGGCCGTTTCAAATATCAAAAAATATTACTCACGTTTTAAGCTTCCAAACGGAAGTGCCCAAAATCCTTTTCAATTAATACTTCAATTACGCTTTTCGTTTCTTCTTTTTTAGAGTTGACTTGCAGCCATAAAAATCAATTGCTTGGTTTCTTTCTCTTTGACTTTTATGAGCGAGTTACTTGCCGTTAATTAGAGAATGAAAGTGCCACGGCTAATCAACTGAAAGTTGCTCAAACTCCAACTGATTCCAACTGCCATGGCGAAGGTGTTGTCTGGCTGTCAAGTAGCTGACGATGCCGGCGTCGATAAGCCAGCTAACCATATTGTAACGGAAATGAGAAAAAGAAAAAGAAGCGAGGAGAAAAGAAAAGAAAGCGCAGCGATAGACAGACAACGAGAGGGTTTGGGTAATCCTAAATGATTGCCTTGATGATGGCTTTTGTGTATGGCCAAAAAGGGTTAACTAGACTCCACATCCGCCCAATAATAGATTAAACCAAGTGTTAAAGCGTGTGCAACCCTACTAATGGGAGTATGCTTAAAGTATTTTGTGTGATATCAAGTATACGCACAGTAAGTTCTAGGAACTGCGGAAAACAATGAATACAATTCCTTAGAACGTTATCATTTCATAAGATTTAAAGTTAATAGAAAAAACAGAGTTTCTTGACGTCGCCATATTAAAGATAGTTTACATAAGTTATATAGATCAGGATTTAATTAATAATTAATAATTCCCCATTGAGCATTGAATTTTTAAAATGTATATATAGATTAAAATACAATGCAGATGCAGATTGTATTTTTTTTAATTTCCGTACAAGTTCAGTAATGATAACTTAAGGAATTTAACTTTTTCATTTCACATTCACATTTCACATCATACAGGCTGATTATGCCGCCTTCATCTTTTCCAAAAAGTTGTCAATGAATTCACATTCGCGGGAATTGAGACGTCTTGCGTCATTAATACTTTGTTCAAAGTTCTTCTCATCATTCAAGCGCTTGTAGGCAAAGGCTCTGTAGAGAAAAGCCCTGAGATATTTCGGATCGAGGTTGTTTAGTATATAATCGCATTCAATAACTACGAGATTAAAGTTGCGAAGCCTGCAAAAAAATCATATAGATTTAATTTGAAATTTACCTTGTTCTTTGTGGGACACACCTGAGATAGCAGCAAGCGCGATTTAAATAGAGAACTGGTGTATCCCCGATGTATTGCAGACCCTTGGTGTACATTTCAACGGCACTGTTATACTGCTCCTTGCGAAATGCATGGTTGCCCATCCTAAAGAAAATTAATCGATCCTTATATATTATTTAATTTCCACAAACAATCCACATACCTGCGAAAGTTGTCGGCTATTTGCTCCCGCTCCTTACGAGCCTGGACGCGTTGCTCGTGGGTTTTATCAATTTGTCGCATAAACGTGAATTCATTTACGCTAGTACATATCTTGGACTTCGACCTAGTTCTTCTGGTCGATCTGCGTGTCATACGACCAGATCCTCCACGCGATGAGACGTAAAAGTTGACATCGGTTACATCCGCGCTAATATCGATTTCAGGTTGTGCCACCTTCTTTTTACCTTCTCGTGAGCTAAGCAATGATCAAAGATATTATCGCTGTGCAAATCGTAGAGCCAAGCACTCACTCCTCCATTTTGTTGGCATTGGCCATGTTGTCCAAAAATTGCTTCAATTCCGTAACTTTTGAAGGTTCATTGAGGAATTTTTCATCGGATTCTGGATGACTAAAGTCTCCCATAGTTCTTTCATGTTTACTGGTTTCGTTCATGACTCTATTTTATATTTTTTTAAGTTGTGTAGTTGTCATAATTTGTTATGGTTTTAATTATATTATGTAACTTATATTTCACAGTTAACTGCAACTCTTTGTCATTTGTGACAATTATTTCAAGTTCACTTTAATTCTGGCAAATGGCATACCGATTGTTTAAGCTGTCGATTAAGCCTTTATCTTTCTAGCTGCCTCATTTGCCATGTTGATCAACATGCATCCAGTCGGCTGGCTTTTCCCACTTGCCACAAATGCGCTATTTTATACCCTACAGAAAAGCAAAGATTAATGCAAGTAGAGCAAACATTTTCAAGAATTCGACTTCGCAGTGTATTTTAGCATAAGGGAAAAGCATTATTTAAGTAGTCGGCTTATAAATACGATTTTAGTAGTGAGTTGGCTTGTTGCCTTTGCCTCTTTCGTTTTGCCTGTAAGCATGTTAAGTTCTTGGCTGCAGAGTATGTTGCAACCGTGCATTTCTCTAACTACTAGCATATGTCCTTATTTTATTTTAATTTGAATTAAAAATGCATCAGTGAGCCGAGCTTAATGCACGCAATTAAAAAAGCAAGTCAGGAAATTGCATTCATTGCATTTAAAATTTTCCGAGAAAATCAGAAAAGCGAAATCAATGAGCGATGGCAAATTGCAAATTGCGGCGACAACAACAACAACAATAACAACAAAAGCAGCAGTAACGACGGCAACAAAAATTGCAACAACAAGTGGAGTAAATTTTGTAGAAAAGTCAGATAAAAGAAGTTGCGACGAATCAAACTAATGTGCAGTTGTCAACATGACACCCTCTTCTTCAACTCCCTCGACAGCCGCACGAACTTCACATGCTCACACTCTTCATATATACATGTATGTATGTATATGTGTGCATGTGAGGAGTCTGTGTAAAGTTGATGCATAAAAGTTTTGCACGCTAATCGCTAATTGCTTTGAAAGACAGTGTTTGGTGGGTCGCGGGAGATTCGTTTGTTGGGTCAGAGGGCAGGGCTTTGTGCAAGGGAAGGTTGGGTGCGAGCTTGCGTTGTCACTGTAATTGTCGCTCTTTAAAATGCGCAATTTGCAATGCAAAT
Organism: Drosophila pruinosa; assembly: GCA_018150935.1. Taxonomy (NCBI): domain Eukaryota; kingdom Metazoa; phylum Arthropoda; class Insecta; order Diptera; family Drosophilidae; genus Drosophila; species Drosophila pruinosa. Next base: position 8,068,718 of record JAECWR010000094.1, on the reverse strand, counting down.
GTACGCATTAGTTTTAGTGGCAACAGCTAACAGCAGCCACCCGACGACAGATGGCGCCAGCGATGCAAAAATATCCCTGCTATAACATGGGTACTCTCCGTCAAGTGAGAGTGTGGAGCGAATTAGGCGGCTGGCTTTTGCAAAGTGTGTTTGGCTACAGCTTAGCGCGCAATCAATTAAAGTGGTTTATTGACACTTTTTGCACCGCCAAAGGATATACGCAGATCGCAAAACCCAATCGGAAATTTCGAGTAGTTTTCCCAAAATGAAATGTTAAATTAATACTTAGTTTTATCAGTAGTAGAGATGACTAAATTGAACTTAATCTAAGAATATTCCGCTCTTCGGCGTGCTTAACTGCGATTTTCCTGCAGCGCCTGTGGGGAGTGTAAATATGTGCAAATTGTTGACTTAACTTTTGCTCTGTGTACGCGTTTTTGACACACAATTGGAAATTTATTAAGGCGCAAAACAAAGGCATGGCAGGGAAATTAAGTGTCCTTTTGCGAAAGAGGGGATTTATTTATGGTTCATAGATTAAATACTAATTAACACTACACAAACAGTAAAAGCCAAAAACGACATGCACACATAAATACATTCACAGTCACACACAACTAAGTGCGAGGTATTTGATTTATGCCGAATGAATGCTGGGACTCTCGATCTGTGTGCGTCTGTGTGTTCTGTAAGGATTAGAAGCAGACAACAGCAAGAAAAAAAGGAAAACAAAAACCAAACACAACATTTGCCTGGTGTTTTTGTCTGGGCCATTGACCAGTTGCTGAAAACGGGAAGGGAAAGAGGCAGGAGAGGGGTTGCCTCTGCTCAACTCACTGCGTATCTTTAGCTTAATGCCATAAATTGGGCTTAAATTATTGGGGTTGGTTAACGCATACACCCAAACAGACTTACACACTTATGAAGTACTATATTGCGGCATTTCTCTTTCATGTTGTACGAGTATATAGTATTTACTTTTGTGTGTCGTTCAACTTTAGCTGCTCATTTGCTCTCTTTTAATGTCCACTTGACCATGTTTGCACTTTCACGTCGAAACACAGCTAAATGAGTTTGCACAGAAAACTTTCCACCTATGGGAAGGAATGTATCAGGTTTTGTAGAATTGGTCAAGTGATCGGATTCTGTTGATAAAAATTAAAAAACTTGAGAGTTGAAATTTCGCAAAAGTGACTGCAAAGTTGATGCCTCTGTCCATTGTTTTTACAGTGTTAAATGTAAATTGTTGCGTATTCATGCGGCAGTCGCCTTGGTGCGGCATGGAGTTGACTCCTTTGAAATTTATGTGTCTGCGTCGCCATGAGCTGGGGGAGCCCATAAAAAAGCGTCCCCAGTATCAAAATCTGTCGGGCATAATCAAGCGAGACAATGCGCCAACATTGCCCATGAAGTCTGCTCCATGAGTTCTTTCTCCACATACTGACTGGTTGGCAGAACGGCAGGTAGGTTGGGTGGGTTGATTAACGTCGGCTAACATCGATTCAAAGAGTGTCTCTTATTCCCGAAGAACTACGCAACAGTCACTTTATTGGACTTATTCGCTGTTGGCTTTAATTTTAAGGCCAGGCTAATGCTTACAGTTCACATTAGCTGAGCTTTAAAAGCATTTCAAAATAAAGTGAACAGGTTTAACATATTATTTTCCTTGGTTTAAGTGGAATGTTCATAAACTGAAAGTGTTAAATTTATATTTGCAATAAAAATAATGTATATAAAATTAACCAATTACTCAATAGATATTAAATGTTGGTAATATAATATGATAACTATTTCCAACCATTACAAATATTTCTGTTTTAATGCAACGTGCTTATTAAAAATATTCAAAAAGGGCTATTATAGATTTGTCAAAAGTAAAGTTATATAAATATGCATAAACCGACACATATTATGTGCTCTATGCTCTTAATATTCCCAGTAAGATTCCTTCTTGATTGAATAGAAACCACAGAAGCTTAAACGAAAAATCCGTTATCCATTTTGCTTGAATATTTATGTGAGTGTTCATGTACCAATGAGTATCCCGTAGTCGAGCTCTCACAACTACATCGTTTCAATTTGTTTTTTTTTCAAAATGAAAAATATATATGTTGAGTCGTTTCAAATAGCCTGTCAATTAGCAATCAACTCTTTAAATGACTTATCGTTGGGTGACAGTACTGTTTAATAATCCATTGAAAAGTAAATGATTGCAAATTAATTTATGGTACAAATTAATTCGTGGAAAATTGTTAGCTAAATGTTTAAGTTCAACAGACAGCAGAAATTTTTAAAAAAATAAAACTATTTTTATAAAGTGACAATGAGCCGAATATCAAATTAGCTTGGGTTTATTAATCATATGCTGAAATGTGGTAAACATTTACTAATATTAAGACACTTACTAATATTAGACCGCACAATTTCATTATATGCTTAAAAATAAAATTACTTTTCGCAATGTACGAGTATGTAGATACAAGTATTTTACAATGCAATTGCATCATCAGTTTGTGTATCAACAAAAATTCTCCCTTTCTCACCTTTTTATTTTAATTAAACAAAAATACAATTAAAAAGTGAACATAATCTTTTTAATTTCGATTGCGTGGGCAACTTAATCGAAATAATTAAATTTTTAAAACAATTTAAATGCAATAAACGAAACATCGAAACCTTAAATCGCATGCTTTGAAACTTGATTAATTTTTGGTTGACGCTGTGAATGTGAATGAAATTTAACATTCGCTTATAACGTGCATTTATTTCAATTTAATTAATTATAGGAATTGTGCACTTCTCATGTCAAGTTTCATTTAAAATACGAATGCCTATTTCTTTCATAGATTCAATCCCGATTTGAGTGCATGTGGAAGGATGGGTGGGTGTGTATGATTGCAAATATCTGCAATTAAGCTGCAATAATAAGCATCGTCAATAAATCATTACGGAAAATTGTTCAACATCAACCGGTCTACTATACAAAGAGTATCAGTGTGGTTTGCTACGTTTTCTGGTGAAAGAAATTGCCAAGCTCTGGCTCTCTGAATGGGCGTGTTCAGTGAATAGTGAACATATAGAACAATATATTGTGTGCCAGAGTGTGTGAGTTGGTCTGGGTATTGTATTTGGGCGTTGAGCAGTGCAATTAACTTTGTGAATGTTGATGCAGGCAATTTTATTTACCATTTCCAACTATGAAATGATCAATTGTATTCACATTCGCATTCAATTCGAATGTGAACATTCAGAGCGCAGAGCAGCAAGTCAGTCTGCAATTGTTGAATAAAAATTATTAATATCTGCTTTACGATAAAGCAACTGATGCTGTGAAAGGAAATTAAATAAAACCAATAAACATTATTTTGCTATATTTTAGCAGGTATAAATCAACAATTGTAAAAATTGAAACAATTAAAAACTAGAAACAAATGCGATTTATATTAATATCGTACATAGAAGTTAATAAATATTCTGATAGTTAAAAGTCAATAAAAACTACACAATGTACAACTATTATGATCTTCTATCTCTATATGTAGTATATGAAATGGGTCCGCTGTGACTGTGTGAAAAGTGCACAAAAGTCTAGTTTGGACTATTGCCTATAAACTTCCAAATTGAATTTAGCTGCTCTTGGCTATTACTCATCTATCATAGAAGCCAAGCCTTCGACACGAGACAACACGCTAGACACGCATCTACTTGTTGCCAAAGGGAAATTGCGCGTTGCGAGTTTCACAAAAGCAATTAAAATGGTTTTTTTTCCATGTTTCTTGGCTAGTTTTTCCGCCCAATGACTATCTTGATAAACCATCTCTCTGTTTCTTTTGCTCTCGATTCCACTGTCTATTGTATCTTTTTGCGCTGGAGCTTAGGAAAAGTTAAGCGCATTCTTTTTCAATGCTTTCTCGTAAATTTTGCTTTGGCGTTTTTATGTGTGTTTGGCGGACACTTCAAATAATTTTCTGCACTAAAAATTTATTGCAATTTTCGGTAATGAGAGTGCCGAGTGCAGCGGGAGCAATGTATGGGCATGGAAATAGACGGGAAAGGGAAGGAAAGGGAAAGAAAATAGTTGAGTTTGAGGGCAATATCTGCTGCTTTAATGTTGTTAGTGTTTGCTTGGCTGTGGTTTTCCTCTCTTGGTTGTTTGAACTTTGTGGCATTTCCGTTGCATTTCTTTTGTCTGTCGGTCTGTGCAAGTGTGCGTGTGTTTGTGTGTGGGTGTGTGTGTGTCCGGAAACGGAAGTTTTTAATGTTGCCCATTGCCGTGAGCTTGCTCTTGCATTTTGCAAAGTCTTGTTTTCTTCGCAAAGTTGAAATTAAATGTTTTTAATGGTATACCAAAAAAAAAGAAAATCAAATATAAGAGCAAAGTTCCTTAAATGCTTTAAACTTGACATGTCTGCCATAGCGTTGCCCCTCTTTTGACCACTCCCCTCTCGGTGGTGGGTGTGCAATTCGTATAAAGCGCATTTTCCTGTTTTATTTGCCAGTTTTTGAAGCGGCTACCCGCATTTTTGTTGTTTTGCAGCTCTTATGCCAAAGGCCTACCAGTCAGTCCTGCCAGACTGCCAGTTCGCGGCTGGGCAAGATAAACACGCACACACATTCATGCACGCGACTATACACATATGTACACTCACTCACTCACACACACACACTCTCTTAAGTGCGTTTACGTTTTACCCAAAATGCATGTCGCTCGTAAATCTCGCGCGTGAAAACATCAGTTGTTGTTCTCGCAGTTGTTGTTGTTCGCCCGGTTGATGTTGTTGTAGTTGTTGGTTCTCTCTACTGCTTCTGGCATGGTAGCACAAAGTTAGCCATGTCTGTGGAGCCTCGTCTTTCTCACACTCTAAGTTTTGCCTTAAATCCCTATACAAATCTGGGCATAAAATGCACAATATGTGAGGTAAAATGTGTTTGGCATTTGGATTGAATGATACTTTACCCTGTAATTGAGTTTGCTTTCAGTCTGTGAGTGCGTGAAAATACGATTCATTGTAGTGCTATTAAAAGCGAGAGCTCTGACAAATCAAACAAGATCAGTATTATTTTGTTATTTACATTTGGTTACCATTTCTTTAAAAATTTAGGCTCTAGACCGAAGCGCCACATCATCAAGTGATGTGTTCAAATGTTCAATTCGACGGAAATATATTTGAAATAAGAAATTGTTAGTTCATTGGAAGATCGTTGATTACAGACGTGTATATAATTTCCCTTGGTTGCGTAAATCAGAGATTGCTTGTATTTTTAGTTAGATACAAATATAAAACAAAGTAGATTTGAGCACGTTTTAAATATTCGATTGTTTATTTATTATTTATTATTTATTATTTATTCAATATGCAAGCAAGCTCTCCTGATACATCATACCTAGGAATACATCTAGATGTGCAATAGAATATATCCTATCACTTCGGTTCAAACGATCTGCTGACAAATATCTATCTATATATCTATCTTAACGTACCGCAAAATGTAGCAGCTGTCATCCACATGCCACTTACCACCACAGAAGGCTTACAAACTGGGCCGCAACCCGTAGCCTTTCACTCAGCTTCTGTTTCAGCCTCAGTCTCACTGTAAATGTCAGAGTCAGAGTTAGCGTCGGCAGAACCGCCGGATATTGCCCAAGCTGCCCATTTTCTATTTGATTTTTTTGTTTTTTTTTTTTCTGGCAGCTTTTGATGTTTGCTGTTTGTTTTGGTTTCATTTTTAATGTGTGGAGCAACCCTTGCGTCGGCAAGCCTGCCTCCGCACCTGGGGCACTTCAGTTGACGCTGTGATACAGAAATTAATTGCGTGGATCGAGTGGCAACAACTGGTTGCGGAGTGCAGGAGATTGACATAGAGAGAGGGGGAGAGGGAGTCCAAAATGTTGACGTACGCTAAGCCAGATTCACACACACACTCGGACAAACACAAATACACGTAGAAAAGGGGAACCGCAGAGCGCCACAAGTGACAAACGCAAACACATTTGCCGGGTCTATCCGCCAAATATTGTATCTGTATCTCTGTCTGGGTCTGTATCTGTATATGTGTACATGTGAGTTGCGAGCACTTGACGAGATTTGTTTATTTGTCTAGGCGAATGGCCCGTCTGTGTTTGGATTTGGCGTCTGTCGAAATCAAAAAATGAGAATAAAATGTATATTAAAACAGGAAAATAGAAAACTAAATGCATATAAAAAGCAAGTCTCTTAAAAAACATCTACACAGAAAACTGAAATCTGTCTAATTCTTTCGAGTAATTTTTTATTCTTGTATTATTCCACTTGGGAACTTAGGGTCTCTATGAAGGACTTTGTTCTGTGCTGTCAGCTTAGCGGTGTCCTACGATGAACTGATCTGTGCTAGTCCCTGAAGAACGATCCTTCTCCTAGTTGCTTTTGGTTGTCTTGCTCGTTTGCTTCCTTGGGGGTTCCAGTCCAGTGCCATTCGGACAATGCTGCTTTGGTTCTTTCTAAGGCCATGTCCTATTCCAGTCCATTGTCTCTTCCTGATTTGGATGCGGATAGTGGAGTCACCAGTGGCGCTTCACAGATCTGCATTTGATATTCTGTTTAGCCAGAATATTCCGCATATTATTCTCAGCCATTTGTTGCTGAAAAAAACCTGTAGCTGTAGGAGTGCTTTTGTGCTTTGAAACTGCGCCAATCTTGATTATTCTTTCGGTCATCATCCATCATCCAATTCGTGTCTGTTTTGAGACGCCTATGGTCGTCAACAAATTTGGCGAGCTGTTTATGTTCAAAATCTTCTTTATCATTTGGGTTGTTAGCCGTTCAGGTTATTCACCACATTTGACTTATCCCTATGGATAATCGCCGTGGCAAGTAGAGATCGCCCTGGCGGTCACTAAATGGAGCTAGAGGCTTTACTCTGGACTTACAACGGTAGACAAGCCGAGGTTGAGTTATTAGACGAGTGAAAATCTTTTGGAAGATTTCTAGCTCAATTCCACAACTTGTTTGATTCTTAATTTGGGTATATCATATACATTGACAAATGGTTTACGAAACATAAATCAATAAAAGAGATTTGAATTTATAAATGCGAATGCTTAATGCTTAATTCTGATTCAAATTAAAATACAATAAAATGCGAAATATCAACGAAATCTTTTACAAGAACATTCTGCGCTCAAGCATTACGGTTGTATGTTCTCTAAATGTATTTAATGAAGTGCATCATTTCAGATACGTGCAAATTTTCATTAAGTTGTGCAATTTCAATTTTTGATTGAATTTTCGTAGCCATCATCAACTGATTCACTTTGATTCAGTGCGCAATTTGTTAAATCTATTTGCATTCCTACTTCCGCCCAGTTTCCCAATTGCACTGCGAGCAACTCTAGCAAGCAAATTTAATCAGATTTAATTATTTAATTTGATGCTTGTTTTATACGATTGTAAACGTGAAATGAGTCGAAAGTCCGAAGCGACTGTTATTAATTAAGCCGCATTTTTATTGCTTATGTTTTGGTATGAATAAATAAAAAACAACTGAATTAGTACATAAACAATATTGTAGTTCTAATTTTAGCTATACCCTATATCCATTTGCATTTGAATTACATATTTTTAAAAATGTTTAAGTAATAGTCTTGTTCTAAAAGAAATAAAAGTTATCTTTTTAAATATTGTTGTTGTAACTAAAAGTAGTCTTTAAAAACCTAAACATTTTTCATAAACAAGCAACAATAATAATAGAATTAGGGTATCTCATCGTCGGGCGCACTCAACAGTTAGTATATTTTTTCATCCATTTAATGTATTTAGTCGCATATTGAAACTAAGCTCTTTTATTGTTTTAGCCTTTAATGATAAAAGGGAACTATATATTTTTGAAAAATTAACACTTTAAACTTCTCTCAACTTTTTATCTACAAATATTTCAGTCAATATCGTTCTTCAATAATGGGCAATAAATTATTGTTTCAGCCGATTAAGATTATGCTATTAGTTATTGCGTGAGTCAAGCTCAAATGTTGTGTTTCGCACCTTAACCCGATATAAATCAGCTTGTGAAATCTCAAATGTTTTCGCAGTAAGTTGGAGACGCGCCGGCCATTGTGGTGGCCATTAATTTGGACCCACGCCGCGTAAATATTTATACGCAAATGCATATGCCAAGGTGCTGGGCAGGATTCTCGGCATTTGCTCATTTGTGTAAGTCAACATAATTTCCATAATTCTACCCAGCCCTCCAGTCGGAGTAGCTGCTGCAATTATGCTTCAGGGGTCGCAGCTGAAGCAATTGGATTTGTGCCTAAGTGTGTGTGTTGTGTATGCTATATGTATGTGTGTGTCTGTTGTCGATGCCACCAGGATATTTGTAGACTTTGATTTATGCATTCGCCTTGGTTTCGGTCCCTCGTATTGGCATTGTGCCTCGGCTTCTTGCTCTTTTGGTTCACCTGTGAGGCAGTCTCGACACACCGCTCTACTCGCCTACGCTTGAGGCTTTGCTGCTGCAACTGCAGCTGCATATCTGCATTATTCAACCAAGCCGAGCCGTGGCGAGCAACGAACCCCCATGGTTGCCCCGTTGAGTGATTTAGCGTGTGCCTCGCCCGTTAACCGCAATGCAATTGTAATTACCCGAACCGCTTCCGTACCCTCTCCACTCCTCCTCTTTCGCTATCATTGCATTACAAGTCCCCATTACCCCCCTCTGCCACTCCATTTTTAGAGGCAGCCAGGCCAAGCCCAGCTGTTTTTCTGTTGTATTTACTGGTCGTGCGTCGCGTTGCAATTAGTTCCAAATCATAAACGAGGCTTCCGTTTGGTCAATGGTACCCAACTGCACCAGCTCACCTCATACCTCTCTTCTTACGACACAATTGCGTGTAAATTTAAAATTTTAATCGCTTTTGTGCATGCACTCAGCCACAAAAGGACACAATCGCTTTAAAATTGAATGTAATTTTTGCGAAATGCATTGGCATGACTTTTTTGGTTAGAGACGGTCAAAGAGGTTGACTGCCAGTTGGTAGCATTTAAAATATGAAAATTACTTTGGCCTTGCGCTTAAGAATTCCTCTTACTTTTAAATTTTAAAATGAACTTAACTAAAAACATAGAACACGTTTGCTTGTGATCATTCAAGCTGATGTGGCCGTATATGTATGATACACTACTTGAGATGGGGTCTAATAAATCTAAACCATTTTGAAATGCTTCTCCAACTTTTAAAAACCAATATCCGATCAACAAAGAAAGCCGACAAATGCTATACAGGATAGAAAATGGAGGAGATAATGATGGGTCTCATTGATAATTCTCTAGGAATACGAGTATCTAACTCAGGCATAAATTCATTCATTCATTAATTCCATCGATTAGTTCTGTTATTTGAATACTTTAAAATCATACAAATTTAATTTTATTTCCAACCAGCTAGTTCATTCGCTGCAGTTACACCCAATATTATTGTTGTGCCTATCTGGGTGTGAGGGTGCGACTGAGTGCATATCGCATTCATAATTTATACGCATTGTCAGCATGCGCAGGTTGGTCGCACACTCCAGCATCTCTCATCTGTCCTCCAGTCTACAATCCACAACCCACCATCCACCATCCACGACCAGCTACCTTCCTTCCATCAACTCACGCAATGCGCATTCAGTCGTTACATGCGATTGTTTTATATGCCAGCCCCATGGAGCATTGTTGCATATTTAGCAATAATAAAATATTTAGTGGCATTGCAATAAATTTATTATCGGTACTGCGGCTGCAGCTGCATCCCATACTCACAGAACACACACATGCGCCACACACACAGATTGCAGGTTAAATATTATAAATGAGCGTGTACATTTTTCAGTTTGCTGAGATTTGGCTTGGTCCACGGGACGTATTATGTATTTCTATACAAATGCATTATGCGGCAGTTTAGCTTGCTGCCCTGCACGTACCCCTCCGCGCCTTGTGTTGCAAGTTTAATCAACAAACGGCAAAAATCCTTTACAGTCGACCAAAAGGACATTCAGCATGGGGTATGAATGCAGATGAATATGTCCATACACTCACACATTATGAATTGCCACACACCTTGCCAGTGCTGTGGCATGGCGGGGAGATTGGCATTCCATCTGTCTTTTGTGTTGCATTGCGCAAACATTTGGCTGGCATTTCGAGCATATCTAAGGCAGAGGGACGGTAACTAGAGGATAGTCAAAAGCCAAGGCGCCAGGTGTTGAAAGCATATCCTGCGTCTTGCAGTGTACTCTAATTGATGGTATTGATTCTAGCTTTTAAAATAATTTTATTCACAATATTTATATTGAAAGTTGAGATTTTATTTCCCAACCAGTCGATTTAATTCACTTGCTCCATTACTCTATTGTAAATACTAATATGCACATTTGTCAAATAGTAGTAGTAATAATATAATCTATGTTTCAAGTTCATCTCTGACAATCTGTGTTTACATTTTGCATGAGAATGAATTGATTATTGACTTGTGATTATAAGGTATTTTATAGTCCAGCACTTATATTTGGCTTGCCATCAAATGATTTTATTGTTTTTCTTTTCATAAATTACCGTTTAAATGATAATCATAAAATATTTTTGCCGGCTATCAGTGAGGTAGGTGGGATGGGAGAGACCCCGCCCTGGGATTGCATGCGATTCACTGCGATTGGATGATAAATGCGCTTAGGGTCGCGTTGAGTGTCAATTGTGTGAATAACAGTTAAACAGATTTACACTATTTATTGTCATCTCATGCCTTCTGTGTTTGTGTTAGTGTGTGGTTATTTATTGATCTACCCTCGAAAATTTAATACAAGTCAACAATGTTTAATTTAACCGTCACATAGCAATTTCAAATTCGACTCGTAATGAGAGAAATATAACATCTTTATTTCCACTCCATAAAATTGTGTTTGTATACCCGCCGACCCCTAGGGTAGAAGGGTATTATAACTTTGTGCCAATGAAGCATCTTCGACCCTATGAAGTATATATATTCTTAATCAGCGTCAATCCATCCATCTGTCCATCCGTATGAACATCTAGATCTCAGAGATTATAAGAGATATAGACTATATAAAGATAGAGTGTCTTATTGTTGCACGCAGATCAAGATTGTTTTAGATTTTGGTCACGCCCCCTTCCGCCCACGCAAATAAACCTAGAATATTCGATTTTTTACGCACAATCCATCTTAATGATTTCTGAAAATTTGGTTAATATCGGAAAAAAAACACAGAAGTTATTAAAGAAGTACTTTTATAAGGCGTAATCAGGTGCAGCTGCACCTGGTTGTTTGCTATATCACTCAGTGACATAATAATGGTGTTCAATAAACCAAAAGTGCCAAGCTTTTGGTATATTTTCAGTATATTTTGTAGTATATTTTCCAGTATATTTTTAAAAAAATATAATATTTCGATGGTAAAATTGGGTGGCGGGTATCTCAATGTGGTTTCTTATTATGTATAGTATACCCAAAATTCATGTAGATTGTTATATACTCGTACACACCTATTGTGTGTTGCACAGATTGAAGCTTGACATTAAGTTAAAATATTCATCCATGGCAATAAAGCAAAAAAATAAGCAAGCTACAATTGTGTAGTGAAGAAATCGAGTGATTGAGAAAATCAATTGGCTTCTGTAATTCAACCATGACCGGAGTACTTAACTGATCCCTAATACCTAACTTATAAATTGAGAGAAACTCAAAAAAACATCATCTGTTTATTGATCTTCGATAATCTGCAATATTTTACTAACTAGAGTGCATACAAAGCATTAATAAAACCTTGATCACGCGAACATGTTTTGATTCAATAAATAAGTAAGTAATGTTATAATGATCAGCAGACTACTTTGTTCCGGTCATGAGGCCACCCCGGATATCCGCACTTTGCCTGGTAGCTGGCCACTCCGACCAATTCCGCACCGCATTGCAAGCGCTAATTTCAAAGTCTATGATATGGGAAAAGCATATTGGCATAACCTTAACATAGGCACCGATCTTTGAATAATACGCGTTCGCATTGATTGGTTGATGTGCCCTTTAGCCTCACCCACAAAATTGGGAATAAATCCGCTCTAATGACAACATCAAAATGAGATGTAAAATAATCAATTTAACTCTTATCTTACTTCCAATCATACGCCCCATCCCATGAGAATACAGAGCCTATTGCTGTTTGGTTTCCTTTGTGTCATTGGTAATATATTAACATATTTAACCAACGTTTATGTTTGACCCTTATTACTACCTTAAATGCTCTTTTATTTTGTCAACGGTTAATTCTTGCGTATGCTCTGTAACAATCTTTATTTTCTTATGGTGCATTACGCCACTGTGTAATATAAAATGTATTGGCCAAATTAAAATCGAAATAAGTTTAGTTCCAAGTAATATTGTTGTCTGATCGTAATGAAAACACATGACACATTTAGTATTTGAATAGTATCTTGCAAATTTGTAATCCTATATTTAAAACTACAGCTGAAATTATTTTTTTTAGAAATCAACGGTGCAGAGGGCCGCAGTCGAAATCTGATATAAAATTGATACTTAGAACGTATACAAATATGGTCGCAAAGCTTGGTGCTTCTACGAGTCGTCCTTATAGACTCTGAAATTTAAGGAATAAACTAAAACTTGTGCAAAAATTAGATTATGCTAATCCATATGTCTGCAAAACTCATACGCATTTAACTCAAACTCATTGATGTTTCGAATATAAGATTCACTTTTGTACTACGTATTGTACTGCCGTTAAAATAGCGGTCTTATGTATTATAGTTCCACCGCAGTATTGTTTGGAACCGAAAATCTTCTGATTGCTTAATCGTAATGTTACAACATATTTGTAATTTGTAATAACCATTCGTGGGATCTACCGATGATAAGCGAATTCATTATCAGTGTTGCTGTTCGAGTGCATGTTGCCTCTAGAACTGCCCAAATGATAATGTAAGTCTTTTATCAAGGTCGGTGGAACTGTTAGAACTGTTGATATTCAACTGTGATATTGGAGTATCAAAAGGAAAGAAATCAACTTTAAATGGCTCATTTTCAAAAGTACTTTTAGTTAATAATATTGATAGTTATATTAATACAAGATTTGAATCTACTGAAAACTCTCGAAAATATATTGACCCCGTCATAGGCAACATTTCACTGCAATAATGATATTATAGTAGCAAACAACTGGCAGGTTATCAAGAAAATAATCAACTCTTGACAGTCAAAATGCAGGTGTTTGTCTGGACTTGTTAAAGCTTTTTATGCTCATCGGAGTCAAAAGAGAGCGGGGTGGGAAATGCTCGGGATCATGGCTTTTGTCTGGAAATAAGCAGCTCAAGTTGCCTGCATCGTTCGACAGTCGGACGGTCAGCTGCAGCACGCAGTTCCTTTTGTTAATGATACTCTTGCCGAAAGCAGGAGGGGGCGCAGTCCCATTATCATCATCATCATCATCATTATTATCATAGGATGCCAAAGCCGCAACAAAAACAACAATTGTATGGGGGAAAGCGGGTAACCATTTTGTGGATTTATTGACATTCTGTGATGTTATTAAAGTTGATTGCCAGAGGCTGCTGCACGTTTTGGCTTAGACGAAGAAGTGCCTGCTGACTGGTCATAACCGTATTGGGAGTTGCTTTCTGTTGTTCTCGTGGCATCATCAACATGCAACTCGGCTGCTGCTGTTGTTGCCACTGCCTTTGCAATTGCAACTGCAGCTGTGTCTATGTCTGTTTCTATGTCCATGTCCGTCTGTGTGTCAGTGCATTTGTGTGTGAACGGATGAGAAGCAATTTCAGTGCGGTCAATTCGAAAGAAACAATGACCAGGATAACACGAATTTTTCGACTGTTGTGCGAGGTAAAATGGCAACAGTCAAAGAACCTGAACATGCTGGGCGCCCAACTGCCAGCTTCAGAGACTAGATAGATTGAGAGGCAAATAGTGGAAGGGAAGATGAAGAGGAAGCACGTCATTGTCATTGCCATCGCCATCATCATCAAGTCTAATATGCGCATTATTGGTTTTTGTATGTGCCTGGCCAGAAGCTGCAGTTATCCTTAATATGCCTTGCATGTTAATACGACCATGGCCTTGTCCCCGACTGTCCCATCGTCGTTCTGTTTGTACTTGGGACTCACTCAACATGCAAATATGAAATGCAAATTCTGTGGCACCATATTAAAAATGTTACTCTGTCTCCACACTCTGTTTACCACTCTGCCTCTCTGCTTTGCACTTTACCGCTCTCTTCCTTTCTGCTTTCTCCTCCTGCTCCTTCCGCCTGTCCTGCACAAATGTAATAAAAATTGTGTAGCACACAAATCCTTTTGATCATGCTTTTTAATTTAGCATTTTATATTTAATTTTTTTATATTTCCTTTTTTCTCTTTTGCCTGGCACAACACATGGCGTATACGCAATACGCAATACGCAATAAGTGTGCCAAGCTGCCGACCCATTTTTGTCTTGTGTAAGTATGTTTGGTAAAATGTATTAAGAATTTTAAATGAATTTCCAAACGCCTTTTTCTTACTCCCCTTGTTATTATTTTCAAGAGCCTGTTGAAAATTTCATAAAGTGCATATTAAATCTTTATATTAATATGTTTTGTTTTTGGCCCTTTATCCCTTAACTTTGTTGTAAAAGAAAATGATTTGATTTTTGGCTTCCAACGGTGCAATTGTGGTGGGTTAAGTGGTCGCAGGAAGGTCAATCTGCTAATATACCAACCAGGATTTAATTCAATTTTACGTAATTACTATAAGCTCATCATCTGTGTTATCTATAAAATATCTGAATTTACTACAAAACTAACTCATTAATGGATTCGTTTACTAGTAGTATTTATTTGTGTCGAATTAATAAAATATCAAATAATGTTGCAATTTCATTTTAAAATTCGGTTCTCATTTTCTCTAGAGAATAGTCAATATATGCCGACTTGATCTATTATATCCTTCAAAGCCAGCTTTATTGATCATCCGCTTCAGAGCCCCGGCCTTATAACAATAAAGTTCAAACCAATAGTTTAATCATGAATGGCTTGATCACAGTTCGATATCCTACATTTCCAAGCCTTTGTAGAGACATTGTAAATTTGTTGTGTTTGAGCAGGAAAATTAAACATTTTACATTGTACCTTCAGATTAGTCTTAATGGATGATTTTCTTAAACAACGAATGAGGCTGGAGCTCTCTAATCGCTTGTCTACCAAAACTGGTATCACTTTTTTCTTAAGTTCATTGACTTTGGTTCCTCTAGAATAATTTCAAGTATTATGAGGATAATATTAATTGCACTTTCCTTAAAATTTGCTCTATATTGTTGGGGTTTGCCATGTCCCGTAGGAACTTTAATACATCATTCTCTTTTTGAAGATTGACATATAAAGTGTTTATGGATTTCAATGTGGTAAAGCGCCGACATTTTGGCTTGAATAATTTTGAATATTGTTAAAATATGTATAAAATTAACTATTTGTCTACAAAAATTGCCAATTGTGACATTTTCAACATCTGCTTTGGCTACTTCTTTATTAACTACTTTAGTAGCATGGCCAACTATGCCGATGTCGTGCAGTAACAATCATTATGTGCACTTGTTCAGTATGACTGTGAATGCTGTTGCAGTTCAGGGCTACGTCTAAAATGCGGCATGCAACCAAAGCAGCAGTTGCCCGGGATGACTCGAAGGGGTCTGTGGATTAGTCATGACTGGAGAATTCCCTGCAAGCAGCTGGCTCGTTAGCCAGCATGTGGTTTTTAGGATTAAGTCAATTAAAATTTTGTGGCATTAAAATTGTCTTGCAAAAACGAGCGAAAAAGTGACAGAGCGATGGAAATGGAACTCGAAATTTCGGGTAAGCTGTAAAAACCACATGTATTTTCCCCTTACACATCTTTATTTGCGCCTCAAATTATTTAATTGAGTTTGTTTGAAAATTTCTTTTAAATTAAGAAAGTTTTTGCACGTGACTCTTTTGTGGGGAATCGCAACTTTTTTCTCCCTCGAATCGACTCAACTCGACTCAACAAGCAGCCTGCCAATGTTACACCGCAACCAGCACGTGCTGCAGTTGTCAAAGTTTTTCCCATACATTTGCACTTTTCTGTATTTTTTTGCGTTTTTGGCACAGCGCATGGCAATCAAAAGTACAATAATCATAAAAATCACGCATACCCCAAGGGGTTCAAGGAAACTAATCACGACAACTAATGAGCCAGTTTTATGAAATCTGATATCGACAAACCAAATTATTGAAACAAATAAATGTAACGGGGAAATGGGAAATGTGATATTTTCCCTGAAATTCATACGCTGGGAATGAGCATCAAGGTTGATTGTTATTTACTTTTATTTTCACATTACAAATCAAATATTGCACTAATTAGATTGTTGTTGTTACTCCTATTTTAGATCTAAAGCACACTAATAGTTTTAAATAAAATAACTAATAATATGTATTTTACTGAATTGTTAATTATGCTTATAAGTTTTTTATAAGTTGTGGATTAATGTTATTAAGCGGAAATGAACCGCGCAGAAAGTTCAAAAGAAATTTGAAATTCTTAAATACGATATATTAATTTTTATGCTGACCATTTTAGATATTCTTAAGCAGAGCGTGCTACGCTTAGCATTAAGATATCATTCTGTTTAGTAGTCATTTTTTATGACTATCGCCCATATTGACGTATATTATTTTCAATTTCCACAAAATGTTGCTCACGTTTTCCCAGAATTTGCTCATTAATATTTGTCGGCAGTCGCTGCAGCACTTCAGCTGTTGGCATTAATGGTGGTCATTGGCAGACAAACCCACTGTGTGGCATGCAACATGTCGCCTTGCCTTGTTGCCGGGGGACAGAAGGCGTTGCAACGCGACGGCTTGAAATGTGCGAACATTGCAAAAGCATGG
This sequence comes from Drosophila pruinosa, assembly GCA_018150935.1. Lineage (NCBI taxonomy): Eukaryota > Metazoa > Arthropoda > Insecta > Diptera > Drosophilidae > Drosophila > Drosophila pruinosa. Next base: position 8,051,779 of record JAECWR010000094.1, on the reverse strand, counting down.
CATACTTACAGGGCTGATGCCGACACGCCGACATTGATGACTGCGTTGACAAGTTGCTCCAGCTGTGGCAACGACAGCAGCAACAGCAACAGCAACGGCAACAACAACTGGACGACGTGCGGCAGTCTCACGAGAAATGTGTCAAGCGTGGCAACTTGAGCTGCATAAGCAAGCAGTTTACGCGTGCCTGCCACAAGGGATTGAGGGCGGGCGGTGGAGATGGAGATGGAGATGGAGGTTGAGGGGTGCAAGGTGTTAGCCACCAACTGGCATCTTAACGAAACATGACCCATTCTTATAAAATTTAAAGTTACGCTGACTTTGTTGCAAATATTTCAGATTTTTCCTTTTCCATTTTGCTCCCAAACAGACTGGCAAACTATTGCAAAAGTTCAAGTTAAAGTTAAAGCGCTGACCGCCGCAAGCTCTGCGATGACTTTTTAACTTGGCTTTTCACCTCTTTGACCGAAATAAAACATAACCAGCCAAACAAAACTGAACGCTGTTTATGCGAACACCAAATACTCTGCACAAAGATGCCGAGATCTGGGGAATACGGCTTGCTTGTGAACGTCGACAATTGGTAAAATGAATGCTAAAGTAAAAGGTCCTGGGACAGGGTACTTCAGAAATTTGTTGGCGTGCCCAAGTTGAGCAAAAGGACGAACGCGCACACGCCTCTGCTGCCGCTGAAGTGAAAGACAAGCAAAAGATTATACCTGGCCCAGCCGCTGGGCATGCTTTGTAATGGAGCAAGAGGCTGCTAAAGCTAAAGCTGATGAAGATGGAGCTGGTGCTGTAGATGTAGCTGAAGTTGCTCTCGGAAAATGTGGAGACCAAAGAAGAGCGGGAAACCAACAGAGAGGGGAATGCAGAAATAAATTGCATAAACGCTGAAGCAGGCAGTGAAATAAAAAGTAAACATGTTTAAAATGTTGTTTTTCACACAAACACATATATTATCGCGACCGAGATTTACCACCTTTCGCTTGTTTGTGGCGCCTTCTCCATCATGCAACATTGTTGTATGAGTGTATGTTTGTACAAGTTGGTCGCCTTTTTACATTTTTCGCATTCTTCTTTCATGCTATCACCTTTTGCCTGTCTATGTGCTACGAATATTTACCTTTGTTAACCTTTTCATGTTGACAAACTGTGTGACCTGCATATACATGTATACTACGTACATATGTGTGTGTGCGATATGAAAAGTGGAAATCTATGGAAATTTGTTACACTGCCTCAAAGAATGTCTACATACCAGCTTTTAAGCATATAGGAAATAATTGAAAACTATTGTTGCATTTAAAGCTTCATTGGGCCATTTCATTGCACTATTATTTTTAAAACAGGGTGGAAGAGCATTGTAATTAAGTAATAATTCCAAACGTATATGGATATGCATTTATAACAGAGTTAGGTAATAGTAATTTATTATTAGAAGTTCATAACGCATACGTGACAAATGTTCTTGCTCCTAATTTTCTGCTCTTAATTTTCTCCCTTCCTCCTTCTTCATTGTCCCTTACTCTACTACTACACACTCTACTCATCTTTGTATTATACTACTTACTTTATTGTTACATACTTAGTGGTATTGGTCTACTTGTAATTTCTTATGACATTTTCATGCATTTCAATTCATTTACTGTCATATGCAATCTGCAAAAGTATATCTTCCCCCTGTGCAATTCTCATAAACAATTCTAAACAAAGTTTGCAGTATATACTAGACAGTATATACTTGACAGTATATACTAGACAATAAATACTAGACAGTATATACTAGTCATATTCTAGACAGTTAAAGTGCTTACCAAAATTGCTTTCGAGCTAACCAACATGGAACAATGAATTGAATGAATTCGATCGTCGATCGAGTGACGCCCCTATTAAATTGTACCCGTTTTAATATTCTGACCGGTACTGGGTGTCCATAAAATCATAGGGAAAACCAAGCAGAAAGAGAGAGACAGAACAACTGTGTCCCAAATGAAATTTGCAATTTTTGCATAAATTCAATAAAAATTCCTATTGTCATAGGAATATTTGCCAATAGAATATACTCGGTACATCCACAGAGCGAAAGCAGATACAGATACAAATACCCCCTCACTTTCCGCTTCGGCGGGCAGTAGAGAAACCTACAGCTCCCAACTGCAATTCCAGCCACGATAAGGGCCACTTATACGCTTCGTTTGGGGCAGATTCCCCCCGTAAGCCATCACCACAAAAGACTGTCGCTGCGGTTGCCAATATGGCAGTGCTGAGGTGGTGCTGGTGTTGGGTGGTGCGCTGTGGTGGAGACCATGACCACAGAGTTTACAATATGGCGCCAACACCATTTGCATTTGCTTTGGATCACCCTCTGCAGGTCGCCCCATAATGAAATGCAGTTCAAATGCTTTGGCTCTAAACTTTTGTCGCAAATGGCAGCGCGCGACGAGGCGAGTGGCGCTACAAGGGGGTAGCGTGTTGCCGCTGGATTGTAAACTGGCAAGCAAACGCAACGGAAATGCCACAAAAAGGGTTTTACTGTTTGTCAATTTGTGTGCGGCCGCCCGTTTGACACCTAAAGCATTGAAAAGCCCTTTTCCCAGTCGCGCTACTCGCGTTTCGATTTCCCTTGGCCCTACTGACACGCTGGCAGAGTCTGTGTCTGGTCACGGCATCCCTTTTGCTATTGCTTCTTAGAGATGCAAAAATCCTTGTGGGCTGAGCTCTAATCAACTGCCACTGCAACTGCAACTGGAACGGCAATTGCAACTGCGGCTGTAACTAGGGCGGCTGCCACGCCCAGACGCCCACACGCCCTGAAGCCCATACGACCACATGACCACGCTTGTAATCAATGCTGTAAACACTTATTTTTGTGGTTGGGTTGCAACTGCTCCCTCCCCCTCCATGTAGCTGTCGACTGCCTGTTGTCATGCAATTTTGTGGCACAGCAAAAGTTTGCCGCCTGCCTCAACAATGTCCTGATATGGTTAGCCATCCTGGTAATGCGCCCGCTTCTTCTTTCAATTTTGTTTCTGCTTCTAGTCAGACTTTTCATTCCCATGACACTTGTTGTTGTTGCCACTGCCTCTGTTTTCCGCATGTTGCAATGTGATCAGAGGCTCCGCCTTGGCAACGCATTTGGATTTTTGTGCTGCAACAATGCTGCATTTTATAGGTGTGGCAAACGGCAACCTACAATCGGGAAACGGAAAACGGGAACCGAGAGTTGGGAACAACAACCATCGACCGACAGTTCTAAGGTACTGCTGTGGTTAGGCATGCTACAAATTGTTCCAGCTACAGACAATGACGATGTTTACACAAATGCTGAATGGTTATTGAAACATGCTAAAGAACAAGTAGAAGAGAACACTTTAATGGTACTCCACTATGTCGTTGGACATGCCTACATCTGTCTTCTTGTTAGCTAAATAAGAGGAGTTCAAAAATTCTATATCGATAGAGTTCCACGTCCTTTGAGAATCATCTCAGATGAATTGCCTTGACTTTATGCCAACGTCAATAAACTGAATCATACATTGGACCATTGGTGCTGTGCTTGATCTCAGCTTACAAATTCCCACTCAAAGGGCTTTACGAGCGGTATTCATTTCTCAAGAGGATCACTATAAAACCATTTTTAACTCACACTACACAAACAAATTCAAAACTATATTTTCGCATTTTCAGCCTTGTTGCTTAGCTCTATGAAAAACCACAACTCCATCTCTTTCTCGCTCCTTTTTCCCCCGCCTGTGCTGACAAGTTGTCCAGTGCTGTGTTTAGTTTTCAGCTTGCGGTTCGTGGGTTCGCATCTTGGCAACGTCTTGGCCAAAAAGTAATTTGGCCTTTATCTGTATTGCGGTTTAAACAGCTAAACAAGACCCAAACCAACAACCACTTGGTCGCCATAGAGAGTTGAGTGTACAGCACGGAGTTAAAAAGGAAGCAACTCTCCTTACTAGTTTTTGTTGGTTTTGTTGTAATAAGCATTTGTTTGCTTTGCATCGTTTCTTGGCGGTATACCCTACAACCTCCAAGGGTAGTCGTACCCATCCAGACGCTTCGAGCAAAGTAATAACTTTACAATTAAATTTACGACTTTTATTCGGCGCTGTTTATAAAAAATTATTATAGTTTTACTCAAATGTAATGAAAAGCCAGAAGAAGATGTCTCCGACAATATTGCTTAGTAAACTTGTCTGCCTGAAAGAAATTTGGTTGGCAGGTTCCGATGTAATTCAAATATTAGCTCTTAAATTCATATATCTTCAAAGTTTGTCAAAAATAAATGTTAATCAATTCTGCATTCTGTTTTTTGCTTAAAGCTATTGTATTGGCGAATTATTTTAGATTTTTCATTTATGTTACTAAATTTTAACTTATTAAAAATAATTAATAAGCAGCCGATATAAAACTGAAGTTATTGACAGTAAATTAACTAGAGAGATTGGCAATTGGAGCGGAGTTGCAATGTGTAAATTCTTGAAAGATATGAGCATGTATCTATTTGAATTGTTAGAAACGATTGAGAGCAGGTATGACCATACTCTAAACAATAGGTAGGGTATCTCGTAGTCTCTCAAATACAGCGTTCATACTTGGGTTTTTTTTTATGTATTTTTGGGTCACATCCGGGACTCATTTTGGTTTGGCTACAACTGAAAAGTTTTGTAGATTTTTGGCCAAGTTTTTAGCTCGATGCGTGTTGTTATTTTGTAGTTGGTCGCATGACGTTTAACTGAAATTGAACTTGCCGACCATCAAGTTTTTCATTAAACGCCATTTTGCGCAGTCTTCTGGTATATTTTCTTCTCTCTCTGCCTCTTTTACCCCCTTGCCAATCGCTAGTTGTTGACACTGTGACGCTGTCATTTGGGGCTGGCAGTTCATTTAAAGTTGCTGCGTATCCCATTTTAATTAGCATGCCAATTCATGGGTTATCTATAGCAGACTCCACACTCCACTCTCCACAATCTTCTTGGCGCTTCAAGAAGTTGAACAAGGCGAATGACCAAAAATCTATTGACACTTTTGTGCTTTATTGAATGTTTATTTGCTTTGTTGATTTCGATTTTCTCATCGACTGCGCTGTGAATTTGAAATGCAAACAAAAACAAGACGGTGCTATAGAGGAGGGGTAAACGGGAAGGTCGCATCATTTCTGTGTGCGGGGGCGTGTGTTTCATTGGGACTAGCTTAAGGCTAAGGACACACACACACATACACTCGCACACACTCAAGACAGGGAGCAAGTGGCGAGCTATGAGCACGCCTGCGAGCAATGAACGGTAAATAAGGGAAATCTATATGAGCATACGAAGTAGCTCTCTGCCCCCAACAGCTCACAGTGCGAGGGGAGACTGACTGACTGTGACAATGACTGGACAAAACAAACAGAAACGAATGCGAGGCACAGACAAAGCAACTCCGTTACGACTGTCCCTCTCCCAGTTACTGTTACTGTTACTGTTACTTTTGCAGTTACAGTCACTGAATTAGCAATCGACTGTCGAGCGTAAGGCGTCGGGACGAGAGTGGGGGGTTGGGTGTCGACGGTGTCAGCAGTTGGGGCAAACAATACCTGCCGGCTGTCTGTAACTGTGCCTGGAACTGAGACACCATCACTCCTGCCGTACACTGACCAAAATTATATAGTAAGTTGAATCAAAAAGTTGAGTGTGAAGAGGGAATGCTAGCACAACAGAAACAGAGAAAAGCAATTGTTGTAATAACAACATGCAGAAGAAGGTTTCTATGAGTCCATAATGAAGATATTTTTCGTTGGTCAGCATCAATAGTCAAGCCAATAAATCCTTGTCTGCCCATCTCAACTTCTGCCTGTCTGTATAAACCATTAAATTGTAGAAACTAAAAGAGTTGGACTTACTCACACACAGTAAGAAAATAAGGTCATCGAAACCAACCAATTCGGTGGCAGGAACAGTCTAGTCCCGGACTTGCTTAAACGAAGTACATCCAGTTTTATTTTGCTTGCTTTTCGGCTTCACTTTGTGTTATCATAGACCTCTTAAATATGATGTAATATCAAGCTCCTATTATTATGAACAAGATGCAAGACTCAAATAGAAAGTATATCAAATTAAGTTGTTCGGTAAGTAGTACCGAAGGGTAAGTTAAGTGCAATAATATTAATATAATATATCAACAATATTTGTAATTCGTTGATTTTATAACTTTAACAATAACAAATCAATTTTTTAACAACTTCTCAAATAAAACAGCCTTGAACACACATTAAGCTTGAAGATTACTACCCAGATTTGATTAAATGCATTGAGATATTTGTATAACCTGAATATGTCTCTCAATAATAAGCAGAACAAAGTTGAATCTACAAAGTGTTGAGTAAAATAAAACTCACCTTTGTAAATAAGAAAATTAAAACTAGTTAAGCTCGCTTGAAACTAGAATGTGGAATTTTAACAAGGTATATATTTTGTTAAATTCGATCAGTCATTCGAAAGCAATTTAGAATTTTTCCTTAGTGTATTTCGTGCCATAATGCTATATACCTTTTCATCCACACACTCATACAAAGCGGAATTATTTGAGGAGTAGCGAGAGCTATGGGCCCAGCTAGAAGAAATGTATTCACGTGGCATTTTCATTATTCATGACAACTTGCTCTTGGCCGTAGTCCTGGCTAGATGTAACTGAGTCAAAGCAAATAGCAGACAGAGGCAGTAAAAAGGTGGCACACACACACAAACGCACCCACACACCACACTCACACTCACACCACGGCAACTAACAAAGATGACAATAAAAAGCAGTAAAACAATTTTCCCCCTCCTGTTGCTGAAGTCAAAGTCAGAAAAAACAGCGGACGCAAAGGAAACTAATATTTTAAGAAAACAAGACACGGACAGTTATGGGGGTAGTTGGGTGTGGGGAGAAGCGGTGGCAAAGCAGCTTATGGCAACTCCATATATGCTTCTATGTTGTGTGTGTGAATGTGGGTGTAGTGGCATCAGTGGGTTGCACCCCCAGAGCAGGCAACAGTTTTGTTTTGCGAGGTTTGGCAGGGTCTGCCTGCCCAAGTGGCCGTCGTCAAATTCAAGTGACATATTTAGACAGCTAAGCGACTCCCAAGTGTAGCATCCACGACACAACGACACAACGTAGCACAAAGCAAAGGTGAAGTGGCATTGCCACAGCCGCAATTTTGCAGCGAGCGACCCAAAAAAGTATGCATCACTTTTTGTTATATCCCTTTTGCCATTTTCTTTTTTGTTGCTGTTTTTTTCTTTTTGCTATGCAGTGCGAGGGGTTTTGTGTGTCAGACAACCCCCAAAATAAGGGGCAGCTCAACCCACCACGGCGATGCCGACGACAGTTGCTTTTAATAATAAAATCATTGAGCATCAAAGCATAAAAATCAGTCAAGTGCAACATAAGCTTAAAGACCACGTCGTGTGGGGCTGTTGCTGGAATCGAAGGTATCTGAGCGCTACCTTAGCTGCCCCTGACCCTGTCAGTCTCTATATGTGGAATGGTGGTGGGACAAGTGTTCAATTCGAGTCTGCTAGAGTTTTTTCACTTTTTTTATGATTGCCCCAGCGAAATGAATGTGATTTAATGTTATTTTTACAGCCAAATTAGTTGGCTTTTGATGTGCGTTTAACTTTTGTGTGCGCTGCCTTAACTTTAAGCTAAGTTAGGGAAGCTCACGAATGAATGAGAAAAGTCGGTTATCTGTGAGAAACGAAACTTTAATACCCTTGAAAATTGTATTACAGAAGAATAAATTGAGCTCAACCTAATGAATCCGAGCTAACACAATAAATGCGTTTGATTGATACCAAGATGACATATATAACTTTCGATTCAATTTAACTATTTTCAATCTACCGACAGATGTGCATACAACTTGATCGATCATTGCCCTTGCCAAGAGTATAAACTGTCGGCAACAGTTTGGCGACCACGCAATATGTGCGTGAGCCAAAAAAAAGAAGGTGGCACATGCAACCATAAAGCGACATCGCACAGCCGGTCTGTGCCACATGCTTGCCACGGTGTACGGTGTACGGTGTGCAGCCATAAAAACTCATAAACTGAATTCAAAGTGTGCGAGCACATGTCTCGTCTCTCGCGGTGGCATCTTTAAGATACATTGCCAGCTACTTTAATTTGCGGCAAGGCGGCAAGTTTATTGGCACAGTCGGCATCGGCTGCTCGAAGGGGATTCTGAAGGCAAAAAGTTAAGTCAAGTGCAATCATTTCAAGCTGCTGCGTTCGTAATTGCATGAAGTACTCGCAAGTACTCGCTCTGGCTCTCACAATTCATATGCCTAACTTATAATGTGGCAGATGTTTCATAGAGTCACTTGACTCTATTCTGTTGCCACTTGATAGGCAGCTGGGTTGACACAAGAGTTCCCCTTTCCATATTTCATTAGCACTTGGTCAATGTTTTGTCTACGATTTTGAATTGTGGCTGCTTCAAGTCTCTTAGTAAGTACTTTTTAGTCGAAATAATACGGTAGGAAGAGAGTTTACTTATTCCATGCAAGCGCTGCTCTAAAACCAATTTAAATTTGCATATCACAAATAAAAAATTGGAGATTTTAAGTGCCAAATTTATTCCCAACTTTGAGAATGTGAAAACACTAGAAGTCCTTTTTTAATCAAGCATAATTCATTGACCCGAGACACTTGCATACATATGTATATACAAATGAGTATAATAATTCAAACATTGAAAATGCTTACAAAAATCCCAGGTTTATTTTTAAGGCATACTTAAGATGATTCAGCACATTGTATAGATAAAATAAGAAACACTACAAAGATGCATTGGAAAAAGGACTGGCAAACTAAAATAATAATAATAAAAAAATAAAATAAATTTACTTATCTTGCGATATTAAAAATTAGCAATTTTACATGAGCCCAATTTAAGCTAATTTTTGAAAGATATTTAGAGCAAACATTCATCAAAAACAGTTGGTTTAATGATGCGTTCTTGTCACTCCTATTTTCGTGGCATTGGATTCATGTCGAGAAATTTAAGAGTAGTCTATTCTAAAATAGTCTATAACTAAAACTAAAACAACATCATTCTCTCTCTCGGTCGTATTGCTTCTGATCTTTATGATGTAAATTTATGGATTTGAATAATAAATGTACATATATTCAATAAAAGGTCAATATTATTTAAATGTTGCATTTTTTACTATTTTTGATGTATTCAATCAATAGTAGAATGAGTTTGGCGAGCACAACTTTGTTTTCCTATCGGAAATTTCATTCCACATTAATTGAAACACAATTGTAAGTTGGCCCCAAAACAAATAGATTTATAATTTAAATTAAACGTTTCTCTAACACAACAATGAACACGATAAATACCCCGGCCAGAAACGAGCCCGTCTCAATTTAGCAGAAGACACAAACCCTTTAAGCAGTTTTGAAGATTGTCTCTCACTTCCCCGCGGCAAATCAAACAAGCCAACAGATAGAGGACTTTGGAAACGTGATGTCTTAATGTCAGACTCCTAGGCAAGGGATTGAGTCTCGGTTTGCTCAGTTACACCCCCCCTGTCCACCAACTCCATTATCATCCTGTGCTGGTTCTCCTAACGATGCCCTGCATAGTTTTTCCTGTGTGTCCGTCCGTCCTTCAGTCTCTCTGTCTGTCTGTCTGCGACTCATTGACATCATTTGCTTTGTACTTGTTGTTCTCTACAAATTGTTAATTATTTTCATTGTGCTTATTATGGAACTTTTTGTGACCTCCCCTCCCCCACCAGCCCGCTTTCCTCGCCCGTAGCTTTTCCTGCGCTCGCGTTCTGTTCGTTTGTTGTCCTTAAGGATTTTTGGCATTTAATTAAGCGCAATCAAATTGACATTTTAAACAATTTAAACAAGCAAACAGACGTCACAATTGCCCCCGCACCACTCTTGTCTCTTTTCTTTCTCTATGCCATTAAATTCGACGGCCACGCCTCCATTTCACCGCCTTCCTTTTGGGCGCATATTGAAACGCTTTATGACCAGAGGGCAATTGGCAACGCTTCTACGAGAGCTTTGTTCCTTCCCCTCGTCATCCTTGCAAAGCAGTGTGGACAGCAAAAATCGATAACTGAATGGACCAATCCCCTCCTCTGGTGCTCACACCTCGTACCCCTCGCACATGCGCCTATTAATTATGTCTTTTGCCGTTTTGTCGCATTTAAAGACGACGCAATTAAGTTGCCAGCGGGGTCAACAGAGACGGAGGAGGAAGCGATGGGGGCAAGGGGCCAGTAATGTATACCCAGTCACTTTACTCACTTCCCTCAGCGTCACATAATACGTATCAATGGACACGACATGGACATGGACATGGACACGGCTCCTGACCATCCCCCCACTCCTCCCCGGTCGCCTGCTACGTGACCAGCACAGTAATTCATATGAAAATTTAATTTGTTAGGCCGTACATAGAAAGGCAACGAGGGAACTCTACAGTACACAGTGGCAGTCAGAGAGAGGGAGGGGAGCATAATGGAGAGGGCGGGAGAGCGCCTGAACCGGGCAATGAAACCAAATTATATTTACGTTTCTAACCGCATGTGAAAATAAATATTATTGAGCTTGCCCTATACAGGGGAAAAAGCAGTACACAAACAATGCATACCCTGCAGATCGCTGCCATCACATTCTTCATTTGTTTGAACTTAAGAAATATATATGTATATCTATAAATATAAATACAAATGTAGCCATATTATATTTTATCTATAGTACCCAGACACCAGTTAAATTGAATGGATTCTAGAAAGATAATTTTGCAGAAGATCTGTGTAAGTTTCATCAAGAATTTAACTAGATCTAACTAACTAAAAATTATCTTTAACAAGTTTGCTTTAATATAGATAGAAAGAGATTGGCTTTACTTCTTTTCTATAATGCTGGGATTGAATAACAGAATATTTTCTACCTTCCAAAGTATATTAATGATTTGATTTAGCTGTTAAATATTACCACAGAATTGACTTAGTTACAGGGTTTGGCTAGTTTTTGCATTTGGTCAACACGTGGGCAAAAAGGCTCCTTTTTTCCGCTTTTCAGTCATGATGTTTTTTGTATTCTATTATTTGCGATGGCATCCGCCGCAATTTGTATGATGTTTGGTTTATTGATGGTCACCACATAACATTCTGGCCAAAAGCAATGTACTTCTTGTTTGTTAGAGTTAATAATTGACTGCTCACTGAGATAAGCGTTCTTAACTTTAACTCAGTTAATTAGTTGTCTTTGGCTTAAGTTCATTGAAATATAAACAATGACTCAATTCAGAGCATTTGGAATCCGCGGCAAATGCCTTAAGTTATTCCGTTTCGCCGATTCGATCATTGGCCCATCGGTTGCAGTGCTCAATTGGAATGTAAGCCATGTATTTAACTCATTAGCCCAGTAATGCAGAAAATGCCATGAAGCCAAGAACAGTTTAGCAAATAAGGACCATTGAAATACGAGTAATTACCAGGACTAGCTAGACTCCCAGTCCTAGTCTCAGCCCCTGGCTCTTGTCTTGGCCCGGCATTTGCATGACCAGCATGACCACCTGACCCACAGCCTGTGGTTGCCATCGTCGTCGTCTTCTTCGTCTTCTGAGCCGTTTGCCAACTTTGGACAGCGTTTTAAATTTCATTAAATCTGTTCACTTCGTTTGCCAATGCAATCAGCAATGCGAAAATGTTGAGAAAAATCAGTAACAAGGCCGTGCTGAGGCGCCGCATTTCATTTGCAACGCCTCAAGTGCTTGAAATCTACTTAGTTCCCATTCCCCTTCCCCTTCCCCTCCCCCTCTCTCTTTGTCCGACTGTCGGCAAGTGGCAGCGCTTAACCTTACGTAATTAACTTGCTATGCGCTTGTTTTTCTGTTTCTACAACATAGTCTACCATTCCTTCCCAAGTCAGGGCGTACCAGTTCCCATTAAAAATACTTCAATGCTTAAGCTCGATTTACACAGTATGTCACAGTCGTCCTTCTCATTTAGCTTGCACGATACTTGTTTTTGCTGCGTTTTTCTTTAGTTTCATCCACTTTACGCAAGGATTTTAGTTTAATTTCTTACAGTTTTTCTCCGCTTTTCACTGGTTTTTCTTCTGGCCTTCTCTGTTTTTTAAAAATCCAACAATTGAGTGCTGAGTTTGTGTTGCGCTTTCGCTTTTCTCTAATTTCTCTGCGCTATTTTTCACAATTTTTTTCTAACGTTCGACGTTCTAAGTGAAAAAGTAAACAGAAATCCATTAGCTGGGCAATCATTGACGGCGCCGCCAGTGGCAACTGCCTGCCTCCCCAGGCCCCTCCACCTATTGTGGCATGTGGTTGGTTGTCGGGTGGCAAGTGGCAAGTGGCAAGTGGCAAATGAGGGCCAGAGGTCAGTGTGGCTTTTATAAATTGCCGCCATCAGCGAATTTGCTCTAGTTTCCAATCGACTTTCGTTCGTTATTTGATTGCGACAATATTTTAGCGATTTATAGCAAACATATATTCGAGATATGGAAGAGGAAACAAAACAAAATCAAGGCTAGATTTAAATAAATAATTAACTGAACTTATGTCTAGATCTGAGTGACTTTTGCAAGCTACTCGATATCAATCTTGTAGCCCAGATCTATGGAGGCACGTATGTGCTCCTTGAGATTGATGTAGCCATTGCGCAAGGACTCCTGTGTCAGGAACTCCTTAACCTTGGCCTCATCCTCGCACAGCACCAAATTGTCCGTCAAATCGATGAGGTGCTGCAAATGCACTGGCAGCCTATAAAGTATCAATAATGTTGAGCTGGAGGCGCTCGATTGACGGCACATGTCACTCGACAGCTTCGAAATGCCCTGAGCTGCCGTATAATCCAGTCCAGTTATCTTGTGGCCATCGATAACCACTGGTATCTTAAAGTCTGCCTGTGTGCAGGCTTTCAAGACCAGTTCTCGCAGATGATTGATGGCCGGAAAGTAGATGCCATTGCCTGGCACCACAGAGATGTATTCCATTTCATCGATTTCCTCGATCTTGACCACTATCTCTGGCCGGGCCCAGAGGAAAAGCAGATGCAGTGCGGTCACAATGATACTCACAAAGAGGCCAACCTCCACGCCAAACAGCACACACACACAGAAGCACAATAGCCAGATGCCAAAGTCCCGCTTCGACTCCCTCCACAGTCTCAACGGCAACTTGAAGTCCAGCAACGTGAAGATCGAACAAATCAGGATCGCCGCAAGCGTCGCTTCTGGTATATAGTTGAAATATGGACTCAGGTAACTCAGCGCCAGCAGCACAATAACACCTATAATCAATTGAAACCGCTGTCAGCTCATCGTTTCTTTCGGAGAGTCTCCTCTAGTTGTACCCACCTAGATACAAGTTAGCCATGGGCGTCTTCAGGCCACAGGCCGTGCTGATCGCATAGCGGGTGAAGGCGCCGGAGGAGGGCATGGCCTGTACGCAGGAGCCAAACATGTTGCACAGGCCTACTGTGAGCAGCTCGTGATTGGTGTCTACCAGACCCTTGGGAGCTGCAAGCAGAAGAACAACTTAATAACAAACGCAAGGATCACAGCAGAAAGTGCTTCAATTAAAACTACTTTGAAGAACACAATCTTCTGAGAACAATTGTTCAAACCAGAACCATTAACCATTGTCTAAATTAGGCAGTTATATAAAGAAACTAAACTTAAACTTACTCAGCTTTCCAATCGAGATGTTGGTCAGAATGCCCACAATAGGTATGACAATAATGCCGATGTTGATTTCGCTCAAAACCTCCCAGAAGCTGTAAGTATGGGTAGGTGTCTCAATGGTCAGGCTGGGCACAGTGAAGTTGGGCAGACTGGAGAGAGCATTCGAGTTGAGGGCATAGGGCAAGTTCGGTGTGTAGATCTTCCAAACGTAGGAGAGAATAGCGGCGATAAAAACGATGAGGGTATTCCTCGAGGTGGACAGATATCGACAACAGATGCGCAGTGCCTTGCCACGCTTCGGATTTAGTGCGACACGCTCCAACAGCTAAGCAAATGAGACAGATTAAATATAGATGATTAGCAAACAGCTAAGCAAATGAGACAGATTAAATATAGATGATTAGCAAACAAACCTGAAACACTCACCTCAAGGAGCAGCAGAAAGATAATTGCACATATGCCCATTATAAGATCGCCCATGTGGGCTTGGTCTATGCAAGACACGAGGGTGCGGACAGAATTGATGAGACCCGGAACTAAGTACTTGATGCCTAGCAGCACTTTGATCTGGGACTCGATGACCAGAACGGCAGTTGCAGAGGAGAAGGCCTTGATCACCGGCATCGATATAAACTCAAAGATGAAGCCTGCAATCAGAAATCGCAATGTAATCAATCAGTCTATGAGTCAGATGGACTCTTAAATGCACAATTAGCGGCAATAACTATATGGTGACAGGTGTAAATTGAATTGAATTAACATTGAATGTTATTTGCCATACTTATTGAACTAGATCAGGTTTGTTTATTTGCCCAAGTGTGGAATCGAGAAAAACTTTGATTAATTAAATTGGTATAAGGTCACGAATTGAAGAGACGGATATTGTGGTTTTGAGCTATCGATTATCATTATAATTACTGATTAACGACACCATTATAATTACTCGAGCGTCTATTTCATTAATTGTTGCTAATTGATCGTTCCAATAATTTTTCAATCTCACTGCAATCTCAATTTGTTTGCATGCCACTTAAGTCTTTTCTCAGCATCTCTTTCGCTCCTTCTCTGTCTCTGTTGCTCATTTGGATTACTGAACTGCCTCAAATCGGAACGAGCATGCGAACTCAAGAGCTTTTCTGAGAGCCTGGCTCGAGTTGCTAATCAAAATTGTACACCCAAGTTCAGGGCCTAATGAAGATGTCGCAGGCAATGAAATCTAGAACTATGTTTTGAATTTGTACATCTAGTTAGAAATGGATTTTATAGATACATCAAAGGGAGAGCGGGGGAGAGAAAGAGAGCACACGCCGACTGTGTGGGGTCACCCACATTGAATGACAACAATCAAGCAACTTACGAGTCGCACTTAAGTCAATTGACACCGACAATAAAACGCCCGAGACTATTCAGACTTTTACCAGATACCGGTAGAGGAACTGTCGATGTCTTATCTATGCAAATATTTGGACTTTTGGAAAGTGCTAATGTTGCATTAGATGGTACTAGATACAACTAGTAATTGGAGGTACTGTATGGTAATGGTAATGTATTATGTTTACATACAGTTTGTGCATCTGAGAAAACACATATAATTTCTAAAGAGCGAGAAGGCAGTCTAGATAGAGAGAGTATCACACTCTCTATGCAGATATAAATGTTGTGTAGAACTTTGAAGTATATTTGCTTGTTTTCAACTCTCTTTAATATACTGCCGCCTTTTCGATGCAGGTTATCAACAAAGAGTTTGCCAATCTAAATCGAACTACTTCCGCATTGCACTACACTTAATGAACACCTGTTAATACTCACCCAGGCGCAGGGTGCCCATAATGATCTGCACAATGCCGCTGAGGAAGGTGAGCAGAAAGGCAAACTCGATGGGTCGTCCCACGGTGAACTGCACACTGACTAAGGCCACCAGGCTGGTGGGTCCAATGATGACCTTGTCAATTGAGCCAAACAGCAGATAGATCAGTGGTCCAATGAATGCCGAGCAAAGGCCATAACGAGCCGGCAGACCAGCGAGCAGGGCGCAGGCAATGCTCTCGGGTATTATGGTGAGGCCGAGTGTTATGCCACTTATAAAATCATCGATGGCCCACTCCATGTTGTAGGCGGGCAGCCATTGGAAGACGGGCACATGACGCAACAGGGCGCGTTTCCATTTGCTGGGCGGTGGCACTTTCTTGGAATCTTTGTCCTTGTTGCTGGCACAGACTATTCCCTTGGTATTACTGTTGTTGTTGCTTTGTATGAGTCGCAGATTGGTCTCCTTTTCAACCAGCTGCGGCTCCAGTTCCATTTGTGGATACATGACGACACGGGGATTTGGATAAGGTCTGCTTCGATTGAGTCGCGGCTTGATAGTGATGCAGATAGCAGAACGCGAGTCACTGATGAACGCTTATAATCTTATATGGCACAGCTCTCCGATCTGCCTTCTGCCTTCTGCCTCCGCCCGCCTGCCAACCCAAAAATAATAGTCCATTTGTTTGCCTTAAGTATCAGAGCGTCGCTCACAGCTCGACTCTGTGCGGCTCAATTGCCAGCTGAGTAGCCAACACAGCTTTATAGCTGCAGCTCAACTCAGCTATAGACCAGCTGATTTCTCTATCTCTTTCGCTTTCTTGCGATCTGTCTGGTTTGATCACCTGCTTTATCAGTCGGCGTTTCGGCTCAAATGTTGATCTTACAATTTGGCAATACAGATGCTAACTGTTCTGTGGCTAGCCGTACCAGGGGCCTGCCCTTTGCGATGCGTATAATTATTTGATTCAATTTGGAATCCAACCTGACACTTTGGTACTGCTAGCGCTCCATGATTACTCGTCCACACGTCTGGCCAGCCAGCCAGCCAGCCAGCCAGCCAGATGACATGATGCGTTGCGTCCAACAATTTGCTAATTGCCCGTTAATTGAACACCCGCCGTGTCACTTGTGACACAGCTCTGTAAATTGTCACTTGCCAAATAACAACAGCTGTAAACAAGCGATTTCCAATGACGTCAATGTCAACAGATCATCAATGCACTCGACAGTGCTCAGCTGCAGTTATTTCGTTCGCAACAGGTGCAAACATTGCTGTTCTCTTATAAAGCAAACCCAATAAGTGACAGTTAAAAGAGTACGAAAAGAACAGGCTCTTACAATGTCTCTCGCTAGAATATGTTTTGTTTTAGTGTGTGAAATAATCGGGGTAGAATTAATTTACACATTCATATTATGTAAAAATTATAATTAAATTTCAATAGACTTTAGACTTCATGTATTAAACAATCTCAGATCGAGCAATGAATGCAGACAGACAGAAGGCCAGGCTGGTTTCTTAAAAATCATTTCCACAGTGCGCAGCGATTACATAAATTTTCTTTTTCCATGCAAACATTGAATGAGAAATTGCGAGTTGAACTTTGGGACTTATAAACCGCGAGTGGAGACGCGTCTAATTATTGCCACACATGGCGTATGATTAATATTTATACTTCGTGCCTTTCCATTTAATGTTATCGCACTTGTGGTGCGTGTGTCCTTGTTTTGAATTATGCAAATGTGAGTTTTGTATTGCCATAAAAAACTTTGAATGCAAAAAGCGAAGCAACATAAAAACCATAGAGAACATGTACGAACTGGAGACAGTGGAATTGCTGCATACATATTGTGCTAATTATAATGCAAATTCAATGTAAATTCAATTAAAAACTCAGGCACATTTGGATGTTAAGTGTGAAGTTTGCCGCATAAAAAGAATCAAATATTAAGAAAGAAAAGCCAAAATCAGTTTGGATACGCAATGGGTGATTAAATAGTATCAGCTACAAGACTTTATCTCATATTATTTTTGAATACATTTTCATTGAATACATTTTGAGAAATGACTGGCATATGGGGTACTCGTAAGCGGCTTTTGAATACTCGCAATCGTGTATGTGTATTTATCGCTGAGCTGCTTATTTAAAATGTAAAATCTGATTTTTCGCTTATGGAAATTGTCATGTGTAGTCGAATGTTGTGCAAGCCATTCTTATTGTCTATGCATTTATCTGGCACGTTGCCATGAGCAAATCCATACAAATCTGTATTTAATCACAACTCTCTCGTTTCCATTAGCAGAGATGGCACGAAATGATTGAATAAGTAAATTATCCATCATGCCAAACACCACTCTGTAAATAATAATATTCATAGGGGAAAAATATTGTGAACAGAAAAATATTTACTGCTTCAACATTTTCATAACAACAACAACACGCTGTCTAAATAGTTCAAAGCATTTGCCAACTGCAAATCGTCATGTAAATGATATGCGAATTTTCATTTGGATTTAAACTCTGCGAGTAGCTGTTGCGCATTTCCACAAAATCAATTTAATCGAAACGCAAATGCAAATATAGCATAAATTAACCCCAAAACGTGATAGACATTCACATTAGGCTGTTGCATTCATTACGCTAAACTTTCCAAATGGACAACCATGCGTATGCCTAATGCGCTATAATTGCAATATGAAAATTGCGTTACTTTTATTAAAACCAGCATAACTTATCGCATATTTAATATGAAGGCTATTAAGTTTATAAACCACAAAAGTAAAGTTATATTTTCCGCTTGCCTTTTTATAAGTACTACACTGACTTGATTATTGTAGAGAAAGTTTTTACGGAGATTGAAAAATAAATAATATTCTATGAAAGACAAACATATTTGAGTAGAGTGCTTATTAAGTTATTTCATTCAGCTACTAGCAGTCAAAAATAAGAAACTAATTATTAACTAAATAATAATAAGTTTTTAAGTTTAAAATATAAAATGTATACAATAAATTCTGTTTGAAAATGCGGAGATCATTAGAGCCGATCATTAAACCCATTACCCATAAACTTTAAACCGATCGTAGAACTATATATCTATGTATCATATGTACATATGTATCATATACATACATATATATGTCTCATATGTTCATATAAATACTTAATTCAATTGTCTGCATTGTTGAAGAAAGTTAGTTTCGTCAAATTCAAGTGTTGGTTCTTAGAAAAGTTTAAAAACATAATATGGTTTTTTAATATAAATTAAATTAGCCAACCCAATAAAATGCATGTTCCAAATGTACACATATGTTTTATACAAAAGGAGATGACTTCACGAAAAGACATAAGTTATTCTTCGAAACAATTTGAAAAATAGCAAGTTTTTTTAAATAATGTCATATCTCTAACATACACACACACGTATACACATGTAATTGTTTAACAACATCAGTAGTAATAAATGAGCGATAATAGAAGTTCAATTTATTGGCTATTAAAACCATGACATTTAAGTTAATACTACATTAATTATATTAGAAATAAATGTACTGACAGGCGATGTAAAAATTAAAATGACAAAATGAATAAAAAGTTGGTGAACATGCGAATAAAACAAATGTGTTAAAAAAAACTTAATCGAATCTAGTTTCTTCAAGAAATGTTATTATAAATAATTAAAATATATATGTCATGGCTAAAGTTGAAGTCCACTATCCCTCTTGCTGAATACTATAGGCTCAAAGAGACGTGTTCAACTTCAATAATAGTTTAATAAAATAAAAATAAAGCAGACCCACGAATGCAAAGTGTAAGTCGACAACATGGGTGCAAAGAAGCTGATCAATCAGTTTAGAAGTGATTAATTTAGACCATCTCTAATTAGCAAGCATTTCAAACTAGTTGTTTATGGCAGTGTTAAATTAGAACGTGTCCAAGAGCTCTCATTTAAGAAGCTTGTAAGATCAAAGGCAATTTTGTGTAAGTTCGTTTAATGTAATTTTGAAAATTGCTTTTCAAATTCAAACTGCAACATTTTCGCACGTACTTTCGTAGCCAACAAGAACCACAACAACAACTAAAACAACGTCAATAACAACAACAGTGGCCATAACTGGGTCTAAGAAAAGTTTACAAAATGATGCACTTAAAGTTATTATTTCAGCCGATTATTGCAACTGCCACGACGCACGATTGCACATTTAACGATGCCTTTACGAGACACCCCCTCCCCCCCTTCCCCCTCACACCCCTTATAGCTGTGTGTGTGCCTTATTTAAATGAAATTTTAAGTGCTCCGACATGAGCTTCACAAGCAACCGCCAGGTGCAAGCAGATTGCCATGAGAATGCTAGTCAGAGTGGGTGTGGCAGGTGGGGGCGTCTTGCCTGATTATTATTTCCAGGCACACTTCGTTGTGGCATTATTATAATGACTGTTGCAGCAAAATTCACAACGCACCTGACTCGCATACAACACTGTTGAAAGCAATATGAAGCAGGGATCTCAGCTATGTGCTCTGTGCTCTGTGCTCTGTGCTTTGAGCTCTAAGCTAATGTCCTGCCAGCTGCTGGCATTCTTCCATTAGTCGACAAACAAATAAACAGACAGACGAAGCCACAGATATTAGATGACCCTAGCCCACTGCTGAGTAGTTTGTCTGGCCTCAGACAAAGCCAGACACAATATAAATATCAAAATGTTTTCGCTTTTAAAAACACAATTTGAAGTTTTTTATTTTATAATCTCAAAAGCTGCTTCTCTATTTTCCAACATTTCTTTCAAGTTTTTCACACAATTATTAACAATGGGTTTATTAATATTTGCTTAGGAATTTCACATTCTCATGGCTTGTTTTCAGGTGTTTGTTTTTCGGTCGTTTAAGATAATACTAATTAAAAACGATTGAAGCATTTTTAATTAATACTTTCAGCACTTGTTAGTTCACTTTTTGCGAGTTGGAAGATAGCTTTCGATTAGTACAACTGACGTCAGCCAATGCTCGAATCGTTCTGCACTATATTGGTATAAATTCATCCGAAGATGTGTTATCCCATTTTATAAATGAGTCACTTTTGTTCTAGGTAGTTGATATACTATACTCGTATATAAACTGGAATAATTTCATAAACAAATAGAGGAGAGTTAGCAACAATATATGATAGTGGCGTGTGTATTCTCAGAACTATGATATGATAATCTAAAAGCACAGTTGAATGCAGCTCCTTATCATGAAAGCATTCAATAGTCCATTTGAGAGGCTTGACTTTACAACACTCTGTACTTATGACGTGGGCTCTCTAAAATCTAATTAGCAGTGATTATCAAAATAAGCTACAAATCTCAAGAGTCTATTGAGAAATATCCTTCATTTGAATCGAAAGAAATGTGATAAGGGAATCAGAGAGTTGGGCTGAAGTCTCGAGCTTGCGTTAGATTAATATATTATATATGAAAATTAGATTGACATAAAAACTCAAAAGATGATTTATAATTCCCATACCTGCAATCATAATTAAAATGTTATCACGCTGCTCACGACACACACACCTGCCGTAATCATAAAAAATGGCTACATAAAAATTTAAATGAAATTTGAAATTAAACGTAATTTTATTTTAACGCAATTTTTTTGCGCAGTTTTATATTTTTTTATTGGCTCGGCATTGGAGCGCTTTGCAATTGCTCATATAATAAAAGACAGTCAAATATTGCGTATACGCCGCGAGTAGGCAAACAAAATATTATGATGCACGTACACAAGTGGCACGCCCACCGCCCACCGCCCACCGCCCACTTTGCACTCGCAACTTGTGCAAACAGAAAGATCCACTCAAATGCGACGCCTTTGATTTTTAGTTAAGGGCAACGAGGCGAGCGACGATTTTGCCAATTTTGACAGACGCCGCGTTATTTCCGCCAGCTGCCACGCCCACCTTCGGTGTGTGTGGCAAATATTGAAAATTGTGCCGTTTGTTCTATTTCTGCCACTGCTGCTTGCGATGCTGGCAAACGTGCCATGGATTTGTAATGAAACGTGCGGCAAAGAGATGGAAAATACTCATACGCCGTGTGAGCCGAACATTTTTACGAGTGTTGTTAGGCGTAATTTTAATGGCTCAAACATGCTACCCAGTCCACAAAAAAGCTGGCACGGATACCAAAGTGTTTTAGGCAACAGCACACACACACTCGCATACACTCGCACACACACCTGGAGTTTGGTGCTCTACCGGAAATTTAATTGTGTGCGTGCTTTCACAGTCGAAATTTGCTCTACTCTGCACTCTACATTTCCCCGCCGTCTCGACTCGACTGTTTGTCGTTTTGTGTTTGTAAACAGGTGTAAAAATAAAAACTAAGCCACTCCCTTCCCCTTCCTATTCCCCACCCACCATTGTGCTATATTTGCGTTTATTTTTATGATCATGTCGCTCGTTAGAAATAATGCCAATGCCAACACATGACGTCTATTGTGTTACACTGCAGACCGAGGCCTCTCAATGGATTACCGGCAATTTACACCCCTCTCTCGTCATCCTCCCCCTCCTCACCGGCCCCCACTCGTAATCTGTTCTTGCGCTCTGCTGTCAATTTTCGACGGATACGCCATCTTCTTGTGTCTTCAATTGTAATTGGCATTTTAAATGTTATCAGAGCTGCGTAGGTTGAGTTTTTTCCTTGTGGTTGGAGAACTTAATTAATTGTTTTAATTGTTGTGGCCGAGGCGGGTGTGTGTTTGTGATTGTGCCCCGTTTCCCATTGAGTTCGACAGTTGATTGGATTCATGATTTTAATAGCAAAACCAAAGACTACAATTCCAACTACGAGTACTTATTTATCGATTTGCTTACTAAAAATTAATTTTCCAGTTGGATAGCAATTATTTGACAGTTACGCAAGTGGAAATCGGCATTGACCTCATCAGCAATGACCACAACAAAGTCCCGAGCGAGCTAAGCTGGATCAAATGGCAGACAAACAGAGGCTGCCTCCAATCAACGCTAATAGCAATGTCCTCCCCCTTGTTGAGATCCAGCATCTACAACATACTCGCACACTCAAAGTGCTTAGAAAACCAAAAGCCAAAATACTCAAGACCCAAGCTCACAGCACACAGTGCTGCTCACATTGCGACTGAACGATGGATGACTCGGTTTCATGGTTTCATCAAACACACACACACACACACACACACTCACTCTCCCACACAAGACTATTAATTAATTTCCCAGTCGTAGGCACTGCAGGCCATACACACTGATATGGAAAAGGACATAAAGACCGCATACCGTTGACATCTGCGTCAAAGGCAAAACCAATACGCATCCATTC
The DNA here is from genome assembly GCA_018150935.1 of Drosophila pruinosa. NCBI lineage: Eukaryota > Metazoa > Arthropoda > Insecta > Diptera > Drosophilidae > Drosophila > Drosophila pruinosa. The sequence goes on along the minus strand of JAECWR010000094.1, from coordinate 8,028,932 downwards.
GGAACAGCAGGAGATCAGACTGTCAATTAGTATTGCTATATACTTAGTATAACATTTACATTTACGAAACACTAAACTAGAAAAAAGAACTAATTGGGGCCAAGCTTGAAGCTATCAGGTATCTGACTAAGTGATTCGATATGCCAATGTTTAAATTGAAAATAAATTCGCTGTGTGAGAAAGTTTCAATTTATGAAATATAATATATATATCCCATAAGAATCAAATCTTATTTCATTAGATATGATATCAATAAATGCTTCAATTTAGCTTCTAATCCACAGATAATTTTGTTTTTAGTCTTAACAGCTTTCAGCTTAAGTCAATCTTGTTGTGTTCTAAGAACTTTCACATGCTTTCAACTTTCTCCCTGTATCCCTCTTGCCAGATTAATGCAACATTTCGCCGTCTAACTAATGAGCTGCATATGAGAATTGGCTGACAATGAAAATTGATGCCAAGGAAATTGGCTTAGACTTCGACAAGAGCTCTCTCCGCAAGTGCCACTCTAGTGGGTTGCGAAGCAAATACCGTTATGATGGGAGGAGAAGGTGTGAAGATGGAAAGATGTGCGCCAATGCTATCTAACAAATTGAAATCTTGCAGAATTCTGCCACTCGAGTATTCAGTGTTTGTCTTAAGTTGTCGACCAGAAACTGAGCCAAAATTGCCAGCAGCAATTGCGCATATATGTGTGTGGGTGGGTGTGTGTGTGTGTGTGTGTATCACTCAGTATGGGTGGAGTGTGTGTAGTTGAAGTGGGTAATTTATGTTGAGCTCTGAACATCAGCTATCGTGCTGTGTAAATTGCAGCACTTCAGTGAGCATTTGCATAGATTTGACTGTTGCCAAAGCAAAAACACAATTTGATCTCCAGCCGAGGCAAAACGCATTTTGTTTAATTTGATGTGTGACTGTCCGGGTGTGTGTGTGTGCGAGTGTGTGTGTGGTTTGGGTTAATTGAATGAGTCCAGGCTCTAGTCATTTACATTCAATTAACAGTTGTGTGCAAAACGCATCTGCACAGCCATCTATCTATCTATTATCAAGGCATTCATGAGATACATGGAATACTGCACAACCCCCTTGATATTGTGACTTGGATCCTTACATAAATATTCATTACAATTGGGTAATTTATACCTGATGAGTGTCTATTATACATGTAATGCAAGCAAATCTATTTCGATACACTGGCTTCTGCACTTCCATTTAAAATATCGATCAAATGTACATGTTAAAATACGACTTGAGTGAGCTCGACATTGAGACACTTGTGTTCATGTAATCGATTTATGGAATCAAACAAAATGAAGACAGTCTTAACATTATCTTAACCTTAATCTTAATTATTTTTTGCCAATGGCAATTAATACTTTGAAATAATTCAACCGGCTTTACAGCATTAATAACTATTTCCATACCTTTTTATAGCATTATATATTTCAAGAAGTCATTAATATATTCTTTTAGAAAAAATGTCTATTAATAAACGTCGAATACAATAAGCAAGACAACTGTGTTCGCCTTTCATATTGCAAAATACAGTTTCAGATTATTTTCTTATTAAATATTACTTAAATTATTAAAACAATATACAAATATTAATATGAATGCAGTTCAAAATAGTTATACTTATATTTTATATACATATGCGTATTAGGTACTTGTAAATCATTTATAGGAAACGAGCTTATTTTGATAAGACAAACGATAGCTGTACTTCAATAGTTTACAAGTGAAAAGAATCTGAATTTTCAATCAATTGGGAAATGTGTTAGTCATGGAGAAGCATCAAAGTTAACTTTCGGAGCTCTTGTGTTATTATTGGCTTTGCTTGCAAAGATTTTAGCAGCTACTTAATCGATGTAAGCTTGATTTCAATGCTGAGACAACAACAAGGAGGCAGAGCCAAGAAGACGAGAAGATGAAGAAAGAAGCAGAAGGACAACAATTCTGAGATTGTGAGCAAACAATGTAACCAAATTGTATCAACAAATAAACATAAACAAACGAAGGACCGCAACGAAGCAAATCGAAGTGCAAAGACTGGAACTTGGCTGAATAAATGGAGAGACGGTGGAAGGACAAAGGACGGGGGTTGGGGTTTGGGGCTTGGGGTTTGAGTTCGGTTTGATAGATGGGGCTTGCCGCGGGTCAAGTGCCAACAAAAGAAATCGTACGCACAGAATAAGTGGGCAACGGGAACAAGCAAAGAACAGGATGCTCTCTCGGGCTGGATGCGTGTAAATGGCAAGCAAGAAAGTGTTGGGTGATTTAGTCCTTTGTGACTGAGTGAGTGACTGAGTACATGTGTGTGTGTGTGTGTGTGTGTGTTGATTGAATCGAGGCAAATAAGCAAACATGAAATCAGCAACAAGAAGAGCCACAAGAACAGTTGAAGCGAACCTCGACTAAGCGAAAATTGATAAGTGCATAAAAAGGAGACGGCAAACAAATCGGAATCCAGGGTCCTGCTTTCCGGCACGGCACTTCAAGTATTTGACTAATATAAACAAAGCAACTGCAGTCCTCAATGCTCAATGCTCAATCCTCAATCCTCAATCCTCGATACGCAATTCGCACTCAACACTTGGAGAACATGTGAACTGGACAATTAAGCACCTTAAGCATCTGTCTTTGAATTTGTCACTAAGTGCGAGCCAAGCCGTGTTGCTAACCTGCGACAAACTGACAAAGTGTAATCTGTTCACTTCTCCACTTACAACTCACAAGTTGCTTTCCTTTCATTGAGCACTCGTATTCACTTGTGATTCTGACAAGCCAGTTTGTTTTGTTATCGTTATCAGACAGGTGTAGCTCGATGGATGCAAAGAGCACTCGAGTCTTCTCACATTTGCAATGAGTCTGCGGCTGTCATAAAATTTAGAAATTAGGTCGAGTAGTAGCTATTATAAATAAGAATTAAATATATATGTTATCGGTCCATAAATTATTTCCTATTTTGTAATATCACACTTTATTTGTTTTGATACAAAAATCTTATTTAATCTGACTGTCAAAGTTAAGCAGCCAACTTATCAGCAGGGCTGCCATTATGTGTTTGTCTGCTATATCAAACAAAAAAAGATTTGATACAATTATCCATCGCTCTGATTCATTTAATCTTACTGTCATACTTTATCAACAGATTTCCCAACCTGCCATTAATACTTTATATTCAATATGGAGAATAATAACAGTCTCGGCTACCAATTTAATAATTGTAACGCCGTGTTATTTATTGATAGCCATATCGATTAGTTCGACAATCGTCCCAATAAGGACTGCAATAATTCTCTGCTTAAATGACAAACACTGAGGGTGGGCGCATTAATTAATAACATGCCATAAAATAATAAAAATAAAAATCAGAGACTTGAGTGATTTTGGTATATCAATACTGATTGATGACAGTGCCATTGTCTGTCTGTCTGTCGATAAGGTTTGCCTTGCCAAAAGTGGTATTGGCGCTGCGTAGAACGGGGCGTATGATTGATTTACAACGCACTTGTAAATTAGAAAAAACTACTCGCAACTTGTTTGTGCTGTTGACTGTTCGAGGCTCTTCGGCTCTTTAGTTGTGGGTGACCTGTTTGGCTATCATATTTTATCTTCGCACTGCCTTATCTTATCGCGCATGCTTTGCACTCGTAGTCGAACATGTCGGGGACAAATTAAAGCGCCCGATATTGCTGAAATGTTGGTTCAATGGAAAAATAACTTAAAAGCTGAAACCAAAAATGAGAAGCGTGAGCAAATGATGAATTTTAAATTAGTTTTGTTTTATTGTTTGCCTAGATGCATCAGTTGTTTGCTTCTTGTGCTTCGTTTATTGACACAGTTTCACGTTTCTAAATAAACACTAAAAACTAAATAAAAGTCGGACAATATGCTAAAAGAAAATGTTTGAGGCACGCACAGTATTAACAAGTTAATCAATTAGTTTTTCCATTTTCTTTATTGATCGCATTCATTCACCCTTAGTGAGCCTTGATCAACAGCAGGGCCAGTGCGACGAAGCCAGATATCAGAGGCAGCGACTGGGATGCCGAGTTTCTGGTGCAACTGCAATGGAGAGACATTAATGGTATAAATACGAGTTGAAATCGAGGCTTCTTAGATACATTTTTAATTGTAATCGATGTATTGGCATGACCTACTTAGTAATATTATACTTAGTAATATTATTAAAAATAGTTAACTTTACTTGTTGCCAGTTGCTTTGAGTGTTCATGTTCAACTGTTGATTAATCGTTGATCTAGTCATTAATATTATTCATTTTGATATCAAATAAGTTAAATTTGTGACGCAGCTGAGTTAAGCTACGGCTTATGGGAATTGAATAGTTCTGAGTCACAACTAAGAATAGCATTTCCATCTAACGGGAAAGAGCACTTCTCTTCTTCTATAGATTACAAATATTCCACGGCACTTACCCCTGTTGCAAGACGGTGGTGAAGTTGTTGTTAGAAAAGTCGCTGTACAACGTAGCTGCGAGGTTGTTGGCAGCCGCCATGCCAGTGGTGTTGTACTTGCTGCCACGGCCCAGAATGAAACCGTAGCCTGTGGTGGGATCTGACTCGTTGGAGTAACCGCAGCCGATGAGATAAGTGTTGTCGTTGACCAGCTGCAGAAACTTGATGAAGGTCTTGGCCTGGTCGTTGAAGGTGACATTGTAGCCAGTTGTGGCTTGGGCGACCAGAGACACATTCACATTGGGCTCATTCACATTTTGGTAGAGCGACGAGGGTGAGCTTGAGTGTGAGGAATTGAAGGTGAAAATGCTGCCATTGTTAAGCAGATCAAAGCGGAATTCCATGCAGGCATCGATACTATTGCCAGGATGAAAAGACAGCTCCAGCCAGTTGCCGACGAGCTAATCAAGTGTTGGGAAAGCACAGTGTAAGTTGTCGTCCTTGAGTACAGGCCACAGCACAGCACTTACCGCGGTATTATTCCAATCCATACTTGTTGTAATTTTACTGCAGTTCTGGGGTGCTGAAGGTGTCGCTTGGCCCATTGCCTGGCCAGAGATCAGGGCCAAAGTGGCTACGGTTAAAATCACAATATTGCACATGATCACTTCTTTTTTTATTGTGGATTGTTTATCGATTCACTTAAGTTCCAGGCGCGCGACTCTTCGTGGCACGTATCGATTCGTTGGGAATGTCTCGTATTACTATCGCTGCGCCCTTCGACAGTAGTCTCTTTTATAGGCATGTGGCACGCAGATACAGCTACAGCTACAGCACATATACAATGTATCTGTCGTTGGCTCGTTATCAACCCATACATGTACAAGTGCGTAAAAGTACGGTCACAATCTTTGGTGCAGCTTACTTGTGTCTCTTGCTGACGTCTCTTATCTTATTTGTTATTTTGGCACAATACAAATGCACCTCTGTGTAAGTATATAATTACTATAAAGCATATACAGAGTATAGATATTCGAACTGACTGGAGACTATGACTAATCGCAGTAGCTTAGTTACGACTAAGTGCTGCATACTCGTACAAGTGATTGTGAAGAACACTCTGCCAACTTGGCCAAGCTCTTTAAGCCACTAATTGCCAACGTGTGCCCTGGGGTATTTTTTTGTGGCAAAGGGCAGGCTTTGCGCCGAGTGGCCATCGAGTGCGTCTTGACTAAGTTAATTGACCGAAAGACTATCACATACTCGTAGTTATGGAAAAGATAACCAATCTTCTCCAGAGGCTCTGTAATACATTGTTTAATTTCAAATTTCATATCATTAAAGATATTACATTGCCTCATATAGAATAGATAACGGCAAGCCGCCATTTCCTTTATAAAGCATTTTCTTTAATATGACTGGTTTGTTTATTTTTAACAACTGCAAATATTATAAAAGCATTCGTTCCTTTGCCATAAAATGAAAATTACAAAATAAATAATTACACATCACATTATTTTACATTAAGCATTTCTATCGTAGATAAAATTTATAATTTATTCCACAAATTGTTTATTTTTTAATATTGCAAATATTGTGAAATTATAATCATAGAAAGTATTTGGGCGGGTACTAACAATTGCTTCATAAAATGTTTATATTTTTAATTTATTTTATGAATCGCTCTAATACAATTGCATATGCCAATTGGAAACATTCATTAGGTAAGTGAAAAAGCTAAAAATAAATGTGATTTAAAAAATGGTTTAATAAATTACAGCTAAAATCCTATTATATAAAAAAAAAAAAAATAAAAATAAAAATAAACAAATTTCAAAATCAACTGAGAATATTTTAAGTACAATACAACAGCAGTTCACAAATTAGATTCATATTATTTTTAAGGTAATTCTAAAAAAATGGAGCCAAAAATCATACTCAAGGACATTTTTTTTTAAATGAATTCTATTTATAATAATAATAAAACATTATACAGCGCTTAATGTTTCGCAAACCTTGATTGCAGGTTCTGGAAGGTCTAATTAATAATAATATTATTTAGGAATAGGTCTAATTTGTGAGCAATTGTATAAATTGTTTCTCAATTCAAATGGAAATAAATTCGTATGCTTTCAAATATACAGAACTCTAGTTTCTGGAAGTTCTAATTAATAATAATAATGTTTAAGAATAGGTCTAATTTATGAGCTTCTACTGTATAAAATGTTTCTCAATTCAAATGGAAATAAATTCGTATGCTGTCAAATATTGAAGACTCCCTAAGATAACTCTAACTATTAAATTATAAATAACGTTTTGTGAAATGGTGCGATTTTTAGATGCACAGATTACACATCCTGTCCCATGGATAACCTATCAATTAAAATTGTACATGATAATGGCAACGAAATTCAAGTACAAATACCTCAGTGCTTGTGTTTATCAGCCACATTGGCTGAGTCACAATTTTGAGTACACGAGCGAGTACATGAAGACAACTGATAAATTGTGAATTGGGAGTCAGACAAAAGTTAAAAATAATAACAAAAATTCCCTCAAATGTTGGGAAATTGCCGTTGTTATCTGCAAAAAGATATTAAATAGCAAGTTTATTGAATCACGCATTTATCTAGTCATTGAAGACACTACTCAAATGCAATAGATTTTATAGTTTATTTATTTAAGCAAACATTTGAAATGAAAATGTATAGTTTTACCAACATGGTTTTATTCCCAGCAATATTCCCTAGATGTTAGTGGGTTATTTAGTTAACTGGTAAATGATAAAAGCAAACACTCCGTAGAAAGCTGCGAGTGCCGTCGAGGGATCAGCTCCGTTGCTAAGACAGCTGCAAAGGTAAGGGATACTAGTTAAGTTAGGGTGAGGGGAGTGCATAGTTTACGCACGTGGAATCCTGAGTAATCAGAGTCATGCTGCCATTGGCAAAGTTCTGGTAATGGGCCGAACTATTGCTCTCCAGCGAGTCCAGATAGACTGTGGACAGAGTTCGATTACGAGCGATAATCATGCCGAAGGCTGTCGAGTTATCGGTGGCATTGGTGTAGCCACAGATGAAGGCATAGTTTGTGTAGTCGGTGTCGAGTATCTTGAAGACTGTGTAGGCGGTGTAGCTGGGGGGATTCCAGTAGGTAAAGTTGTATCCATCGGCTTCTTCAGTGTTGTTGGGCACCGTCAAGGTGGCATTCATGGTCTGATTAACCCAGGGATACACCGGGGTATTCGAGTAGGTCGTATCGATGAGCACATTGTCTTGGGGCTGATCGAGCACAGTTACATTGATCTGGGTGCAGAATGTGGATCCCACAGGCTGTCGCACAATCTCCCACCAAACGCCCGCAAACTAAAGAGGAGATGTCTAATAACTAATCGAGTTGGGATTCAATGCACTCACCATTTTCAAGTCCAGGGCCATGCTGCTGCTGACATTGCAGCCCACTGGAACTGCATTGCCATCTTGAGCACTGACTGCGGGAGCTGAGAGGAAGCCCAGCGTCAAACAGAGCAGCAATCCCAGGCCACAATTGAACCCTTTTAAAGTCATTTTGCAAATGCCTTCCGTGTGGCTTGGATTCAGTTGCTGGAGCTTCTGACTCCCCATAGTCGAGCACAATTTTCACCTGCCCATAATTGCCGCTAATGAGCTGTTAATTAATCATATGATATCATTGGCCAGATAGCAACCAGTGTTGCCAAGCGCAGGCAGCTCAAGTTGCCGTTCGAATGTTTGCAGTGTTGGTTAAGCGAGCATTGGGAATTGCTCGTGCATGCTCGACAGATCATGTGATGACAGCCCGCTGAGCATTTAAGACCCTCAACTGCAATTACTATCGTCCCCATTTATGTAACTAACGATATCGTTTTGAACTTTGGTGATAAGTAGATAGATCGCACTTGGAGTGGCCTGCAAACATTTGGACTCGAAGGCCCAAAGGCCACATTGCTGATAACTGAATGAGAGCATTAGCTCAATCAAGTTGCTCTTCAAAGCAGCTAGAGTTGCACACTGAACAACAATGCAATCGACAATTAGTTAAAAAGGGATTCCCCTCACACTGTCTGTTGCCAAGAGAACTCGAAATTCCATTTTCTTGGTTGTAGGTCTTATTGGATAGTTTACTGAAGTGTTGAATAACCATACTATACTCATGCTCTATAAATACTTAAATGACTAAATCAATGTGTGATTGTGCACATTACACACAAACTTATTTCAGTGTTCGACAACGTACTATATAATTCGCTAACAGTAAACAACCTTTGCCTGGAAAAACATTGGAAAACCAGCTGCAAACTAGCACATCAAGTTTTTTTTAAACGAGCGACACACTATGCTGTCGATTCTGCAAATAGCATCCTAGACTCGTACTGTAAATGGCAAATGAGTATAATAGTTTTGTGCTAGGGTATGCAATAGCCAGATACAATTCAGAAATATCTACTGAAGTACTAAGTGTTCTGCAAAGTTATATCTAATTTGAAAATATTCTATAGATAATACAATTCTTAGAATGTACACTTTTTACGTTCTTATTTTTTGATGGATCTTCGAATAGATCCCTGCATTTGCCCTGCACTATTTCAATATGCGAACTGTTTTGATTGAATCAATATCTAATTTAGAAACGACTCTCTCTAAATTTCTTCTACCATTCTATTAAATTACAGTGCTAGTCACTTGATCAAAGCTAGCATGTCATTTAATGTGAATGTAGTACAAGAATGATGTGCTGAAGTTTATATGTTATTTAATTAGGATTACTATTTTATAATGCATTTTTAAAGTAATTGTATTCATTATGTATTTTTAAATGTTAAAGTTTATTTGATATTAATTATAGCACTACACTCGGCTCAAGTGCAAGGAAGCGAGTGTTTAGCCATCGAGCACACTCGAATGTAACGTTTATACATATGTTTTGTGCTGGATGCTGGGCAAGGGGGAAAGAGAGAGGAGCACGGGAGGACCTAACTTTTGTTACAAGTGACACACATTCAGTGTGACTCGGTCACACTCGTAGGCGTAGGTAAACGGCTCCCGAGACACCCGGCAACTTTGTACCCGGGCTACCCAGGCACTGGGAGTGTTGGTGGGAGGGGGAGTTGGATGTGCCACGCCCACAGCAGAAAAAGCAGTAACAACTTTGTCATGGGAAACTGGTTGCGGGTAACAGGTAAGCAGGCAGAGAGCTTGTCCCTGTTATTTAATTAAAACCTATTGCAAGTTGCGCCCGAATAAGTTTGGAAAAGAGTTTTTGGCATGTCTTAATAATTTAATTGGGCCATGTGTGAAATTTTAATGAATAGAAATGCTAACACACACACATCCCCGTAGTTACTGAGGGATCCAAAAGTTTAGCTTAACCTAAAGTGGAGTTGAATCGAGTGCAGAATATACATAAGTAGTACAATTCGTGTCTCCAGGCTAAAATTCAAAAACTTTTCTATAATTACTTTTGCAGTTAAGAAGAGCATAAAATTTCAATTAGCAATTAAAATTATTTTAAAAGCCGCCCACACTTGCAGATTTCTTCGGAAAATCTATGATCTCGTTCTAGGAAATCTCTGCCCAATCTGTTGTTGATTTTCTTAAGGCTCAGCTGACAGAGAAGAATACCCTTTAGATAAGGCACGCGTTTCCAAATTTCTTGGAAGTCAGTATTGATAAGAATGGCACTTTTTTTGTTTGTGCCATAAACTAACAATTGCGAAGAATCAGTTAGAGACTATGCTAACAAAATAAATCCATCATCGCTAAAAATTTACGGTGACCATTGCAAAGACCTTATCGACGAAAGCCAGCAAACAACAATTACAACAAATAGATGACAAAAGTTATTATTGCCTTCACTTTAACTCAATTTGATGATAAGCAAATTTCGCCACCTACACGCACAACTGAAATGTGGCCTCTCTTTACCTATGAACTTGGTATATTTTTTGCTTTTGCTTAGGACTGTGTTAAGAGCACATAAGAGCACGCTGACTGCACTCAGTGAAAGCTTAAAAATGCAGCTTTTAAGTAATTGCAGTTGCGTTTATAACAGATCAGCAATGGCTGCAGCAAGAACTTTGAAAGTTCAGATGTTTTCGAAGAGAAATTAAAATCGCAAAAGCAAGCGCGTAGGCGAATATCATGTGTGCAAACAATTGTCAAATATGTCGTCTATTAATAGACTCACTTGTCTGTGCTTGTGTGTGCTGAGTAAAGCTTGACTTTGTGTGCCCATGCGTTATTGTTGTTGCCTAAGGTCAGTTTTCGTACAGTATGATTGAGAGCGGTTTGCGCCGGTTCTGTTTCTGTTTCTGTTTCTGTTTCGTCGTCGCAATAAAAGCAGATTAGTTTATTTAACGCGATACGTGGAATATATATTATACAAATGTTATTGAATAACATTAAATATTTGCAAAGTGGACTTGTGTAGATTTAAATATTGCAGTCGGAAATTAAGGGAGAAGGGCGGCGGCTCGCTTTGTAGAACAATATAATTATGTACACATATATGTACATATGTATGTATGCAGATCGTTAGTTTTTCTTTGGGAGGATTGTGTGTACATAATGTGTAAACAAGTGAATTCGCGTAATTTGCAATTTGTGGGATTAAAAATGACCAGCTCCAAAGTCGTAATTGCCTTTCTTAATAGGGAAATTGAAAGCTTCCCCCTAATTGACACACTTCGTATAAATCTTCACACGTACACGCTGACAGCTCCCAACGAGGTATGTCCGTATGTATGTGTGTGTCTGCATATGTATTTAATTACTCAACAAGCTTTGATGCTTTCATTAAGTTGCGAGCAGTAACTTTGTTAAATGCATACGAGTATATCGTGCTCAAGTCTCAAGCCTGCCGCACTTTTGAGCCACTGCAACCACAGTAAATTAAGTTGTTTATCTTAATGCAAACATTTCTCTTACTGCAAGTAACTGTTAATTACACTCTCAGCGTTTTATGCAAAAAGTGAAAAAGGCAAGAGACGCTACAAGGAGCGCAATGCAAACTTTCTATTAAAGTGAAACTAGCACACACACTCATACATGTATAGACATAGTTGTGCTCACATACACCATATGAACATATGCATAGAGTCTTACATCTTGTGTTTCTGTGTTCGCAGCTTCTTTTGCTCTTGCTCCTTCTCCCACTCTCGCACAGCGCCTCTCCTTCGCTCGTTTTCTGTGTTTTACTTTTGTGGCCTCAGCATGCTCAAGTGCGCATTGCGCAAGCCAATTTAAATTTTAAAATAAGCACATTAACTGCATGCAGAAGCGCTAAAATGAACGCACTGACACTCTTGTTCGCTCTCGGCGAGCACATGCACGTACTTCTCTCTCTTCTCCTCCATGTTCAACACACACAGACACACACTTGCACGCGCACATATTTAATTTTCTGCAGATTAATGCCTGTTGCTGGTCTCCTCTTACACGCACACTTAAGCCTCGCTCTCAAGACGCTCTCTTCTGCTCACCTGATGTTGATGCTGGTACTTTCCCCATTCCCTCCACTATGTTGATTAATTGAATTGACGACATTTTATGTTCATAATTTGATTTTAATTAATATCCATATCTGCTTATAGAGAGAAGAACTAATTGTTAATTGTTAATTACAAAAAATTGATAAACTAACTATTTGGCATAAGTGCTAATCATTTAATATAATTGATATTAATGTACGATTAACTGGCGTTTAACATTATAAATTCGATTAAATCGTTTTGCGTTTTTATTTGGTTTTTCATAAAAGACAGATAGAATAGAGCCTCCATAGTGTGTTTCATTTGGTTTTTTGTAGTTTGTTTAGTTTCAGTATACGTAAGATCTCATACATATGTTTATATATAATAGATGGATCTAATGCTGATATGCGGTCAAAGTTCATACATCAAAATCAACAGAAAAGGAAAGTCTAACTAAAACAATTTATTTACAATCGTTGTTTAACATAAGTGCAGGGAAAGTAATCGACTAACATTAGAGCTTAGTGGAAGAACTACAGACATTTTCCTTTCCTAGTTATTATTGACTTGTCATACTATTTACAAAGACTCCTGCATGATAGATCTCTGGGGGTTTCAGTTATGATAATGATAGTTTAAACTTTAAAGATTAAAACTTTTGTACTGATATTAGTATCGGAAACCAGGTGTGCTATATAGCCGCTAGATATATAACACGTACTTAAATGCCTCCCAAAATTGATATGTAATATTCGAAACAAGAAACTGACAAACTGGGATAGTCTAGGCTGAAACTATATGTAAACTAAATGATCGATAACTGAGATGTAATATTAGATAGTTCTCCCTTAATCAACTAAGTTAAGTTTAGATTATGTTTAGGGTTGTCTGGCTGCTCGACTTTCTTAATGTTTCTGTTTTTGTTTGTCACTCGTTCAATGATTGTGCTTCGGCATAATTTTCAATATCTCAAGTTCGATTATGTAGGTTAACGGTATGTAGGGTATCGGTATGGGGTATGCACGACTACTACATTTACGGGTATATCCAAAAATCACAACGTGAACTCTACTTTAACCTGGCTGATGGGATGGGAAATGTAGTTGTATGTTATGTATGCTATGCTACACGTAACGATTACAGATTACCGATTACCGATTACCGATTACTGATTATAGTCGTACCTTATGTACAGCATTAGCTTCGGGCTCAGGGTCTAGTTGTAATAATTATACGTTGCTAATACTACTAATTATAGGATACATTGCATTGTGCTCATATATGAAGATTTAACATACAGCTCGCTCCTTAGTGTCCTAGTGTTCTAGGTCCTAGGCTAAATGGAAGTTCTAACTTGTTTACAGGGTATTGGGTTCGAGTTCTATTCGCATGCTATTTACAGTTTTGATACAACCTAGCAAGTGTTTCTTTTAAAGGGGTTGCGACCCCTTTAAATTGTTTAACGGGGTTCTAAAAAGGTTCACTCGATATACCTAATGGGTGTTTAGTTGCAAATAGTTTACAAGCATTATCAACTAGTTATTAGTTTACTGTGTGTTCTTGGTAATAATAATAAATTAGTATGCAATTTATTATTGTTATGACAATAAGTAAAATACGTTTATTGATTTTTATTTTTAATATGTAAACAGTCTTTTGAGAGCCTTTTGCGGGGCAAAGGCTACGTTAAATGCATTTCTTTTGCTAAATGCGGCTTAAAGCAAAATAACAAAGCTAAATCAAATGTGAATTCTAATCAAAAATTAAGCTGCATTTCTGTGGCGGCCTCAAAGTATGCTATGGTTTTTTCACGCACGCCAGAGGGCGCTCGTCTTAATGTGGGCGCTCAAAAGTATGCAACATATTTTGGATTATGAGTAGAAACTTTCGTTAAGTTTTTACAGTGGGTCTACTGATCTAGTTTTTTTTTCTTAATACAAAAAAAAAACGAAATGAATGGAAATTTCTGAAATTAACTTAAAGCAAATTTTAAATAAAAATAAAGTCAATTTGGTTCATGAGTTTTTTTCAATAGTTTGGTATATATTTTTTTTGTTCGCTTTTCGTTTTGTTCTTTGCTTAAAAACTAAAATAACAAACAAAAGTTAAAAATCATCATCGATTCAATTCATAATTTACAGACAGGATAAAAATTACGGCTTTCTCTTCCTCATCCTTAAAAGTTACATTATAAATTAGGGTTTGTTGTTTTATATTTAGATTTATATTGTAGAATTTGGCAATCACATTGGAAAAACACTTAGGCGCTATAAGTTCTTTGCTTTCTAGAAGTTAAACTAATAATAATAGTACTAATAGCTTAAATTATGCTGACTTTTCGCACCGTAGCGAAAACTTATGGCAACCCTATAGGATACAAAAGGAGGGCGAATTTGCAACCCTAATCCTAGTCCTAGTCCTAGTCCTAGGAATAATATACATATTCAGATCTATTGCTTTGATGATGTACACGCAGCAGACGAGACTTGTACTACACTTACACATACTTTATGCTACACTATCGATATAGGGGGGAGTTTAAAAGCTTAGCTGCAGCTAGAGCTGGAACTGTACAGACTTCATGAGAACATGGAAGCTTCTCATTTTATTTACACGCTCGAATCGGCTGCGAACGGAACGGAACGGAACTCCTTGGCATCTACGCTGGCTGGACATTGTTGTTGTCCAGCTGCGAGGTGACCGTCGAGCAGGCGCTGCTGTTGTTGTTGGGACTGGTTGCCTCACTGCCGGAGGCTGCATTGCCGGTCGCCGCAGTGGATGCAGCGGGAGCTTTTCTACCCCTATGCCAGCCGAAGCTCAAGGCGGCGCTCAGCTTACTCGGCTTGGGGTGATGCAGTTGCAGTTGCAGCTGCGGCTCCGCCAGATCGTAGTCCTGTCGCCCAATGGAGCTGGCTGGCGTGTGGTGGCTGTAGCCGGAATCGGAGCCGAAGCTCGAGTCGCCGTAGGGTTGCCTGTAGTCCGACGTGGTGGGCAGCAGGGTGGAGGCATAAGGACGCGCTGATCCCCCCGGTCCGGCGCTGTCGTAATAGTAGTTGGCATTGTACATCGGCTCCGCATAGCCATAAGCCGGCTCCGCAGCCAACGGTGCGGCATGGATGCGATGATGCTGGTGCTGGTGCGCGGCCAGTCGACGATCCACCAGGCGGGGCTGGGTGCGAGCCCGCATCGTGGCCGCCATCAGGCCGTTGGCGCTGTTGGGCGCGTACTGCTGCACGCTGGGATACCTGATGCGCTCCCGGTATATGGTGGATAGGGGAGGCGCTGGCGCCTGACTTAGCTGGGCATTGATGCGATTCCGACGCTCCACCTCGTGCTCCAGCGTGTTGTAGAATTGCGGGGCCGTGGAGCGAGCCAGGTAGCCCAGGGACATCATGTTGCTGCGATTGTCGTAGAGCGGCGCCAGATCCGCAATCTCTGCCGTCGAGCTGTGGTTGAGCTCATCCTGGACTCGCTGCTGACGACTGCGTGGTGTGCGTCGCAGCTGGCCGAGATTGGTGCCAGTTGGCAGCTCGCAAATGTTGTTGTTGTTGCTCTGGTGGTTGCTGCTGCTCTGGTTGTTGTTGCTCGCCGTCGACGCACTGGCCGTCGAGGCATCCTGCCCCGTCGAGGAGCCCGAGCTGAGCACGCTGTGCCGCTCCTGCGGCGGCATCTGTGTGCCTGCCGAGACGCCAACCATTGCCGACCCACTACTGCCCGCTGGTCGCTCGTGGTAGGGCGTGCCAGCTGCTCCGGCAGCTGTTGGCTGCTGCGTGGAGTTGGCCTCCTTATGGAAGCTGCATTCGCCAGGCAGCGACAACTCGTCCTCGGCGAAATCATCATCGGAATGCAGTGGAGGCTCCGATTCCCCATCGGAGTCCACGCGACCCGGTCCCAGCTCCTCGTACACATTGTCGTTGGAGCGATACGGATCCGGGCCAGGCGAGGAGCTGACCAGGAACGGAGGTGAACGAGTCATCGGATAGCCACTGGGATAATGGATGCTCTTGCCCTGCAGCAGCTGTAAGTTAGAGAGAGAGAGAGAGGAAGAGAGTTAGTTAATGTTTCCATGTGCAAAGCCAAAGAAGCGAAGCGACCCCATAAAAGTGTATACCCAATATGAGAAGGCTACAGGGTGCATGAATAAATAATTAATATGCAGAGCGAAGCAGGAGCATAAAAAGAAGAAGAACGGAATAGAATAAAGGCTCAGAGAAATAATAAACCAAAGGAATTAAAGGACGAAAGAAACCAATCGAGCATCTAAATGCCAATTGAATGGATGCCAGCAATTAGTGAAAGAGAGAGCGAATGAGAAAGAGAAAGCGAGATAGAGGGATTTGCAATAATTGGAAAGTGCGTGCGACATTAAGCAGATTTGAGTCAAGGATTTGCAGTCTTAGCCATGGCCTAAAGGAGCTGTTTATCAGACAATAAAATAAACACGCTCTTCAGCGGATGCGGCAGGCAAAGCAAGGATCGAGGGAGGGGAGGGGGCGGTGCGGAAAATGGACCATAAAGCGGCATCAAGAAATATGAAAAGGCGAATAAAAAGAGCGCAAGGACAAACGGCAGATACATTGAAAGAATCAGCAGGAAAACAAACACGTCCCGATTCCCCAAAGGCGTCAGAGTCGTAAAAATGGCACAAAAGACGCACGAATTGAGCCCGAAGGATATCACATGTACTCGTACATGGGGACAAGCATGTGGAGATGAATTGGAGTGGGGGTCGAGTCCATTCAGAATAAAGCAATAGGACGTCATTGAATAGAAAGGATAAAAAAGGCACTAAGGAAATGCGGTCTCATTTTACACACAGTTTTTGACAATTCAATTGTGTGTGCGAGTGTGTGTGTGTGTGCGTGTGTGTGTGTGTCTGACAAGCCGACAATGACAGTGCAATGTTTTGACAGCAATTGTCGAAATGTTGCCTCAGCCTCTCGCATTACAGCAAAAACTTCCTGCACGACAATTAAACAGATTGGCAAACAATAAGAAGGACAGCACATGAGAGAGAGAGAGAGAGAGAGAGAGAGAGAGAGAGAGACTACTAACCTCGGCATGTGGATGCTGCTGGTAATGATGGTGGTGATGATGGTGTGGATGCTGCAGCTGATGATGGTGCTGATATTGATGATGCCGCATTACCAGCGGTCGGTGATGACCCAAATGTGCATCGGGATCCTCGTACATGGCATGGTGTGGACCGTGCGACCCACTGCCCCCCAGTGGCATTGCCCCACCGAGTGCACCTCGCGTTGGCGTCTTGCAGGGCAGCAGATTCTGCACCTTGCGCTTGTTTCTGCAATGGATGAAGAAAGAGAGAGAGAGAGGGATTAGTAATGATGTAATACTTGAGGGAGAGGGAGAACACATAGTATAAAAATCAAGCCACAAAATATTCTGCTTTAATCAACAGCTGCAACTTCAAAATATATTTAAAACAACTTAAAGAGAACTGTTCATTAAGCAGCTTAAAGCACAGGGCGCATTTGAGAGAGAGAGAGAGAGAGGTTGAGGAAAGCAGCTTTAAGCTGCAGCTCATAAATAAAAGAGAGCAACTGTCCAAGCAGGAAGAGAGAGAGATACTTTAATTGGCCAAGCGGCTTAAAAGCAGTCTTAAGCCAAAGGAGAGGAGGACAACGATGATGACGATGTGGATGACATTCATGACGTTGTTCGAGCAGCGTCGTCAACATAATAGAGCCATAAGTTCTCGGTCAGCTGAGGATGCCAACGGAAGATAAATCGATTTGTAATGGCAGCAAAATGGGTCGAGGGATGTGGGCCGAGGACAGTGGGCGTTGCTAGCCATAATAAATGTCCAGCTGGCCAAACAGGTAAACAGTCCAAAATGTGCTACGAAAATATCCCCAGCTCCAGTTGAGGGGGAGAAAAAAGCGAAAGCAAAACAAAAGTGCGCCACATAAAATTCAATTTAAATAAGCAGCAAAGCGGGGGGCAGAAGGAGTCAAGCACAAGGATAGCGACAAGTCGAAGGAGTGGCGGCAAGGATGTCAAAATGACAACAGCTCGCTCAAGATGGAAGTAGGAACTGGAGCAGGAGCAGGAGCACGAACTGGAGATGGAGCTAACCGCGTGCCATGAAAATAATGAACATAATTAAGTGTTGCCCATGGCAAAGACAACAATAACAGTAAGAACGACGACGACAACAACAAGTTGGCTTAAGGATGCCTCGTAGAACACTTGAAGCACTGAGAGCTGACTGCCATGTGGCAAACTCTCAGTCTTGGCAAGTTCCTTCGGCTTGCCAGAGTTGCCAGCATAAGCATAATGAAAAATGCGAAATTAAATTGACGCCACGCCACACGTAGCATGCCACAGGGCAGGAGGCAGCCGCTTGGGCTGTCAGCCTTGTAATGTCTTGTAGGTAAACATGTTGCGATGTCAAACGGAAGTCGCTCGTAAAAACTCGCATGCAATGCCAGCCCAAAAGCCTCCCCTCCCCTCCCCAACCCGTCTCCTCTTGCCGCTCGACAAAGCGAAAGCTAGCTGTCGGTGCGCCTCTGATTGAGGGGGGAGGCGGCGGCAGGGAATGTACACACATATTAAAAATGGTAGCCTACTTTCAGGCGAAGAGTCAAGTTCATTTCGGGAGAGATCGACGACTGAATGCGCTGCGCAAACGTTTGCGAATGATGCAGAAAGAAGAATCGAGAAATATCTGTTTCGAGCGAGTATAAAGAATTAATGAAAGTCTTGTGTAGTTTTGCAAGTAGTTGACGCTCCGATGAAACGTTAACGAATAGAGTGTGCAGAGGAAATGCAAGAGAACCTCCCTTAGAGCATCAGCCTGTGGCAGCTGTCAAGTTAAATCCAAAGTCAAGTTTACGCTTGCTTAGTGAGAGCATTATGACAACACACAGACAGATATCTATACATGTGTGTGTGTGTGTGTGTGTGTACGCTTAGGCTAAAAGTCAGCTGGCTGAATTCCTGTTTCTTAGCTAAGTCGACAGAGCGGGGGCAGAGCTCTGTCGGCTGTCAAGCTGTTGGCGTGCTGCTCGCTGCGCTGTTAAATATTCTTAAAAGTAAATTAAATAATGTGGCATGCCACAAGATGACACACACAAACAGCAGAAGAGCGAAAGAGATGAAAATGGAAACTGGAAAAGGCATAAGAATGCCCCCCTGCCCCCCATCTACTTTAACTTATTTCATTTCATTTCACTTACGAGGCGTAAAAATGAAAGCGCGTGCAGATTTAATGTATCTATGTGTGCGTGTGTGCGTGTGTGTGTGTGTGTGTGTGTGTCTTTAACCCCTTAAGCGCCTTGTTTGATTTCTAAGCATTATGGCCAACCATTGGAATGGACGCTGCGTCCCTGGAGTGTCGTACAATTTGGCAAGAAAGTCGAGAAAGTCCTGAAAGTGAAGTATTTGTATGCTCGACTCGATATGCAAGATAGGGGGAGAGGGAGGTTGGGGAGGTGGGGGCATACCTTTGGGGCAACAAGAAGCGAGCAAGGGTTGCTTTGTGGCATAAGCAATTTACAATAAAAAGTAGCTGAGGCAACAATCCGATTGAGATCCGCCCTCCCCTCCTGCTTCTCGAATTCAAGTCCGAATTCAGCCGAAGAGAGTACTCTTCTCGCATGCAAGCGAATCTTTTATTTATGAACTCCGTTCGTGGCATGCGGCATGCGGCATGCGGCATACGCCTTGGGGGGTTGCACGTCGCAGGCACGTAAAAAAGTCAATGTAGTGCGAAAATTGAACTACAAAGGGCACAAGTCGAGGCCTAGAAAAGGCCGAGAGAATGTATCAAAGTCTTTTGCGTTTTTTTTTTGTTTCTTGATATGGAAATCAGGCAAGGGGCAGGGGAGAAAGGGAAAGGGTAGGACACGAGTTGTGGCTGCATTCAAAGTCTTAGACTGTCTAAGACATGCCTGTGGTTGAGCCCCTTTGCCACAAGTAGATGTTGCAATTAATCTGCAAACAGAAAATCATTTTCAATTCCAATTAATTGAAATGCAAATTGAAGCCACAAGCTGAGCGGAAAAGGGATGGGAAAGCACTTGCATCATTTTCTGTATTAAATAATACGAGATATTTGCACACTTGATTAAAAATTGCCAGGGCAACAACAATATAACAAGAGTGGGAGTGGGAGGGGGGAGGGGGAGAATACAAATTGTGATTGTGATTGTTATTGTTATTGCATACTTGAGGGCGTCCCTTAGACTGTTGTCATCCGGCAAATGAAATTGCAAGCAGGTGAAATTGATTTTATTTATTTAGCAGCCACCGTTAATGGTAACACACACATGCACATCCACACACACACACACACGCATGGGTATAACTTTTGTGGCTGCCACGTCTGTCAGGGGCTCTGGCTATTAAATATGCAGAAGCTCGTGCCAAGCTGAGCTAAGTTGAGTTAAGGAGATGCTTAACTTTAATGTGTAAAACAAAAAGAGAGAGAGAGAGAGAGAAGCAGAGTAGAGCAGGAGAGAGCGAGAGCGAGAGATTCCAACTTCATTTATCGTTCTGCGATTATTTGCGCAATTTGAGCATATTTATTTAAATATTATTAACTGGCGACAATGTTAACAATTTACATGACAGGCTCTTCATCGACATGCCACACACACACATGTTGCATGGCATGCCAATTTTGTGTAATTAATAAAGTTGCATGTGCAAACATTTGCGCAAAAAAACCAAAGGACATGGGCAGAGCTTTAATACTCTGGCGGTTTATTAAAATAATTAAGGTAATTATGTCCCATAATAAATGCAATTTATGGTTATGAAACTGTTGCAAACAAAGCAAATCAAAAGCGATCTTTGCAAGTCATTTAAAACGTTGATTTTCCTTGTTTCGAAATGTTTGCTTAAAGCACTTCTATTTAATGTGTTGACATTATGATTATTTTATTTGTCGCAAAAAGAGAGAAAACAACAAAAAAAATATAAATAAAATTAGTTTGTATTTTATTTATAGGTTTCTCTGCGAGACACACGCAACACGATAACACCCACACACCCACACACTCACACACGCATGAGTACTATGTTTATTCATATTCATATTTATTTGCTGGGTGTTTTCGGGCCCATAAAGGCAAAATAATGTGCCACATCATAAATGCCACAAAAATGGCGTCGGCCTCAAGTTGTGCTTGTTTTTTTTGTAGCTGTTTCCTTTTTTGCGCTGGACATTCATAGTCATTCACACATATACACATACACAGGCAACGGCACAGAAAGCATCACGCACATGCAGATAGCAAATGGGGCAAGTTTTTGGGGCAACACTTAAAGCAGCAGCTCGGCTATCTTTCTCTCTGTTTCTCTCTCTCTCTCTCTCTCGCTTTGTGTGTAATAAAGATGCTCGTCGTGCCTCTTTGTGTGTGCTCTGTTCATGGCCATAACCTCAGAAATGATGAAGCACAACAGCAGCAGCAACAACAACAACAACAACTACAAAAAGGACAACGACAACATCTGTGTGAATGTGTGTGGCGTCTATGTTGCCCTGCCACGCCCCCAACTCCTGACGCCTCACTGTGCGTTCGTGCGGTCAGTAAACTTTAATGAATATGTATGAAATTCGCTTGTAGCAACTGCTCAGATATTCCCCCTCCCCCTACCCCGCATACTTCCACACTTCCACCGATAGCAGTGCCATGAATATTGCCCATTTTTGGGCGTTACAGCAAAATCGATGTTGCCTCTCTCTCTCTCTCTCTTTCACTCTGTTGTAACATGCGACTTCAACACTTGTTGATGTTAATGAGAAAAGAAACGAGAATAAGACATGGAAAGGGAACTCGGACAAAACAGTAAAGCTTTAAGAGAAGCAAAGCTTTGACGTGCGAGTTGAATGGAGAATGAAATGGGAAATGTAATTTAGTTTTTTTGGCAATATGCAGCCCAAATGCAAATTCATAAAGTCAAATAAATGTTTAGTTTTTAATTCATATGCAAAGAGAGCAGAAAAAGGCAGCTTCAAATTCGGTTAACCCATTAAAATGAATAAACACACTAATACCACACCAAACCACACCGCACTCATATTCACACACACAGACGCAGAAAAATGGGCAGCCACTACTACAAGTTGTAGAACTTTTTTAAAGCTTACGCTGGGCCAACGGGGCGAGGGACGAGTGTAGCCAACTGCTGCTAGATGCTTACCCGCTTACCCGGTTACCCGTTCAACCGCTCAACTGCTTGCGCTCTCTCTTTAATGCCAACCGTTTGCTGTGCGTGCAAAATTCTTTTGCTCCTCATACCCTCACTCATGCAAACATAGTACAAGCGGTCCAGCGTAACGTGCGCTGAGTTGTTTGTGTTTGATTTGGTTTTGTTTCTTTCTTTTCTCTTACACTCAAACCCTTCGTTGCTTTTGCTGCGGTTATTTCTGCTGCAGATTTCATTTGGTTTGCAATCTGAGTGTTTGTTCTTTTTTCTTGCATTTTACCCAGTTTTTTGCAGTGGCAAGTAAATTGTTTTATTTTTTGTGTAGCCAAAAAGTTGATGTAACTGTGTTTGCTGTTAGGGGGTGGAGGGTCATTTCTCACGTTTTTTTACTGTGTGTATTTAAAATTTCAATTTAATTTAGTTTTGGTTTTAAGAGTGCACACACATACACACGCTCACACACATGTAGGTCAGCTCTTGAAAGTAGACTACATTAATTTTCGTTTGGTCGCCGTTGCATTTGCTCTTGTTGTTGTTTGTTTACTTGTTTGTTTTTGTGACTTTAGCAAATGGGTTTTTACAATTACATATATACGTGTACGTGTATGTGTATGTGTATGTGTGCCCGCGCACTTCGCCATGCATAGTTTATAATGTTTATACGTTTTCACATTTGGCGCATTGCATGCATTTTTCATATGGCGCCAAATTTTTGGATGACCCAACACTTTTTCGGTTTATGAAATTGTGAAAATGACTCGTATCAGAGCAATTGTTATTTATAGAGAACATTATTATGATTGTTACAGCTGAGCTGGCACATAATTAAAACAGTTGTTGCTGTTGTTGGGGAAAAGATACACCCCACTGCTGTGTTGGCAGAAATCAGAAAGTAAAGTCTGTAACATGCCACATGCAACATGTTGCAACGCCTTCAATGGTAAGGTCCCGGCCCAGAAGGGGCCAAACCACAAGACAAGACCAGAGCAGACAAGCAGGGCAAAGCAAAGTGATAAAAATGGTGTGTATGTGGGCTGAGTAATAGAGTTATTTAAAGTCAGAGACCGTTGTAAAAGAGCTTAAGCATAGAATAAACAAACTCAAAGAGCATGTAGGTATGAACAGCATGCACTGCTCGCACCCATGTAATTACTTACTTCCAGACAAACAGTGAAGAGATGAGCACAATGAGCACCAGCAGCAGTGAGAAAACCGCAATCATCGCTGAGGTGGCCAGTGATTGGCTGCTGTACAGGCTGGCATCCAGAATCTGCAAGAGAGAGAGGGAAAGAGATAGGGAGAGAGTGAGTTGGGCTTACTTGGCATTTTGAGTGAAAAGTAAAAGTAAAAGTAAAAAGTTCAAGACGATGCAAATCACGAAGCAACTCAAACACAAAGCCATTTTGCATACCAACAAACAACAAGAACAATTTCTGCAAATATGCCTAACGAAATGCAAACAAAAGCGCACGCGGCAGTTAACCTTTTTTTTGGCCAACAATTTTGGGATTGCTGGGGCAGAGTGGATGTATTCGACAATCATTGAAATTAAGGTCAAACGCAGTGTGCCTTGGTACATTTGAATTTCCTCTCTAAATTTCACAGATAAATGTTGTATTTTTATGAAAATTAATTTATTCTTGTGTTTTACAGTTGACAGACAAAAAGTTACATGTGATCTTTGTAAACAACAAAAGCAAAGCGCAAAAGTTGCACCTGTCATTGCGCCAACACAAATACAACGAGATAAACACACTCACACACACACACGCTGATAGCAGACAATCAGATACGCATCATAAATCAGTCAAAGAGCATTGAAAAATATTTTGCTGAGCGCGAAGAGAGACAAAAGCTGCGCTCACCGAAATTGAGGTCAAGCTTTGACAGCTGTGCAAATAATTTCGCTGTGCCAGTGTGTGCACAACTGCGAGTCAGTGTGTCCACACACACACACACACATGCACTTATGTAGGCCACCGTTTAATTTGTAATGCATTTTGTGCATACACTAATTTATTAACAAATAGTCTTTCGTATTTTCGTTGATTTATTTGCACTTTCAGCTGGCGATGGCACTGTTTCAATACACAAGCATCCCCCCTCTCTCTCTCTCCCTCGCTTTTGTACCGCTTGGAATTAATCATTTCGATTGAGTGTAAACAAGCAGAAGGGTATCGATTGGTGAGGGGGGACACAAAGCATAATCCCGCTCCCAATTCATCCAAAAGCGAGATAAGCTATAAAAATATTGACAGCAGCCGTTGCCTCATGGCGAAATTGTTTAAACTATTGAGCAAGGGGCAACTGGTAGCCAGCACTCCCCCCCCTCCCCGCATAGGGCTTATCGTATCATTTTCAAGACATTTTATTTTTTTCTTTCGGGAAAATTGTTTTGAAAACAATTTACGGACAAATCGCCGCTTGAAACTGTGGCAAACAAATAAATAACAATAAATTAAACAATTATGAGTGTGGCTGGGGGAGGGAGAGGGGCAAGAGAGGGGCAGACAAGCCAGGCAAGTGTTGCATTGCTTTGTGCCGAGAGTCAAATGTTGAAGAAAAAACTCTCAAAGCTCTCATTGCGCGTAATCAAATTGATTAATGACTGTGGCAGTGTTGTGTTGTGAGCTGTAGAGAGGTGGGGCAAGTAGCGGAAGCTGTGCTCTTAGGCTCGTCGAGTGCGCTGCCCTAACAGCTAATCGATAAGTTATCTGGTGAAATATTCCCATGCCCAAAGCTGTTCTCAATTCGCCTATGCCCGACTGCAGCTCACCTACACATTACGACATTCGATTTTCCCAAAAAATAAATTAAAACAATTTCTTTTGTCTCGTTGCCGTCTTCTTTTTACTTGTGTTCCCTTCACTCGCATTTATGCCGCAGGCAATAATCGATAAATCTATTTAAGCAGGGCGGGGGTGGAGGATGGAGGGGCACGTTACCTATTTGTAATGCGCATTCCGGTGTGTTGCTAGGCAAACAAATGAGCTGC
The DNA here is from genome assembly GCA_018150935.1 of Drosophila pruinosa. NCBI lineage: Eukaryota > Metazoa > Arthropoda > Insecta > Diptera > Drosophilidae > Drosophila > Drosophila pruinosa. The sequence goes on along the minus strand of JAECWR010000094.1, from coordinate 8,003,856 downwards.
CGTTGGGAGTGAGCTGAGGCGCTCCACTTTGCCACTTTGCGACAGGCTGCCGTCAGCTGCAACTGGGGATTAGCCGAGGGCCTGCGATAAAAAGTCAAAGAGAGCACACTGGAGGGCCGTCTGACTGATGGTCTCAAAGAGTTGGGCTTCTTATCAATACAACTGCGCTTTGTTTGCCCAGATAAGCGTGTTTTTCAGTAGGAGAATGATTGAAGGTTTTCCATCCAGAGCTGAGTGCAGGCAACTCGGGACTAGGTAGCCACAATCATAAATTTAATGGCAACTTGCCGCAGATAACGATAACAGTTTGAACGATTTATGTAAAGGCAAATAAGCAAAGTAAACGAAGCACACTGAATGGGGCTGCCAACTTGTGCGATAAAATAATTAAGCCACCAGACAATGGCAGAGGAAGACGGCAAATGGAAAATGGAAAATGGAATGCGAAATGGCAATGGGAATTACGAGTATATAAGAAATTATGGCATAAAGTTTACAGCATTAAAAGTGCGGCAGAGAAATGGAGATTAACAGAGCCAGTGTTGCCAAATGCCAAAAAAAACGAAAAGAAAAAACTTTGTAATCATGACAAATTCTCGCCTCACACGAGCCTCCCCCCAAAGGCCCAAGGCCCAAGGCTCAAGGGCAATGGCAATGGCAATGCGTAAAGAACATTTCCGAGTAGGCCATTAAGTGAAATGTGACCCAATTTCCGCAGCTGGCAACAAAACAACATAAACAGGGTTGCCAAGTCATCACAATCGCTGTGCACCTGCCTGTGGCAAGCGACTTTTCATTCAGTGTGCAACTTCGAGTTGAGGCAACTTTTAGCACAACGGCTTTTTCATTTTGCTGTGCCTGAAAAAACTTTGCAACTCTTTCAGCCATTTCTATCTCGTTCGCTTGCAACAAAACACGTGCCACTTGCAGCCAACAACTGCCACAACTGCAACAAGAGCAGCTGAGCTCACTGATAACAAGGCGAAAAGTTTTCTACATGCTACACGTATGTTACGCCTTTTTCAACACTAAACCGACTTCGATTTCACAGCACGTGCATATCGACTGTACTGTACTTCCCCTCCCCCTCCCTTTTTCCCTTTCCTAAGCATTTGTTGCCTCGTAGAACCTGTGTTTATGTTGGCAACTTGAGGCAGTTTTGTAACCACTTGACGATGCAATTGTTTGGAAACAACTTGTGATTGAGAAGCCTTCAGCTCTCTTCCCCTCTCTCTCTCTCTCTCTCTGACTTTCGGGCCGCTTTAGGCCAGAAAAAGTTACGTGAAATGAGTGCAAAATGGCAAACATTTCGCACTTATTTGCTGCGAATCCTCTTGAAGGAGTGCAACACAAGGATTGTCGGCCTGCATTGCAAGCACTTTTGGTATCGAAGGATATGACAGGCTTTTTGCAATACTCTCTGTTAAAGACAGTTCTCTGTCCTTCAGCCATTTAATGCTAGTTTCAAAGGGCTTCATGTAAATTCAATTTTGTTATTGTCACAGCAAATTTCCAGACGATTTTTCATTCCATTTTCCGTGCTGTCTGCAGCTGTGTCTGCTGCGTGTCAACTGTAAACAACATGGGCCACCTTTGTTCCTCTCGCTCCTCGTTCTGCTCCATCATCATCATCATCATCATCATCATTATCGCCATCCCAAAGCAGACTACAAAACTATGCAACATTCCTTAGACAATGCGATTTGCGAGCATTCGGAGAAGCTTTCGCACGACATTTGATATCAATGTCAAGACATTTACCCTGCTCTTCTCTTCTCCCCCTCCCTCCCCATCTCTTCATACACTCTGCCAGCTCTGTGCTTATTTAAAGCGATTTCTCGCAGCGACTTGAAATATTTTCGCTCAGCGAAAGAAGCAGAAAAATAATATGAAAGGATTACTTGGCTGCCACGCCCCCTCGGCTGCTTTTGCTTTATCATTCGTAAGGGGTGGGGAAGGGGAAGGGGATGGGGAAGGGTATAGAGCTCGGGACGCGCTCCAAATTTAATTTCACATGTTTGACGCGTCGTCCTCGTTTTTTTCTCCCCCAATACGAGCACATGTCGCTCGACGAATCCTTTGCGTGATGCTGCCACTTCCGTTTGACTTTAAAGATTTCCAAATACCCTGCGAGAGCTAGTACTGCTGTGGGGTGGCTTAGACTGACTAATTTCATTGTTTGAATATCAAATAGGTGGCAGTTGCTCTTCATGTTGCCTTGGCACATTTAAGTAAACATATTCAAGGATAACTTGCAGTCCTTCAATTGCGCTTGCTGCTACATTCCCCCTCTCCTCTTCTCCTCCTCTCCACATGTAGCTCTGCCAAATTGGCACAATTCCCGTTAAACTTATCAATTTGATGAGAGAATTTCACACACGCACTCGAAGCGAATTCCCCCACATTCCTTCCCCCCGGCCGCCCCTTGCTCCAGGCATAGACGTGAGTTTGGCATGCTTTTTTCTCTCTTTGGCTAATCCATTAAATTGATGCTGATGGCAATTGAATTTAAGCTGCTTCGCACAGATTTCAACGAATTTACCTCAATGCCAGTTAGTGGAAGCATGAAATTGCATTTCGATAAACGATACACGATAGACGATAACTGGGAACTGGCAATTCGAGGCATCTGATTTGTCAGCATCATTCAACCAGAGAGTGACATCTTGAAGTGCCCACACACCGCAGAGAAGATCTATCGTTATCTGGGACCACACACGAGAAGGAATTTCTATTTATTGAAATTTTCATTTTTTGTTACATAAATGTCGAGCATTAAGTGGAAAACACTCGAGTCTGTCTGCCGTGTTGGCGCTCGAGATGTCTCCCCAAAAAAGAAGAGCAAAAAACGACAGAGAGAGAGAGAGAGAGAGAGAGGAGAGGGAGGCACGTGAGTCTCATATGGTTATCAACAAAGTGTTGATGTGGAATTTGATCTTGTTGTGTTTTCTTTTTCCTCATTGCCTAAACAAACAGGCGAGAGATTAGACCGAGTGCCGGGTTACAGTTCAGCTCTTCGGCTCTCCTTCTTCTTCTTTAGTTTTTCCAACAAATTATTTGTAACCATTTTTCCGGCAACCACCGACAATCTTTAAGGTCTGACTTCGACTGCTTCTTCGAGGCCATATGTTGCCAGGGAACGTCCCCCGCACGATGTGCCCTTCTGGTTGCCAACTACTTGGGTTGTCCCTTTTGTGCGTCGAACGCTTAACTTTTCATTGTTATTGTAATTTGTTGTTGGCAGCCCAGCAGTCAGTAGGCAGCAGGCAGCAGGACGAGGGTGTTGGCCAGCCTCATAATGATGACGTTTTTTATTATACATTTCTTTTTGTTGTTGCCAGCAAGGAATGCCAGCATGAGCAACAGCTGTTGCTCGGGCAACAGTCGAGTCGAGATGAGTCGAGATGAGTTCAGGACTTCAAGGAGCCAACAAAGCTTTAAAGTGTTGCCTTGTGGTTGCCTCAATATGTGGGTGTTGACTTCTTTTGAATTGAAACATTAAAAGGCTTTTTACTAACGCTAAAAATAATGCAAAGTATTATCAACATTTTACTTGCCACAGGTGGTCAGACAGACAGACGGATTTATGCGGCATATTTTTGATCACAATACGCAATCAAGCTGAAGTGGCAAACACTCAACTTGCCACGCCCCCGGGTAACCCCCTTGACTGTGGCAATACTCAGCAAAGGGTCGCATTATTGTTATTCTCTTATGCATAATGGAAGCGGGCAATAATTCAATAAGGCAACATCAAGTTCTGACACCTCGCACCTCGCGCAGCTTGTTAGCGAGCAAAATGCCAACAGCTGTGGCAGGCTCGTTGGATGGGGTTGCAACCCTGCAATTATGATTAGAGTTACGCTGGATTCGCACTTACCGGCATCGCCTGGCAGACATCGCTCTCCCATTGCTGCTGCGCCAACTGCTCCTCGTTGCAGTCCTGCGGCACCACCGTGTACTCGGCGAGGGCCGGCGGCCTCGGTGGTGGCGGCATCAGGAACTGTGGTGGCGGTGCCAGTGGCATGCCGGCGCATTCGTCGCACTCGAGCATGAAGAGATCCGCGTCCATCATGGTATCCAACATTTTCCACATTTGATGCGCGTTTTCCTGATTTTCGATTTGCTTTCTCTTTGTTTTGGTTATTCTTCGGTCTGAATGTGTGTGTGTGAGTGTGGAGGTATTGTGTGTGCGTGTGTGCGTGTGTGTGTGTGTGTGTGTGTTAGAGATCCTTGGGCTGCGTGTCAAATGCGTTTCCTGATCGCTGTCATCTCGCTGGACAGCCTTCAACGGCGGCGGCGCTGCAAGAGGAGCACAAAGAACAATTGTTTGGTTAGTCTGGGGATTATGATGTGTGGGTTTGTCCTGGCTGCTTGGACAACAGCTGGCGGCATCTTCTTCCCTTTGTCTATCTCATTAGCTGGGGACCGTAGTGCGAGGCACGTAACAGCTCTGATCCTGGCCACACTGCCTTTGGCACATGCGAAAACTTTCCCCCCCCCCCTTTCTACTGGGATCGCACAGCTTATGCACACCCCTAAGGACACTGCGATCCCTCTCCCGACGGGGAGTGCGAACCCACCCTGCCCATTCTGTTAATTTTTATTGATTTTGTTTAATGCGTTTCTATTTTTTCCATATTTATTTTTATTTGCTTTGGCTTTTTACCACCGTGTTGTTGTTGTTGTTGTTGTTGTGCGTGTGTCCTCATCCCTTTCTTTTGTTACTGCTCAGCTAAATATACACTTTCCTTTTTTGTATTTCTAAATCTGTCCAGTCATTGGCAATTGTTTTAACCCCTGAAGGTTTCTGTTTTCCTTTTTTACGATTATTATTATCCTTTCGCCTGCGGTTCTCTTGTTGTTCTTCACACATATGCTGACAAAATAATTGGGAAATTGGTGCAAGTGGTTTTGTATATTGTTATCGATATACGATAGACCAAGAGATTGAACTGCCTATCGATGGCCTCAACTGGCTTTTATCGATAACTGGCCGCGACTGACAATCGCTTCCAAATTGGTTCCATCGGCGCAACAATGCCATGGTCTATCTGGATTACGAGGCGGCTTAAGCTCTGACTGCCAGCTACTTGACAGCCGGGGGAAAACTCAAGAGTCCATGTGCTGTTTGCAGTCGCTGCTGCGTGGGGGGAGAGGGAGAGAGAGGGGGCAAGGAGGCAACATATGTTGCCAGTTGGGCCATTTAATTAGCTGCACAGAGAGCTGACAGTTGTCAGAGAGTGTGGCACTGAGTGAAGAGCAGAGGAGATTGAGAGAGGAGGACAGAGGCAGGCCAAGCAACTGAACTGATAAGATCTTGAAAACTACAATCGGTTGTTGTTGTTGTTTTGTTGTTGTTGTCTTGCAATCAAATGTAAGCCGCTGTTGACATTGGAGATTAAAAGATATTAAAAACGAAGACGACGAGGCGAATCTGACACACAATGTTGTATGGGGCAGAAGAAAGGGACGTAGACTTGAAAATACAATGACAGCGGACAAAGAGACAGACGAACAGACAGACAGACAGACAGACGGACAGACAGACAGACAGACAGACTGCCAGACAGACACACAAAACATGTCAAAGATGAAATGTTGTAAAGAAAATTGAATTGAATTGAATGCGATGGAATTGAAACGAAGTCAAACTAATAAATAACAAAAAAACCAAAAGAAACACTAATGCAACATGCAGTTGCAACAACTGAGGATGCATAACTCAGCCAGAGAGGACAGAGGAAGCGCAACTTAAAGCTGCCCGTTGTTCGAAAATCGATTGAATTGTCTGCTGAAACCGTTTGCTGATTAGCTTTGAAGCGGCCCATTAAAAAGCTCAAGCTCGAAAGCCTCGAGCCCCCGAAGGTCCCAAAATAATGAAATAAATCGTGTTGAAAAACTTGCAAGTTGCAAACGAAATGGAAAAGGAAACGACAGTCCGAGAGAAGAGGTGGAGAGGTGAAGAGGAGACAGACGAGACAACGCAATCGATTTGTTTCCAGATTAAGTCTGGGACGCAGTCAACGTCTCCCGGGAGATGCCCGACCAAGCGTAAAGCGGAAATGTTATGGACGCGCCAAGGAAGCGCAAATGGAAATCAAAGTACGCTCTGAATGAGATGAGGGAACTGGAACTGGAGCAGGAGCAGGAGCAGGAGGTCCTGCTGAGGTGACTCCAGCAATTAGCAGTAGCCTGGCTGGCATTGTGATAAGAACGAATCAAAGCGAAATGAAAGCAATTAGATAATTGGCTTTAAGTTGAGACCGAGATTCAAGAGCACCATCTGCGCTCGACACTCCACATGAAGACGAAGAAGCACTCAAAGAAATCACAGAGAATCCGAGAGAGAGAGAGAGAGGAATCCTTTTTATGGAGACAAACACTTTAGGCCAATTAAAGAAAGTCTGCTTAACCCCATCTATCCCAATTGAACTAGGCTCGGCTCGGCTCACACTCTCCATTCCATACATTCCCAAGACTTTCTCCAACTGATTTATTGCCCGACTTGCCACTTGAGATACTTTAACTACTCTTACGCTTACAATTGCAAGGGGGAGGGAGAAGACAACAGCTGTCTGCCATTTAATTGAATTGTTATTCTATTGAAGGAAAGCAGCTAGAATTAGATACTTTTATATTGGGCCAAAGGGAACACAATTTCAAAATTAGCTGGACAATGCCTGGGGTTGTATTGGCTTTTCTTTATTCCTTTTTTTCTTGTTTTTTGCCACGCATTTAAATGACTCAATCGAAAGCCAAACCACGTCGGGGTCACAGCCAGAGCCAGAGCCAGAGCCAGAACGAGAACCGAAAACCAAAGACCAAAAACCAACGCAGGTAACAGAAACACATTTATTAGCTGCAATGATAAATGTTCTTCCCTAGGATCGACATGTCTCTCCCTCTCTCTTGCTCTGCCGCTCTTCCGTCTCCCTCGCAACGTGTAATTTTAATTCGTTTTGGGCATTGCCAGAGGAATGGCTGTAACTGATATGATATGGGTGCGGTACCTAGACCTGGACGTAGAGAGTCTCCAGTCTAGACCTCTGTCAGCCCAGGTAGTCGACATTGAGAATTGAGACATTAGATGTAGTTAGTACTCTGGTACATTGCAGCAACGATAAGTGTTATGGGCACTGCGGGATAACATGCACATTCCTGTTCTGAATGTGGAGCAAAGTTGGCTGGAAGCAAATTAGATTGCGAACTGCAAGGATGTAAACAAATAGAAGTTGATTAATTAATACAGCTCATTTTGAATTAATTACAACACATAGCTTTAGTTTTAGTTGTGAGTAGATTAATCAAGCTTCCACTTTAAAGCTGGATAAACAGCGCCCTCTGGCAAGCTACAAATGACCAAAAATCTAGACTAAAATATGCGAATAAAAAAGCAACAAGAGAAATGAGTGTGAAGAAATCAAGAAGAAGAGGAGCACAACTTTGCCTTAGTTTACATATCATTTATTATTTGCTGTTGTGCTTGTCCAGTCGGGCGAGGTGTTTGGGCTACTAACATTGTCACGCCCCCCTGCGGCCACATTACGCAAAACTTTTAAATAAAGCAAAGCGTCGTTGTTCTTGTTCTTGTTGTTCTTGTTCTTGTTCGTCCAGAGATGACGACAAGCAACGACAACGACAACACTGAGGAAGGCAAAGTGGAAGCAGGAGATGGAGATGGAGGTGCAGAGTAAAAGTAGAGGCAGAAGATGACGGGCATGTCACATCAATGTCACTCAGCATTAAGAGCAAAAGCGAAACAGCGCGACAAAGAGAGAGTGTGAGTGCGAGTGCGAGTGCGAGTGTGAGAGGAGAAGAGTGTGAGTGAGCGAGCGCGTGGAAACTACAGTAAGCATGTCCTGTTACGGCTGCGATAAAGTTTCGCTTCCTTTCCATTCTGATTCTGATTCTGATTCTGTTTCCCATTCTGCTTCTGCTTCGCTTTCAACGTCTCTGGCCGACGGGCAGCTGAGCATGAAAAAACGCCGGCATTTACCTACTCATCCCCCTCTTCGCGCCACTCCCCCCTCGCCCCACGCCCAGTCAGAGAGCGTCTGCCTTTTTTCACGGCTTTCGCTTTTGCGTTGCGCTCCTCGTGCGAGAAAATTACAAGCGAATAACAAATATTTTGTTTTCAGGTTTTTTACTTTCTTCCTCCTTATGCTTCCATTTTTCTCTCTCGCTCACTCCTCAACATTTTGTTACAAATTTTCGCGTGCGTTTTCTTTCGTTTCATTTCGTTTCCTTTTCTGCTCTGTTTATGTTTTTTCGTGCTTCTTCTTTTGTAAATATTGTGTTGACTATTTGCATAAGGTGCTTAGCGTGTGTTTTCCAAGGAGCTTAGCATATTGGGACATCATTTGAGTCGTGCCTATAATGCACAACATAACTTTCCATCTATAAGTCCCATTAATTCCCACGGCTGTGACTTTAATAAAGCCATTGCAACTCTTTTCAACCAGTCTACGATTTATGTCTTCACTTTTTTTATAAAATATATTTCAGCTGGAGAGGCACGCTCTTGGCATACTAATTAAGTGGGCACTGAGCATTGACGGGCAACCGCAGTCGACTAACAAAATAAATTTGAAAACAAACAGCAAACGGAAATCCTGTGAGCCTTTTTCCCAACAACAAAAAAAAGAGATTCAAAGAGGGAGAGGGAGAAGGGTCAACATGTGTAGCAGTCATGTTTCCATTGGGATCGTGTGGACAATTAAAATTCAATTCCAATTTGCCGACAGGTAAAGCAGCCTCACAGTTCACTTCAACTCTCACATGTGCAGCCCAAAGTTGCAGGATACGTTTAACCTTTTCGGCGAGTGTATCAAACCGCAATTGCCAGACGGGCTTCGGCTCTTGCGTAGGCCGACAAGATTGAGTTATTATTTATCCACACACATCTGTGGACTGCACGCTTAACAGCTCATTTAGCGCTTGTGTCTGGTATCTGTATCTTGCACGAGTATCTCGCAGATACGCGAATATCTGAGCCCACTTGTCGCTGGAGCATACATTTTATTTGCCGCAAATTTATGAGTTATGGGCCGCAGCCACAGCTGAAGACATTGGCTTATTTACCAAAGGATTAAGGCGTGCAAATGAAAATAAACACGAAACAGCGAAGGCAAAGAACAACACAGCAAAATATAATGAACTTGCCGCCAAATGTTGCAAGCTTGTCTTTTTGCCCCATTCCCCATTCCCCACACACACACTTACTTGTTGCGCTTCTCCGCTCGCTAATAATTTAAACAAATTTACTTAAAACAAAAAGTGTTGACACACACACATAAAGCACAACTCTAACATCGACAGCTCCAGCTCCAGCCCCGCCCCTCTCTCGCTCTATCGTTCGGCAAACAAAGGTGTGTGTATTTGTGGAGATGTCATAAGAGCTGGCTATTTTGTAGTTTCCCTCATCTTTTTCCACACTTTTTCTCTATTTGGTTATAATTAAAGCTCTTTGACGGCGCTTTTGTTGTTTTGTTCCTTCAGCCGCAGTCATGAAGACTATGGGTTCTTGCATTTTGCTGCATTCTTTCTAAAATGATTTGTTTGCTCTTCAGTTTTCTGTGTTAACGGAAAAGTATGCAAATACAGTTAGTTCAACACTTGAAGTTTGGCAACACTGCATTCCTTAAAGAGTGTGCTTACTATAATTATAATCCATCTAATGTAACATATTTGCTGTCAAATTTCATTTCAAATAACTTCTTGAATTTTCCAATTGAATATTCAATATGCCCTTTAAATTTCTTCGAATTATGTTTTCATTTTTACTTCCATGGCGCGCACTTATCACTCGTAAAATGCCAAACACCAATACTCGCACACTCTTTTCTCCATTTCATTGCTTTGATTTGCTCTTGCGTTCCATTTGGATTACACAAAACAAATATAACAGTAACTCAGTATGAATGAGCGGAAGAGTGTAAGCAGGAGCGACAGAGGAAGAACGAGAGTGAACTTGCCGTTTTGCTTAAGGCAGCAGCCGCAGTGATAATCTACAGCTCGCGGCAACTTAAAGCTGCTGATAAGCTTTACTCGACCCACTCAGAGCTGGAGCCAGAGCTATAGAACAGACGTTTGTTTTCACTCGCCCACAGCATTGGCTTTTGATGCCGCTTTTGAGTTGAGCTTAATCCGATGACACTCGTAGGTAGCTTTGCTCAAACTTACACTTGCCCTCCACCCATTCGCACTCTGACACTCTCACACTCCTTTGTCACGGCAAATGCAAACAAAGTTCAAGATCCCTGCACTCAGTTTCGTTCGTTTCTCTTTTCTTAAGAGACGGTAGGCAGCACTGGCAGGCAGCCTGCCAGCAGCTTTTGTATTCCAGTTGATGCTTTGGGCCATAGACTTACCCGCTGTTTTTTAAATCCCAAATTAAAAAGGACTCGACTTTGCTTCTGTTGTCGCTGTCGTTTTTGTTGTTGCTGCTTCAGTTGTAATTTGCTTTGACACTTTTTGCGTGCTGCCGTTTTTAATTAAGCCAAATCCAATTATAAAGTAAAATTATGCTTATTTAATTTCGTTTGCTTTTTTGACACCAATTTCCATATAAATTTCATTTATTTTGTTTTAAGTATTGAACACTATGTAGAACACGATTTTATGGCCGTTGTTGCTATTCGCATTATTTTTGTTACTCGCTTTGATGCACCAACAAATTTTCATTTACACATTAAACATTTTTACGTCAGTCTTTTGCGTTTGGAAAAAAGTTTCGTATTCGTCCATTCGGAAATTTGAATTACACGCGAGACGCACACGTCTGTTAGCGGCGACTGCGAGTCAAAAACTGAAACTGAAATTCAAAACGAGAGCCACAACAGCAGCAGCAGAGACAACCGAAGTTGAAAATGGCAGCGAATGTTGCTTGGCTGCCAGTCGCTTGCTAGCCGACTTCAGTGCACGCACACGCACGTAAACACATACACACTGTTATGCTCGCCTTCGCGCTGGCATGTTCAGACACGTTCGCTCCCATGCAATTGCTGCCTTTGCAACATTGGTTAAACTGCGACGTTCATTTTACTTCGGAAATGAACGCCACCTACGCTCTGCTGGCTCTCAGCACTCACACTCTCTCTCGCTCTCTGCCCAGGTACGCTCTTTGGCACATTGCAGTTCTAAGCTGAACAGTTGAATTTGAACACTGCTCGTCGAGTGTTTGTTGCTGTTCTGCTGTTGCTGACTATGTCGCATATTTTTGGCGTAATTTTGAGTTTGCCATTTTTGTATATTATTATTGTTTATTGACATAGCCTATCGAATTTCGTATGAAAAGCTGTTTTTTAAAATTGACAACTTGTCGAAAGTCTTTGTAATTAAAAGTAAGCACTTTTAACAGACTTCGTATTTGTACTTGGGTGTAGAATTTCACAATTTCCATCTGTCGTTAGTTAGACTGTAAAATTGATGAGACGCAATTGATAATGGTGAAATAGACATGAGTTCGTCCAGACAATTGGGTAAACAAAACAGACCCCCAGCAGATAGTATTATAATACCCAGCTGTTTGTTCTCCACAATTCCAACAAATCCCTCGTCAGATTTATACGAATTCCCCCACAAAAACAAAAAAATAGCCGGGCTGCCCCCAAAGCTCATCAAAACCTATGACGAATATGCAACAGCAGCAACAACAAGAAGAGCGTGCAATGGCACCCAGCAGCATCCCACAATATGATGTTGATCAAGGTCAATGTCTCGTAGTGCGCTTTTCCAGCATCGTTGATGCCTCAACCCCGCCCCCTCCATTCAACATGCTTTATTTTTTGTTGAGTTTTGCTGTTTTTCTTCTTCCGTTTTGCAGCATGTAAAGTTACAACAACAATAACACCAATGACAACAAGCCATGGTGCCGGCAACGGCCGCTCATTTCGATATTCGAACTTCGAAAATGAACGCGCGCTCTCACAACGACGCATCTCTCTCGAGCTCTTTGTCTCTCTCTCTCTGCGCTCAGCAGTCTCTCCCCGCAACATGTTGCCAGTCGCAGCTCAAATGTTGACAAGTCTTTGAGTGTTGCTTTCGGCTTGTAGCGCAACACGGCTGCAGTTACCAAGTGGAAAAAATTGTTTACGCATTTATTTCGCACCTTTGCAGGTCGAATGTGAGTGCGGGTGTGGAAGGGGTCGTTGCGTTTGCACTTTGTGTTTATATTTTACTTTCACCTTCAACATTTGCTCACTGCTTCCCCACAGGTCCGCCCGTTTCTTGTTTTGTTTATCAACATTTCTGCCCCGTCCCGCCGACTGTTTATTTTCAATGCAATTCCGTTCTCAGGCTGCACTCTCAGGCCAGGCGTCGAAAGACAAGGAGCGGAAAAAGGGGATGGGGAAACTCCGGCGATTGTTTCAAAAATTCATAATAAATTGTCGACAACAACAACAAACACAAGTCAGCCAATGTCGCGGCTTCTGAATCGAAATCGAGCCCCAAAAACCCAAAGATATCCCTTGCACCTCCTCCCGCAGCCACCCCCCGCCAGGGCTTGCGGCCGCCCTGAACTCATTAGGCGCGTCAAGTGAAATGCTTGTAGTTGCCACATGTAGAGCCCTTTTGGGGCACCCGAAACACATTAGCAGCTCATTTCATGCAACATGGCCGCAAATTAAAGGCGCATTAGTGGCCAAAAGGGGCGCAGAGCCAAAATTACAAAACTACAAGAATTTCTCAAGAGTTGCCACGAAAAGAGAAAGAAATAAACAACCGGAATATGCAAGATGCAAATGAGCTTAAAAGTCTTGAATGTAATGTGCCTGGAAATTAAATCTGATTGATTCAAATGTCTGAAATTGAAAATATCTTAATTGCTGACCAAAATATACAAATGTATGTATGTTGGGTGCACAGGTATCCTTGAGATATATTGCATAACTTGCCGAGATAAATTCATCAAATGTCCAAAAATGTCAAATGGCTTATCAGCAAACTGAAAGATACAAATGTATCTGTATCTCGACATGTTAGAGTTGAGTTGAAAGTTTTGCTTTTGCTTTTTGCAAAATAAAAGTTACAATCTCACCCGGCTGACTAATTAGCCAACCAGTTGTCGTCCTTTTCAGGCAACACACACAGGGAGAGGAGAGGGGCAGCTGAATGTGAGGCTCGTGCTTTGCAGTTATAATAATTAATAATTCCGGGGATAATCCGCATGTTTGTCAAACTGATATGACCCAAAAAACGTTTTGCCAAACACACACACGAAGCACCTAAAAGATACACATGCAGATACAGACCCAGCATAAAAATACACACACACAGATAGGAATGCGGTTGTGTGAGTGTCACCCGAATAACTGAGCCACTAGAGCAGGAGACATCTGCATAAGCACGAGCAATTTTTGCATCTGAAAGATAGATTTGGAGGCATGGCCAATACTAGAATAGGGCCATAATTGCATTAGACATTTGAGCATTTGAAGAACAACAAGTAGACGACATTCCCATTTACCATTTGGCATTTTCCATTTCCATTGTTGGTCGAACTCAATTGCAGGTAACGAATTGTATCGTTCTCCATCCATGTATCTTTGCATCTTTGAGGTTGCTCTCACATTTCAGCTGTGCTTCGATATTGCAGCTCAATATAACTCAATTAGCAGCCAATGGCTTGATGAGCATTCAACATATCTGCAATACTCTGTGTATCTCTTGGCTTATACACATATCGTCAGTCTTTGTATCTTTAAGCTCTTAATGTTTCAGTTTAAGATACTCTGCATTTTGATTCACTTAGTCATTGAATTAGTTAAGAATAAATGGACGAAACTCAATACTCAACTCGTAGGAACTACAATTGTCCATTGTTTGCTGTATTGTGTTGCACTAGAAGTATCTACAAATATGTTTTGTTATTAGAAAACTCAACTCGATTCATTCACGTCTTCTGTTAGATTCTTTTCACATTTTCAGACTTTAAATTATTTCAAATTCGTTTAATAAAAATAACGAACAATATGATTGTGTTTATTATTCAATTGTCTAAGCTTCATATTCACCTTAATAATCAATAAATTATTTGCTTCAGCACAGCTAAGACGAATATTTGCATTTCATATGAATTAAAGTATAGTTTGGAATGGGGTCAATTTGTTTAGCTTTATATAGGTTTAGAGTATGAATAACCTTAACAATCGTTAGCTCTGATTTGTCTCTTATCAATTACCTTATCAACTGTCTTTATCTGGATACACTTGGGCAATGCAACCTTGCCTGAGGTTTTTCTTCTCACTGGATTGGGCTCAAGTTCAATTGTGAGTTGTGATTGTGCAAATAAGTGAATAACTCGAATGTAATCTCTTGAAGGCGAGCGAGATAGCAATTGTCATGTTGTCTCACACAATAACGCCACTACTGCCTTCTTCCCTGCCCCGGGATGTGCCAATTTCAAGTGCAATTATAATTTTTGCTTGTCATGCAAAGAGAACAACAACAATTGGCAAACGGCAAAGTGAAAACATACAGAAAATATTGTCGGCTGCGTCAGGAGTCAGGAGACAGGAGACAGGAGGCAAGAGACAAGAGTCATGTGGCTTGTAGCATGGGGCAGGTAACAATCACGGGCGGGGCTGGAGGTGGGGGAGGGGGGTAGTTTGGTGTGGTAATGCGTCACGCCCACAATCAAAGTGGGTCACACACAAACACTGTAACAATTTGCATATGCATGAGTGTGCGAGTGTCCTTTAGGTATCCCGCTAGGCTGCACCTCTTTCCACTTCCCTCCACCCGTCTTCGCACTGCCTGGGCGGGGGTGTGGGGACGAAGGGGCATGACATTGCACTTTTTCAAGCTATTCTAATAAATTTGACTGCAAGGGAAGCAGGAGGGCAGAAATATGCAAAGTCACCCAACAAAGCCAGCAGGATATGCCAGGATATGCTATAAATATATACACAGATACAGCCACACATACATGCATATATTGCGTATGTGTTTGTGTCATAAATCAGCGCCCAACTGTGTGACGTGGCCAGCAGAGAATCGAGCTGAGAATCGAGAGCTCCAACCTGCCGCGCTTCCTGTGCATTGTCCGCCCGTCTGTCCGTCCGCCCGTCCTTCCGTCCGTCCGTCTGTCTGTCTGTCCTGTACCTTGTGTGTATGCCTTGTACGAGTAGTTTCAGCATATTTGCAAATGGCTTTTTCTTTACACACTCAACGCACACCCCTCCCCCCTCCTACAACCCCCCACTCGCACTCTGTGTGCTGCATTTGCATGCATATCCTTAATATGCCTTTGTCGTCCTGGCATTATTCTAATATCCATGTGTGGCGTGTATTTGGGGATTCGCTTTTTGATCTGGCGACCTTTCGCTTCTCTTTCACATTAGCATATTGTGTGTTGTACTCTCCCTACTCTCTCTCTCACTATCTGCCTCCTTCCCCTCGTCTCTCTCGTCATCGACCACTTGGCACACATTTCGCTTGCCGCATTCGCTTTGTGCTCGTAATTAAAGGTGTTAATGCCGCTGATAATTACACACGCCATCCGAACTTTTGTTGTCGCTCCTCCAGGCCCAAGGACTCGCCTACCCCCCCCCTCCCCCTCCCCTCCCTCTCTCTCTCACTCCTTCTGGCTTAGGCTTCTCGGCCTGGCCAGTGCTATCGCGCTGACCATAAATTTGTGGCGCATGCTGGCACATTTTATGCCCTTAAGTAGTCGCTATTTATGGGCGTTGCCAGGGACAATAATAGGTCGCATTGCACTAGGTCAAACCCCCTCACAGTGAGGGCTGAGGGGAAGGTGTTGACATGCCTGCAATGTTTGCATTTCAGCTGCTGCTAAAGCTGCTCTGTTGATTGTCCCGACAGGAGTTGCCTTGAAACGAGAGGCAAAGGTGAATGCTATCGAACTGTGTGGAACATCGAAGAGCTCTTCAGGCACTTAACTGATAAATGTAGGCAGAATTGGAGCTGCATCTAGTCAGGAAGGAAAACAATCATCGCAAGGTCAAATAATAAATACATTTTCAGAAATAGCAAAGTTACAATAACTTTGACTTTCGACTGATTATTGCAATCTTGTTGATGATACTCCGAGATGGGAGCTGCCAAATTGACAACAGATAGACCGACAGACAGACAGACAGGCAGACATAGAGACAGACAGACAGACAGACAGACAGGCAGACAGACAGACATAGAGACAGAGAGATGAGCAAATATTTCCCCTTATTGAACTCTTGCTTTTTGAAGCCTACTCTAAATGACAGTAATAGTTAATGAAGAAGGGTATCTAGTCCATCATTTAGTCAGTTCTTTTTATGATATAGAGGGCAAGGAATCAACTGCTGTAGAGTACATAAACAACAATTTACTTGTGCTTCCTCTCCTCTGCCTCGTTCTGCTGGATTGGAGATGAAAGAAATGAGAATCGAGCTGCTTATTTGCAATTGTCTCAAGCTATCACAACACAACAGTGCAGCCTGAGGCGGTCTGTGCATGTTTGTTTTCTATTGAGCTCCGACTACTCCACCCTCCCCGCCACCTCCTACTCCTCCTCTTCCCTTCAGCTTCTGCTAGTATGTGGCATTGGCATTTGCCACGAAACTACTCACAGTTCATTGGCCTCAGTCGGAACCTGGTGTACCGCCCGTGGCTGCAACATATGAAATTACATGCGAAAGCCCAAGTTGCCCTCGCAGCAACAGTTGTGAAGAGAGAGAGCGAGAGAGGGGGAGTGGGAGAGGGAAAGAGCCAAAACCCATTACATGCAGTCGTGTAAACTAATTTAAAAGGCCGCTGCTCAAAAGGCAGCCCACAAAATCACCACCAAAAATAACAAAAGACATTGATGGGGTACAGGGTTGCCACCCCCTTCCCCTCTGCCCTTTTCTTGGCCATTTCCAAACTGCCAACTGTCAGGGTTGACTTTGCTAATGAAGAAAAAGCAGCTGTCAGCTGTGCATTACAAGGCAGGCCAAAGAAATTGCAAAAACTACGAAATTCAATCACTCCCCCCTCCCCCCTTTCTCTCACTCTTTCTTTCTATGTAGCCCACCAGGCACGCCCTCTCCCCCGCAAAGCCACCACCGATAAGAACTGACCCGCGCCCAATGCAGGTTAAAGGCGTTAATGCACATTTGTCGAGCTCGAAGGAAGGGACAAGTTTTCAGGATGGGGAAGAAGGGAGGCAGGGGAGCAGTAGTTGTTCCTGGTGTCGAATCGGTATCGTTCAGTAACAAGTGTCAGCCTTCGACAAAAAGTGTGAGAAAGACAATTTATGAAACAGCTCGCTGTAGGGCAACAACGACAACGACAACAAACAAGGAAAACAGGAAAAAGGGACTACAAAATCAATGAAGAAAAATGTTGCAAACTGGACAGAAAAATGAAGTTAGACGACAACAGCCAGTGGTTCGCCGAAGTCCAAATACCCTTTGCAATCTTCAAGCATATTTCACAAATAAAACTCGACAAAACCGAAAGAAATTTTGAGCAAAAAAAGGAAGGGCTGACTGGAAATTCTTAGGAATAATTCCTCAATTCCTCCTTTAGGAATAATTCCTTGAGTCTCAAGAGCCAAAGAGGCTATAATCAGAATGATTATCTACTAATAATAATCAGATATCAGAAGCAAAATCTTACAACTCAAATCAGAAACTCGCAAAGCTTAAGACAATTCAGCAGGACCCTTGGCAATGGTGTCCTACAATAAAGGAGTGTGAGAGAACAAAACAAGTCACAGTAAAATCAATTGAAAGCAAATTATAGTTGCTGCAGTTAGATAAGCAATGGATCCCTCCCCCAGTCCGCCTTTTCCACCCCCAATAACCCCCTAACTGAGTTATGGGCCAAGTGTAAAATGGAACCAAGAAACTTCTCCATTTTTTTGTACTCCGTAGATAAAGTGTCGGCCCGAGGCGGCAGGACAATTTAGCTGAGCACTGAGGACAACAGCAACTTTTGGGGTCAATTTGCTGGTGCAATGAGAAATCTCAGTGTGACCTCCCATTTCTCCCCTAATCCCCAATGAAAGCCATGCCAAAAGGAAGAACATGAAGAGATGGGGGATGGAAGAAGAAGAAGTCTAAGAAATCGAGCTGAAATCTGATGATGAGCTGCATTTGTAATTATGCCAGGCAATTAAACGATTAAGTCCAGCGTTTAGCGCCAAACAGAGGTCGAACTCGAGTCCTGCAGACTGAGGAGATGTTCAGGACTTATAAGGTGGAACAAGCGACTAATTGAACTGAATCTTGCTGTGGATGAAGCAGTAGAACGGACTGAGAGGCGGAAACAGTTTGTCAGCAGAAGATTTGAGTGAGAAAAAAATGAGGTAGAATAATTGCAAAAGAATTTATGATAAGTCTGTACTTGTGAGCTGGGACTTTGCTTGATGATAGGATACTGCCTACATCTAAGGACTCTGACACTTGAGATTATCCAGGAAAATTGCGAGAAGCAAGAAGTCAAAACTCTCTGGCTTTTTAGGCCAGTTTTGGCCGTTTCTCAATGCAATTGTGTGCAGTTAGCTTTAGGTGTGGTTAACTTTGAGAAGTGCCTCTCACTACTCTGGATTATGCTTGAGCTGATAGTTTGTTTCGGTTCACGCTTCACTCTGAAGCAATGCAGGACTAGGACTGACAAGTCCAGAGCACCATTTGTAAGACAGTCCGACCATTAGACAGAAAGCAACATTACAAGTCCTGCGTCAAGCAAAAACTTTCATTTATGTGCAACGCACGGCCATAAAACTTTCTGGCCAGACCGAAAGAGGCGGAAGTTTTGGGGAAAGTGCGAGTGTTTGTTAGTCATATGAGAGTTTAGGAGGGGAAGAGGGATGAAGAAGGGGGAGGGGGGACATAGTTGCAGCTGCAGCTGCAAACATATTTGGCAATGCGGAAACGGAAATATTCGCACCATGCCGAGACAACAATAAGAACTTTCTGGCCATTTCAACGGCTGACAACCCCTCCAATCCCCCCTCCCCACCCAGTTATTTCCCACAATTCCCCTCGCTACCCGCAACCCTCAAACACAATACTCAATGCTCGACCACTCACAGTTTGTCAGTACTTTTGCAGGTTTGTCAGTTGCTTGTCTGTCCGTCCGTCTGTCTGTCTGTCCGCCTGAATGTATCTCTGTCTTGACTCTGCCAGTGT
This sequence comes from Drosophila pruinosa, assembly GCA_018150935.1. NCBI lineage: Eukaryota > Metazoa > Arthropoda > Insecta > Diptera > Drosophilidae > Drosophila > Drosophila pruinosa. The sequence goes on along the minus strand of JAECWR010000094.1, from coordinate 7,984,735 downwards.
CTGCTTGCAACTGCTCTGGACCAGACCTGCCCCACCCTCAGCCCACTCAACTCAACTCGACTCATCTCATCTCGTATCATTTCTTCTTTTTATACATATTTCTAAATGCATTTTTGTTGTTCAATTTCAAACTGCTTCTGCAATTTTATTTGCCGTTTCCCTTTTGGCCCACCCAGTGCCCGGTCCTTTCGTTTCTTTATTTTGCTCCACTGCATTTTCCTCTCCCTTTTTTGCTCGGCTTTTCCTTAGTCGCATTGGAAATGCGATAAGCAAAAGTTTTCAGGCACGGCTTGCGGTTGGAATTGTTAGATATTTGAATCTAATTAGGATATAATGACAGTTTTTTCTACAATTGTCCCAGCCACTGTGTGGTTTATCTTGGCATAGCGAGAGAGAGAGAGAGAGAGAGAGAGATAGGTAGATAGTTGAAGTTTTTTGTGCAGCAGCAAAGTCTTTAAGTTTTCGTTTTCCTGGGCATTTAATGGAAATTGTAGCTTTCCATTTGGGATTTTCACATGGTCACAAGCTATGCAAATTTTTTTGGCACTTTTGGAAAAAACTTTTCATTCAACAATTACATATTTGCCTGATTTTCTTTTGTTTTTAAAGAAATCTGCCCGCCATCAATAAAATGCAAAAACTTTGCCAACAAACTGGACCTCCTGCAGCGTGTCGCACAACAGGGTTGTCGCCTTTCTTGTGGAACGATAAAAGGTAGCGGGAGTCGGAGTCGCAGTAGGAGGGGGCAACAAAAAATTGAATAATTTAATTAGAAATTGCCACTGCTGTCGCATTGGGCAACAAAAGGGAGCCAAATTGGCTGCCAGGCCAAGTGACTGGCGACGACTCGAGTGGAGGCACAGTGCCTACAAAAAGAGTTGCCCCCGCCACTTCCACTCGACCATTGTTGTTGTTGCTTTGACTGACGCATGCAAAATTCTCGCATCGCGAGAGGTGGAAAAAAAAGAAGAATACGAGAAGAAAGAAAAAAGAAAGGGGAAAGAAAAGTGACAGCCGCTTTGACGGGTTCTGAGGACAGAGAGAAAGGGGAGTGGTAGAAGAAGGCGCAGCAGGGGGATAGTGGCATAAAAGGGGCAAGTGATAGACACTGCGTTTAATGAAATTTTGAAAGCACTTTTACACTGCACTGTGAATTATTCAATTGAGCAATTATCGCTGCAAAGATTCTAAGTGCCAAGTGAATCACATTAGGCAATTTTGAATCAAATATTGACTGCATTCTGTTGTTGCGAGAGAAAGAATCAATTCGATAACAGAAAATTACATTTGTATACTAAGCATTAATTGGGGGCCTACCGGTCTGCTAGAATTTATATATGACATGGCATTTCATTAGAAACAAAAGTTATGTGGATTCAGAAGAAATGCTGAAAATACAATTCGCAAAAAACAACACCAAATTTATCATTTATTTATCAAGAAATACATTCCTTCCAACACAATTATAAGCACTTATAAATTGAAGGCATACAAGTATCTCATGAGATACTTAATTAAATTATCTCATGACATATTAAATCATACATACTAAACATAAAAAGCAACTAAAAGTGTAACAAGTTTGAATTTATTATTTTTTTGACAACTTAGGATATTCATTTACTATTATTTACATTATTAAAAAACACATTTTTATATTAGTCTTTAAACGAATTTTTATTTATTTTACTTTTACATTTAAGATATTACAGGATAGTGTACATTGTATATTAAAAATACCACTAATATATTTTAAAGAGAGTATTTGCATTTTAACATTCAGAAAGACAAAAGTGCTACACAACAATGTTATACCTAATACACTGGATTAGCCAAATAAAACAATAACTTATTTGTTTTCACTTCGAATGCAAATAATAATTTTCTTTAAGTATTTACAGAAATATTATTTGTTGTCGAATTTTAAATTCATTTACATATAAAGCTCTAAAATGATGCTGATTACCCAAGGGTTTCCCTAACCCATTCAACAAATGATGAATCAAATTTCAGCTTTATTTTGCATTTGTAGTTTTGTTGCCTTTGAGCTCGATTGTTAGATTGTGGACCCTAATTAAATCAGTTAAGTAATGCTTCGCTCATTTATTTATAATTAAAGCAGCTTCAAATAAAATTTGATAAATCGTTTATTTTAAATTTGTGAATTTGTGTTTGCACAAGATAATAAAAGAGGCTTAACATTATACCATACGCGATGGATTAATAGACTCTTGAATAGTTTAATATTTATTGAACATTTTTCCTTTTACTATAGTAAAAATTGTACAGATTTATTTCCTTCATTTTCAAATTTCTAAGATTTATATCCGCACTTCATATATGCGAATTGATTGACATTCAGCCAGTCAATCAGTCAGCAAATGGAGCAGAGAGATTAACCAAGAGAAAGCAGTTGTTTCACACATCCATTCAGGCCTGATACTATGTGTGAACATAATTATTTTCTTGTGGATCACAGACTGATTATCACCTTTTGCCGCATAATCAAGCCATTTTCGACATTAGGCCAGCATTAACAAATGTGTCTCATTAGGCTGCCTTATCGGCGAGACACTTTTCCTTCTGTATCTCCGACGATGTCTCCTGCTGCTGCTAATCCTTTGGCAAGAGCGAGAATGCTAGAAAAGTAGCCCATTAAACGGCAGTTCAACGTGTTGTTTGTCATCATTGTTTGGGTCGTCGGTCGTCGGTTGTCGGTCGATTCAAAGGTCAATAAAGAATCAACTTGCATTGATTTTGTTTCGAAACAATTAAGCCAACAATTCAGAGCTGGCCAAGAAATGATGGTGTCACCGTCACCCGACGACACATACAATTCGATACTTACCCCGACCCAGAGCTGCTTAGTCTGTTGACAAATGATGGACCCAATGGAAAAAGTGCTGACTCGGGAGCCAATACCTTGTGTGTAATCCTTTAACCTGCCGCCAGTCGACTACAACTCAATTTTGAGGTCAAAGCGCACCGCTCGCTCATGAGTCGCCCTTTTGGGCCCAGAATAATGGGCACCCGATTGAGACATTGTCTGGGCTTTGGAATCAGGTTCGGTCCGACTTTATCACAGGTGACAACAGACGGATGCTGACAGGACAGAAAGTGTCACAGGTAGACAGGGACCGACAGGGACCCGCAAAGGCAACCTCAAAGGACACTTTCACGTCTGGCCGCACAAAAGGGCCAAGCATGTATAGTATGAGAGCTCATTGTGCAATTGGCACAATTAAACACTGCGGCTGCATCTAACGTAATAATCTTCTGCTATACCGAACTTTGTCTCATTCAAAAGGTTGCGACGATTTCCGCAGAAATCCGCAAGGAATCTGGACAAGTTTTGGGGTTCGGTGCGGCGCGACTTCAAAGTGGAAATTGTTGCCAATTGTTTGATTGTTTGGCACAAATGTTTATGCTTGACTGCGAGACAAAAAACAAACAGAAACAGTTCAAGCGGCATTAGTTGAAACAACACACACAAACCACAGACTGAGACTGAGATGTAAGAAGAGAGGAGAGAGACGGAGAGGGAGAGGGGGTAGGGCTCCTGGGAAATTGTGGCAGCTCGACAATCTGGTCGGGTCAACCTGGCCCAAAAGCCGCGGACCCAAGTCATGCGGTCTCGTGCGAAATGCAAAGCTCGTGTCAGAAAAATGCGCCAAGAAAATAATTAAAATTGATGTGCTGCGGCTCCCGAGAGACCACAATGTACACAGAAAGAGAGAGAGAGAGAGAGAGAGAGAGGAAGAGGAAGAGGAAGAGAGTGGGAGCAGCTGGGAGGCAGGTCCAAGGACTCGCGCAGTAGCCGCTGAATATTTTGACAGACATTTTCAAAACTAAAATGCCGCACGCCAAGCGCAGGCTCAGGCCCAGGCCGCGGACTGTGGCATGTACTCGTAGAGCTGCTCACTTGTGCCATAATTTGATTAAAATTGCCACGGAAAGGCCAACAACAACTGCTGCCACATGACTGAGTGGAATATGTTGTGGCATCAGTTTGGCAACCGGGTTTCAGTTTAGTTGCATGCGTGCCAAGCTCCTCCCGAGGCAGTCCCGACATATTCCTCGCCGCCTTTGAGAATGTTGCACGTTCTGACTAGTTGCCTCCATGACGAGCGCGGCTCTGGCTCTTCTTTCCCTCGACATACTCTTTGAGTCTTTGCGCAAATCAGAGTTGAGCTTCTATGCAAATGGAAAAGTGCGAAATAATCAAAATACATATACGAAACTTGTGTTAATAAAGAAAGAGGTAGAACAGTAAGCCAAGGGGTCAGGAAGTGGAAAAATATGAAGAAAAAAGAATATATAGAAGAACATCACGTTGGGAATCAATAGAATTATATTACAGAATAAAATAATGAGGCAAAATGAAGTAAAAATGCACAAAGAAATATTAGAAAATTGGAGATATATAAGAAAAATATATGTATAAAAAAGATAGTATTGAAAAAAGCTGATAAGGACAACATTAAACAGAAGAAACTAACACAAATAGACAGAGCACAGCTTAAAGAAGAAAAGTACACAAAAAGAAACACACAATTCTTGATAATTAGTAATTATTATCATTAAAGTTACTATTATAAATTACTCTAGCATTCACCAACTATTTGAAGTAATAGAATACTTTGATTTGTTTCTTTCCCTTCAGATATCAAAATTATCTTAAAGGCATGCCCAACACTTGCACTTGGCAGAGCATTTGAAAGTCGGTCTGTGGCTCTGCGCCCCGGCAACTGTGCCGCATCTATGCGCGTCGTTTTTATGAGGCATAATTATACCCTTTTGGCTGGGGCAGCCAAGACGACGCGGCGGCCATAAAGATAGCTCCCCCGAGGTCGTTGCCAGTGAGCCATAAAGTTGCACTGGATTTAGCTTGATTTTAATATGTGTCGTGTTTAAATATATCTGCATGGCAAGTGATTGGAGCAGACACTGTGCCCTGCAGCTGTCAGGCGAGAATTCAATCGAGACCTGCCTGAACGCCCACTCGAACGCCACGCCCACCACGCCAACCTTGTCACCTCTGCGGCACCGCAACAAATTAATTGCCACAATCGAATTGGTTGCACTCCCGCGGACACTTTCCACTCAAATTAGACGCAAATTCAACACACCTCGGATACTTGAGCCGCAGGACATTCGGTTGCCATTGGTATTGGTATTGGTGTGCCAAATGTCCTTGGCGTACCTGCTAAAGGCAGCATTCGCACATCATTATCGCCGGTCGACCAATGCCATTAGCAGCACATTAGATACGCTGCAAGTCGACAAGCTGAAGCTGCAGGCTCACCACAGGACTCTGCTCAGATCCTAACCTCAACTTGAGGCGTAACCTAGCCCGACTTGGGAGGAACCAAGACCAATCTGTAAGCCAGCATTACTAACAAAATGCTAGCTAAGTGAGTTGCATATTTTCTTGGTGCATTTTTAGTCAAATTCTGTTGAGAGGCGCCTAATAGAGAATAATACTATACAGAATACTTAAATGAATTTCACAACCCAAAACTAGACAAAGAAAACTAAATGACTTCTACAGCTCTAAAAGTTAATGCTGCTTGGTTTACGAGATTAAAGTTAAGTTGGTCATTAACTAAAATTTAGAGGAATCTCATCATAACCAAAGTAAGTTCTCAAAACAGTAGATGCAATTATTTGTGATGAATTTATTTATTTTAAAATCGAAATATTCTTAATTGGGATGTGCCTACTTAAGCCATAAATAAATGCGACTTAAGCCAGTTATAATATTATAAAATGTTATCAAAATGAAATGCATATTCCCATTTGGTTAATATGAGTATATTTGTGAGGGACCCAACCTCAATTAAAGGGTAGCTAATGGAATGAATGAGTTCGACTAAGGGAAATTTATTTGAATTTTCTCAATGGTCAATGCTTTGCGCCTGTACTCTCAATTTAAGCGGAACCTAACACCATTTTAGAGTGCCAAACCAATTGAGCTGTCTCTTCCGAGACTAACCTCATTCGAGGTGCTCAAAGATGCAATTATATTCCGCATAAGAACAGCTAATTGAGCTGTAGAAGTACATTTATGTTGGTAGCATAACCAACTAGACACGCAACGGTATTTCAGCTTAAAATAAACATAACCTCAAAGTCAAAAAGGGCCCCCATTGTAGCATATGACAAACGAAAAAGATTGAGAGCTGAGAAACGAGTGAGATTCCAGGAAATTGACTTTATGTTAAAGTTCTGCTACAACTGATCTGATAAATTCGATATTCGATTCTCTTTTTACAACGAATCCAAACAGATCCCGGGACCATCACAACGCTTCGCTTTAATGACTAATTATAGACGCAATGGTTCATGCTCTCTCTTTCCCTCTCCGTCATGCAGTCTCTGTCGCACTGTACGACACTGAATGTCACGCTATGATGAGTTGTCATAAAATCGTCAGTGTCAGCCTTCGATCGAGCATAGCTGGCACTTCTCCGATCTCCAATGCTGGCCATGTCAAAGTTGAGGGACAGACGTGTCGTAATTGATTTTTATGGTCTTTGTCATTGTTCGGCCTCAACAGAATGTGTGCTGTAAACTGACGAACCCAACTGAAGATCGTAAATCTCGAGGAGAGAAGAGCAGACACATCACAATCACACTCCGTGTTTGCCAGTTAGTTGGCCAATTTATTGGCTGCCTTTTGCACGTTTATGACCTTGGTCGAGACAGCCTTGAGTCTATCGCATGCTGCGTTTTGGGCTCTGGTGTTGAGCCCAATTGGCAGTTGCCAGTTGGCTGGATTACCAAGCATAAACAAATTATCGACGGTTAGTCTGCACCACATGGCCGTGAGAGAACACCTAAGGTGTCAAGGTCGAGCCTCGCCTGGAGTAGTCCGGAAAGATGTTCTGGTTAGACAGGGAGAATATAGTGTTAGTTACGCAGTCAGTAGTTGCAGAAAAGAATATATATTCCGGATAAAATTTACCATTCCAACTTATTCCAATTCAATACTTTAAAAATTCATTCATCTGACTTTAATTTAGAATTTATTTGGCATACATTTATCCATCGCTTCTTCTTCTTTATTCTCTCTTCAGCTAAATAAATTTATAGTTAAAATATAATTTCTTTATACGATTAATATATTATCCATTCCATAGCTGAATAAGAGTAGCATCTACTCAAACCAATTTTACTTTTAATTTTGAGTTATTGCAATTTTAAAACTTGGCATTAATATCAATTCCATCGAAGACACACAACACTTTTGACCCAGACAATTATTAATTGATTCAATTGCAAACCCCAGCTGCATCTTTTCCTCTTCCTCCCTGCACTCGTCTCTAACAAGATAACAAACAATAGACAAAAAGAGAGGGAGAGATTCGAATAGTGATCGGCAGAAGAGTGTGGCGAAGAAATATTAAAAATTAACAACAAAAAATAATTTCCCATAAATTCTCGTTAACGAAAATCAGCCCTGCCCCCGCCCTCTGCCCCGTGCCCCTTCTCTGTGGCATGGGCCATGCAATTTTGTTGTTAGCGCTTCACACAGCCTAATTAAAAGGCAAACAGCGTGTCGTCCATATACTCGTAGTAGAACCAGGAGGATGATCGTGGGGACACTTATTGATAAGATAAGCTACTACTCCCCTCTGTGCTCGCTCTGGCACTCCCACTCCTCTCCTCTCCCCCCGATGATCTCGACGTGGACGATGTCGGCGCATCACACAATTTGTCTCAAATACAAATATCATTTGTTAATGTCAGGCCTGCGGGCGGGAGGGCTCTCTGTCTCTGTCTCCCGGAGGGTATTATTCCAATTTCTCACTCTCTCACTCTCTCTGACTACCCATCTATCTCTCGCTCGCTCTCCGGCTGTAACTTAATATGCATTTTAAATGCATGCGTAAACATTGATAGCATATTGATGACAATGGGAATGGCGATGACGATGACGATGACGATGCGGATGCTGTTGTTGATGATGTTGCTGATGATGCAACTGCCGCTGACTGCTGATAAGAGCTGCAGCCACAAAAGTGATGATAAAAGCAAATGAAATGCAACGCCCTTAATTAAATGTTGCTTTTGCCCTCGTGCTGGCCCCATTGACCGTTTCCCTTCTCCCTTCTCTCTGGTCCCTTTGGGCGTTTCCGCTTTGCGATTTCAAGTTTAGCAAACACGAAGATCAACTGTGAGATGTCGGGAAGGGAGCGAGGAAGAGCGGAGTAAAAGGCAGTTGGCTGCAGTTTTTAATGTCTCAATTTCGGCTGCCTCGAAGTGGGGAAAATGCCTTCATAAAAATCGCACTGCTCCACACAAACACGCGTTAAATGAGCGATCGTTAAAGGGAATTTTGAATCCCGCGCACGGGTTGCATGCCACATGTCGCCCCGTCATCTCTCTCCCTCTCTCCAAACTTGCGACTCAAGTTGGAGTCGAGTTTTTGGGCTGGTTTTGCTTGCCATGGGTCTGGCTTCATGGCTGGAAGCTGCTGCTCTGTGGTGCTAGTTGCCGCACAGTGGAGCAATGTTGATTTTAAATTCTTACTCTTCAAATACATTCTTTTTTTTTTAAATATAAATATTTAATATTTGTTAAAATAGAAATAATTATAATCCATTATACCTTTATGTATTTTCGTAAATTTCTAAAAATATAAAATAAAATGTATACTTTAACTTAAATAAAATCTGCACTATAATTTCTAGTATTGCATTAATTTCCAAATGAAGATAAATGTATGTTTTAATTAACTTATGAACTTTTTAGATTAAAATTATTTTTATAAACTTCAGAAATAAAAGAAGATTCAATTTGGATATGAGCAATATAAAGTTATTCAAAACTTAAATTAATTTCTTCAACATATTTTCTTTCACTTCAATGAAAAAATGGAAACCAAATATTTCAACTTTTTGAAAATTCTACCAGTAAATTGAAGAACCAAATATTTCTACAATGAGAGCTGAAGCATTGTGCGCACATTCAACGTGGCTGTTGCATTGCAACAAGTGCTGCACGAAAACCACAACAGACTCAAAAAAGAGCGACGTTGACGTGGCAGCTGTGGCAGCATAAACCGAGTAAGCCCCCACACAGCACACGACTTCAACGAAGACGTCACGATGCAACAACAGCCATAATAAAAACAACAACAACAACTTTTCCCACATTGGCTCCAACAGTTCTTGCCTGTGGTGAGTTCCCCCTTTGTGGTTCCTCGTCCCTTGTTGATCTTATCGGCAATTTGTCATGCAAATATTTTACTGCCACTACATCACGGCGACCACAAGGTTGGTGTTGCTGCCACAGTTGCAGTTTACCAACACTGATTACTAGTGCTATGTATTCTGCCTCAAATTATTATGTAATATTTTTGTTAGCTCTCCAAGTTGCTAAAGGTCTTTGAGTCCAATGAGCACTGCTTACTAAAACGATCTGCTTTAGCATCTTCTAAATTGTATACTCTAAAACAAGCATATAGTAATAGGTTAGGCTTTTTAGGTCAACTTTGTTAAGACCTGAACTCTTGGGAGAAATAAAAAGGTGTAGTAGTATTATAGTCTCATATTGCGAGCATCCATGAGAAGTTCAAATTATGCAGTGGCCTAAAGCACAGGATGTGAGCTGGTCTCTTTTAGGGCACTTGGCTCCAGCACAAAGAGGGCGAAGGAGGGTGTCTCTTGGGGAACGAGGGCGCCGCTTGATCAACTCAAAGCCCACACAACACAAAACACAAACAACACACAAAATGTGTCGATTAATGCGCTCCAGATGTTCCGGCAGCACTCGTTCGACGACGACTGGAATGCGCCTTTGATTTGTAGCGTTTGTCGGAGTTGCAGTCGAAGTCGGAGACGGAGACGGAGACGCAGTCGGAGTACTCTGCAAGTTCCACTTTGCTTTCATTCCTTATAGGGGCATTTAGAGCGGGTGCAAGGGGGATGCTCCAATGCTCCATACCCTGACACTGATGAATATCAGTCGTTTGTCAAAACTCAATGGCAACTGTCTCGCCTCAAACCGAAGGGGAGAGAGGGGCAAGGGCACACAGTAATGCAACTCCCTGCTGGCTGCACTAGTTGAGGGGACTACGCCTATGTGTCAATGAATGACGCCAGCATTGATGCCGAGGCATCGTTGGACACCTTTGGGGCTGTCAGTGCACGTAATTGTGCAACTGTTGAGGTGTTAGGGGCAAGCTGCGTGTGTGTGGCAAGTCAGCAGTCCCAGGGCTGCCACAGCCTGCATATCGATTGAAGCGGAAATTCAATTTGCAAAATAATACAAGTCGAATTTCAAATCAAATATTATGAAATTAAAAGTTGGTCAAATAGATTATCGAACTCTGATTACACATGTATCATTTGAAATATTTTCATTATCCGACAGCTGTGGAAAGCCACAAAATAAGCAACACATTTCGGGTATTGGATTTTAAAAAAAGGGCCAGTTCATAAAGCAAACACACTCGGGAGTTAACCATAGCGCACATCCTGATGAAAACACTTGAGTTTTCATTTCAAGAGCCTCAGCCAAGTGGAAAATGGACCAAAGATAAAGTAGACAACAGTTGTTGAAATGAAATTGAAAAATATATTTTAAATACAATAAAATATCTTGGCGTGCCCCTCAAGGAAAAAAAGGTATAGAGTCATTAAGATAACAATCTGTTGCCGAAAACTGAAACTGAAAAACACAAAATACTCGATGAAAACTGTAGCAGAAATTGTCATTAAAAATGTGCAGAGAAAACAAAACAAAACAGAAATTAAATGGACAACATGTGTGCCCAGGATAACACAACAGGACAACAGTTGTGCTGATGTTTTCTCCAAAAACTTGGAGAAACCCGCAAAACAAACTAGGAAAAGACGAAATGCTGACTATTTCTAATTGACAAGCAAAAAAATACAAAATAAATATTATTATTATAATTTTGATTATTTTTCATATATATTTTTGCAAAGACCACAACAAAAGCCTTCAAATTGTCGACCCATGACGAACCGTAAATTTGCCGATTGAGTGGCAAGTAGCAGGTAGCAGGTAGCGAACTGCAGCTGTGCCAGTTGCAATTAACTGTGTGTTAGATGATTGAGTGGTTGTGTCCTTGCCTGAAGTCCGACTTCGGCGGAAAAGAAATCTTGCAGTTAGATTAGGTTACGCTCAATATTAGTTGCGCCTCTGGCCATGTGGGGAGTTGGAACTAATGCAGTTTTGCAACCGCATCAATTAATTTGCAACACTCAAGAGCGTTGCATGGCTCAGGTGAGACGAGGGGAGTCAGTTCCCTGTCCAGCTAGTGGGAGGTCCCGCTGCGTCTCTCGGAGCGTTGACAGACCCCGTCTGTAACTCGAAGACCCAAACCTCAATCGGCTGTCAACGCAACGGGGCAACAACTTCCAGATTGATGGCTGTCACAAAAAATTGACATAACAAATGTCTCTCGACTCGAGAGCTGTGTTTCCTGTAGAAAGAGAGAGAGACAATCGGTGAATGGGACGGAGAGAACACGTTGTTTGGTTTCTTCGATAATAATAATGCAACTAATGTTTGTTTTCATAGATTTTTGTCAACTTTCAGAGAAATTACCCCAAGCGCTATCTTGGAGTCGTCACAACATGTGTCACTCACCCAGTCGAGCATTCTCTAGAAATTCCAGTGAAAGAATTCTTGTTTTTTCCTAACAAATTACACGAAATGTAACAGATTTTTAATGTAAATATAATTGCATAATTGTATAATCTGTGCCACATGTAGCAAACACTCTGGGGCAACTGTAGCTCGTCAAAGGAAGTGCATTAAGAAAAATCACTGAAACGAAGTGGCAGCTTCAGCTTAAAGAAATGCGACATATTTCCATACGAAGGATAAATGTTGAATATTTAAGACCAGAACTTATTGTATATCATCCCCAAGTAAGAAGTGATTCAACTGAATAGGGAAGAATTGAAGAGCACAACTTATTGTACGACAACCCAAGTAAAGAGTGATTATGCTGAATAAGGAAATGCAGTAAAAATTATTTAAAGCATTGCCCATAAATAATAAAGGGATGCAGCCGAGTTAATCCATGTTTGTTTCCCTATTTTATGCTACTGTAGTAAGTGTAGTCAAAGATATGTGTTTTATTTAATATATCTTTATTTATATTAACTTGAGCAGGGAAGGTCCCGCTCTACTCGCAGTCAATTCGTCAATCCTCCTTAAGTTCTACATACAAAGGTTTTATAGTCTAAATTGAAATAGCAACGCTTATATGCATATCTTATGTATATATAATAATGTAAATCAATAATGTATAATGCATAATTATGAGAGAGATACACTACTTTGATGAAAATATGTCGAGACCAGCTTTGCACATACAAATCATGGTTGGTTTTTTAAAATAATAATTCAATTGCTCACTATAAACGTCTTAAAGATATTTCAAGCTTGAATCCTTTTAATATGAACAAGAGGTTGGAGACTTAGATGCTATCAGTTGATATGATACGATCGCAGGGACTTACAAACTACACTGGCCTGCAAGTCATGGCATCATTTTCCACATTCGAAAATACACTTCCAGAATATAGTGTGTGTATATGTGGCTGGCAGCTGCCAAGACACAAACAGAGTTGACCACGCCCTGCCGACGCCCACATCCAATAGCTTATTCGTGTGCTAATCACGAGAAATTCAAACGAAAACCAGAGCTAAGGAGCAGAGAGGGGGAAGAGCAGAGCAGAGAATCACGCGTCGTTGAGAAGCAACAAAGGATCAACAAAAAATTGGGAGTTGTTTGGCTTGGCACCCCCGCGGGGTAAGTGGTAATCGGTAAGCGGATGGATCGTGGACGACTGACGATTGGAATTAATTTTGAAACACTTCAAAAGCAAAGAACGCAGACAACGACGGCGACGACGACGCCAGACCCACACGTCTGGGGATAAATTAATTAAATATGCCCAGAGAACAGAAACGGAATCAGAACCCGAACCCGAACCTGAACCAGACTGAGAGTCAGGCTCAGTCTGAGCTCAGTCCGAGTCTGTGGCACAGTCAGGCTTCCTGTAGGCAGCAGTCAGGCAGTCGGACATGCTACAACTTCAACATTGTTTACGTCAAATTTTCAAATTTAGTTGTTAAACCCGAAAAACGAGACAGAGCAACCAGGTCGCACTCCAGTTGAAACCGAGACCCAAGACGAAACTGAAACCCAAACAAAAGGCGTCGGACCACATCAGTCAGTCTCAGTACTCTTCCAAGAGTCCATAATTATGGGTTATGCAATGCCAAAAATGGCAGCAAAACTCAGGCAGCAAATTTAGACATTAGATGCCACAGCCACATTGCCACTTATTGGCAATCCAGCCAAGGCTCCTGCCCCAGCTCCTGCTGCACTTGAGTCTCTGTGTTGCGAGTATTGTTGCTGGAATGCTCGCTGTTAGCAGGTAGCCCAAGATCATGCACTGTTACCAGTTTTAGCATGTTGTGGATAACCTGTCATTAGCTCTGCCACAAGAAGGCTGCAACAGCCACAGCAACAGCAACAGCTAAAGCAGCAACTGTAGTATTCTGAGTGCTGCTGCAGGCGTTGCTTGCCTCGAAATTGAGACATTTGCAACACACTCATACATATATACAACTTAAGCACACTGCATCGCACAGCCGGCTTTCTGGCATTTGCCACAATGTTTGCAACAACTTTTAGCTACCTTTTATTTCATAATAATAAATAAATATGGTTTATTTTAATTTTCACTTAGTTTCAAAATAATTTGTATTAATGTTTAACATAGATTTTGAAATAAATTAACAAATAGATAAAGTATTGCCCAGTCAGGTTTTGAGCAAGTTGAGTTTTTAATTTAAAGTTTCACTCATAACTGACATATCAATTTAAATATCGTTCTGTCAGTGTTATTGCAAAAAGTAAAACAATTGTAAAATTGTGGCAGTCACTAAAAATTCAACTATTGCTTTTAATTTGATTTCGAGCTATGAATTGCATTGTAAAGTAATATATGCTGAGTAAATAATAAAATTTGTGAAATCTTGTAAACGTTGAATTGAATCGCTTTAAATGGTTTTTTATTCGAGCATAAAGTGAGTGCTAAGTAATAAAATTGCCAAATTGAATTGCAATAACTATTGCCAAGTAAAGTCACACTTAAATGATGTAAAGAACATCCATCATGTGCTGAATTTAGACACTCCAATACTGGCTAACAACTTGCTTGCAATTGTGACAGCTGAGAAAGGGAAATTGTCAAAGAGCTTCAAAGTGCAGGAATATTCGAAGTGCCTGCAACTATTGTGCATGACAGCGGCATTCAAATTGAATGCCCCCGAGAGGGGCAGAAGATGAGCAGAGGCTGCTGCCTGCAGCTGACTTTTTATGGTTGCGGCTAATAATGCAATTTGCTGTTGAGTGTGGCTGTGGCAGAGACTTTGACTGTGGCTGCCGCTGCTTCAAGAAGTCGCATCATTTGACAAGACATTTATGCGGCACTTGGCGTTTGCCATTGCTAAATTAGGCGCAACTTACAACGGGCAAAGTGGCAAGCAGCTCTTGCCACAGTCTTTGGCATTTTTCTCATCGCGTCTGCAATTATTCAGTTATGACAAACATTATGCTGCTGATGCTAATGTGATATATGTAGCATATGCCTTGACAAGTTGCCGGTGCTTTGCGGTATGAAGCATGCGGCATGTGGCAACCATTTATGAATCAGCAGCGTCTAATTTTATTTTACACAAATTTTAAAGCAATTAAACTTACAAGCAAATCACTCTATCAAAATATATATCAAAAATATTTTAAGCTAGCTAACTGCAGTATTGCATTGATCTATTACCTTTTATGGCAGACATTACTTATATCCACACTCGCTGCCAGTATCCAATTACCCCCAAGTCCTTTACAGTCCCCTCGACAGTAAGGCCATCGTTCAAGCAGCGGGAACAAACAACGACAACGACAACGACAACAACCAGAACGACATGTCAACAACTCTCTTGACTGCATTTGATGGTAATTGCCAGAAAGCAACAAGAGTTGAGACAAGACTTCACCTGACTACCTTCTATAAATTATTAAAAGTGAGCTACGCTTCATGTGGTGCCACGCGGTGGCAACACTCAAGGATCGCGTGTCTTGGCCACTTATCCGGCGCAGCTCCCCCCTACAGCCCCCATCAGCGAGGAGGCAACTAACTTATCTGATCATATGGCCAGGGTCTCAACTTGAAGTGAACTTGCTTGGCCCGCTCTTTCTGTCCGTCCCTCTGTCCGTCTTATGCAAGGTTTATCAGCGCACATCTGGGCATCAATAATGTCTTTATTCAGAGGGCGAGATCGAAGCAAGATTGAAGCATTCACTGTTGACACTCACCATAAAAATAAAACCCAACTTGAACTATGCACTGACCTTAGCAGAATGCCTTCTGGGAATCCAAGCAGCTCCTTGGCAGGTGCTCTCCCTCTCACTATATCACTCTTCCACTCTTCCCACTCGCTAAAGGGTGGTCAGCATGTCTTCGGCATTATTTATAGACTCTAGATTTGACATCTTCCCTACTTCTTTACGTTTACGTTGTTCACGTCTTTGTTTACACGGCTTAATTTCGTGTTCCAATTATTATTGGGCTCGTTGAGCAGATGCATCTTCACTTACCCAATCTCCAGCTAATGTAAATCGCCCTGACGACTGTCAGCCTCGCTTTTTTATTTATCCATTTCCCAATCGCGTGTTGCCTCGTTGTACTCTGCTTTATTAATTCGGGGATTTGGGGAATTAGCTGATAGCTTTGAGTGTCCCTCCGTTGCTTTTGCTGTTTGGTTTGCTATTTGTTTGCATTTGAAATGGACACGAAATGAATTTGCTTATAAATATGCATAAATTTCTGCCACAAAACAACATCTGAGAAAAATATGAGCATGCCATGTCCTGTTCTGTTCTCTTTATGTTTATGACTGGGCCACCCCAGGGAGGAGCTGCAGAGCTGAAGCGAAAAAAGACCACAAAAAAATAATAGGTTATGGGACTAGACATGGCAAGTTGACTAATTTAGCCTGGCCAATGGAAGACACGTCTGCTCCATAAAGCAAGTTGTCAATTGAGCCTTCAACTGACCCATGTGGAATATCAATGCCGTAACCTGCACTTCCTGTAATCGTCGGCGCCAAATCATATTTCAAATAAAGAAAGTTGAATAAACAAAGGATGTGACCAACTGACAGGGCTACCGATCGATCGAAAACGTAGCAAACATATCGTTGAAGACAGCGATAAGATCTGAAACTCCCTAAGACCGGGCACTGAAAACTGAATCCAATTCCATTCAGGGTAAATTGTCAATGTCTCTGTTTTTATTTTTTTGTAGGAGCCAGAGGCGAAGCCGGAGAACAAAAGGAATTTATGACTTGTGTCACTTTCAGCACCATCAACTCGTAACTCAGTCGCACAGTTCCAGCATTCCCCCAGCTCCAGCTTGAATTCCACGTATGTGCGCTTCAAAAATTAAGATACAAACATGCTCAAGGAGCAGGAAGATCGCATCGCAGCCATGGGATGATTGTGCCCAGGCAGGCAACAGACCTCAGCTCAGCTCAGACCAGACCTGATCAGCCAGCCAGACGAAGGCGACACTTGTGTGAGCCCGCAATCGCTCAAGCGTTAAGGCCTGACGTTCTCCTGCCCCCGCAGTTCCCGCTTCACCTCTCCGCCTTGAGATAAGTGCGTGGCGATAAGCGCGACAGACGACAAGCGACCAGCGACAAACGACAAACGCTTCATTGGAGCTGCGCCTGCGCAAAATACCTGGACAAAGGAGCCGTGGAGTCGCCTAAGCTCGTGGCAAGGAGAGCGGCGGGGAGGAGCAGCATGTGAGTCAGAGGTACACAGCAAGCCATTCAAGGAGCTTGAACAATTGCACACTTAAATTGCTGCGTGTAACGCACTTGGCCAACATTTTGTTAAGCATTGCCGAAGGCGCCTACTGAATGCAAGAGGCGTTCCTTGCAAGGGGGCGATAAAGACATGGCCAACAACTATACTAGAGCTTTGTTGTTGGAGGAGCTGTTTAAGTAGATATTGTAGTACGCTGTTTATTTTTGTTTAAGGCATAGACTACGAATTATGTGTATTTTCTAAGAACATTAACTTTTGATGATCTGTGGACTATATTCCATATTGGCAGTACGATTGTTTTTACAAATTGAAAATGAAATACATTACGAATCACTTTATTTGTCAGTTTATATGTTACTCCGAAATGTGACTACTTTGAATTGAAATTAATAAATAATATTTTTCCTATTATCATTTATGTTTATACCAGTAATGTATAAGAATACTCGTATGCCTTAAGCCTAATCTCTCCAAGTGCATAATCTACTTCATACACAAGTTTTAGTTTATAGATCATTTTTGGTTCTGATTTAATCACTTCCTGTTTAGTAAAGTTCTAGTTCGTTATTTATATTTTGTTACATGGATCTCAATTTTAATTGGGCCAACATGTTTTACATTACACAATACAACCTAAAAACCTGAGGATTATTGCTGATACCACATTCCGGCTGGGAAATAATGTACATATAAACATAAACGGAGACTTCTAACCTTCTAACAAAGCAGAAGCCAACAGCTGGTCAAGAAATGCAGTATCATTGGATATGAATATAATTTATAAGTTAGTTAAAAGTCAAATTAAGACTTATGCAATATTATTTAACTGGATGATGAATGATGATGTATTGCTCAAAAGACTCGCTTTTTAAGAGGATATAAAAGTAGGCGTGTTCAGTCTAAGTGATTATGAAGCGAACTGTTGGTTTGAGGTAGGCAATGAGGTAGGCTACCCTAATACACAATGTGGTAAAATATCCTACTGATCATTATGGCAATGATCACTTATTTTCCCATTACATTCCAAATACATGAACTAACACACTACAGTAATAATTGCAACAACACATTTGTTGGACAGCTGAAGTTCTCCATTTACTTGAAATCTCTAAGACCAATCGCTAAACTACACAAGTTCACTAAATTGTAGCTGTCTTGTTTTTACTTAGGAAGAAATACGAAGAAGAATACTATTTAGTTTATGTTTTAATACGATCCTGATTATCTGAATACGGTCACACACTTGGATTATTCAATATGGTTCAGCTTTGGTATCACCAATATTAATTTTGTTTCTTAAAAATGGATATTGAGTATCTCACAGTTACATAAGTCGGCACAAACCATTTTGATAGTTAATCCTTTGTATAAGACTTAAGCTACGCCTCTGCTTGTCTATCAAAAGAGTCGTTTAACACGATAAGAAAATATTTTAAAGGACTTTTAATTGCTTTCAAGTGGCCGCTGAGAAGCACTCTTGAAAATTGTTGTCTGCGACTGCAAGGTTGTTGACAATGTACAGATAGATCTGCAGATCCAAGGCATTGTATCACTGTGCAACCACTTAAAGGCAACCAACCTAATGGAGTCCTCATTGCCGAGGCAGCTGATGGCGCATTTCTTCAGATGGATAGACAAATCGGGCACTTGGACTTGCCTCTCGACGGTTGCAAATACTAATGATCGTTATCGGGTTTTTGTAAATGATAATCATCATTAGGAAACAAATTGCCGCGATTATCTAACAGTTTAGTTGAGTGCAGTTGACTATCTCGAGTGCTCGAGCATGAATGCGTCCCCTCGACACATGTGAATATCATTCATACTCATATTGATGGTAATCAATTAATGTCGCATGGCACCCGCATTTCCCCTCCAAATCAACAGCATACTCGTATACTAACAATAGTTGAGCTCATTTAAGTCAACTTATACTCACATAATGCTCGTAATGTGTATTCAATTCGAAATTCTCATTCATTTATTCAATATTCGCTGCACATTGCGCATATTATTTGCATAAGCTCAAAATCCAATTGATAAATATTCAATTAGCTGTCCCAAAACTATTTATATAATTTTTCTAGCGTAGATAATTATGCAAAATCACAGCATGAATGTAATGCACAATTCCGCCACATACCCTGTAAAATGCAATTGGATTTTGAAGCTTACTCTGTAAGTTCATAATACCCCAATGGGATGTGACCAAGGTAGAATGAAATTGCAAAATTACAAATTAATTAAATGCGATTTGCAATGCAAAGTGGAACGTGAATTATACTCGTAATCAGAAGAATTCTATTCATAATGTATGGCAAAACAAACAGGTCTGTGCGCATGTGGCGCCCTCTGGCGACTGCATCAAAGCGCCGACTTTGACTCCCCGAAGACGCTAATTACCTTATGTTCAGTGTGCGTTCTGTTCGCACTTCCTGCCGTTAATGCCGTTGAGCGTTTTTATTGGCCATCGAAGTGCAATTAAAGGTCGTAAAAATTGTGAAATGTGAAAAGAAAATCAAATATGTTAAACGGGTAGAACAAAAAGGAACAAGCCAATGGCGCTAACACTCGCTTGAATTTTTACACTTCTAACGAGTTGACCCTTTCGAAATAACAATTCGAGCATTTGGTGTGAAAATTTGGTGTGAATTTGTTAAGCATTTGATTCGCTATTGATGATCAAACAAGATGGCTTAGTTGAACACATATAACAAACAATTTTATATTTTGTTGTCGAATACAAAGCAATTCTCCAAAACAGAACTGATTGCACTAAAATCATAAATATTTAAAAAAAAAAAAAGAAAAAATGACTTTCACGATTGACCCCGACGTGATTTGAACACGCAACCTTCTGATCTGGAGTCAGACGCGCTACCGTTGCGCCACGGAGTCGCTTGTAATGTTGTGGCGACAATTGTCAACCTGAACTGACTTTTGTTGATGTAGCAAACAATTAAAGCCTGCAAAATAAAAGATAAGCAAACATACATGTTTATAAATAGAACTCGTTGATAACAAACAAATAATTTCACATCAATTTACCAGTTGTATAAATAACTTGCCTATCTAGAACGCGCTTAAAATTTTAAAATGAGCGAAAATAAATTGAATAATATAAACTGTTTGTTGTCAAAAATTTATAAACTACTATCAAAAGATATGAACTGAATAAAATCTTACTCATTCTAAATATAGAGTGCAACATTTTATTTGTATTTATGTATTATTATTATTTATTTATTTGTATTATTTTATTTATAATCTGTCTATAGAATAGGTTTTTTCTCAAATATTTGAAAATATACAACACATTTTATTTCTATTTAAATTCACAAAATTTATTTCTATTTAATATACTAAAATCTAAAAAGTCAATAATTTTGCAGTAATTTCTTTTAAAAATCGAAAACATAATTGAAATGGAATTTAATATATATATGTATATATTTGAGCTAAATCGGAACACTGTAACACTTTTTATGCAGCATTGAATAAAGAGAAAAAAGGCGGAAGGGAGTTATTAGACAACCTTATATTTTGTTAAGTCTTAGCAATTAAAATAAGCAATTATTCTTCGGGATCACAGCAAAAACTGTATCTTATCTACTATACGTATGTTATCTATAGATACTTTAGCTGATAAGTGAATACTACTGAATAGTAAAAAATGGTAAGTGACAAACTAAGGAACATTATAGATTTAGTATTTTGCACAGCAAAAGTGTCCAAATGTAGTGGCTATTAGTAATTTCAAGCATTGCCTTTTAAATTATGATAAATCGTAAGTTTTCCATCTCAAACATATATTGATATATGATTGCCTTAAGTTTTTTAATATCCCATCAAATGTGTAGTAAACTTTTGAAGAAATTAATGCACATCTCGAATGACTTTAGGATTCCCGAGACGCTTCAAGTTCATGAGCAATTTTAATGACCTTTTGTGAAGGCTGAAATCGAAACGATTTTAGGGACTTTGAATAGCACGAAATGAATCAATTGTGTAGAAAATTCTATATGCATGTAAGTACTCCAAACGATTACTCATTTTATGTGCACTTTTCAATCTTAACGATAGTGCTCAGAGGCACTTCTTTGCATACCAATGCTCGAGGAAGCCCCCAATATGTTTTAACGACACTTGCCACAACAACTACAACATAAATTGTGCATTTTTGTTAAATGATTTCTTGGTCATATCTAAATCTAATAAGTGAACGCCTATACACTCGATATGGATACATATATATTTTTAATTTCTTTTCCGAGGAAAGTGCTCATAAAAGTAAAGGAGCGGCCATAAAGCAGGCCAATCCCTCGAATCCCCATATAATGGCGGCTTCCATCCCCCTCCACCAGGCACCAGGCAGCAGGCACTGTGCCACTGTGGCTCTTGTATTGTTGTGGCCAAAAGGTGTGAATTTCTCGAGCATTTCTCTGAGCACTCACTGATTAATATGAGTCAGGGGCTGCAACAGACGGCAGGGCAATGAAAAATGAAAATGAGAAGCTAAAGAAATGGATAATAAAATTATAAAATGAAATGTTTTCTTCCATCTTTATTATACAGAGTAAGAAAATGTCGTTGTTGTTGTGCTTGTTGTTGTTATAGTATTGTTGTTTGGGCTCTTTTCTTTTTTATGACAATTTTCAAGTTGCTTTTGGAAAGTTTTATGCGTGTGTCCTTTTCGTGTGCGAGAGATGAGCAAATGGTGATGGAAATGAAAATGCCAAAAACTTTTTTATGTCTGCTCAAAGTGGGCTAAACAGCTGACGTACAGTTGCCGCATTGCCCGCAAAATGAATCGTCATCGACAGTTATCGATAACATCATCGGCTGCACTTCAAAGGCCAAATGCCACTTGAGATTGCGTTGGACTCAGACTCGGACTCGAACGCGGTCGCGGACTCTGACTCTGACTCTGACTCGACTCGTTCTCGGCATGTGGCACACATGGGATTGAGAGCTGAGTCGAGCCTAATGAAGCCATTAGCAGCGCCTTATCTGCGTCCTAAGGATACCGAAAAGGCATGCCGAAAAGGTCTGTGTTTGCAACAGTTTTTTGGGCAACTAATACGCCTAAATTAGATCAAGATCAGGTCGCTGCTCGGGGCCATAATAGTGCACGTATTGGCAGCTGTTCTTCCGCTGAACTGAGCTGAGCTCAGCACCCAATGAGAGCACATCCAACCCTCTGTCCTGTCGGTCTGACTCTTGTGGGCAGGCAGGCATTAACTTTACTCTAGACATCTTTGTCTGCTCATTCTCAATATCTTCATCAAAATTGTTGCAGTGTTCCAAATCATGATAGCACCTGATACTGACCCAACTGGTCATTAGGCAATTACCAAACAGGCATTTAAAGTTGGCCAGCAGATTAGCATGATAGAGAGAGGGAGACAAATATACGAAAAGGTAATTTTTAAGAGAACACGAATAGTCCTGTATCCTTGCCACACGCACATCCATAAATTTTTGCACAAAGTCTGGCGCATCCTGGCGCTTTACAAATATTGCGGCACTTGAGCACAAATGCTGCATCTAATGTGCAACTGCAAGCTCCTGCTGCTTCACTTTCTGCTTTCTACTTTCTACTTTCCATTTCCCGCCTTCCACTCTCCACTTTGGCACTTGCAGCTAGCGTCGCAAAGAGTTGCAACTCCTCGTCCTGCAACGCGCCCTTTTCCTGCCACGCCCTCTTGGCAGTTAGTTGGCTGTCCCCTTGCTCATCTATGTTTTATTGCTTCCGTGCACTTTCGCTTGCAGTCGCCCAAGCCGCAGTCGCAACACCCCCACCGACCCCCCCTCCCCCTCTGCTCCCCTTGAGAGACTAAGAACATTGCATATGTGAGAAAGTTGCCAGTGCGTTTAGCACTTGGCGTTGACGCTGGGTGAGGAGGATGTGAGGGCGGGGGATTGGAGGCAGAGCATCCGCTTAAGCGGAAGCTGGCAGCCTTGTTGCCGTTGTCTCTGCGTTGTTGCCACATTTTGGCGGTTGCTGCGAATGGTTTCCTGTCACATGCGTTGGCATAAAGCATGACACAGATGTCTCTGCCCACGCTTCTCCGCTCCGCCCTCGCTCGCTCGCTCTCTCTTTGTAAAAAAGCAACAGGAGCTACTGCATGCGCATCCTGCAGGATACATACTGGCGACTGTTCACTTTCGCTGCCACTTTTTGCTAGTCTATTCCTTTGCTGCTGCTGCTGCTGTTGCTGTTGCTGTTGCTGTTGCATTGCCATTAAACTTTAACCGCGGCATCTGTCATTGCGTAGTCCTGCCACAGGACCAGTAGACAAGAGACAACAGACAACAGACAACAGACGGCAGTACTCGGGACTGCCTTAAAGCCTGCTAAATTTAATTGCCCACATGAATTTACAGCGCCAGCTAAGAATCAACAAAAAATGGGGTAAATGTGGCAGCAAGTGCTACCGTTTTTATGGCTGCCACTGAATGCTGAATGCCACGTTTTTATGGGGCGCCAGTTTCCATATATCAAGAATTAATTAGCGTAATGCAGCCCGAGCGAGATGGCAATAGCAGCGAGCTTTCTGAACAACTGAATGTTGCATGCCACAACTGTGCAGCGGCAAGGACTGCGTCAAGTGATCGTGAAAAGTGTTTCACTCGCTTTACACTTTTTACTACAGCTTTTTTTCGCGCTCCCCTTTTACGATGGCCAAAGGGAAACTGGGAAACTAGTGGCGGGGCGAAAGGGGCCGGAGCATTAAATATGGGTGGACACCATTTACATGATGATGTGGCTGTGGCTGTGGTTGTGGCTCTTTTCTGTGGCAGCTGCACAAATGTTGCGTTTGCCAACTGTTTTGCATTCTAAGTTTGATGGGATTGCCAGAGTGGAATTACCATAAATAGCGAGCAGCATAAAGACAAATGATTTCTGTCTAGAGAAAGAGTGTAACATAATAACGAATAATTTGTTCAATTGCAAATTGAAGTTATTAAATTGATAACCATATTCAATGGTCTGAGTTAGATGTTGGCTTACAAAAATATTCAAGTCCCACTGTTTAGGATATGCTTAGACTAAATGTTTGAGCCGAAATGCCGTGTCTCTGTCAAGTCTATTTTCAAATTAAACAGGCTGTTTCTATTGTTGACTTGAAAGTGAGTCCTGTATGTACATTAAATATATTTGGCCTCATACAGTAAAATCTTGACTTCAGCCTCTTAATCTTGTTTCATTTTGGGTTTATTTTTCATTATTATTTATTTTCTAACTAACCGTACAAAAATATTTGTTAATTCAGAAATATATTAATTGTTAACGTTATGAAGCTATGCTATGAACCGATGGGTCCAAAACTGACCACGGGGCAGGGTTTTTGCCCTAAGTCCTCGGGTCTACTACAGTATGACCAACAGATTCCCGGATCCTCTATTTAAAAGATGGCTTTTTAAGAAAGCTCTACATCACAGTGGCCAACCTTAGTGGTCGTAATACGGTGGATTGCGGCTATCGACTTATTCAGATGGCAGACTCTGTTAAGAAACTGACAAAAGCATAAAACACAGTATCTCGGAATGTACAGCCTTAATATTCAGTAGAAGGAAACATTTACATTAAGACACTCGCTCTCCAAATAATAACAATACTTAGGGTATAAGTTATCAATTTGCTTTTATTTTGAAAAACTAATTGTATACCAATAATAGTGTTGGTTAATTGTGAGTTTAATTTGCGCCATTTGTGCGACCAATGCCGCAGATTCAGTAAGTACAAGTAAGTTTAAATTGCATTTACTTTTATTCATCTAAGCCAAATAACAATTTACGTATTGGGAGTTTCAATCACTCTCTCAAGTCGAGAAATTAGGGAGCCAGGGAGGTTATAAAATACATCAAGGCAGCTGCTCGCTTAAAGAGTGCCAGTTAGTTATCGGTTGAGCAGAATCTGCCTCGTTTAAGCCAGCATTCAAGGGCTCACTTTGCCTTGTAATTCGAATACATCAGCACTCACTTTTCCACTTTTGGCCATTCGCGTAGTGGCAGTGCATTAATTAAATTTTCGCCAAATTAAAAGCAACTTTTCTGGAACGAGAGATACCTGTAACGCCCCCTGTCCCTGCCACTTCGTAAAAAGTTGGCAAGCCAGCCAGGCTGGGGCAAGAGGCAGCGCCTGAGGGCACATGTCAGGGGCCGGGCAAAGCGCCATTTTGTTGCCAGCTGCATGTGGCAGGCGACAACGGCAAGAGCGACAGCAACAGCAACAGCAACGTCAACAATAACAACAACAATAATAGCCAAGGTGAACCGCACAAGCACAACAGCAAATAAAGCTGTGCAGCAACAGCAACAACAACAACAGACAGCAACAACAGCATTGGAAATTGCCACCCGAAAAGCCAAAAGCGTTCAACCGACAACGCACTGTGTGAAATTTTAATGCACAAATTGCTGTGTGTGTATTAGTGCACGCGTGTGTATATATTATATCTGCATGTGTGTGTGTGTATGTGTGAGTGTGTTACCCAACAGTCAACCAAGCAGCCAACCAACAACCAACAACCAACAAGCATCAACATCTACACCAACACCATCACCAATACCAATTCCAACAGCAACAACTGAAATACGTAACGTTAAAAGCAAAAACTTTTGTAGTCTGTCGGCTGCAACAGCAACAAAAACAACAACAACAACAGCAGAGACATCAACAAAAACAACAACAAGTAGCAGAGGCAACAACAAAATGCGAATCGGACAACCACATTCATTGGCGGCACAGAGCTTGCACCTGTCGTCAAGTGAAGCCGCCACGTTGATTGCACCCGCCGCTCATTCAAGTCTTCACAGGGTTCTCCTCATCCTCTTCCTCGTTAATGTCTCCCTCTGATTGTTGCCATTTGTGTTAACGATCCTCGCGAAACGCTTACGCCATGTTGCCGGTTCACAAAAGAAGTAGCTCTCAATGAGAGACTAGTTTGCCAGCCAGTCACATTTAAGAGAGCATCGAGTTCATAAAGCTATTTATTATTTCAGTTCAAGTACTTACATCGTATTTATTTTATAAACAACAAAAAAAGGAAGCAAATGAAACTATTTCTGTAAATTAAACATATTTTTAAGAGGCAAAAGGTATCGAAAAGGTGCAAAGTAATTGTTAGGTCCAAATTAGGCAATTAGGCAATTAGAAAAGCACCTTGAAGATCAAATCGTCTATATGCGATAATGCATACTAAATCTGCAAAACTAATACTAAATTATTAATGACATCTGCATCTAGGTAGAAAAATATTACAAAGACTCAGAAAATAAGCACAAAAATTCTTGTCTGACAAAACAATCAGAATGATAGAGCCTTTGTAAGCTTCGAAAATATTAGATAGTAAGTCTAGGTAGCTCAAGCTCCGAATTTCATGGCAGAGTCATCCAAATAGAAAAAAGCAAGGCAAGAAATTATCTTCTGTATGGCTATTGCGAATTCCACCTTTAGTGTTTGTCATCAGTAGAAGTTTTTCACTGAGAGAACCAACAGCTTGGCAATTACAAGACGGGCTTTGTGTAAAAAGCAGGCTATAGTTAACACAAGTCATTTTTTTGTGTGTGAGCAAAGTTAAGAAATATAAGGTTGGACCGAGAGCATCTCTAGCATATTAATTTATTTACAACGAAGTTAGAAAGTTTAATTTTTGAATAGTCGCAATATGGCAAAGGTAAAATATCTGTAATGAGACGAGTGGAGACGGACATGAACATCATATATACATACATATAATAATGAGCTCTAGAATGCATTTTATTATAATTGAAAGATCCCGTCTGGTTCCAACATGATCTCGCACCTTTCTTTGCCTCTGTTTACACTCCGAGAAGCTCTGGCAACGTTTTATTGTTACGCCTTTCTTTATTCAACATTCTGCTCACATCTGTTTCGCATGTTCCGACATTGTTCGCATATAGCATATGCCCTCTTCTCCCTCTTACAGTGTCTCTGCGTCCTTCTCTTTTTGCAGCTTGGCATGTTGTTAATTGTTTTGTTTTTGTGCTGATGGTGCAATTGTTGGGACTTGTTTGGTCACCGCCCACTTCCTGTTTATGTTAATTTCTGGCAACGATCTGGCAACGCTCTTAATCGGCCGCATTCGCTGAATAGACATTTCATAACATAAATCTCGCAACTGCAGGTGGCCCCCCACAAGAACTTGGCCAGTGTTTGCAAATGGCAAATGCAACCAGATGGGAAGTGGAAAATGCTTGGAATTCCAAACAAAATGATTGGCATGAAACCGTTCCTGAAAGGTGTTCGTCCCATTACGTGCAGCTCGATGCATTTTAATGATGTGGCAGGCCGCAATATAATTTCAATTTTGCATCTTTCAGCTGAAAACTGAAGCTGGAAATTGATTGCAACAGCAGCAGCAGAATCAGAAGCAGAAGCAGAAGCAGCAGTAGAAGCCGTAGATGTGGCTGTGCCAACAAAGGCAACACGCAATGTGCAACGTGCAACAGTGCAACAATTGCAATTGTTGGTTTAATGAGCTCAAAAATGCGCCGAACAATGAACGTGAAATGGACAAGAGACGCAATTTCCCCCCGACAACCAACCAATCCCAGACCCTGGCTCAAGTTGCCATTTGGCTAGCACTGGAACTTCGTTCCACTCGTAATTAAATGCAATTTTATTGCCACGATCAAAAGCAAAAGGGCAGCGACGATGGCAAGTGGCAAATGGCAGTGGGCAAATGGCGAGATAGGTGGCCCACCGGATAAAGGAAGCAAGTGTTGAAATGCGACGAAGCGCTGCTAACTTGATTTATGCAAGCAAGGGTGCCGCCCCCTGGCGGCCAGCGCATGAACTTCCGCCTAGGCCTGCAAGAAAACAATGACTGCGTAATTAATTTCAAAGTAAACAATTTATCAAGTGCTTGGCGGTTGCCCAACCAACCCAATAGACCAACCAGCGATGAGCCGAGATCCGAGATCCGACCGACAACTGACAAGCGAAAAGTGCTTTCAAGTGGGCAGGGCCCACATCCAGTGTTGCCAAACGCCACAAAGTGCACCCATGGGAGCCTGCCGCCAGCAAGTTCGCTCGAGTGCAACTGCAAGCATCAAGAACATGATTAATTTCGACATTGAAGTAAGTAAAATAAAGAAAAGATAAACCAAACTAAACTAAACACAAAACAATGAAATACATAATCCATAATCCCACCATGAAGTTGCCCTAACATCTCTCAATTGCAGTCAATGCTTACAGTTTGCAAAGCGATTAAAAAGTAGCCCAAAAACGGTTAACGAATGTTAAATTTTCGTATTTTTCCCTTGGGCTAAGTAGATCATCATCTTCATTACTATCGTAATTAAAGCAGCAGTAATAACCATCATCATCATTGAAGTGCACATTATTAAAAGTACCAGAAATGTAATCCCTGGTCTGCAGTTTGCCAAGCACTTTGCCAAAAATGCATTTAGCATTTGCACAAGAAATTATATTAAGAATGCGCTTCTTGAGACTGCGCGACTTGCAGATATCCTATCGAATCGACAGTTGAATGATGAAGCCCTTCTTTAGTTATTACCAAGTGTAGGGTACAAAATTAGTAGTCAGCTACGTGCTCATCAGCTAGGCTGAGTGGTGGAGGGTTATAGAAAGGGCAGAAGAGTGCAATTTGAAAGAGATTACAATTATTTGATTGCTCGCCAATGGCAATTGGAGAAGCAAAAGTTTTTCGACTTCGGATTCATAAATTCATCGTGATAATTCCGTTAAAAGTAATATCAAGATTTTACGCACCTTTTGCCATGAATCATTTGTGAGTCGCAGAGTGAATCATTAGCAATGCGAGTACGAATGGCCAAACGAATGAATTGCTTTCGCTCGTCCCTCTATCTTTGTCTTGTCTCTCTTGAAATGCTAACTAAAGAAAAACTCAAACGAACCGCTTAGTTTTTGAGTCAGTTGCAGGTTTCCCCCTTTGACAGTTTCATAAATTAAGACATTCAACAATAAACAAATAAACAACACACATGTTTGTGGTTTTTAGACAGAGTCAGTGCAAAAGAGAAAGATTTCGAGAGAGGGAGACAGCTGAGAGGCAGGCAGCTTCAAAGAGTTTGCCAGGCGGCAAAGTCTGTCGCTAATTATACTCTTCCCCCCGCGACCCCTTCCGACCCATGCCGTCCCGCTGCTGGGTAGGAGCCTCTTCCCGCATGGTGGCTGTCTGCAGCAATTGCGTTACACAAAAGGCGAAAAGCGAACGCCAAAAAGCCAAAAGCGACGGGCCGAATGACATGTGAAAATATGCAAATGCAAATGAATATCAAAAGTGAATGAATTGAGTCTGGTCTACGGGTCCCCCTTTCTCTCTCTCTCTCACTCGCTCCACAATATGTTGAGGCAAGGTAGAGGTAGGGGCCAAGGGTGATTCACTACACTTTTCACTCATTAAATATAATGGCCAGACGCAAGACGAGTTGTCAACCGGGCTCTGCTTTAATTATGTTGTCGAAATTCGCATTAATTGCCAGTGAAAAGCGAGTACAGCATCAAGTAAACAGAAACTTGCTGTACTCACTTACTCTATAAGGGATGCCCAGTAAGGGATCGAGTATGTTCCAAATAAATATCTGTAAATACTAACCGGTTAGTGTGAAGTAATTCCAACTCCAACTTTAGCCAACTCAAGCATAATAATAATTATGAATATTTCAGAGTAACTTACTAACTAATAAGCCACGTAGGGCATCCGCCAGTCGGCCTCACTCACACTCCCGCACAGCCGTCTACTTGCAGCAACTGACAGCAGTTTATGCAATTTTGACAAGCGTTTTAAATGTGCGTCCAACCGTCGACAGTTGTCAACTGTTATTGCTGGGTTGCCGTCTTGATTTCAGATCGGGATTGCGACTCTGATAATCGCCAGTTGTGGCGGATGTGCAGGGGATGTCAACCAGCGTGCATCTTAATGGATTTGGACGTCAGAGCACTTAATTACTTGCAAATGTGAGAAGGAAGGTCATAACTTAAAAGCGGGCCAATTGCTGGGGGAAAGTTCAAAGAGAACTTATCCCATGTGGAATAAGTTGGACTCAAAAAGTAAAGTAAGCGAATGCAATTAATTAGCTTTACCGTTAGTTAATTGTAAATTGAATAACACTCAAAGTGTGTTAAGCAAGTTCAACTTCCAAGTGTAATGCTCTCTTCTTCCTTTAGCATTGTCCTGGCAACGCTAATAAAGTGGTAACATTGACTAGGCCAAGTCAGGGACAGCTGGCGGTCAGTAAACTGATATGATTTATGTCCATGCTCTTATTAAAATTTATCTCAAATGCTCAACTGATTAACAACAAAGGAAGATGGGGAGGGAGATGGAGTTGAGAAGATTGAAGGTTTGGGAAATTGAAGCATCATTTCGTTGGGTTGGCGCTTCTTTAATTAAAATAGACAAATGGCGCACGATTGAGCACTCGCTGAATCTCGTATTCCCCAATTTGAGACCCCAATGCCTTCTCCATCTCTTGGCAAATCTTTCCATCTCTCGTCTCTCGCATCCTCACCTATCAACCCAGCCGGGCACAGCTGTGCGCCTAATTTATGAAAAATTCACAAAACGAACTTATCAATCATAATGCTAGCCCCCCTCTACTTAACCCCCTCCTGCCCTCTTCGTCGCGAATTGTTGCTACATTGTTGGGCGCTGCCAGCTTTTTGGCAGTCGAAGCACGTGCCTCTCTGCCGGCCAAGAGCTGCTCAAAGGAGAAATTCAATAGAAAAATGGCAAAAACGTTGAAGACTCGCAGCATTTTGCCACAGTTGCAGTCGCAGTTGCAGTTGCACTTGCAGTTGTGGCTGTAGCTTTGACTGTGACTGTGGCAGTTACACTTGCCAAACATTTTGCCATTCGCCTCGTTTATTGTAATTGTGGGCCAGACCTGAAGTGCATACTCGTCGTCTACTTCCAGAGCGGAGCCCCATCGAGTCGCTGATGAAGTTGTTGATAATGCGGCGGATGCTTTACTTTAGCCAATTTGGCTGGCAGCCGCTCAGCAGTGACACGATGTACGTGACCTGTTGGCTAAATGCCCGCTGGGAATCAGCTGAGAGAGGGCGACGGAAAGAGCAGCAGGGCGGGAGAGAAGAAGAGGATACTGGGGATCAGCTTTAAGCTGCAGCTTGCACATCATTTATCAGTCTAGTGAGCTCCAACCCGATGGGGCTAATGCAATACCCAGTTATAATACATCTCACACATTAGAGAAATAAAAGAGAGTTTAAAACAAGGGATACAAACATCTTGATAAATTTGAACCAACTACGAGTTATCCACAGAAATTCGCGGCCTATTTATTTTTCATACTTATTTAATTAAATATAATATTATTATGCATTTGCCCATAGTCGACTCCATTCCAACAATTAGTCGCAATTACTAAATGTTACACTAGAAAAGCACAAAAAAAACTTATTTCCAGTGAAAAAATTGAAGCAACGAAAATGGTCTAAAAATAAAAACACTATGCTGAATGTTGAATACTGAAAAATGAAATAAATTGAAAATGGAAAATAGAAAAGAAAATGAAATATCAAAGACACAACAGACACGCGACCACAACAATTTACTGTGTTGTGTAAAGCAAAAGGCAAAGCGACGACAAAGCAGCCAATAAAATTTCCAAGAAATTTTAATTATTCAACATTTTTAACGCCAGGCCAAATGGGTGCAAACCAGAAAAACCAAATGAAAACCAAAGAAACCAAACTGACGGCAAACTAATTAAAGACCCGTCCACCTACAAAACAGAGGCAAAGACTACCGACTGACAACTTCCAACTCCCAGCTCGCAACTCCCGATGCTCGATTCCCGATTCCCGATTCCAGTCTGCCG
This sequence comes from Drosophila pruinosa, assembly GCA_018150935.1. Lineage (NCBI taxonomy): Eukaryota > Metazoa > Arthropoda > Insecta > Diptera > Drosophilidae > Drosophila > Drosophila pruinosa. Next base: position 7,952,985 of record JAECWR010000094.1, on the reverse strand, counting down.
ACTGCCGACTCTCAAGATGCCGAAGAGCCGAGGCAATTCGTGAAATCATACAAAGTTATATAGTCATCAAGTGCACATCAATCATAGGCCGCATGAAGTTGAAGTTGAAGATGGAAGTGGAGTTGGAGTTGGAGTTGGAGTTGGAGCATGGTGGCTGTTGCTTTGTTGCCTTCTCTGGCGCACAACCGCAAGAAGAAAAGCGTGAAAAATTGTCGGCCATGACGCATCCACAACAACAACTGCATTTTCAAATTGCTAAATTTGGCCCAGAAAACCACGTAGAACATGAGCTCCCCAAGAGAACTCGTATCGCTTCCATGTGTAGGCATTTTACTGATAATTAGCGACCGCGTAGAGTGAGGACTTTGCGCCCTAATTGATAAACGTGCCAGCAGCCAGTTTCTGCCCCGCCTCCGGCTTCTCTCCTGCTGCCCAGTCGCCGACTCCTTCCCCTTCCCCTCTACAATCACAGTCACAGTTACAGTCACAGTTTGTGCCAAGAGTCTGTGCCGCCGTCTGGTCTTGTCTAGTGCTCGTCGAGTGCTCTGTTGCCGGTTTGCCAGTGTGCTCGGCCTGTTCAGTCTGTTGCCAGTTCCCTCAATGTCTTGGGTGCTCCCCTTATGCGCTCTGGCGTAAAAATTATCTTAATGGACAATTTAAGAATCACTCATTGTGAATTATGCGGCGCATTTAGTTGCTGAGAGTAGTCCAACTTCTGAGATCTGGCAAATGGTCTAAGGAATGTCTACAGTTTTCAAACTTTTGCCCCATCCCTCATAAGAAATTTATATATATCATTGAAGTGTAGCTAGCTACGCTTCCCCATTCATTTATACCTATGCCGCTTTTATTGATTACATAATTATCTATGTATACAAATATTGTTTCGAAATTTTTGCAAATGAAAAGTGCACTAAAGTTGAAGCTTCAAGAAATTGTCTTTGATTGTTTTGGGTATTAAAACTTAGCGGTAGTCAAAACTTCTAAGAGGTCCTTCATCTCAAAGTCTGCGAGAGCTGTAGACTTAATATTTAGTGACAGACCTGAATGCAAATCAAGTTTGGTATAGAATTTGGCCACGTCAATTTCAATATTCAATTCCAAGCATTGCAATGCTCAATCAAAAATTTCTATTACCTAATAATTTTTAATATGGGCGGATTGGGTGGGCATGGCCCGATCTTCTCTATACACACTACTACTAACAAATGTACGAAGTGTCAGCTCTCTAACTTCAGAATTAGAATTTATGCCAAAAAATCGGGCAATCCGTCCAGTGTGCATTATAAACTTGCCAATTATTCTGATTTTATGCTGCTTTGGTCATATTAATTTTGTTATCGATTACACTCGACTGTAGCTTTTATTTTTGTATCCCGATTGAGATTGTAAATGTTTTGGAAAATCAGTTTCCTTATCGCATTCTGAAGATGGGCCATGTGTGCCACGACCAATTCTCAATCTCATCACTCTATTCTACAGCCGCTAGAAGCAATCAACGTGCCCATCAGTTTGTTGAAGGTCTACAAAGACTTTGCGAAACTCTACTAAGGGAATATGGCAAGATCTGACTCTTCCTTGCTACCACTCTTCGCCTTTGTCAGTCGCATTGTCTTGGAGTCTGTGTGTCTGCTGTCTGGTCGAGACAGGCAGTCGCTTCATTCTAATGACTTTAATGAAATTTTTAATTCCCAGCAAATGTGAATTTATTGTTTTTGGGCTGCCACTGCATCTTTCTCAGTCTGCCCTCTCTCTCTCTCTCTCTCTCTCTCTGCTAGTCTGGGGCAAGTTGCATGTTGTGTGGCCACTCAAAAATAAACAGCAGCCCAAGGAGAGAGTCGAGGCGAGTCGAGTCAAGTGCTGCACATTGAAGTGAAGTGAAGTGGGTTGGGCAGCCCGTTGAACTGGTAGCAACTCCAATCTTTGGGTTTGGGGCCAGCAGAGACAAGCAGCTTATATAAGGCGAGGCAGCAGCAGTAGGTGGGGCAGAGAGGGAGAGCGGGAACAGTCCAAATGCAGATTAATCAAGCGCTCAACTTGCTGCTCACTGACTTTACCTAGTCTCTGTTTATGATTTCGCCCCCTCTCCCCTTCCCCCTCCTTATTCCCCCTTTTCGCCCATGCTGTCTGTGGCAGCTTCTGTCTGCTGCCACTTTACCAGCTGATTAATGTCTTACATGCGACGTTTTAATACCAATTTTTTATGCATATCCCAAAACGAATAAAACTGCGAGTAAAGTGAAAAAGTTGTAGTCACCACATCCGTGACATTTCCTGTGCCTCTGCGTGCGGCAGCCACAGTGAGCACTCGCCCAACGAGACTTGCCAAGTGCTGGCCAATATGAAGACTTTCTTATGTTTACTAGCTGGCCTTCACTGTGGGTTGGGTGTCGCTCTGTGGGGGGATTGAAAGGTGTTAATGCCAAAAACTTGCACAAGATTTGTACACAACTAATTTCAGTGCTCATTTACAAAGACAAAGTCGACAACGGACTGACAATCCCAGCTGAGCTGGGAGCCAAGAGCTCGCAGGATACTCGCACTCCATATCGAAGCCAAGCGATGAGCAATTGCAGATAAGTTCGGGCAGTTGAGTTATAATTAAAATGAAATTTGTTAGCCATACTACGTACGAGTAATCATACGAGTATGTCCCAGGTGATTCCTATGGCAGCCCAACCCAAGCACTGACATCCTGTTCTCATTAGAGCGGCGCCCCTTCAAATGATTTGATACCCAACCAGTTCAGTGGAGTTCAGTTTTATTGGATAAGCGCATTAACTGCCGCTTTCAGTTTGAACAATTTTATATCATTCGAGTAAATTAACCAATTTTCATTTCTATTTCCACTTTGTTATTTTGTTCTCGCTTCCCATTTTGTTGCCAATTAGCGGCAACACTTCATGACCCTAAAATGATGGTCAAGGTGTCATTCAAGGCACCTTTTTGATGATTGGTCATGATTGAGGGCAGTTCAACATAACAACGAGTTACCTCACTTCCGATTCAAAAGTAAAGCAAACTAATTGAGCTTGAGGCGGCGATTTAGTTTTGAAATGAGGTTCTAAGGTAGCAATAAAAAGCAACAGCTAAAGAGATGATGTCAAAAATGCGATATGGGCTGTAAACATAATGATATTATAATAAAGTGTTAGTGGGAAGAATTGGGTTGTCAGAAAAGCAATATTAGTTGGGTTTATGAAATTGCTTTGTGTGGAATTAAAATGAAACTAAAAAATAATAATATCAATGACAATATAATACGAGTAAATCCCCAAATTTCTAGATATATGCTTCAATAGAATCTAATGATATGCACTAATTGGTATGCTTGAAAAGGGATACAGCGGTATAATGAAGCTTTGTGAGGAATTTTAAATGAATTTGAAAATTAATTCAATAGCAATTAAATTAATAAATGCTCTGATTTGATGAGCTTTAAAGCAAGTCCCTTTGCTTATAATACGAGTATTCGTAAAAAGTCCTTGTGCCTCAGCAAGCACTCAGCAAGCGAAACTCAATTAAAATCTAATTAAATTCCACCGGCATTTTATTCAATTTTTTGTCGCCAACAGACACACACTTTCGCCCTCCCACACACACACATACAGTAATGTTAAGCATCATGTAAACAGGCACTCATAATGCTGTTGTGCACAACAAAAACAACAACAGCAACAACAACAACAACAGCAATTCGGCCTGCATATCATTGACGAGCACTCAATGTCAGCTGCAAAACAAGCAACGACAACAGGGCACATGGCCACGCCCCGTGCCGAAGAACGCCCAGACACACTCGAGCGAAGAACAACAGAAACAACAACAAAAACACCAAGAACAACAACAACGTTAGACAAATCAAAAAACGCCCCAACGTAAAAAAAATAGCAGAGAAAACTGAAGAAAAAACTTTACAAACTCAATTTTCATTTTTGACAAGACGCAGGGAAAGGCATGGGGTTGGCCGTGGGAATGGGGTGGGGGTGGAGGTGGGGGTGACAAAAACACCGCCCACATATTCAGCTGCAGCATTCACAATTCTCTCATATTTAAGAAAAATATTTGTTTATATACAGTATTGTATGTAGATAAATTTACGACTATGGCCAAAGCTTCGACTTTCACATTTTTGGGGTGTTTCCATTATTATCTCTAAGGAGGTGTCAGCCACAGACGCAGGAATCCCCCTGCTCCCCCCCTCAAGAGCAGCAGCAGTAGCAGTTGAAACCAGGGCGAGAACTGTCAACACCGAGGACACACACGCATATACACATGATATATTTATAAGTTGTTGAATTTTCATTTTCATTTCAATTTTCAGAAAATTTCATTGTCTGAAGACAGGCGAATTGTCAATTGCCAGGTGAGATTAGCATATCACGCGCCCAGGGAGCAGCTGCCAGATTCACTTCTCTTCGAAGCTCATCTTGGAGGAGGAGTAGGAGAGGTTAAGTTTAATACAAGCGTGTTTGCAAAATCCATTTCGTTTCAAATTTCGCCATGGAACAAGGTTTTCGATTCCTACTTAGTATAAAGTAATTTGTCACACATTGAGTAAGTGGCATTAATTCACTTTCTGTCAATTAAAAAGCATGTTAATTACACAAAAAATGTATTTTTTAATTTCTGTATTACATGTGGAGTCTGCTATCATTAAATGAGCTTCAAAATATTTTCAATTTACAAAAGTATCATGTTCAATCAGCTATTCACATATTTTATTAGTTGTGTGGAAAAGTTGGTGAAATTGTTTCTGGGAACAGGTCTGCTTGGCAGTTGAAATCCAATTATTTCATAATAAAATCAAATGATTGTATACTAAATCAATGCTGTCATTTATTGTATTTGATTTCTTAATGATATTTTCACAGCGACAACAACGCAAACGATGAAGATGATGATGAGGAGGAGGACTGTCAACAGCTTTGGTTATTTATGTACTATTACCACGCCCCTTGGCACTATTGAGTTATGAATATGCATGTGAATATGCCTCTGAATACGAATGGTATTCGGTGAGTGGAACAAGAACACCAACAACCGTATGGCAACAGTGTCGATCACTTCGAAAAAAGGGGGCGTTTCAGGAGGAAGAGTTGAAACATGGCGACGTGATGGTTGAGCGACTTTTTGGCCATTGCATTGGCTGCAACACAAATTGGGCGTGGCAATGGGAGGGGGGGCAAGTGAACAGGGAATGACAGTGTCGTTGACATAGTCAAGTGTCTCTCTGATTGTCAGACTGTGCGAGCCAGATCCCCACCAGCAGACTTGCCACCATTCCTCAGAGCATTTCGATCTTCGATGCTTGTCCACTTCGATTTGGTTGCATTGCTTTTGAAGTGGGCCGCAATGAGGAAAGCATAGTTTCAGTCTTTTATTGAAGTTCAGCCTATTAATAGGCGCATCATTTTGATGAATTGATGGCTCCCCTGTGGACATGGTGCGTTGCCATCAACGTCGTCAAGCTCATCGGGCTCATCGTCAGGGGCCTCGTTGTGCTCGTTTTAGTTTTGATAGTTTTTGAAAATGTTTCGCATTGATTTTCATTCAGCAGCGTTTTCTTCAACTTTGCTTTTCTTTTGTTATTTTCAGAGATTTTCGAAATATTTTCAAGGATGCATTGCGTGTGTCTCATGCCTCATGCCTCAGCTTCAGCTTCAGCTTCTGCATGTGGCTCTCGCTGTGGCTGTCGTCGTCTGGGCGAAATGTCGTCAAGTTAATTAAGTGATTTATGCGCCTTGAGGTCGCGCGTCTACTTAATTATCAAATAGTGTGGCATTTGGGGAATGTTTTGGGAATTATTTCGCTGTCGAGATTCTCTCGGTCTCGGTCTCAGTCTCGTTTCACTTTTCCACTTCTTTCGTTCTTTCAGGGGCCAGCTATAAAATTGGTTTATAGCTTACGCTTGAAAAATTTCCAGTGGCTTATGGCAAGAGTAGCTGTCAAATAGAGAAACCAAACATATGCGACAGAACTGCAGTATAAGGGATTGCAGCGTCTATATTAAACAGTCACTTTGATTGCATCTGTTAATCCCAAATATTCATTTAATGAAATCTAGACTTAGAGATAGGGATGGAAAAGATACTGCAACTTGTTTAACATTGAAGAACTTCCCCTGTTGTATGTCAACATTTATGAGTTTTGAGTTAACCTCTAAGAATCCGAGGTTCGCAATATTGATTGAATTCAACTTATTTGTTTATTAATAAAAAAACTATATTTAATTTATGAAACAACTTAAATTATCTCGTTTGAATTTTAAATGTTTTCAGATTATTTTGTAATTTTGTTTTTACTACTCGTGTATAATAATTTAATACGACATAGTACATTCGTCCTTTATATTGTTCAAAATAATCAATGTGCTATATTATTGTAATTTGGTAGTTTCTTTTAAATATCGTCAGCAACATTTGATATTCAGATTGCGTGATTATATTTGCACTTATGCTCAAAGGAAAATATGACGGGACATATCTTGGGGTCGTGTGTGTGCACTGACTGTTGTCTGCCACTGTTAACACTATACAGCTGATTATGGAACATGAAAAATGAACAAAAGGAGCAAGAGCGCTGAAAGGCGACGAGGCAAGTATATTTGCATGCATTTATCGATATGCTCATTTCGATGTTTTTTAATAAATTTTGGATTTATGCAGAGTGCGGCACGTAAAGAGCTCTGCAAGCTGGGCCTGACCCTGTGTCCTTATGGCCTGGCCCGAAGCGCATTCAATTAACAGCGCACATAAATTTACTTTGGCCGTTATAATGCAGCTGAGTCCGGGCCAAGGATATGGCCGAGGCTTGTTTATTTAAAGCAGCGCATTTATGCATATTCGAGGCGGACATTTCATTTCATAAGGATGCAAGGACAACGCAGCAGAGACAGCAGAAGCAGACGGCTTAAGTTGCGGCTCATAATTTATTGGCTCCACTCGGTAGGGACGAGCATCAAATTTGGCTGTATCTCTTTTTAAAGGAAACAGGAGCAGACTCCCGTACAGAATATGCTCGAACTTGAAAATGGCTCCCTAATTACTTTAAGCTGCCAGACGGGTGACCAGATGCGGACAGGAAGGACAGGACTCATTGCTCGTATGTGCAGCCAGCCCCTGGCGATTATTGATGTTGGGCAGGCCTAGTACAACAGAGTGGAAAGAGGGGGCGTGCCCCCTCAGACTCCCAGTCTGGCAATGATCCTTTGTAGTGGAGAGCCCAAGTGCGTCTATTAGCTGGCCGCACATGCCGCAAGTCTTTGGCCTAACTCTCAACTAATTGCAATATGACATTGCATCCTGTTGCTTGTCGCTGCAGTAGGGGCGGTGCTTATCCTTGTGGTCATCAGCATCCTGCCAGCGCTGTCATGTTGAGCTTCTCGTTTGTCTCCACCTCCAGCTCGGCCCCCATCTCTGCCCTGCCTCTGTCAACTGAGCGGCGTTTGACAAGCTGACAATGTGCCTTCCACCTTCCGCCTACTGCCTACTGCCTACTGCCTTCTGCTGCATGCCCTGACCACATCCTGTGCATGTTTGTGCATGCCTCACTGGCAAGGACATGCTAAATTAAAATGCAATAAAAGCGTTAATGAATTTGTGCAGTTTAGGCATCAGACGAGTCGAGACGAGTCGAGAGCCTAGCCAACAGCCCAGTTAATGAAGTACTCAGTGTTGTCCAAGAAACGAGTCGAGTCCTGTCGTGCCAGGGGTTAAAGGGTTTTAAATGGGGTTAAAACTGTTGTTGTCGCCAGCTCGCTGTTAACATGGCCAAAAAGTGCCGTTGATATTTCAATGTGTCGTCATTTTTGACATCGCTGACTAATTCCCTAGCTACCTCCCTCTCTCCCTCTCTTGCTGCACAAAGAAAAAAAGTGAAGCAGCTGTCAACATTGTGCTTCAGTTAGCCTTACACTTCCTGCCGACTCCCGTGACACTCGTGATGGCAACCCTTTTCAGCGGTTCCACTTGATACCCAAAAGGTCAACAAGACTGGGCACAAGGGGTCAGAGCAGGGCATCGGCGAGGAACGTTGCCTAATTTAGTGGCGCACAATGTCGAGAATGTTTAAAGCAAATGAGCGCACATTTATAACGACAACAAGGACAACAAGGATCACTCTCTCCTTTTTGGCATTTTTATAACTCCTCTTTCTCTGCTTATACCAATTTATATGACAGTGTCATTAGTTCCGTTGATGCGACAGCTGTCAGACCAGACTATGGAGTGATGCCACTGACAATTAAATACCCTTCTCTGCTCATCAGTTGATATATTGTATGGTAATTTAGAAGGTTATGGACGATCGCTTTATGCAGATATTGGAAAAGTCAATTTAGCTATCCTTAAAACGGGAGTCAAAGTTCCATACAAGATTGGAATGGATTAAAATCTATATCTTCTAATTACATTTTTTTGTGCAACCATTATATTCCAATACTTACATTTCATCGTGCAGATAAACAAATCTAATTCACTGTATTTCAAATCAAAACATCAAGAATTTTTCATGTTATGCACTTCATTTTTAAAGAGGTCAATTCAATTGCCTAGTAATGAAAAACGCCAGTACCATTTATATTTTAATTTTATGAGAACATCGTGCATAGCTGCAGTGCATATTCTGACAATTTTAGATGTTAATACACGATATCTTAAAGATCTCTTAAACTTATATATTTGCATTAACCCAAAACGTATCTATATTGTCAGCCAGGGCAAGAGCTCTTGGCTGAGCCTTATTTCATTATAATGCCCCGACAATTATTTACATTACCCGTTCGGGTTTCAAATATGTTTCATCAAGGAAATATACATATATTAATTATGGCGGCACAAAAAAGCCCTCTTCAACAACTACAACAACAAAAAAAAACAAAACGCGTACAGTTGAATGGGTTTTTATATTTATATAAATTTTGTTCGTTGTACAAATTGAAAAAGGGACAACAAAGTGTCATAAAAGCGAGTGGGGAAACGAGGAGAGGTGACAATCGGAGAGCACTTTTTGTTAGGCATTGCCGTAATGCATAATCAGGTTTAAAAATGACAACAGCGACAATAATAACGGTCGCAGAATGCCAAAGGACAAAGGCAATCAAACGAACAAATGCAAAAAAAAACCGAAAAAAAGAAATTATAAAAACACAAAATATACAAAAAACATGAAAAATTAACGCTTGCTATGCGGCCATAATCAAATTTGAGCGAGCGTAATTCTCCATTGCCCATTGTCCTTTATCCGGTTCTCTTTTGCTTATCCTTGGGCAATGAGCAAACTGATAACATGAAGGATTTCGAATTGAATCTTTACTATAGATGCCCTGAAGCACTGAACAATAAAGGATTCTTGATTTCATCCCTGCCATTACAGGTGAAGGGTGTAACGACGACAACCTGCAATTTGTCATGGACCAGGCTCATTTCATAAAATGTTTTAACAATCTGGCAATTACACACCTCACACACACCCCCCACACCCATGCCGTTGCGTTCCGAAAGGAACTTCAACCCCAAGCATTGTCAATTATTAAACTTTGCATTACAAATGAAAACATATGTTCAACAAGCGAACAAGCGAGACTCCCACACATATGGAAGCTTTCGCATCCGATTCCGGCTATACACCTGCCCCATCGCCAATAGAAGCCGAAGGGTTGGTGTCAGCTTAGCATTGCACGCTGGAAATTAAATGTTTCAAAATGAAATTCCTCAATTGCAGTCGCCACACTCGGATGCCGACACCGTTCCCAGTTACCCGTTACCCGTTACCCGTTACCATATAAGGGAGGTAGCTGCTTCCCCATTGGACCCAGATCTGGTCAGGCCTTGCAATAGACCTGAAAGCAATAAATCCTGTCTAGCTGTATGAACCCTTGCAAACCCCTGACAGTTGCTTTTCAAATTGCAATTAAACGTTTTACAAAACCGCGCTGACCGTTCGTCTGAGAAGCCAACGTTCTGGTGCTGCGTCTGGTCTTCCTAGACCAATGTTAGCTAAACAAAAACAGCCGGCCACCCCCTTGCGGCACGAGGTAAACCCCAACTTGAAGTCCAAAACTCTGGGATCAGCCCTAAACTCCAAATGCATTCACACGGCCTTCGGTTTGACCAACGTCGTCGTCCTCGACGTTGGCTGTTGCGTTATTTCCGCTTCCGTTGCTGCAGCTTGACGCCAAGGCTATAATGGTGCAGCCCCTTCTCTACTCCTGCCCTTCCTCCACACCACCCGCTCTCTGAAAGGTCTCATTGACGCCGTGCTTAATTGCGTTTGTGTTTGCGTCCGCACATTGAACGCATTTTTGCACGTGCTGCTTGGCAGAGCCCCTCCCCTTCCCCGTCTTACAGCACCCCTTGAAAAGCACCCAGCCTTCACTAAACGTCCTCTCCGTCCGACTCTTTCCTCCACATTCAATTTACAATTTCACAATTTTTCATTGCCACATTTGGACTCCTGTGTCTCGTTGGCCATTTTAGAGCAATTGCCAATTCGCTGCGGTTTTGGCGTGTGCTGGCAACCCTGGCAAACTGCCACCTCACCACTTCCCCCTACGGGCAACAACAATACTAGCGCAAATAATTAAAAACTTTGCCAACTTTTTGGTCGCGTCGACTCTTTTCATAAATTATTAATAACCGAGCACTCAAAATGCAATTAAATCTTGGTCAACTTGTGGATCGAGTGGGTCAACGGTGCAATGTTGCAACAGCTGTGAGTCGCGAAATGCACCCAAATTAAAATGCCAATGCAACACACACACACACACACACTCTCCTGTGGTCTACCGCAAGGACACGAATTAGGAAAGAACTGGGAAAGTGGATTCGGATTTGAATTCGAATGCGAACTCAGTATCCCGGTAAGTGAATGCAATAGTAGATCCACTGGTTAAGTGGCCAAAGTGGGAAGCTTTGATGAAGAAGTGTGTCCTAGCAGAGAAGAACAACACGACATTTGCGGCACCGTGCGAATGCGGGAGAAAAGTCAACTCAAAAGGAATTATCATTATGAGCAATCCGCTTGTGTATGCAAGAAGTTAAAGGAAATGAAAAGACAGAATTGAAAGCTATGGATTATTTGATTTTTATTTAACATAAGTTGCCCCTTAATGAGTTCAATTTATTGATAAAAATGTAAATATATTTTTCATAATTAAATGAGCCAAGTTTTTTCCTCAGTGCACTACTAATTTAGCATGTATGCTGTGTGCCGTGTCGCTAATAAAATTAAAAACCATTTTAGAGTCACAACAAAAATAAGACACGACAAACTAAAGGACATCTCCACATGGATGCAGGATACAAGTTTTTCCACTCGTGGAGCATAGTTGTGTATGTTGTGCAGAGAGAGGCGGGAAAAGCACAGCAACTGTGTGACAGCTGGCAGCAGAGAGCACCTAGAGGAGGAGAAGGAAGAGAATGCCAAAGGAAGCCTGGCGTTGGGTCATAAAAATTTCATTGGCCATTTTAGTTTGAGCTGAGGTAACAGTTGGTTAATGACAGTTAAAAGCCATTTGGCTAAAAGTTTTTGCATATTAAAAACATATTTCGAGCATGAATACGACGATGTTAGCAAGCCAAATTAGTTGGCCAGTTCGTGAGCTGAGCCAAAATCAATCATCCAATTAGGCTAAGGCGATTTTTATGGCCAAGCAGCGACCCGTGGCGAGCTTTGATAGTTTTGAGTCCTGCTGACATCCTGCTGGCAATCACAAGCAAAAGACCGAATCCAGCAGCCGTCGAGACTGGCCATTAAACCTAATCGCATTAAATGAGCAACTACCCCGACCCCAGACAGACCTTTCCCACTGCAAACTTTGGTACGAAAAAAGAGGAGAAATAATCATGGAGACAGCGACAGCGACAGCCACAGAGAGAGACACAGCGACAACAACAATCCGCTGACAGTTAACGCAAATTTATCGATTGGCGATTAAAAACGGCCACAACAAGGGAACGTTGCTAGGCTACCCAAAATGGCATTCCTAGGGTGGTTCCAGCTATCAGTCGGACTTCTCTGCTCTTTCACTGTCGGACTAAAAACGAAAATCACAGGAAATTAATTACAATTACGCTGAACGATAAACGCTTTCCATCCGTCGTCCCTCTATTACGCTCCTCTGCTGACATCCCTGGGCAATGTTAATGGCACAACAAAGGACAAGAGCTCCTGGTTAACTGTCCTTTCGACTTATCAACACATTGCTGACATTTTTAGCATTTCAAATGCCCGAATCAATTGTGTTTTTGCTTGTCTGCCTTCACCCTCACCCTCACAAGCTACCACACTATAATAATAATATTGTGGGTTACGCTACGATAATCTAGCTAAATCAATGTGCCTCAATTGTGCTTATGATCAGAGTAAATTGGTTGGAAAATGCCAATAAAATGATAACACAACGTCAACAACGGCCGATTATAGCCGATGTTATTATTTATGAGATAGTTTGGCACTAAAGCAAACTAAGTTTGAAAATCCACCGCAAATCATTGAAATAGATACACATATTCAGACTATATTGAAAAACTAAAAATTGTGAATCAAAGATAATATATAAGCCTAGAAGTTTTGATAGGAAAATCAAGTTAAGGATTATAGATTCCTTCATTATGAAATAAGATACGATTCAACTGTTTATTTAAATATTTAACAACATCTTTTGAAGTGGATATACATATAAACAAACACAGACTAAATTGAAACAGAAAGGTCACGTTTAAAATTGTAAATTACAAGGAATATGCTTAAAAATCTGGATTAGTTCATCATTAGAAATACAAACTGTTTATCACCGTAGCATTAATATGGATATATTATATAAAAGACTACAGACTAAATTGAGATGGACAGTTAAGTTTAAAATTAAAAACTCAAAGCTGAAAATTTGAATTTCATCATTTGAAGTACACAATTGATTTAAAATTTTATTGAAATATTTAATAATATCTTGTCGATTAATTGAATAACATTTAAAAACATATCAGGCGAAAATTTGCTAAGAGACTGTTCATTTTCAGATGCAAAGTTTTTTAATAATTTTGGGAAATATAAATACTAAAGGCAACTCCCTAGTGACTCACAAAAAACACACTTAATTCACAATCTCAGATAGTATTGTAGACATGTCTAGTTCTCCTAGACTATTGCGTGTTTCACGAAGGTTTTTTAATATGCAAATCTCATTTAAAATGCAAGTACCAGCTCAGTGCGTGACTCACACAAATTGCTTAAAGCTTTAGCATTAATCCCATGACTAAGGACCTCAGGACTAAGGACAACCCTGCCATAACTGCCAGCCAGATCAAAAAGCTAGAGTCTAGTGTGAAGAATGAAAGAGGACTCGTATTTGCTTAGAGCAATGTCTAATGTTTCCGGCTACATCAAAGTCCATAGCCCGAATGGGAACCGCATGTAAAGCCAATTTAAATATCTACTTACTCGTATATAGAGAAGGATTCTGTTTACTTGAATGCCCGTTAATGCTGTCAGTTTTTAATGTATTTAATATTTGCTTAATCCTCTTCCCCCACTCACTGCAAATTATGCACACTTTTTGGCCTTTATGCACAATAAACCGAAAGCGGGAATCAGATCAGACAGTCTCCAGCCTGGGCTGAAGGTGAATTCCACTTAAATGCCCTAAAGCATATGAGTTTGTGTGCCTTGCCTTTGAAGCACTCATTCGAATACAAACCGGTAAACTAAATATACATATGAATACGAGTATTCACACAGAACCCCGAGAGCGTTGAAAACGCCGAGAGCTGCGAGAGGTAAGCACATCCTTAAACATCCTCAAACATGCTTTTAATTTTGCACATTAAACGTAGTTAATCCGTGAACGCCCCCTTTTTTCTGTGCTCTCCTCGCTTATGTAAATAGGCAGACCACGTTGGGTTGGCATTGGTGGCGGGAGGGTGAAGAAGGTGACGTGTTCAAGGGTTGTCATTATCAGAGTTCGTCGCGCTAAACCTCATTTAATGTCGCGTTGCATTAAATAATTGTTTCTGGACTTTAGTTGAAATACATTCATATTAGTCTACAACCATTTAGTAGCCACCCCAGCAATCGCCTGCTAAACCTAACCCCCAACCCCTCGAAGCTAAAATCAGCCAAATGCGACGTGACATGAAAATTGCATTTGGATATCTGTCTTTGCTTCCTTTCTATATCTATATCTCTCTTTCGCTCTCTCGCTTTCATTTTTAGCTGTCTGCGCATTTTTAGGGTGACCATGCCATATGCTTTGGCATCTTATTCGGCATTTGCACCCTGCCTCCGCCTTTTGTCTATTTATGCATTTTACCGCGAAATAGGATTAAACGCTTATGTAAAGGACCCAATCAAAGTTGCCCAGTGCACACCTTGTGACGTCTATATCGCACCGAGCACATATGCCCTGGTTCCCGGGCCATTCTCGCAGTCAGTTTCTGCCCGCAAATCCGCTTTTCAAATCAACGGCATTCTCCCCCTATTTTACTCTCCATCTCCCCCTGCCTCCTTCCCTGTCTCTCTTAAAAACTTTGTCACTTTACAAAAAATTCCATTTTCAATTTGGCATTTTCTTTGGAAAATAGTTTTTGTTTTTCGAAATTCGTTGCATACTTGGCCGGGTGCTTAAACTCCCTGTATCCCACAGAACTTGACCATTTTTACGCCTTATAATTTTTGATGTCTTTAATTTGTCTTGCGCCAACGGCACTTGAGGCAATCGTCTGCGTAAGCCACAGCAATTTTTATTATGACAGCAACAATATTAACAAAAAATCAAAATCACAGTTCGACTGGAAAATACCCTGCAAACAGATTAAAGATCAATTTCATTGAATATTCACCTGAACTTGAAATTGGAATTGCATATTTCACAAATGAAAGCGAATTAAATATGTTTTATCCAGGAAACAATAACCCCAAATCCTACAAGTACAGGGTATAAAAATATGATGCACGACCAACAAGTTGTAATACAAATTTTGTGGTCCATTTTACAAAATGAAAGTAAAAAAAATGAGAGAGAGAGAGACAGCGAAAAGCAAAAGCAACAAGCACGAAAATTTATGTAACGTAAAAAATTTTTGATGATGTCCTTAAATCAAAATTTAAATAAATTTTCTAAAATAAAACAGTGGGCGTCAAGTGGGTGGTCGCCCTCAGTTCTGTTCAGTTCGACTTTTTATTTCCCATTCCATGTCGCGCTCTCTTTATATTACTTTTGTGCCTTTGCCTACAAACATATTCCGTATACACTCGTATCTCGTATTTATTTTACTTTTCGTTTCTTTTTTATTTGCACGCCGAGAATTTATTTGTGCCCTCCGTTTATTTGGCATTTTACATTTGAATTGGGCACCGCACTCATAAGACTCGTAAAACTTGGACTTGGACTTGGACTTGGAACTGGAACTGGCCAGGAGGAGTACTGCAAAATCCGTTGTCTCTGGCGAAAGTTGTAAAAGCCGCAGCAAAAGCAGCTGAATAAAAATACATGAACTCATACATTGTACATCATAATATATCACGGCAGATTGCTTTGCCTTTGGCCTTAGATTTGGCTTTGCCATTGCATATATTTATGATTTGCTTTTATTTGTGGCTATAATTTTCTTCTAATACCAAATATAATTGCATTATAAAACCTTGTTTCTTCTATGCTTATGCGTATAATATTTTGTGGTTCTGAAGCTGCGAGTGGCCATAGATTCAAATTATTGCTGACATACTAATTTAGGTTTAAGTAAGCACAACTTTTCAGATTTTATTTGGAAAATGCAAAAAAAAGCTTAAATTATAAAATATGATTTCCCTAATTAAGAACAGAAAATTATATTTTTTAAAATAATTATAATTATTTTACTCAATTTGAAACTTAAATGGTTCGCATTGTACTATTTGCAGGTACTCGACTTGCAGTATTTTTAAAATAATGATTTCAGAAAGATTAATATGAATTATATATTTCTGAGAATTTAAATTGAAATTTTAAACGTATTTTTAAAATTCATAATATGTTATTAGCGTTAGAGCACCATTTAAATATTTCAGTACGGAGAATGTTGTAATAAATAATACAATAAATGTTTTCCATTTTAGATTATTCGTTCTGCCATAATTAGATCAGTATTACAAAGGTTGCGACTTCGTCCAATAATTTGTTTTAATGTTATAAATTATTTTAGATAATAAAATGAATAATATGGATAATGAATGATATGAAGAATGCAACATCATATTCTGTTTATTAGAATAAAAATTCACAACGGTTGATTTTATAAAAGCAAAAACCAAGAGAATCTTAAACTATTTGGGAACATAAATGGTCAGTTAATCAAGTGCTGGAAGTTCACAGACACTTGGTGTATGTTCGGTTCATTTGCTTAAGAATCTCATGGAGTCCACTATAGTCGTAGTCGTAAATATAACCGAACGGGCACTTCAGATGTCGAGCCAATGACTCGTAAAAATGCCAAAAATATGCGCCTAACTTGGATAAGTAGTTGGTGGTCGGAGAGGTTGTGAGCCGGGCGGAAGGTCCTGCAGTTCTGGCGTATCCTTTGGCCAAGTGGGTTCTCTTGTTTATATTTTGCAAGTTGCGGAGCGTCGAAATATTGTGGTTTATCATATAAAAATAATAAAATTTGCATAATATCATTTTGAAATATGCCTTTCACCCGTTGCCCGATGTGGACGACGAACAGAGTTCCTTTTGACCGGCGGCGGGTATTCGCATATCCTTTTATGCCATGATGAAGCGAAAGTGTTGTGAATTATGGGCATTAGTTGCGAATGGACATGAAATTGGCTTGGAAGTGGCTTAAAAGAGTTAAGAGGAGGCAAGATTATTGAAGGATTGTCAGCTGGGAGTTGAGCGGCAGCGGCAGCTGTTGATCAAGTGCCTGGATAACGGCGTGTATCCTTGACGCTGTTGTTATGGTTGTTGTTTTACTTGCTATTCAAACTGCTTTACTCTGATTTGGCCGGGACAGGGATTAACTTTCCAGCAGATGCGGTGGCAACACGCCTGTAGTCTGTCGCCAGTTGCCACTTGTCAGTTGCCAGTCGTCTGACACGCGACTCACGGCATGCACGTCCTGGCAGGGTAAATACACAAGACACACACACTCAGAGGGAAGTAAAAGGATTGCCGCGCCCTGTGTCAATAAAAGAGAAGCAAGCACAAGCCACGCATTATCCTTGCAGGTCTCCTTTTTGTGTGATTCCGCTCGTGCGCATAAAATCATTCGAAGCGTCGTCAATCAAAGCGAAAAGCACTTTTAACTCATCTCCTGCCTGTCTGCCCTCCAATCCCTCTGCCCAACTTCCTGCCACTTGAACTTATAGTCCTATTGACAAACACTCAACCCGAGTCAACTCAACGCATCTTAACTCATCAGACATGCATCAGGATTCTTAATGCACAGTCCCCCATCGCATTCCTGCCCCCTCCCTCCGGCCCATCCCAAATGGGCCAGCAAATGCACATTTTATTTATTTTAATTAGTTGAAACTGAAAAGCAATAAAAAACAGCAAAAGACATTATGCGGAGTCTTCTTTTTTGCCTTTTCGAGGTTCAAATTTGTTCCTAACAGACTCTTAACTTTGGGGCATGAAATCGAATTGGTACCAGACTAAGGGAGGATCTGGACGGACATTTGGCAGCCAAATTAGCTATTCCAGAGAGGTGAGAGTTTGTCCTGAAGATTATATTAAAGATGCAAATGAGAAAAGTAGTATGCCAATTGAAAGAAAAGCTTGTATAATATTCAAGTCGATGCTACAAGCAAAAAATAAATACGAAGCAAATGTAAATGCAATAATCAAACTTGAAAGAGTATTGAACTTCTGATTGAATTAATATTTGCAAAGTTAACTGAGAGCATTGTTAAGAGCAATGCCAATGAACTTCTGCAATTCCAATATAAGGTAATCCAATACCACTATAATCATTATCGTTACTGGAGCTTCTTGAATATAGTTTCAAATTTAATTGAATCTGGTTGAGGGATTCGGAAACATAATTTAATTGCGAATATGGATATTACACGGCGAATAAAACAACATTATTAAGATTGAATCGGACAATATATAATATATAAACAAGTAAGAAAGCTACTGTCGAGTTTGCTCGACTGTGAGATACTCGCCACCCAATTTTACCATCAAAATAATATATTTTTGAAAAATATACTGAAAAAGTACTATAAAAATATACGAAAATAATAATATCAACATTTTCTTTGTTCGAAATTATTAACTTGGCGGCACTTTAGTTGGTTTATTGAACACCATTATTATATCACGGAGTGACATAGCAACTAACCAGGTGCATCTGCACGTGGTAACGCCTTATAAAAGTAATTTCTTAATAACTTCTGTGTTTTCTATCCGATTGTAACCAAATTTTCCGTGGCCAAAATCAAAAACAAACTTTATCTGCGTGCAATAATAAGACGATAAATTTGGTTGCTCTATCTCTTATAGTCTCTGAGATCTAGGTGCTCATACGAACAGACAGATAGACAGACGGTCATGGCTATATCGTCTCGGCTGTTGACGCTGACCAAGAATATATATACTTTATGGGGTCGGAGATGCTTCCTTCTGCCTGTTACATACATTTTCGGTAGGCACAAAGTTATAATACCCTTTAACCTTTGGGTAGGCGGGTATAAAAATCATATGGCTTTATCTATAATAAAAGTAAAAATTTCAATTATTTTCGAAATAGCGTGATATGAAAAGACTAATTAATTTCAAATTGGAAATAGAAAGTATCATAATATTTTCAACATGTGCATACAGGCTGTTGACGAATTGACTCCTTAGTCTGCTTAGAAATACATGTACATATACATAATTATGATGCTTAGCACAGAAATCAAGATTTAAGCCAGTTTACCATTGTGTTCATCTTTAACTACTGAGTACCGCACATAACTAATGCACTTTTTGTTTAAGTTTTTACAACCTGCTGTCAACTCTTAAAGATTATGACCAAAACTAAATCGAAAATAAAACCGCAAAAGGCGAAATGGAAGCTGCAGCAGACCCTGGCCCAGACCCAGACGCACAGCCAGAGCTCATACATTTAAACATAAGATTGTGAGGGCAGAACAAGGCTATACAGATGTAAATGTTTATGTTTCCTGTAGTGCTGGCTAGTTAAAAGTGGTGCAGGGTGTATCAAGTGTGATCGGGAAGGGCAGCGAAAGATACATAAGTAGACCGGGGAATATCTTCGAAAATGGTTGGCACAGTTTTATTATCATTTCATGTTCTTGGCAATTCTTGTGGAACATTTATCTGTACTTTTTGTTGTTTTTGAGGCTAAATTATTATTTAGCATTTTGAAATTCTGCCACACTTTTTAAATATTTATTAAACGCGATTTCTTGTTATTATTTTGTGAGAGATGGGTGGTGTACGAGTATTAGATGGCGTGGAGCAATGAAAGAAAAGACACACAACACATGGACACACTTGGGAACGGAGAATTTGTGCAATATTTTTAATATTTATATGGCAACCACACAAGCACACAAATCATCAGCAGGCGACGCAACCCAAGGAAAGAACCATGCGAAAAAATTCCTGTAAATAATAAATTTCTGCTCGCTACAACAACAGCAAGCAGAACAGGAACAACATCAAAGAGTGGAAATGGCAATACGAGAGAGAGAGAGAGAGAGAAAAGGAGAGAGCGCTACAGTAGCAGCAACAGTGAAAAGCGCGGAATTATAAACCGTGGAAAACTATTACCCCAAGGATGCTCAAATCCAAATACACACCCACACACACACGATCACAAAAAGCACACACATGCATCTGCACACAGATAAAAATACAAATACGGTTACGTGCTTGGCGGAATATTGCAAAAATATTGAAACAACAAAAAATGCAAACAGAAACAAATGAGAAACCACTATGTAAGCTGACGAGTCTCAAATACCCTTCGAAAGAAAACATCTAGATTAATAGTTGTGCATAAAATAAGACAAAATCTTAGGCAAAGTAAACTTAGTTTGGATTTGTCCAAAGAATGCAAGCGGAATATTAAGGAGTCCATTGTGCTGCTTACAAGTTAACAAAATAATACTAATAGTTTGTCCAATATGTTCGCAATATTGTTAGCACTTTTCATTTTCAGTTATTACAATAACTAATTAGTTTTAAACTTAAAAATGGTCTATTGAGAAGTAGATGAGCAAAAAAACTTAGAGAAAAGGCGCAACATGTTTATTTATTAAATTCTATTTAAAGTTAAAGTTCTTCTTCGTGCCAAGCAGAATGTTGCAAGTAATTATTTCACATGCAGCTCATAATGAAGCAAATTACCGATCCAAATGCTCAACTGGCGCTAGATAGTTATAATTTTCTAACAAGCTTGATGAACTATTTGGTACGCCCTTCATCGGAATCGCAATAAGCATCGGTGCATTGGGGGACTTTCAGTTTTTCTCGCCAATATTCCTGCTGATG